>CM033719.1:57544260-58254332 GCA_019671005.1 Hibiscus mutabilis
TCGATTAATTATTTCTTGGAAGCATATTTTTTTCTTGGGTTTATGTTGTTACTCTGTTTTTTTACCCGATATGAAATGTTTTTTGTTGATCATGTATTTTATTATTTTCGTTTAATATTGTGACATCCATGCTTTTAGGTTTAGTACCATGTTGAGGTGAATGTTTGTTTGTTTATATTTGTTTTGGTTAAGTTTTCATAATGGAATATAAATTGTCAATGCGGAGCCCTTTTATCTAGGCGTAAACGGGGCCAGTATCAGGCGTAGTGATAGTGGTTGGGCGTTTATTCTCGGATAACGGAGCCTTTAAAATCTACGCGCACTTATAACCAAATGTTAATTAAATCGTCATTTTAATCCGGAAAATCTAATATTAATAAAGCGGTAATTATTAAAGTACCAATTTTGGGCGATGTAGGGGTGCTAATCCTTCCCCATCCGTAACCGACTCCCGAACCCAACAGTTTTCAAATCTCTGGTTTTATGGTGTCTGGCCTACCTAAGTAGCCGGTGGCGACTCCAATTTTTAAATAAAACGTGGTTTCTTTAAAACCCCACGGAAGATATTTTTTAAAAATAAAACAAGATAAAACTACGTTTTTTAGCGAGATGGACATCGCTACATGAGTGATATATTTTGATACAGTCAAACGTGTGACGTAACTAACTACACTATAAAGATTGATATTGAATGTCACAATCTATGTAGCGGGATATGGTTGATCAAGATAGGATTTTTCCCTCATACAATAATAGGAGTAATATCACAGGTCACTTGATCGAGTGAGACTAGAAATGCATGGCCATGCTCGAATAAATTGATATGAGATACCATAGTTATTCGTTTATAGTAATCTACTCAAGATATCAAGAAATATTAGATAGACTATACAAGTTTGACTATTCCATGACTTGTGTCCAATCCAGATATAAAGGACAAAATGATGTAATACATGAAAAAGAGTTAATCACAAAGATGTTATGTCGAACCACGACTTCCTATAACTTAGGTAGCAATAATGTATTGCTAGATGCCACTCATTGCTTATAATATTAGAACTGTCCTAGATATTATTGCTAACGTTACATGAACCTACAAGAGTCACACCCTATGATTGAAACGAACAAATATCGACTAGATAACATGCGTGCAAACTTGTTGTGCACGAAATTAGTTAAAACCATAATTATTATAATTATTGTAATTATAGATAATTTTGGTCATATATATTTTAATACTAGATAACTATTGTAATTATCAAATACTATTAAAGTAGAAATATCCCTAAAGAAACCTAATTAAAGTAGAATTAGATTCGACATATTTAATTATATTGGTTAAATATATTGTATATTTAATGAATTCAAATTTAATTAGTATTAAGATTTTGAATGCTATATAAAGGCATAAGGTCTAGCAGCCAAATATATGTCTATTGCTAAAAACCTCTCTAACAGTTAAAGAAGTAAAATATTGTTTGATTTATTCGGGTGGACTGCGTAGAGGTCGAAACGCTGTTGTGACGACTTGGACTCGACATTTTGACTGGAAGAATCGGATTCTCCTATATCCCTACAGTTACCAGATTTATTTGAGGTAACATCTCATCTCTTTTTCACCCCGAATTCGTTCTGCGTACATGGATCGCTGGCGAAATTTACCGGATAATTTTTTCATTGTGCCATAGGGTGTACCAGTGTTTCCCAACAGTGGTATCAGAGCCACTTGTACTATACGAATTTGGGTTAAATACTTCAGTGATGCAATTGCATGAGATTCATGTTTTAGTTTTCGATTTTTGACGAATATACGTTGTTAAGCAAATTGAATCAATCACGATTAAATTGTTAATCATGTTGATTGATGGTCAAGTGTTGATCATAGAAACTGTTGTTATTAATTTTAGTATATTGCGTGTTAATTGTTAACATGTCGATTATATGATTATCAGTGCTGATCAAGTTCTGCACAGGAATAACAATTATTCTAGTATGAAAAACCTTCGGGAATTAAAAATCCCAAAAACACGAATCTATTAATAAAAGTTATCAAATCGTCAGGTTTTTCTATAGTAATCGAAATGCTAAAATTAAAAATTTTCCCAGCAGACTGGGGCTGCTGGGCTGCACTCTCAGTGCAAACCAACAGCATCGAATCTGCCAGATTGCATAAGCAACATAGGTCGTATGAACAATTTTGGTAATTTTAATAAACAAGATAAAACATGTGTATGTTTTGGTTGATATGCACGGTGTTTGAGAATGCATGATTATAGCCCCATAAGCCTATTTGGTTTATTTACAAAGGTTGTAAATTTTTAATACGGCCTGCGTGTCGTGTCTCTCTCTACTTCTATTGTAATTCTCTTTTTATCTTACTCCCTCGTATGTAAAACGAGTTTTTAAAATTGTAAGCTATACGAAGAAGTATAGACTAATGGAACAGCAGGATGGGCCGATAGAAAGATGCTTGAGAAGTATTTTATCCTTGGGATAATTTGGCCACCTTAGGATTTGAGCTATAACCATTGCATTTATATTTACTGCTTTAAATGTATGTGATACAATGTAGGTTTATTAGCATGATGGTAACTGATTAGATCACAGTTATATGGTGAGATTAATTTTACAAAACCCTCCATATTTAATTAATAGCCATCCAATATTTGCCCTCGTTAAAAATGTAACACCCTTAATGTATATTCTTAGACCGAATATACACTAAAGATGTTACTGAATTATTAAGAAAACTTGACTTGAAGAATTTTATTATTATTTTTATTACCAAACTTTGTCTTGTTATTTAACCCTTCCTTGGTTTTAAATTGAAAATTTCATCAGTCTATAGCAGCTAGTTTCGACCCATAATTGTTTTAGAAAATTTATGATTGTGTTATTGAAATAAAAATATAATTCAGGGAGAAAACTATGTACCATGCCTAGACCCTTTCTTGATTTTAAAGTTTCTACGTGATTAGGGTTAAACTATATTTAACTATGTCTTAAATCAAAATCATTTGTAGTAAAATCATATTCTAAGTCCATGTACTTGTAATAGAACGCAAACACATTATAACTTAAGTTTACAAAACATTTTGCATCTTTAAAACCCACATACATACAGGTACATGCCCACTAGATATCAACCATAATTTAATATGTACATACCGTGATTACTAATGTAACTTGACTTTCCAAATTTTCTTTCTTTAAGGTTTATAACCTTTCCATCATATTCTAACTAAATCTAGTTAGAATCCCAGCAACATAAATAAAATATTCATAAAATAATATTTTATGAATTTTCCATAATCTTTGGAATTGTCTTTAAAATTTCAATTCGATCTGATATACCGATAATTACCGGGAATTTTTATCAGATACATCTCCTCTTAGAAATCTTATTTTAACAATCCATTATGAATACTCTTAACTCAAACTAAATCCTTTTTATCAGTAAAAATATTGGATATGCGACCTTCCCATTAAGTCACCCATCCTTGGGCTACTCTGGCCTGAGCACGCTTAACAATTTTATTCGATACAAAATCGAATAACATAAGCTTCGTATGAAAAATCCAGTAACACAGAAATACCACTCTTGGGGGTGAACTATCCATTTACGGGGTTAAATTATATAACTTTCCAAAATTACACTTTGGTCCTTAAACCTTTCCAAAGTTTATACTTTAACCCCTAAACTTTCAAAAAATTACATTTTAGTCACTAAGCAAAAATTGGGATGTTACAATTCCTCCTCCTTAAGTAAATTCTTCCTATAATTTTCAACGTTTACCCATTTCAAATAACCTCGTATTTTGTTTATTCATTCTTTCTTCAATTTGCCACATGACTTTCTTTACTTTATGATCTCTCCGGAGAACCTTAATTAGTAAAATTTTCTCATCCCTTAATTCTTCAACTTGTATACTAGGATTTTCACTAGTTCTTCTTTATACATCAAACATGGTTGCAGATCAATCTCCTCAGAAGTAATTACATATAAAGGATCCAATCAAAACCTTCAAAGCATGAATACGTAAAACACGTAATGAGTCTTGCTCCTATCTGGAGGTAAAGCTAACTGATAAGCCACTAGTCCTACTCGTTTTAGAATTTTATATGGTACAATAAATTTGGGAATAAGCTTTCCTTTTCGACTAAAACGTAATCACCATCTTTTAAGGTGAAATCTTTAAAAACACTTTTTTTCTAACTTCGTATTCAATATCCTTTTTCTTCTTATTTGCATAGGTCTTTTGTCAATCCACGACGGCCTTAAAATTTTGTTGAATAATCTTTACTTTATCCTCCATGTCTTGTGTTAAATCACTCTTCCAACGTTTGAGTTATTCTGAACATTTCAATCTTGTAAACCAAACCGATTTAGAGAAACTCGGTATTTTCTTCCATATGTCATCTTGATAATTTCTTGATAACTATTGTTGTAAACAAGACCAGCCAAAGGCAAGTATTTTCCCATGATCTCGTAAACTCAATTTCACAAGTTCGTAACATATCCTCCAGAATCTATATGATCCGCTCAGATTGCCAATCTGTTTACGGATGAAAACTGTACTAAAATTTAATTTAGTACCTAAAGCTTCAAATAATGTACCCCAATACCTTGAAATAAACTTTGGGTCTTTGTCTGACACTATCGATGCTGAGACACCATGTAGTCTTACTATCTCTAAAACATAAAGTTCTGGATATTTATCCAGCGAATAATCCATTCAACTAGAATAAGGTAATCAAACTTTATCAGACGATTCATAATGACCCATATTAAATTCTCTTCTCTTTTTTTGTGTAGCTGACAAATCCGTTATACAATCCATCGTTACTCATCCCTACTTTCTTTAGGGAATAGAAATACACTGAAGTAACCCATAAGTATTTGGCCATAGTTTCGAGTCTTTAAATCTTGATACATCTTATTACTCCTTGGGTGCATAATTAATAAACTATAATTGGCCCCCTTTAATATCTTCTCTCTTTAGATATTGTCAGAAATATATAATTTACCTCAGTAATATAATCAATCACTTGGCTTAATTTCATAGTTTTGTACTTTCTTATTTCCAGCTTATCTCCTCTTTTCAAGATATTTTTCGGCTCTTCCTATTCAAGAATAGCTTGTATTTTCTTGGGGTTAACCCTTATTCCTTCTAATGACACTACATATCTAAGGAAAGTTATTTCTGACAACCGGAACTTGCATTCAGAAACTTGGTATTAAGTTGTTTATCTCTTAAAGTTTGCATTAACACTCAAATATGGCAGTCATGTTCAACTTCGGTCTTCAAATAAACCAAAATATCATCTATGAAGACCACAACAATTGATCCAAATAGGGTTAGAATACCCTATTCATCAGGTCTATAAATACAACAAGGGCATTCGTCGATCCAAAAAGTATCACCAGAAACTCGTAGTGTCCCTAACGAGTTCTGAGTGCTGTCTTTGGTATATCTTTTTCCTTGACCTTAGTTTGATAATAACCTTGATAGAAGATTTATCTTTGAAAATACTACTGCATCTTTGAGCTGGTCAAATAAATCCTCAATCTTTGGTAGAGGATACTTATTCTTAATGGTTACTTTATTCCATTGTCGATAATCTATACATGATAATAGGGAACCATCTCTTTTTCTTTACAATTAATACCAGAGTACCCCATAGTAATTCACTTGGTCAAATATAACCCCGGTCTAGCAATTCTTGTAATTGAGCCTTTAGTTCCCTTAACTCAATTGATACCATCCTATAAAGTACCAGTGATATCGGCTCAGTTCTAAGATAAACATCAATCCCAAACTGTATTTCCCTATTCGGAGGTAATCCTGATAACTCATCCGGAAATATATCAGGAAATTCCTTTTTTAGTCGGGATATCTTCAATCCTTTTCAATCCTTTTAGGTAACTTTTGCATATCTTCCATACAATCTAAACATGTTTCACATCCATTGGATAACAGCCTTTAAGATGTTGTTATAGAAATTATTGACTCTAAATAGTCAGTTCTTTCTCTCAAAGATTATTTCAAATCATCGGACCCTTGAAGTATCAACCTTTTTCTTTTTATACATCACTTCTGCATCTTATGCAGATAACCAATCCATTCCAAGAATAACTTCAAATTCATGGAATGAAAGTTCCCTTAAATCTGCCGGGAACTTATTTCCTTGAATTTATAATAATCCCGAATCAAATAAAATAAGCACAGGTTCTTTCCATAATCTCTGCTTTACTCATAGCCTCTTGGAATTTAATAAGTTCATGCCCAATAAAATCCCTTTGGGCCTTGGACAAAGCTTTTCTATAAACTGTTCACATCAAGACCTTTCAATCGACATCCATTTAGCTGCTTACCGACTCAGTCTATTAAAATCTAACTCGTACTCATAAACAGTACGAGTACCTTATTCAAACTTAGGACTGCTGCAATATTTCTCTTTTAACTAGCTGCCAACATACTTGATTTTAAACATTCTCCTTTCTTTGATTCCCATAATTAAACATTTATCGCAGTCCATCAATACTTAACATCATCTATTTCTACTGAATCTTATTCATGTTATTGAGGAGCATAATCAAGTTACACAGTAGTACATCAGTAACATGACATCCTAGGGGCATGTACTTAACTTTAAATCACATTAGACTCGATTTAGCCTCCAGAATCGGTTAAACCTGTAGCTCTGATACCAATAAATGTAACACCCTTAACGTATATTCTTAGACCGAATATACACTAAAGATGTTACTGAATTATTAAGAAAACTTGACTTGAAGAATTTTTTTCTTTGAGGTTTATAACCTCTCCATCATATTCTAACTAAATCTAGTTAAAATCCCATCAATATAAATAAAATATTCATAAAATAATATTTTATGAATTTTCCATAATCTTTGGAACTGTCTTTAAAATTTCAATTCGATCCGATATACCGTAATTACCGGGAATTTTTATCGAATACATCTCCTCTTAGAAATCTTATCTTAAAAATCCATTAAGAATACTCTTAACTCAAACTAAATCCTTTTTATCAGTAAAAATATTGGATATGAGACCTCCCCATTAAGTCGCCCATCCTTGGGCTACTCTGGCTTGAGCACGCTTAACAATTTTATTCGATCCAAAATCGAATAACATAAGCTTCGTATGAAAAATTACATTTACGGGGTTAAATTACATAACTTTTTAAAATTACACTTTGGTCTCTAAACTTTTCCAAAGTTTACACTTTAACCCCTAAACTTTCAAAAAATTACATTTTAGTCACTAAGCAAAAATTGGGATGTTACAAAAAACTTTGATCGGTACTGTGTAGGTTCTGCTAAAGTGAAATACTCATACCTATCTTTGTTAAACTCGAAGAATAAGCAAGTGATATTCACTGGTTATAATATTGGTAAACTAGGTTGTCCTAATAAGATTAGAAAACTAAATGCTAATAATTTGGATAATCATGAGATGATTAGGAACAATAGTTGTTCACCAAATATAGGATTTACATGAGATGTAATTAGCAAGTGTTGCTTACCTAAATAATTGAATTCTAGGAGTAAAGCCAAAGCTAACGTAGGATGAAATGAAATATGGACCCTTGCCTACTAGAAATACTTTATAGAAAGTTATTCAAATTTTGAGGGTTATTAACAGTGGGAATGTTATTTTGCATTACAAACATGATAAAACGTACTCATAAATTATATTCTATCGTTGTAGATTTGTTATGGCTAACACAAACTCGTTATCATTGCGATCCGCCCTTGAGAAGGACAAATTGAATGGCTTGAATTTCATTGACTGGTTCCGTAACTAGAGGATTATCCTTAAACAAGAACAAAAACTAAAAGTCATCGAAGAACTCGTCCCCAAAAAACCAGCAGATGATGCCTCCATAGATGAATTGGAAGCTTTAAAAAAATACTCAAATGACATGGTAGATGTCGGGTGTTTGATGCTTGCGACTATGACTCATGAGCTTCAGAAGCAACATGAGGACATGGTTCCCTATGAGATGGTTAAGAATCTCAAAGAATTATATGAGGGGCAAGCTCGTCAAGAGAGGTATGAGACCTTTGAGGCTTTGTTTTGATGCAAGATGGTGGAGGGAACTCCAGTTGGAACTCATGTTCTCAAAATGATAGGGTATATTCAGACCCTGGAAAAATTAGGCTTCCCTCTAAGTGTTGAATTGGCTACTGATGTAAAATCTTACAATCGTTGCCGAATAGTTTTAATCAATTTGTTCTTAATTTCAATATGAATGAAATTAACAAATCATTACCATAGTTACTTGGTCTGTTAAGAACAACATGAAAAAGGTTGGGTGCAAGCCTATTCTGATGGTCCGAAAGGATAACAAAAAAGGAAAGCCCAACACCAAGGCAAAGCCAAAGCCCAACAAAGGAAATGCTGTATTGAAACCCAAAGGAAGAGTTGCAAAAGAATGAAAGTGTTTCCATTGCAACAATGCTGGACATTGGAAGAAAAATTGCCATGTCTATCTTGAGGATATCAAGAAAGCAAGAGAAAATGGATAGTCCGGATCAGGTATTTATGTTATTGATATTAATATATCAATATCTACTTCTTGGGTATTAGATATCGTTTTTGGTTCTCACATTTATACTTCTGTAAAGGGACTAAAAAGGAGTAGAAAATTGGCAAAAGGAGATGTAGACCTAGTGAACTTGATTTAGATTTCGAGGATTGTTATTTTATACCTAGTTTGACTAAAACATTATTTCAATTTCTTGTTTGGACAAGATTGCTTTTGAGATTATTATTAAGAATAATAGTTGTTCCTTTTATCTCAATAATGTTTTTATGGTGCGGCAAATTTAATGAATGAACTCTATATTTTGGATCAAGACAATTCCATATACAACATAAATACGAAAAGATCAAAAACAAATGACTCTAATCAAACTTATCTTTGGCATTGTCGCTTGGGTCATATAAGTGAGAAACACATATCAAAACTTCATAAAGATAGATTTTTTGATTATTTTGTTTTTGAACAATTTGATATATGTGAGCCTTGCTTATTGGAAAAAATGATCAAATCTTCTTTTAATGGTAAAAACGAGCGAGCAAGTGATTTATTAGGCCTAATACGTAGTGATGTATGTGGACCGATGAATACACAAGCCAGAGAAGGTTTTCAGTACTTCATTACTTTCACCGACGACTTCAGTAGATATGGGTATATTTACCTAATGCATCATAAATCTGAAGCTCTTGAAAAGTTTAAGGAATTTAAGAATGAAGTACAAAACCAACTAGGAAAAATGATTAAAGCTCTTCGATCAGATCGTAAGGAGAATACTTAAGCCTAGAGTTTTATGACCTTCTTAAAGAATGTAAGATTGTCTTACAACTTACACATCCTAGAACTCCACAACATAATAGAGTATCTGAAAGGATAAATCGAATATTGTTAGACATGGTTCGGTCAATGATGAGTCATGCTGATCTTCCAACTTCTTTTGGGGACATGCGCTGGAGACAACTGCTTTCACATTAAATCGTGTTACATCTAAATCGGTTCAAAAAACACCATATGAGATATGGACTGGGAAGCGTCCTATTATGTCTTTTATGAAAATTTAGGGATGCGAAGTTTATGTTAAACATCAGATGTCTACAAAACTTGAACCCAAATCTCATAAGTGTAATTTTGTGGGATATCCTAAAGAAACTAAAAGATATTATTTCTTGAATTCATCCGAGAATAAAGTGTTTACTACTCGAACATGAGTCTTCCTCAAGAGAGAATTTATTTTCAAAAAGGGAAGTGGGAGAAGCATTGAACTTGAGGAAATTCAAGATCAACCACAACTCACTGAACCAGAGATTAAACAACAACAAGTTTCAAGAATAGTTGAGGAACATCCAACGGTTTTTGAAACACAACCACTGCAGAGATCTATGAGAGAACGCAATATGCCTAAGAGATATGGATTTCTTGTTACATTGTATGATGATGTTCTCCTCATGGATCAAGATGAGCCTAGGACTTATCAGGAAGCAGTGGCGAGCCCAGACTCCGAGAAATGGCTAAAAGCTATGAAATCTAAGATGAACTCTGTGTCAGAGAACCAAATGTGGACTTTGGTTAACCCACCCGAAGGGATTAAGCCCATAGGGTGCAAATGGGTTTTCAAAAAGAAGATTGACATGGACGGCAATGTACAAACAGACAAAGAACGATTAGTCGCTAAAGGTTTTCGTCAGATTCATGGTATAGACTATGATAAAACTTTTTTCCCTATTGCTATGTTCAAATCCATCTAGATATTACTTGCGATAGCTGCATTTTATGATTATGAAATCTGGCAAATGAATGTCAAAACCGCTTTTCTTAATGGAAAATTAGATGTGGATGTGTACATGACACAACCTGAGGGTTTTGTCGATCCAAAAGATGCCCGAAAAGTATGCAAGCTACAAAGATCCATTTATGGGTTAAAACAAGCTTCTCGAAGTTGGAATCTTCATTTCAATGATGCAATCAAAGAATTTGGTTTCATCAAAAATAAAGATGATCCATGTGTTTTCAAGAAAACTAGTGGGAGCATTGTCACATTCTTGGTATTGTATATGGACGACATACTAATAATAGGAAACGACATACCTATATTACAGTCTATAAAGACTTGGTTAGGAAAATGTTTTTCTATGAAAGACTTGGGTGAAGCAACCTATATATTAGGAGTTAAGATTTATAGAGATAGATCAAGACGAATCCTAAGACTAAGTCAAAATACATATATAGATAAAGTACTAAAAAGATTCAGTATGAAAGAATCTAAAAGGGATTCTTACCTATGAGACATGGTATTTCACTCTTGAAGGAAATGTGTCCTTCAAAGCCTCAAGAAAGAGAGCGCATGAGTAAGATTCCATATGATTTGGCCATTGGATCTATCATGTATGCCATGCTATGTACATGTCCGGATGTATCATATGCATTAAGTATGACAAGTAGATCCCGATGAAGGTTATTGGGTTACAGTAAAAAAATATCCTTAAGTACTTGAGAAGAACTAATGATACATTCTTTATGTGTGAAGGTTAATAAGAGCTAAGTATAAAAAGTTTATACTAACGCAAGCTTCCAAACCGATAAGGATGATTCTAGATCATAATCAGGTTTTGTGTTTTGCCTTAATGGAGGTGGTGTAAGCTGAAAAAGTTCAAAGCAAGATACAGTAGCAGATTCTAGAACAGAAGCCGAGTATATTGCAGCAAGCGATGCTGCAAAAGAGGCAGTTTGGATCAAAAAGTTCATATATGAACTAAGGGTTATGCCTAGCATATCAAATGCTATAGATCTATGTTGTGACAACAACGGAGCCATCGCACAAACAAAAGAACCCAGATCTCACCAGCAATCCAAACACATACTTAGGTGTTAACATTTCATTCGAGAAATCGTTGATCGGAGAGATGTAAAGATATGTAGAGTACCAACGGATGATAATATCGCCGATCCACTGACAAAGTCTCTAACGCAACAGAAGTATGATCGTCACACTAAGTCTCTTGGTATTAGATACATGAGTGATTGGTCTTAGTGCTAATGGAATATTGTTGGAGTATGCCCAAAGTCCAATCATAACATGATTGTAAAAAATATATTTATTTTATTATGTTTATTAATATAAAGTCATTATTATTATTTCATTCACTATTCTGCGCATAAATAAATAAATTGAATTATAATAAAGTCCTTAGAATAATATGGTTATTCTTAAATGTCCTTAGTCGAGTATTATTGTGGGCATGGACAATAATAATGCATTAAGACTAATATGTAGTTGATTGATGACAAAGTGTTGTCATTGAAATGGAGATGTCAAAATCAATACATAAGTATGTGTTAGAGAACGACATACTAGACTGACCCTCTATGAGCATATTTCTTGGATTATTATATGACAGTCACACCATTGCTCATAGTGATAACTACATTTATGATCCTCATACTTGAGATCATCATTATTTCAACATTGTGAGTCACATATTTTGATACAGTTAAATGTGTGTCGTAACTGACTGCACTATAAAGAGTGATATTGGATATGTCACAATCTATGTAGCGAGATATGGTTGATCAAGATAGGATTTGTCCCTCCTACATAATAGGAGTAATGTCACAGGCCACTTGATTGAGTGAGACTAGAAATGCATGGTCATGCTCGAATAAATTGATATGAGATATCAAGTTATTCGTTTATAGTCGTCTACTCAAGATATCAAGAAATATTAGATAGACTACACAAGTGTGACTATTTTATGACTTGTGTCCAATCTAGATATAAAGGACAAAAGGATGTAATGCATGAAAAAGAGTTAATCACGAAAAAGTTATACCGAACCACGACTTCCTGTAACTTAGGTAGCAATAATGTATTGCTAGATGCCACTCATTGCTTATAATATTAAAATTGTTATAGATATTATTGCTAACGTTACATGAACTACAAGGGTCTCACCCTATGATTGAAACGAACAAATATCGACTAGATAACATGCGTGTAAACTTATTGTACACAAAATTAGTTAAAACCGAAATTATTATAATTATTGCAATTATAGATAATTTCGGTCATATATATTTTAATACTAGATAATTATTGTAATTATCAAATACTATTAAAATAGAAATATCCCTAAAGAAACCTAATTAAAGTAGAATTAGATTTTACATATTTAATTATATTCGGTTAAATATATATTGTATATTTAATGAATCTGAATTTAATTAGGATTAAGATTTTGAATGCTATATAAAGGCATAAGGTCTAGTAGCCAAATATATGTCTATTGCTAAAAAAACTCTCTAATAGTTAAAGAAATAAAATATTGATCATTTTATTCGGGTGGACTGCGTAGAGGTCGGAACGCTGCTATGACGACTTAGACTCGACATCTTCACTGGAAGAATCAGATTCTCCTATGTCTCTGCAGTTATCAGATTTATTTGAGGTAACGTCTCATCTTTTTTTCACCCCGAATTCATTCCTCGTACATGGATTGATGGTGAAATTCGCTGGATAATTTTTCCATTGCACCATGAGGTGTACCAGCGTTTCCCAACAAATGTATCATCCGATTTTGGGGTGTTACACCCATACAATCTCATCCTCCCAAGCAGTGACGTACCGCGCCAAACCACTTAGAAGATCTTCTTTCAAACCAACAAGGAGAAACTGCATTAAGCAAACAAGTGAGAGTGCAACTCATCCACATCACCACAAAGCACACAAAGGGCATCAGGTAAACTCCACAGTCCCGAAGCCTGTCCTTTGTTGTTAGACTCCCGAGAAGAATGAGCCAAGAGAAGACAGCATGCTTAGGCACGTGCTGAGGAAACCAGACCAGCCGCTGTCACGCGACTTTATCACGTTTATTGCGCAATTCGATCCAGATCGCACTAGTAGTGATCGCATTTAAGTTAATTTAGGAAGCAAAAAAAGACATAGGCTCGGCTCGCAGCTTGAGCAACTTGTGTAGGCTGCAACTCATCGAGGGTTGAGGCACAACATACCAAAAATCTTGCCCCTTAAAAGCATAAGTCCGCACCCAAGCCACCAACAATGAGCCATGGTTGGCAAGGAGGTTCCGAATGAGGCGAAAAGGGCAGATTTTGTCCCTTGTATGCAAATCTTTAAGGCCTAGTCCCCCTTCAGCCTTTGGAAGACAAATCTGTTTCTATTGTACCTTTGCGCCAGTAGCTGGGATGTCACTCCCTTTTCAAAAGAACCGGGAACAGAGTTGCTCGATCTTTTGAAGTACACCACTAGAAAGGATAAGTTGTCTGCACCAGAAGTTTACAATCCCATGTATCACAGGCGGATCAACTATAGTCTTCCAGTGAAACTCAGGTTTTTAGTGGACCATTGCCGCAACTTACCCCGTACCTGAGAAAGCAAGGCGTGACAGTCACCCTGTGCATGCTTCGGAGTGACTAGTAGGACTCTTAGATAACGAACAGGGAGGGCCCCTATTTTGAATCCAGTCACCTCTTGTATAGTAATAATGATATCCGCAGGCACGCCAGAAGCATATAATTTACTCTTGGATGCATTAAGTTGCAGCCCAGAATATGTATAAAACTCAAAGAGAACGCACTGAACACCAACCAAAGACTCTAGCGTGCCTTTACAAAAAATTAGTAAGTCGTCCGCAAAACATAGATGCTTCGGGCCCATTCTATGGCATTCCGGATGATTGGGAAAATGTTATTGCCTTTGAAGAAATCTTATTAAACCAAATGTAAAATATAATTTCAGAAAACAATTATTAACTTGATTAAAATAAAGTTAGATGTATGAAAAGCAACCTTAGACTCCAAAATCTCCTAACATAGATTGATTATAAATAATCGGAAAAAAAACCCACAGCTAAAAATTCCTAAAAACTCAATCCACATCCCTGATTTCTTCTTTAAAAATCAATGAAAAAAAACCCCTTTCTATAGAGAAGTATAATTCTCGTATTACCAAACAAGCTCATTACGAAAAATATTTGACTTGACTCAAATCGTTATTTTATAAACTCGAATTGATTCATAGAAAATTCAAGCAAAGTTTGATTTATAAATAAAACTCAAATCTTTATTCTGCCTGAAATATGTATCACATATGAGAAAATATATGTATATCGCATATTATTATAAATTGAACTCAATTAGTACCATAATATTATAAGCATTTACAATTAAATTTGAACATAAATTTAAACATCTCAATTCGTATTTCTTAAATTCGTTTGAAAATTTAAATAAAATTTATGTTATAAAATAGACTCACTAACTCAAAAGCGCTCAAATTTTAACCTCTTGAAACCTAAGAAACTGTTCAAGGTGATATGGGATTGTTGGATCAAACCCAAAGCTTACACTCGCCTGTGAACAGTGCCACAGCAAAATCAATGTGATTTTATTGCTGAATGATTCAAAATTTTCACTGCAAGGTTTAAACTTTTACCATGAATTCACATGTTCCTTTGGGCTCATTCCGGTTTCCGTTCTGATAGCCAAGAAGCCAGAGATTCAATACTGTCATCAAAACCAGAGATTCAATACTGCCAAGTAAAAATATTGAACTAAACATTGGACAGGGGTCGCGCGAACGCAGGCCCCCAACTGCCACAAATTATGACGTAGAATCTCCCACTTGGGAAGAACTTAAGCAAGCGCCCCTCCCAAGTGCAATAGAGGTCGTTTACTTAGGCCATGAACCTTAATGATCGTCCATTGACCCCGTCCAGGTAAGTATATTGCTAAGGAGATAGTTTTCTTTTATTTATAATGCCAAACAAGTAGTCCACTCATGTATTTCCTCGATGTGGGATATGGCCTCAGCATAAAATATAATCTCTTTACTCAAACTTGTAAAGGTTTTTCCCTTCACTTGCAATTCCATGATCTACCTACATTCACTTGGATTTCAAGGTAAATCCTTAATTAATCCTAAAATATCATCAAAGAATCCATTACAACTATCTTAACCTTTGAATTCTGAACCTAAACATGTGGTCTTCGTTAACTTATTTTTAAAACATTATGACAATTTTCAAAGGTTGATAAGTGACGACGGTATTTGGGTTGATAGTGGAGGATGATGATGTGTTTTGAGGATCAAATTAATAGAATTTGTTTATATGAAAAAGCTAAATTTATTGAATTATTTAGAATTATGGTCATATCGGTAGAACACACAAGTGTCGAGTGCTAAATGTGTTACTTATCAATTTAATTTTGTTAAGGATTTAATAGAAGCCAACCAAGTCAAGAGGTTAAGAATGTGTGTGAATAGATACTACCTTGTAATCACTTTTAGACTATTAAAAAAATAGAAGCCAACCAAAACAAAATCGATGAAAAACGTTAATGATAAAATTGAAAGATTTTATAATTCGATGATTAAAACAAAAACATACTACTAACTAGATGACTAACAATACAATTTACATTTTCTTTTTCCTCGTTAAGGGCAGCAAAATAAGTTTTCATATTTGATTTTGAATCCTCAGCTTAATAGTTTTTTTTTTATAGAAGCGGCTAGTTTTATTAGAAAGAGGACATTCAAAATTATAATGAGAATTTGTAACCATAAAAATAATCTAAATACATAATTTAGACAGTTTTCTATAATCATTGAAATAAGAAACTAGTCACTTGAGATCATAAAATGACCATGTAAGTAAAAAGTTATAAACACAACAAAAAGACACGAAAAAAGAGAGATAAACACAACCAAAAGACACGAACAAAAGAAAGATACGAACAACACCATTAATCGACGATGAATGATTAAAAACCATCAACAATAACATAAAAATGCATATGACAATAAAGGCACGTTGACAAAACGATCATTATCACCACTCAAATCGCAAACAAGAAACAATGATTGTGAGCGCGTATCCAAATCCATTGCAAGGGTCTAAAGCAGGGAATATGACTTGGATAACTAAATAACCGATATCTTGATCAGTTGAGGCGACGTCAAATTCAACCTTGAAAAAAATAAAATGTAAAGAAACATCCAGACAGGGAGAGGACTGGTAATGAAGACAGAAAACGTGCCAAAATGCAGAGAAAAATATGCCACAAGACAGGAAAATGTGCCACAAGACAGAGTTATTCTTATTAAAAAAATAAAAAAATAAATGTGAGATATAATAAAGTAAAAAAAAGAAAGATTACCAACAATCAACGACCAACATTAAAACTGATGTTGTTGCCCGCCAAAAAAATATAAAAAAATCGTGATATTAGAGAGAATTTCAGAACCCTAAAATTGTAATGTTAATAAGAACTTAAGAAACGAAAACTCTTATCAATACATAAATGATTATATACTTCAAAGTTGTATACACATAAATTCGAAAATTAGATGATATTTTTGAATTATGTTTGGTAGTAGAGTGATAGTTAAGGTCGTCTAGGGTATTATTTGGAGACTCTGAATCAAAACTCAAAGATGGATCATTATAAAACGAAAGAATATTATATTACCTGAACAATTAATTTAAGGGTAAATTATATCATTCATCACTCAATCATCTTCTCACTCTTATTTTGGTCACTAACTTTTAAAATTTTCAATTTAATAACTAAACTTTTAAATTACTCTTGTTTTAGTTACTTTAAATTATTTTATTAATATTTTGTATGACATGACATATTTGAGTATACATGCAAGGAAAAATAAAGAGAGAGTAAGAGAGAAAAACAATACCATTTTTATAAAAAAAAGGAAAAATAAATTTGATACTATTGGAGCCTCGTTAAAAACTTTCCTAAACTTAGATTGAAGAAAAGATTACCCATGGTAAATCACATAACATCAATAAAATACCTGAAATAAAACAACAAAGAAAAAACGCTAACCAAACTAGGACCTGACAATACCAAATTAGTATAGAGAAATATGAAATAATAATAATACCATAAATCGGAGAGAAGAAAATGGAAATAAAGAAGAGATAAAATGGAGAAATAGGTGAGAAGAGATTTTAGAAACAGTGGATATTGAAATCGAAGGTGGCATGAGGCAAAAGGATTCTATTACGATTTTCTGATAATTTGTCAATGGTGGGTGTTTGAACTCCATTGTGGAGTTGAAGAGCTTCGTCGAGCTTAAGGGAAGGGAGGGATTTGGAGATGGACGATGTGCATCGAAGGGGAAGGGGAAGGAGAGGGTGGGGTTGTAATTTGCGGTTTAGGGTTTTTTTTGGAAGATTTGGGTATAAAATATAATTATTTTTAGGGTAAACTACTGCAATGGCCACTTATATTTTCGTCCAGTGCAGTTTTGATCACCGATTTTTAAATTTAACCGATAAGGTCACTTACGTTTTCGATCTGTAAACTTCTGATAGGGTCGTTAAATGGGAATCAAACCAAGGTTTCCCAATCAAGTGGAGGAATCTAATTATTTATTTTTATTTAATAAATTTATTATTCCCCTCCAATCAAGTGGTGACACGGGTCACCTGATTGAATAAGGAAAATAAAACAAAGAGTTGTTTTGCCTTAGTTGGGTGTAAGTGGCGTGAATTTGCCACTGAACCAAGTAGGCATTTGTGATATAAAGTACAAAATACAATATATGTTTTACTTTTTTGTTAATGCAAGAAAAAGGAAATAAATATGGATTAAGGGAACTCGAACATGACATACATGTGACACGTAAAAAACATTTAAACCAATGTAGAAATATAATAATTAAATTAAAGTTGACGACATTTTATATATATATATATACATAATTATATTAAAAATAAAAGTTATATTCGAGTGACCTTTAATTTTGTTGCTAATCTTATTTATTTCCTATTTTATAGTATTAACTTTAATTTAATTATTATATTTTTATTTTTAATAAAATTTAATTTAATTGAATAAAAATTATAATGAAACCAAACTTATCTTTTGATTAGAGTTATATTCGTGAGTTTGAACTCGTTAAATGAATTTTTAATATAATTTCAAATTTTTTATTTTAAATCATGAATTAACTATTTTTAAATATTATATTCTACAGTGGTTTAAATTTTTTTATGCGTCTTAAGTATGTCATGTTCAAGTCCCCTTAATCCATATTTATTTCCTTTTTCTTGTATTAACAACAAACTAAAACATATACTGTATTTTGTACTTTATATCAAAAATGGTGACTTGGTTCAGTGGCAAACTCATGCTACTTACACCCAAGCAAACCTGGGTTTGATTCCCAACTAATGCAAAATAGCTCTTTATTTTATTTTCTTCATTCAATCAGATGACAAGTATCGGCACCTAATTGAGTGATTGATTTATTTAATTAAATTAAAATTATGATCAAATTGATATAATAGGTAACTAACAGGGACCAATTGTGTACTTATATAAATTTCCCTTAATAGCCACGTCACCCATTTAATGACACTTAACAGAAATTAGCGCTCGAGTGACCACAAGTTTACATATCGGAAACATAAGTGACCATTGCAGTACTTTACCCTATTTTTTTATTTTAAATGTTTTTATTTAATAATAATAAAATATGATTTTCATTTTATTTTAAATTATTTTTATATTTTAATAATACTAAAAAATGCCATGTCATACATAATATTAATAAAATAATTTAGAGTGATTAAAATAGAAATAATTCAAAATTTTAATTATTAAATTAAAAATTTTAAAAGTTGAGTACCTAAAATAGGAGTGAGAAGATAATTAAGTGATGATCCCTTAATTTAATTAGTAAATCATAGGAACACTATAAAACTGTCATACACATTATTTTTATTATTTTGTTAAAAAAACAATTTAAATACAATTAAAACAATACAAGACAACCACAAATTTAAAGTTGAATGAATTAATGAGAAAGAAGAAGAAACACATGAAGATAAAATTACAAAGTAGAATACGGAAACCCGAACACATTTTTAAATAAGATAGAAGATGAAGGCCCTGAGCCACGTCCTCCATAAACCGAGTCTGATGATAGTAATCTTATATCTGTAATTTTTGTAGTTTAATTTAATCTAAAGCACAGATATATGATGCATCTTTACGTACCTTAAAAAGGTTATAGGAACGTATTCTCTCTCTCAGCGAGGATAGCTTGATATAGAATGATTTTTTCATTTTATACCGACATATGATATGAATTAAATTGATAATCAATATTTTCTTTTCATTGATTCTATAAATTGTAATGAAACATGAAAAAAATCATTAGCTTATTGAATTATTTATTGAGCCTTGAAAAATATTCAATAGAAGATAAATAAATTTATTGTATGTGTCGAGTTGATCAATCAATAAAGATGGTTAAGAGAGAGTAAATTAACAAATTATAAAATAGTGGAAGCAAATTGCAGAAGAAATAAAAATGACCCAAGTGATTTATAGTGGTTTAACATTCTCAACAAGATCTACATTCAATACATTCGTTATCCACACTAAGGATTTCCACAAATTTACTAATTTGTCTTTTCTTTTCGGCTAAAAGAGATAACCTCACAAAACCTAGATTTATGCCCCAAAGCCTAGTAATCTCTTTCCCTAAAGGATGAATACAAAGAAGCAAACTATGAAAATCACCACACAAAGTAATGTTTTTGCACAAATGAAGTTCACTCAAACCCAAATACTTGAATGAAAATGAAATACAATGAAGAACTTTCAAGTGGGTTACAAGAATTTGACAATTTGAGCTCAAAGATGTTGGATATGTGCTTGAATGCTTTGAATAGTTGTCTTCTTGTTGAAGAAGCTTTGGAGACTTGTTTTTATACCCTTTCATTGATTTCTAGCCGTTTGGGTTGTTGGAAAATTGAATAGAGCCGTTGGGCTATATTTTCCCGCAATAAATATTGTCTGACAAATGTAGGTACCGGTACGCAGATCTTCGTATCGGTACATGCTCAAAATAAAAATAGATGAGCAACAAAGGGGTATCGATACGCGGGCTAACATATCGGTACGGAGTGAAGATTTTACAAGGGGTACCAATAGGCGTCGTACCGTACCGGTACTAGATTTGCTCATTGAAAACCTTGGACAAAATTATAAACTTACCATATCGATAAGCATATAGCCGCAGTACTTAGTTCAATTTATTTTAAGCTTGGCTCTAATAATTTGACAAAGCTTAACGATCAAAAACATTTAAAAAGTTTTAATCCCTGTACCGGTACATCAAAGACAGTACCAGTACTCGGTGCACATTTTAGTTTACAGGTATAAAAGGCCATACCGGTATGCGCATAGCCGTATCGGTACTCAGAAGCTATATTGATTTAAATAGTTTTTCAGTAGCGAAAATCTATACCGGTGCACATATAATTGTATTGGTACTCAATTACCAAAATGAATGGTTTGAGTACCTTTAGCGGATATTTTAGGGGATTGAAAATATTGACTTGGAAAATTATTTTAGTTTGAATGTTTATCAATTTGTGAGTAAATTAAGGTATCTTAAAATTTTATTTATTTGCAATTAAGTCATTGTTATATCAAAATCAAATATAGGTTTAACCGTACGTTTTATGTCAAGCAACTGTATGCATAAACGAATCTAACCTATTAAGTTCCCATTAAGATACAGACATGCTTGGATAAAATTTTAAACCCATATTTCAGGCTAAATCAAACTCTAACTAGTGTGAAATGTGTTAATCTCCTACATAAATCTACCTCACAAACACTTCGATCTCAAACAACGGCAAATATTTTAATGTAGACCATGTAACTTAAAAATTGGTTTTAATACCAAAAATTTTATTATACTTACTAAAGTGATACTTATCACTAACACCTCTATAATCCCAACTTAGAAACATGACACTGTATAGTATATAGTAATATTATGTTCCGGAAGAAATAATAGTTATTTTAATTTTTACAAAAAAAATATTTGACACATAATATATCACATCAAAATATAACAAAAGTTTCTAATTAAAAATAAATTTGGAAATGTGGCACAATAAATTTATTTTACATGTCAAATTATTTTAATTTGCATATAAAAATTACTTTGTGATACCATGTGACATTTTTTAAATCATAAAATTAAAATATATTATTATTTTTTTGAACAAAAAATATTTTTTATTTGATATATTATATTAAAAGTATAATTATGTATCATTTGATAAAATAATTAAAGTCACGTGTTAAACTAACATTAAATAGATGTTACACATCACTTTATTTTTAATGGCATTATCAAATTTCGAACGATTGAAATTAATACTTTTAATACGAGTACAACATTAAAAAGATTTTATATAGTTTAGAGGCTTAGGATGCTATTATCCTTGTATATAATTACAAGTTATTTTATGCATTTAGAGATTTTATATTTTATTTTATATTAAGTTTAAAATTGTCGGAAAGGATTTTATGATTTCTAATTTGGTATTTATCTATATATTTATATAAATTTTTAAAATACGCTGATTAAGTATTGATTTAATTAATATTGTTGTTGTAATAATATTTAATATATTATGAGTTATAATTTAAGGATGAAAAAATATAGATAACTTATATATTGTAATTTGTATTAAGAATTACTTATATGAACATTTAATGAAAAAAGAACTTTAAAATTTTCAAAATATGACTCATTGAATTCCGGATGGATTTAGAAAAGTTTATTTATTTCTTATTATTTTCCCCAAAAGAAAATATTAGGATAAAGTTCACAAATGATCTCTAAACTTTAATAAATTATTTAATTCGGTAACAAAACTTCTAACTTGAGTCAAAGTGTACATTAAATTTTTAGTTTTGCTTTAAATTGGTCACTGAGCCATTAACGGCTGTTAAAAGGATGACGTCACAGTTAACAAATTGTATAATAATACATAGAGTCATTCAAATTTACACATTCAAACAATTTATTCATAATTTAAAAAAATAATAAATTTAACTCTCTTTATTTACACATTCATTCAATTTGGTCATATTTTTAATTAAAAAATTAATAATTCTATTAAAAATGAAAAATGATTTTGAAACCATTTCATTTTTAATAGAATTATTAAATTATTTTTAATTAAAAATATGACTAAAATAAATGAATGTGTAATTAAGAAAGGTTAAATTTATTAATTAGAATTATTAAATTATTTTTAATTAAAAATATGTCTAAATTGAATGAATATATAAATAACGATGGTTAAATTTATTAATTTTTTCAAATTACGACTAAATTGTTTGAATTTACAAATTTAGAAGACTAAACATATTATAAAAAAAATTCTTAACTGTCGCGTCACCCTTATTATAGCAGTTAACGGCTCGGTGACTAATTTAAAACAAAACTAAAAGTTTAATGCCCACTTTAACATAATTAAAATTATCAAATTGAATAATTCACTAAAATTAGTGACCATTTATGAAGTTTATCCAAAATTTTAATGCATCTAAATGAGCTGGATTCCATAACGGCATGGTACGTTAGAGCTACCCAACTTTCAAATTCAAAAATAGTGGCATCATCGTTATTACCACAAAATCAAAGCCCAAATTGCACCCAAGAATAGTAATTAATTAAAAAAAAGGAAAACAAGAAAAAGGAAGTATAAACAAACATCAGTCTCGTATCGGGCCCCCCCTCTCCCGATCCGTTCAAATAACGCTCCAAAAGCTATCTCACTATCTTCCAAAAGCCGCATCACTCGCTTTCTCTCTGTCATTTTCTCAAACAACCGATCGACTCTTCCCGATAGCGGCCATCGCGTTTCGAAAGGGAATTAATCGGCGATTCCATCGTATTGCACGAGGAAAAAGAAGCGACAATGTCCCTAAGACCGAACGCGAGGGCGGAGGTCCGAAGGAACCGGTACAAGGTGGCGGTTGATGCGGAGGAAGGCCGGCGGAGGAGAGAAGACAACATGGTCGAGATCCGAAAGAATAAGAGAGAAGAGAATCTTCTTAAGAAACGCCGCGAAGGGCTTCTGGCTCAACAACAACCGCAGCAGCAGCTGCTGCTTTCTTCAACCACCGGCTCCGAGAAAAGGGTATGGTCTACTGATTAATCGATTTGATCCATAGGATCATGAATGATAGCTAGGGCTAACTTTTTGTGCTGCATGGATTTCTACATTGAGCTTATTGGCAATTGCTTTATTTCGATTGGTTAATTTATATATTAATGGAGTTATTACTTATTAGTGTTATAAACTGCCGATTAGGAGGTAGTTAAAACTGTAAATGAAGCGCAATAGCTGTTTGTCTTATTTATTTTGGTATTTAATTTAACATGAGTCTGACGCGTTTATAATTTAATTGCAGTTAGAAAGTCTTCCCGCCATGGTTGCGGGTGTTTGGTCAGAGGACAGGAATGTGCAACTTGAGGCAACAACTCAGTTCAGAAAGCTGCTATCAATAGGTTGATAAATTGTTTTGTTCTTCTTTCTTGCTACAATTTTTTATCTCTGCAAATTTGAGGTTATATCTCACTTTATTTTATCTGCAGAACGTAGTCCTCCGATCAATGAAGTTGTACAGTCAGGGGTTATTCCTCGCTTTGTTGAGTTCCTTGCAAGGGATGACTTCCCGCAGCTTCAGGTTATTGGGATTTTTCTCAATTTCTTTCATAATGTTTTGATTTTATAATCTTATTAACCTTGTTTATTCTTTTGGGTTGTAGTTCGAGGCAGCTTGGGCTCTCACAAATATTGCTTCGGGGACTTCAGAAAACACAAGAGTCGTAATTGATCATGGAGCTGCCCCCATATTTGTTAAGCTCCTAGGTTCTCCAACAGATGATGTTCGTGAACAGGTATGTATTGCAGATTGCAAGTGATCTTTTGTTCAGTAGTACTGTTTACTTGCATTGCTCATAACGCTCATCATTCTTTTGGAATTATAGGCTGTTTGGGCATTAGGAAATGTTGCGGGAGACTCTCCTAAATGCCGTGACTTGGTCCTTGGCCATGGGGCCTTGATGCCACTGTTGGCACAATTCAATGAACACGCGAAGCTCTCTATGTTGCGAAATGCTACTTGGACTTTATCCAACTTTTGCCGGGGAAAGCCACAGCCTTCATTTGAGCAGGTTTGGCTTTATCTTAACATGAATGTTGGAGTTGTTGAGACTCTTTTTCTAATACATTGTGCCTTTGAAATTTAATAAGCAGACAAAACCGGCTTTGCCAACTCTAAAACATCTTATCCGTTCAAATGATGAGGAAGTCCTTACAGATGCATGCTGGGCTTTATCATATCTCTCAGATGGTACTAATGACAAAATCCAAGCTGTTATAGATGCAGGTGTCTGCCCCAGACTTGTTGATCTTTTGACGTAAGTGCTTGATTTCTTTCCCTTTTCAAGTTTAATTTTGATTTAATATATTTGATTTCCTTATTTTTGTCTCTCCTAGTAGTTGTTTTACCTATCTGGATGTTTTTGAATATTTTCTTACTCATTTCACCCTTATTGTTAGTCATCCATCCCCAACTGTCTTAATTCCTGCTCTTCGCACAGTTGGAAATATTGTTACAGGGGATGATATGCAGACTCAGGTATAAATTATTTGATAGCTGCTTCTTTATTGTTTCAATTTTTTCCTCTTATGGTTTGTGACTTCACGCAGCATACTATAAGGGAATTTGACTCATCTATTTCTTCTTTGTTGCTTAAACCACAGGGGGGCAGTTATATCTTTTTATTAGCATTAGTTTTACAGACTCTCTATACATCTGTTATGAAAAGGCCCCTTCTTTTCTTTTCTTAAGTCTTAACAACATCAATGTAGAATCCATTGGCACGCTACTCTGCTAGATACTTAATCGTACCAAATTACCAATGCAGAATCCATTATTGTGTTACTCAGCTTGGGTAGCTAGATATTTTTGACTTGTCTTTCAGGCATATGAGATATTTTGGACTTCACAACTCCTACTTTAGTGTTGTATTGTTCACCTGGTTTGACTATGTCAATGGTTTTTCTTGAAGATTAAAATCCGGTCATTTATTATTGAAGATTGACTCTGGGGTTTTATTATGAAAATTAACAATATTTACTTGGTTTTCAATTGACATTTGATTTGCATATGGAAAATTTTCATAGTAATATATGATACTTCAAATAAAATACTTCTAGGGAGGATTTAGAGCTGAATGATTTGATGTAAATATTGTAGGTAGGCCATAAAATAAACTGCTCGTCTTCCATGATTCTATCATTTTTTTGTGTTTGGCTTCTTGATCGACATGTGATATGATCAACATTGGCATATTATGAGGTGAATTGGTTTATGCCATAAGCTACATTTGCATTAGACAGAATTGTCAATTGTTGGGGAAATTTCTTGTGCTTTTCTTTGGACTGCATTTTTTTTTTTTGTTCATGACACTGCCTTAGGTTGCCTCATGCTTCTGTACTCTGATGCTGCATTTATTCGTCTTTCAGTGTATTATAAACCACCAAGCTCTTCCATGCCTCCTGAACCTCCTGACAAATAACTATAAAAAGAGTATCAAGAAGGAAGCTTGCTGGACCATCTCAAACATCACTGCAGGAAATGTAGATCAAATTCAGGTAAGCTAATTTTTACAGTATGACACCTTAGTTGATGGCTTGTTAGTTTTCAATTGTAGTTTTTCCATCCAGTTAGTATGAATTTCATTGGATCATGAAATTTGAAAATTCTTTGCAGGCTGTTATTGGGGCTGGCATTATTACCCCTCTAGTCCATCTACTTCAAAATGCAGAGTTTGAGATCAAGAAAGAAGCTGCTTGGGCAATTTCAAATGCTACCTCTGGCGGTACCCATGAACAAATAAAGTATATTTTCGTTGTCTTAGTCATTCTCTGGTTTTTTGGTGCAAGTTCCAATAAATAATTAATTTCTTTGTTGTTTCCCAGGTTCCTGGTGAGCCAAGGTTGCATTAAGCCATTATGTGATCTTCTAAACTGTCCTGACCCAAGAATTGTCACGGTTTGTTTAGAAGGTCTTGAAAACATTCTGAAGGTCGGGGAAGCGGAGAAAAATTTGGGTCACACCGGAGAGGTCAATCTCTATGCCCAGTTAATTGATGATGCTGAGGGGCTGGAAAAGATTGAAAACCTCCAAAGTCATGACAATAATGAAATCTATGAGAAGGCAGTGAAGATTCTTGAAACATATTGGGTGGAAGAAGAGGATGAGCCATTACCCCCTGGTGATGCTTCACAATCTGGGTTCCAATTTGCTGGCAATCAACTTCCTGTTCCTTCTGGTGGATTCAATTTCAGTTGAAGGTACGCATTTGAATACATCTGATTACACCTTTTCCACATAAATTGATTCAGCCTGTTAGAAAAATCTCTGTTAAATTGCTATACTGGCTCTTTCCATCAATAATTTCCTGAGTTGTCGCTTTCCCATTCTTATTTTGATAAGAAAATAGTTTTCTCATAAACCAGAGACTAGTCTGTCAGATTGCTTTATTTTGTGCTTTTGGTCTGAAGAACGTCAGTGTCATTCATAATGTGTAAAGCAATAGGATGACGCTGTTGCAAAGCCTAATTGCTTAGTTGTAATGTGAGAATAGTAACATGTTTAGCCCAACACTTGGATGACCTAACATGATTAGGAATTTGCAGGACGCCTGTTGGAGTAGAACGAAAGCTTGGTCGGGTATTTTCTGTATTGATTTCGGTATTCACATGGCTGAAGTGATGCCAATATATGTTCTTAAGAAGTCTTCTCAATAAAGACGGTGAATGAGTGTGGGTGAGGGATCCAGCTTATTTTCATTTTTTAATTTTTTTCCAGTCCCAACTTAAGCTCCTGCTCGTGTGAATTTGATTCCTTTATTTAATGTCATTTCATTATATTATTAGTTATTGGATATTTAACTTTAGTGGTAGTTGTGGACTCGTTGGGTTGTTCTTTCTGATCAGAAAGACCAACCAATCTCAGTTTTGAGAAGGGAAATTTATCTTTTCTTGTAATGTATGATTTTGTCAAAAAAAAAGAAAGAAAGAAAACCTTGGATGAAAATTTTATGATCATCTTGCCTCAAACCCTTAATCGGATCACTGATTTAAAACAGACCCCAAACAAGCCAGAATCCATTGAATCCAGCAGTATTCGAAATCCAACTTACGCATAACCGCAGCAAGAAAACTCTACTCGAAGTGATCATAAGCTTTAGACATTCATTTCCTCCCGACACCCCGAGTACGTTTCCTTGGCGCATGAATAACCTCAAAAGCTGATAGGACGACGATCCGTAAACCCTAGAAGCATGCGGACTTTTTTGGAATAAGAATCACTCTAGTCTCATCAATCGGGCGCATTGCCGATCAAATGAAACTTCACCAAAGAAACCCATACAAGATGCAAAGAGCTCATCACCGACATCACCCCAAGGAACCTGGTAGAAACATGCAGACATACCATCCGAACCAGGAGACATACCTTTAATCGGTTCCAGAACCACAGCCTTCTGAAGGGGTTGAGTCAAGTCCGCGTTCATCTCATCTGAAGCCACAGGCTCAGTAACTCGGGAAATTAGTAGGCATATCAGAAGTGAATAACTATCGAAAATAATCCGCTGCTAACCGTTCTTTTGTTTCTTGCTCAATGTGCCTTTGACCAGAATCATCGATATGAACAACAATGAAATTCTGTTTCTTATGCTCAGTAGCAATCCGATGAAGGTGTAAGTATTTCGATCACCATGCTGCAACCAACTCACCTGGTATCGTTGCTTCCAAGGCAACATTTCTTCCATTAAACGGCTAAACTAGGCTTCCAGGTGAGAGACTCGGCTATTACGGTCGGACCCCGAAAAAATCTATAAATTACTCAAGCAATGTAACTTAACTGTTCAAGGACCAATGTGTAAATATTTGAGGCTAAATGTCGTTGTATCAATTAAAAAAAAGCCATGTCACCATTCAGACAATTATTTAATGGTGAGTGACCAAAAAATTACTTCAGGAGGTCATTTATAAACCTAACGCAGAACAGTCCTTATGCAACATATATGATCGAATTACAACTGATTTTCGCTTTGACTATTTGATTTTATTTGCTTGAAAAATTGTCGAGATTTTCGATGTGTTATGTAATTTTTTTTTTAGTTGCCCTTCTGACAGGGATAGAGTCAGGATTGAACCATGAGGTGGACAAGTTAACTAACTTTGAAATAAATAGGGTTTTAAAAGTAATTAAATCATAAAAATTAAAGAAATTAAGGTTTAATTTTCACTAATTTTAAAATTGAAGGGTCTTAAAAAGTGATTAAACCAGAAAAAATGAGGAATGATGGCTTAATTTCATTAATTTTAACTTAAAGGCCTTAAAAATAATAAACCAAAATTTTTTGGGAGGGGCAAAGACTTAATTGCAAAGGTTTTAAAACTATCAATGACCTAAAAATAATTCAACCATTCAAAGTTGGGGGGCAATTGCCCCTCCCACCCTCCCTTTAGCTTCGTCCTTGCCTTCTGATTAGCTCCGTCTTTGCCTTTCGATTTTCAAAAAGTTCTGACTAATTTAGACAGACCCGTATCGCACACCTGATTTTAATAGGCAAATCTACCAATGAAAATTTTTACGTACACATAGTCTCAAACTCGAGATCTATTTAAACAATATTAAGCTACTTAACGCTTGAACCTACTCGTTGATGTTATGTACCATCAAAGATGGCGCCTAGTGAACAAAACAACATAGGGTTCATGGTTGGAATTTTAACAAACGTGGCATCATCCCATGTTTTGAGTATGTTGAACATGGTTGACACTACAGTAGACAAAGCTAAGCTTTTTTTTTGGTTCAAAACAGCTAAGCGTAGGTTCAGGAATGTAATGTACTTCCATTTAATAGGTCAATGTTATCAATTAGGCAACAACAGAGCCAAGAGGATCTTTTGGTTTCCTCGTCTTTAAACCATTGGCTTGGCTAGTATATAATATCTTTGAATGTAAAGTATCATGGCCACTACAAATTTGAACAGTGTTTTCACAAGCATATCATAGAACTTGAACTGGTGCCAGACGACAAAATAATCAAGTTGTTTCTGGATGGCTGATCATAGAACTTGAACTGCTTCCCGGCGACAAAATAATTGAGTTGTTTCCGGATAGCTGATCAGTGTTTCTTGGCCTCTGCAAACCTGAGAAAATGGGTGCCTTTGAAATTGAGTCTGCCGTTTCAGGCACGGTACAATTTCAATGAAAATAATCCGGTTGAAAATTTTGACCTGCTTTTCCCCTTATCACTCTGTTCTATTGTGCACACTGCTACCAAATGAGGGGGAACACATGGAACCAAAATAAGAATGACCATGGCTGAAAAGCAAGCTGTTGAGTAGCAGGGTTATAAGCAAACTCTAGTTTTTCACCAAATATAACTCCAAACGAGCCATTTCGGACTTCCGAGACTACTCGAAAGAGCAGTTAATAAAAGTAAGGTACCTTTGCTATCACCACTTTGAGTTATGTGATACAAAAAACTGGAAATCGGGAAGATGGACTTGTAAACCGTGCAGCCAATTATTAGCAGCTTGTAACAGAGAGTTTGCTTGCTGCCTTTCTTGGGAACAATTTGGAGTCAAAATCGAACCTCTCAACTTGTAGGATGCAAGGCCGAAAACGGGTAGGGAGAGCTTTGAAGATGCATCAACGCCACATATTTTCCTGCTGGAAGCAGGAAAATATAGCTGATTTTTACCTGTCACTGCTGTAAAAATATATGATAACATTAACAAAACACATAATGTAGCGTGGTGATGACTGTAAACGAAAGAGAAAGGGATATACTTCGGGAACATGTCGACAAAGAATGGAAGGTCAAGAACGATGCATCCAGATTTTGTAGGGTTGGACCCATAGGTATTCTGTATATTGGGTACCTAGCAAACAAAGCATAACCGAAAACACATGCACAGTAAGTATAAAAGAACAGAGACTCGGCCAATCCTTAGAAGTATAAAGATGTCCTCCTACCAAGCCACCGAGATCCAACTTGCCGGGAATAAATCACAGCTCATGTACTTCCTGATCTCTGGAAATTGAGATGCAAGACTTAAGATCTGTTGGGTCAGGAAAAAAGCGCCACAAGCATCCAAGTCAGGGCAACGAACATTTGAAGAGAAAGAACATAACATTCTATATCACCACCAACATGAACTTGCCTTGTCATATAAAGGTTTCCGATGATGTGGTTGTTCTTGTTCAAAGTATTCAAAAACCAAAAGCCCAGGTGATTTTCCAACCTCCATTTCATCACTAGATGTACACATAGGAGGTCTACTAATACACTGGGAGTTGTGCTTCCCCCATGCTCCATCAACACCGTCTTTCACTCTCCTCTCTGTTTCACAGTCACTGCTTCCAGTACTACTAGCTACTCTAGAAACGACATCACTATCCTCGCTACCTCTCCTAATAGTTCAATACATAGTCAGATTTGCAGAATTAACAGTAAGGCAACTAAAAAAAAGCTCCATGGTTTATTCATACAGATTATCTACTGCCAAGCATACAGCTCTTAGTTACAAGCTGGTCAGCCACCGTCCAGACTGTGGTTTAACAACCCCGTTTAGCTTATTCATAGAATTAGTGCTTTGAAGAAGCAGGAAGTAAATCACTTATGCAGAAATCATGGATACACTTCTTTCATACAATAATGTCATAGAGGAAATGTGAGAGGAAAGCAAGTTTGTATTCTCCGTCAAGACCAGATCTATCATAAAATATTAACCATTATTTCAAGTGAATTAATGTGCATAAAGTATAAACTTTCAAGATACAGAAGAAATCATGGGAACTAGAGAACAGCTCAAATTAACATTAAGAACCTGTAAAGACTAAAGAGCTGAATATTTTAAGAAAATATAGGCCTCAATTAAATAGATGCATCTAATGTAGGAAAGCCAACCAATCATGATCAAAATAATCAGGCTGTTTAAAGAGAGAATTCAAGGCTTCTTGTTGCCAGAATAAGGAAAAGTTCATATACATCAACAATGAATTCAAGTAATTACTTCATCACAATACCAAGAGCCAAGAGGAAGCATAAGAATCTAGAAGTTTCTTTGCACAACGTGGCTAAAATGAGTAAATGACACAATAAAAAAGCATACAACCTACTCTCTCATATTTGCAGGACTTTATGAGTTGAGAAGAGGAAAATTCCAATAGAAAGATATGGTAGTAAGAAGCTTACCTAAGCCTATTTGGATCTAGGTACAATTGTATGCCCGACAAGGAGGGAACGTAGTATTGCTTAACAGAATCACTCCCATTCAACAATAACGGCACTCCAACTCCATATACACTCCACTCACTAAAACATTCCCATAGGTCACCGAGACAAAAATACGGCCGTAAATTTACTTCATGTGTTCTCCATCCCCTCATTTTTGCCTACCAAACCAAAAGCAAAAGGAGGAAAAAAGGAACATAAATGAATGCCAACGAGTCAAAAACTAAAACACCTTAGTTTCAACAAATTAGTAAGAGAAGATATGAGGAAATTTCTTTCAAACTCTCACCTGAACGTAGCTTCAGAAAATAAGAAATGCTAATTCAGCTAGTCAGCTTTTGATAATAAATGGAAGGAAAACAAATTGAGAAAAACAATGATTCTTTTATTTCCAAGAACAAGAATCAGCAATGTTGTTAGAAATAGGATTAATTTAAATCTTCTTATCACCATTAATTAGCAGTAAGAAAGGCTGTTCTTTACTGAACATATCATTTCTAAAAATATAAGTGAAAATCATTTGCATTTCTAAAAAAATAATTGAAAATCATTCCATTAAACTACTAAGAATGACACTGATCTGTTATCTAAAATTAATTTCAGGTTGGCCCAAACAAAAGCAGGCATTAATTAGCTCTTCAAGACTCTGCTTCTGTTTTTTTCCCCTTTCCTCAACCACCAGAGAGAGGTAAACAAAACTCAAAATATAATTTTCAGTACTTATATTTAGTTAAAAAAAATTCACAATACCTCAGAGAAGCACTGAGCCGGTACAAGAGGAGTGACCGATTCCATGAGCCGATCCAAATTGGTCAAACAAGCAATCTCCGGCGATGGCGGCACGGAGGAGCAGGCCAAGTCAGGCCTCGACAATGTAGATTCGTCCGAATCCGTTCGAGTCTCAGCCAGTGAATTGACCGAGATGACCCGGCTCTCCTCCTTTAACGGCCTCTGCAGCTCCTTCTGCAACGGCCTGTGTAGCTGCTGCCTCTGCAACTGCTGCTTTCGCCGCCTCACCGCCGGCGGGTTGTAGAATCGGTCCCCCATCTGAGTTCGGGTCACCGTGAACCCGCCCGAGTTTGACATACTACAGTTAAATCTACAAGTCTAAAAACCTCGTAAAAAAGGAAGTTTTGCAGCTTTTGCGGGATTCACTGAAATTGATGGGACATGGAGGGAATTACAGGCTTTTGTTGAGGGTTTTAATAGGGGGGAAATTGAGGAGGAGAGTGAAAGGGAAACGCCATTTCCATCACTATTTCTGCTTGCGTCGTTTCTCTACTGCTATTTTCATCGTCTATGTTTCTTTTTTGGATTAAGGAAGCTCTTTATCTTTTTGAAAAAAAAAATCAGTTAAACCTCAATTTTTTTTACTAAATCAATCTTTGAACTAAAAAATTATATTAATTAAGTTTTTAATTATTTTTTACAATTAAATTTTGGTAGTTTTTTTTAAATATAACTGATAAATGTTATACTATAGTTTTATCAATAAAATTTTAAAAATGTCAAATAAAAACATTTTGACACACGCATTATATCAGTAGATAAAAAATTTGTTTAATGGTTAAAATTGATCAAAGAATTTAATTGATTTAATTTTTTTTGCTCAATGGCTTAATTGGTTACATTTTTAGATTCAATAGCCTAATTAAGTGCAAATATATTTAAAGGCTTAATTTATTTTTTAAAAAAGTTCAAGTACTTCTCAAGACCTTAAGTTTTTTCCCTCAAAATTTTTCTTCACCGCCAAAATTAAATATTTATATTCCATGCATAATTAGGGTTGTAAACGAACTGAACGTTCAGTGAATCATTTGACGGGAAGTTCGTTTATTTATTAAACTAACTAATATGAAGAAGATTTTTTTGTTAATTTAATTAAATGAACGGACACGAACAAAGGGTGTGCTCGTTCATTTACGTTCGTGAATGTTCGGTAATCCGTTTGTTTAAATTTATTCACATATGTCCATTTATATTTATTATTTTTTATAATGAAAGTATTATATTCAAAAAAATTAAAAACATATACTAAAAATATGAAATAATAAGAAAAAATAAAACAATTCTCAATATACGGGACTTCAGACTTCTTAAGAAAAAATAAATAATACTCAATATTCTTTTACGTTTGTTTATTATTTTAATGAACAAACACGAACAAAAAGTTATGTTCGTTTAATTATTCATATTTATTTATTTATTCAATTAAAATTAAACGAACAAACATAAATATATTGTGTTCGCTCAACAATCCTATGCATAACATTATGACGGCGAAGAAATCATTATATTTTATTAGAAAATATAAATATAATTGACAGAATAATTTTTATTTAGTACAAACTTATTTATCACAAAATATTTTTTTCTGAATTGTATAAATTTACAATAAAACCTTTGAATAAGAAAACTTTAATTTTTTTATTATATTTTATAAGAAATATGTGCCATATGTTTAAATTTTATAGATGAATCAATATTTTGTAATTAACTAATTATTTTAAATTTCTTAGCTTTGACCACGAAAGATTTTATCTAGTAAAAGAACCGAACGAACACGAACGAGGGTGTGTTCATGTTCATTCGTTTAACTTTAACCGAACATAAACGAACATAAACGAACAAAAAATTTCTTATTCGTGTTCGTTCATTAAGAAACAGAGCTTGTTCGTGTTCGTTCATGTTCGTTCGTTAACATGATAAACGAACATAAACGAACACAAATGAACATAAACGGACACAAACGAAAATATATAATGTGTTAAATATTTAATCTTTTGAGTTAGTTTGATTAATTCATTTAATTAACCAAATTAATCGATAATTGAAATTTGAAAAGACTTTTAATCATTAGCCGAAACCTAAAATTATCTAATAGATTAACCAATATTGTTTTAGTTTGGTTGGTTAGTTCGGTTTAATCGAACAATGAACACCCCTAGACATATGTGAATAAATTTAACCAAACATAAACAAACAAACATAAACGAACGAACATAAATGAACATAAACGAACGAACATAAACGAACAGATAACCGAACGTTCATAAACATAAATAAACGAACAAGCCCTTTGTTCGTGTTCGTTCATTTAATTAAACGAACAAAAATCTTGTTCATGTTCGTTCGTTTAATAAATAAATGAACATAAACGAACTTCCCGCCGAATGGTTCATTGAACGTTCGGTTCGTTTACAACCCTAATTTTATCGTTTTTTTGATTAAAAAATTATTATTTAATCTTTTCATTATTCTAGTGATGAAGGATGTTCATTCGTTTTTATTTTTGTATGAGTTCGAGTTTCGACATTTGTGTTGAAAATATTTATTATCGCTTTATTATTGTACCAAAAAATTATTTTTTGACTATAAATTAATAGCATGGTTTATTATTTTTTTAATAGAAACCGCTAGTTTCATTTAAAAGAAAAAATATCTAAATTACAATAAGCGTTTACATCCATAAACGTAAACTAAACATATGATTTGGACATTTTTCTATAACCAATGACATAAGAAACTAGTCATTTTAGATCATACAATGACTATATAAAGAAAAGATTAAAAACATAATCTAAAGACTCGAAAAAAGATAGATACAAACAAACTTGACTGCATCGAACCACTAAAGGGGATCAAACAACTGAAAAATCATCGACAACCGCAAATCAGAGATGAGCGTTGTGAAAATCCATCCACGAATGCAAATCGCATATCCAAATCCAATCCGAGGGTTCAAGGCATGGTAGATCGATTGGATAACCAAATAAGCGCCATCTTGATCAGTCGATGCGATATCGAATCCAACCCTAAGAAAAATAAAATAAATATAAGGCTTAATGCACAATTTGCCCCCTAACGTTTTCTTGTTATTCCAACTTACCCCCTAATGTATTTTTTGGCCTCTTTTGCCCCCTAAAATTTCCGACGTTACTCATATTACCCCCAAAAATTAACACCATTAAAAAAATTTATCCTGACCAATCAGAACATGCCACATCACTAATTTTTTTCTTATTTTTTGATTTAATATATAAAAGAATTAAAAATAAAATAATATAAATATAATATAATATTAATAAAACTATTTAATAAACCCTTCTTCCCCAACCTTCCATTTCCTTTTCTTCTTCACCTTTCTTTTTCCCATATCTTCCCCAACCTCTCATCTTCCCTTTCTTCGCCACCTTCCATCTTCCTCTGATCTGTGACACAGATGTTACTCAGACTTTCTGCGATGAAGATCATCTTCGGTTTTTCGATAGCGATCTTCAGTCCCATAGCCTTGGTTTGAAATCACAAGCGGATCTACAAACTACCGTTGATGGATTCCTTTTGCAACGCACTATTGCTGTTCAAGCGCAGAGGAGACGGACCAAGGTTTTCAGTGTGCTAAAATGGTTCTCCATTAAAAAACGAGTTAAATTTTTTTGAGATCTTCAGATATAGCCATAGACTGCTATATTTTTACGAATTCTATTGTTGTGGATTTTAGAAAATGCTACCTGTATCATATCGAACTAAACTGCAATATATATTTATATAGCAGCGCTACACAGAATTTAGCTATCTATTGTAAAAAAATGTTATAGTGCTTGGGTTGAGGTATAAAAATTGAATGGTAAAGTTTATGAAGCCTACGCAAGTAGGATAGATTGTACAGTTCTGGTTGTGGCAGCCTTTTCGAGCTCGACATAAAAAAAATAAAATTGCCATTAATCTTTTTTGAGGTATGATTGAATCACCTAAAAAAATATTATCTCAATAAAAATATTTTATTTTATTAAAATAATTTTGATATGTGAAAACACAAAAAACGAGTTCGGAAGTCGGTTACACGTGGGGAAGGGCCAGCACCCAACAACGCCTAAAAATTGGTACTTAGCCGATTATAAGTTGTCTTAATATCAGAATTTGCAAATTCGTGTAAAATTTAAATTATTGTCCATTTTTTAATATGAGTTCATTTTAATGGCCTCACCGTTCGAGGAATAAACAATAATTACCGCCAACACTTCTATCGTTAATTCGTTTACACCTTTTAGTGAGACACTGCATTGTAATTTATATGTCCCTGTATAAATCAAACATGACATAAAAAGCATTAAAGAAAAATTTTAATTAAATTAGAAATTAATGTTTTCTCAATTATTCTAAACTAACTATTATTAACCTAACTAAAAAATTAAGCAATCTAAATGAATTTTACTTAACATGTTCAAATTTTGTTAAGTGAAAATTTATTAGAGGAAACTAAGCCTACGGTGAAAAGGTAACTAAACTAAAAAAAAACTAATCTAAAGGATTCTAGAATTAAATTAGATGCTAAGTCAAAGAGAACCTAATTCCAAGGTTTTAGGCTAACATAAAGATTTAACTAAAAAGATGCTATCATTTTAAAGTTTTTTTTAGGAAATTAAATTAAATTAACAACATACAAGAAAATTAAAAGCAATAAACATTTAAATTATAAAATTAAATAAGTACAAAAATTAAACAAATTATTAAAAAAAGGGATAAATGAAATAATTTTTAAGAAATGTGCATTTTTTCTTAAATAGGGTCAACACAATATGTGAGCTGGATTTATAAAACTACGAGTTAAAAATAAAAATGGTATGATGATTTGAAAAGGGGGATTTAGCTAGGATAATAAATAAAATTGGATCAAAATGGTGATTAAACCAAAAAAATAATTTAATGGAATGTAAATCAGGGACCGAATCGAATAACCTAAATAAATGGGGGATGGAGGAGAGAAATAAGGTTAGGCAGAAGGATTTAATGAATGCAATTAGCCCATTTTATTTTAAAAAAATATGGGTATAAAAGCCAAATTTCATAAACACTTTTCATATTTTTCTTTAAAAAATTTTGGATCAAAATCACTCTTTTCTCATTTTCTTTGAAGTTATTCATCATGTTCTTCATGGAATAAAGAACATGGCGGCGGCTCAAGGTAAAAAAAAAATAAACCATTTCTCTCTTTCAATTCGAAATATATAAAAAAGAGAAAAAAAACAAAATACCTAGAATTTTCTTTTCTTCTTTGTATTTCCAGAATAATGCTTGCTTGTTATTGCTTGAGAAAATTGTGTAGTGAAAATTTTAATGAAATTGCTAAGCTTTTTATAGCAATTTACATGCTAAATTAAAGAGAATAAAAAATCCTATTGATTTGGCTTGATTTGGTGTTGATTGCTTGATTTCTTTTCTGATTTGCTTGATTTTAATTTGGATTGATTCAGTGATTGATTGCTTTTCATGTTCGATTGATTCCCTTCCCCTTTAATCTGAATTGCTTGACTAATTTTCCTTTAATTATTTTTTCTTTGATTCAGGCTAAAATTCAGTGACTACAGCTGCCCTTCTTTGCTCATTCTGGAGAAATAGGGATAGAGAAAAGAACAAAAAGCACTGATTTTACCCGTGCGATACGCAAACTGATAATCATAGCTATGTCCTAAAGTAGTAGGGTGTCGTCTATCTACTAACTCCATACGAAGAGGCATAGGATAGAAATCAACTAATGCCCTCTTCAAAAGATGGGATGTCTTGTTCTTGAAGTGATAGGAACGGAGTCAACTAATCTATTCAATTGAACATAATGTCGAAACAATAGGAACATATTCAACTATTGCTTACGACGGGAAAGCGAGGCAGCATAGGATAGGAATCAACTAATGTCCCATGCTTGAAAAACGAAGTGGCATAGGAACGAAATCAACTAATGCCCTTTTTGAAAGATAAGATATTTTGTTCAAGAAGTGATAGGAATGGAGTCAACTAATCACTTCAATTGAACATGAAGCCTAAGTGATAGGAACGAAAGCAACTATTGCTTACGATGAAGAAGCTAGGCGGTATAGGATAGGAATCAGATAATGCCCCCTACTTGAAAACGAAGTGGCACAAGATAGAAATCAACTAATGCCCCTTTCGAAAGATAAGATGTTTTGTTCAAGAAGTGATATGAACGAAGTCAACTAATCACTACAATTGAACACGATGTTGAAGCGATTGAACAGAGTCAACTATTGCTTACGACGGGAAAGTGAGGCGGTATAGGATAAGAATCAACTAATGCCCCTTAGAAAGATAAGATATTTTGTTCAAGAAGTGACATGAACGTAGTCAACTAATCATTTTAATTTAACGCGATGCCAAAGCAATAAGAACGGAGTCAACTATTACTTACGACAGAAAAGTGAGGCGGTATAAGATAGGAATCAACTAATACCCCCTGCTTGAAAATGAATTGGCATAAGATAGAAATTAACTAATGCCTCTTCGAAAGATAAGATATTTTGTTCAAGAAGTGATAGGAACAGAGTCAACTAATCACATTAATTGAACACGATGCTGAAGCGATAGGAGCAGAGTCAACTATTGCTTACGACGGGAAAGCAAGGCGACATAAGATAGGAATCAACTAATCCTCATACTTGAAATGAAGTGGTATATGATAGAAATTAACTAATACCCCATTCGAAAGATAATATATTTTGTTTAAGAAGTGATAGGAACGGAGTCAACTATTCACTTCAATTGAACATGATGCCAAAGTGATAGGATAGAAAATAACTATTGCTTACAACAAGAAAGCGATACAACATAGGATAGGAATCAGCTAATGCCCTATGCTTGAAAAATAAAGTGGCATGGGATAGGAATCAACTAATTCCCCATTCGAAAGATAAGATATTTTGTTCAAGAAGTGATAGTAACGGAGTCAACTATTGCTTACGATGGGAAAGTGAGGCGACATAGGATAAAAATCATCTAATGCCCTCTGCTTGAAAAACGAAGTAAAATAGGATAAGAATCAACTAATGCCCCTTTCGAAAGATAAGATATTTTGCTCAAGAAGTGATAAGAATGGATTCAACTAATCACTTTAATTGAACACGATGCTAAAGCGATAGGATAGAAATTAACTAGCACTTCTGCTAGAAAAGTCTTCTAATTTTTTGTCAAAATTCAACAAATGATGAGATTATGATGAGCATGCTCTTAAGGATGCCTAACATGCGAATACATGCCAATTTTTATGGTTTTCTTTTTATTTAATATTCTTGTTTTTGTTTTATCTGATCTTTGCTCGCACAATCTAGATGAGCAGTCATCTTCACTGTATCTGCTTCACCATTCTCGTTCTTCTTATCTCTATGCTTCATAGAAAACATCTAACCTTTACATACATATGTTTTGTATTTCCATAAATCCATTATCATTGTAGTTGATACATCAATACATATGTTTAATCTCTTCATTTCGCGTTTATCAAAGTTAGAGATCTTGAATTCTTGATCAACGTAAATTGCCTCAATATGATGTTATGGCTTGCTCATTGGGTGCTATTTCAATGAAAGATGTCTTTAAGACCAAGAGAACCATAATTTTAAAGAAAATAGAATATGATGCCCTAGATATCAAGCAGATGAGTGTCTCTAGTTCAATCCTCTAGAGATCATTTTAAGCATAGCTTGCGTCTTTGAAGACTTTGAATGTTGCGGTGATATTTTTGAAATTTCTCTCAGACCGCTCGATTCATCTTTATGATTATCGCATTACTCGATCTAGTAAAAAATAACTCTTTTTCAGTTCTCACCATTCTTCTCCATTCAAAAATATGTCCAAGCTTCTTAGACTTGTTTAACCAAGGGAATGCAAAAATATCTTTCTAAGAACATAATTATGTGAGTGCATGTGTGTATTTCTAACTGCAACTAGCCACTATTTTATTAGCTTTTTTCTTTTTCAACTTCCTCGAGATTTTATTTCATTAATTTGTTTGACTTTGTCAGGATTTAAAAATCACTCATGAAGACAAGACATTGAGTAGACAACGCATTGCTACCTTATTAGATACTCAGCCTCACAGCTATAGTGGAGTGCCCTCGAGGTTTTCTTTTTATTGGCCGTTTTTACTTATCTTGGGGTTTTATCTCATTAAATATTTGACTTTGTCAGAATTTGAAAACCACTCATGAAGCCAATGTATAGAATAGGTGGAGCATTGTTTTCTTATTAGATATTTAACTTTATAGCTTCGGCAGAGTGCCCCCAAGATATTTTGAGCTACTAGTTACAATCTATGTGTCTTTATTTGGGGTATAGAAGACTATTATTAGAATTTCTAGTGACTCTTCTTGGTTAAACTTGCCTAATCCACGATTCCACATTTATGAATTTCCAAGATTTTCTCATTATCGAACATCATCAAAGGCATCGTAATCTTTTTTTTTATTTTGCAGACTTGAGTAGTTTGAGAGACAAAACACACTTCATCGTTTTCACAACAATCGATTGATCTTTATATCGGGATCAATGTCACAAATGTAATTGATATCCAAAGACCTATAAGGGTAAGATGAGATATATGTATATACAAGGTCTCAATGTCAAATATGCATATTTCTTTGAAATAAAAATCCTGCAGACCTAACACGCGCATTTATAAAAAGATCTTTGCTACTTTCGGTAGAAAATAGAGAAGATGATTTAACCCATAACTTCAAAAATTGACTTTTAACCTTAGAAACTAGGGAGCAAATTAAACCCTAACACATCCACTATCTGGTTAACAACGTCTCATTGGGCTTGCGTGATTCTATCGAGCCTATATTGAGTGTTCTAAAGCTGACGGCTGATACTCGAGTTCATGTACGAGTATTGTACTTGTGTGAATTTTGCCATTTTAAATTTTTCATTGAATTTACCATAATTAACCCTTTTATTATGTGTATATGTATGCAATGATCAAAATATAAACTAATACAAACATAAATAACATGATGCAACAAAATGCATGAATACAAGTAAAGAGAGATGATTCTATAATTAGTTGCTCTAGAATTAGCTTTTATTGGATGAAAAAGGTCATTATTATGAAAGATAAAGACTTATTCTACGAATACGTCTCAGCCCGAGCACCTGACTTTTTTTATTTCTTCGATCAGCTACATGAGTCTTGGTTCCACTTCCCCTATTGGCCTAACATACTGGCGAAGAGCTGTAGCTTTCTTAGCTAGCATCATCATGTGCTTGGCTACATCTTGAACTCGGGTCATGACTCTCTTGTCAAACTCATCTCGCTCTTGGAGCCTTCTGGCATTGTCCTTAAGCTGGATGAACCAGTAATCATTGTATCATTCATTGGCATCTTTAAGGACCCAGCTCTTCATTTTACATTCTTGAGTTATGTCTCCCAAAGCCTCCACTTTCTTCTTCAATCTTTCGTTCTCATTCCAGCCGGCTTGAAGCTTAGCATAAGGGTTATGATTCTGGAACTTGTGCAGCGAATGGTTTAGGTCTGCCACCTTGGCCTATAACCCAGCAACAAAGGTCTGGCTCTGTCCCAGCTTCTAATTGGTTGTATCACACACACTCTACAACTCGCACAAACAAATCTTGTTATCATGTGCCTTCCTCTTCTATGCAACCACATTCCCTCTCTCTTTTTCAAAGGCCCACTTGTTCTTATTTTCAACCGCTTGTTTTCATTTCTTTCTATTGTCAACAAGAATCTGTTTTTACTTCTCAATCTCTTTCTTATCGTACTCTCTTTCTTTTCCCGTAGCTTGTTCAATCTCCTATCTCCATTGCTCTAGAGTTTTTCTTAAATTTGTATTTCGGACCATGGCCTGAAACTTGAGGAAATCAACCCTCTAAATCTCAAATTTCTCTTCCAGGTTCTTGTACAACTTTACTGCCCAGTTTATCTCTCCCTCGTACTTGTCCACATCTAGGCTTACCTCAAACAAGTCCCTCGTATGTTGATTTTGCAGGGCTTCTATCTTGGCCTTGGCTCTTTTCAGCTCGGCCCTCAGAATATCAGCTTCAGACGAGACCACTTTTAAATGTTCTTCTAGAGATTTATCTTGCCCAGGGGTAGGTAGTAGAATTTTGTCATTCACCCTCACATGTCACTGTTAGGAGGCTCGTACGATTAACCGAGTAGCCAAGAGGGGGTAAATTGGATTTTGAGTGTTTGTAGTGGAAGCAAAAGGGAATTTAAAAATAGACACAAGAATTTATAGTGGTTCGAGCTTCTAACCAAGTTCTACATCTACTACCTTAGCTTTCTACTAAGGATATTCCTAAATTCACTAATCCCTTTTTCTAGGCTCAAGGGAAAACCTTTACAACCTCAAAGCTTATACCCCAAAGCTTTGAGAAAACCCTCTCTTATAAGAAAAATACAAAAGCAAACTAGGAAAACCTTGCAAGGCTGATTTGTTTGCAATTCTAAGTACTCACCCAAAACCTAACATTTGAGCATATATGGCAAATAAGCTCACAAGTGTGTTCTAAAAAACGACAATTAAAGCACAAAAATGTGTTATACAAAAAAATTGACAAATAAAGCACAAAAACACTTTTCTCTATACATTGAATGTTGACAATATGTTTTTTGTTCTTCCACATATTCTTGGAGGTGTCTTTTAAACCCTCTAACAGCTTCATGGACATTACTAGCTGTTTGGGGTTGTTTGGAGCCATTGGAGCCTTTATTTCCCGTAATAAATATAGTTTTGGACTTTTCAGTATCGGTACGATTGGTACCTATTATTCAGAAAACTAGCCGTTGAAGCATTTACAACACATGGGTATCAGTACGCTGTACAAGCGTATCGGTATGCACATACTCGTATCGATATATCTAGGCCTGTATCGGTATGGAATTTGGCTACTAGAATTTGGAAAACTTAGGGATCGAAAGTCGTATCCATACGCTCAAAATCATATCGATAAGGGGTCATCTGGGTATCGGTACGGGTAAAACTGTATTGGTACTTAGGCCCAGTTTTTGACGCTTTGGTTGTTTAAGATCATTTAAATTGTGTCAAAACCCTTTGAAAACATTTCAAACATATTTTTCAAGTTTATGGACTTTGAAATATTTTTTCATATTAGTTTAAGTCCAAAAACATTTTTCTTTAAGTTATATCAAATCAAATAGGTTTTAGAATCTCCCCCTTTTTGATATAACGAAACCACTTGAAAAATTATTTTTGTGAAAACTCCCCCTTAGTAAAATAATTTTAGAAAAAGAGAATATTTTCAAAATATTTAAAACTCTTCCTTTTTTCTTTTTGAAATTTATTTTTTCAAACCCCTATCTCTCCCTCTTTTTGTTATATAAAAAATAGTTTTAAAACTAAGTTTGAAATCACATTAAATTCAAAAACACCAATTGTTGAAAATATTAGTACCAATTGATAGGAAACATGTAACCCCCTCGACCCAGCCTAGACGCCTGACCGAATCGAGTGAGTTACATTAGGTTTGCCTAAGCAAACCGGAGAAAGATTACGAAAACTGGCTTATCTTTTTTCTTTTATCTTGTCTAGAGACATATTACTAATCCTAACTGATCATGCTTGAAATCACATTAAATTCAAAAACACCAATTGTCGAAAAAATTAGTACCAATTGTTAGGAAACATGTAACCCCCTCGACCCGGCCTAGACGCCCGATCGAATCGAGCGAGCTACATTAGGTTTGCCTAATCAAACCGAAGAAAGATTACGAAAACTGGCCCATATTTTTCTTTTATCTTGTCTAAATACATATTATTAATCCTAAGTGATCATGCTAGCATCAAATAAATTTTCAAAGAAAACGGACCAAGGATGGGCAACCAATTGAGCACGATACGTTTAGGGACTAAAATGCAAAACTAGTAAATTAAAGAGCCAATAATAACATTAGGGTTACCAATCCTCAATTAGTCAGATTACATTCATGCATGTCAATTCTCAGCTCAATACGACCATCCAAACTCATTTAATTGCATGTACAACATTTAGGGACTAAAATAAAAGAAAATAGAACTACATTCCATGACATTAACAGAATTAACAGCCAATCGTACCGATACAGGACTATACCGTTTCGATACGGTGCACCACATAGATCAGTCCTGTTTCAATACACCGTGTACCGTACCGGTACGCCAAGTTGATTTTGAAATCCAATTTAAAAATGTTAAAGGTCGTACCGATACGAACTTTAAGTGTTCCGGTACGCGGGATTGGTTCAAAAAGTTAGTTTTCCAGTATCATAAACCCATAGCGGTACACCTAGACTCATTTCAAAACCCAAGCTTAATTTTGCCTAGGCATGTAATGTCATTTTTAGCTGGTTTTTCACTCGAATCTAGATGCATTCAAGTCCTGACAAGTCTCATTCATGCATTTAATCATCCATCAAGTCATACTCCATCATTTGCACCAAGGATTAGCAATTACAACACCACATATGCTTCAAAGATCAATCTATAGGCATGCTTCCTAAAACCACATTTCCAATTATAATAAAACACTCATTAGATCAGGTTCTAGCATATGCAACGTACTAGCATATCTATAGCATCCAAAACATCATGTTAGAATCATCAAAGCATGACAATCAACCATTGCTAACTAAATGCATACCTAGGCAACCACCTAGCATCAACCATAAGCAAGGATCAACAACATGCTTATCAACATCAACCAAACTCCAAAACAAAGCATTAATCATGCTAAAAAACTAGAGGATAAAACAGAATTACAAACCCCAAAACTATCTCAACATCCATAACAAACCCCATTTCCTTTATTACTACGAGTCTAGTTCGAAACCATACTTTCTCGTTACTCAAGTCTTTGGACTTTCCCCTCGCTTGCTCATTGCCTCCAACCTTTAATTTCCTGCATTGATGGACAAAAATAGTGTAAGCACACAAGCTTAGTGAGGGTGCTCAAAACTCACACCATCAATGCATTTAAAGACATTTTCCAAAACCACATTGAAATCACTATTTCAATCGTCTTATAAAACATCATACCTTGAAAACCATACCCTTAACACTTTCAAAAATCAGCATATTGAATCATATGCAACATATATCATGGATCAACAGCAAATCTCATTGCTAACCCTCAATTTAAGCATTCCCATGCATAACAATCCATATGCAATGCTTAAAGAGTAAACATGTATAAACCAGCATTATACATCCACAACCATCACATGATACATTTGAAACCATTTGAAAACCAAAACCACTTGTTCTCAAAACATGCTTAACGACCAAAGCATTTTCATTGTTTCCGTCTGAAATATGCATATCGACCAAATCCCATGCTTATCACCAAAACAATAAATCAACTCATGCTTAAATCCCAAAGCATCAAATCATGTTACCATGTTTAAATCTCAAAGCATTATAAAATATTTTCAACACATGAACTTTCATATATTAGCAACTATAGTAACCCCAGATAGTCGACCACTATCCTTGATTAGCCGACCGTTAACCATTGGTTAACCGGCCGTTAACCTTACATATCGGATACATGAATCTCTCATGATGATCAACCTCCATCAACACCCATACCATGCCGACCGCATAATATAACAACCTTGCCGACCGCAAGATTAATATCAGCAAGGGGAACCAACTGCTCAACCCAACTGACGACATCATAGTCTGAGTAGCCGACCGTTATACCTCTACTCACGATCGATTTTAAACATATTATAGTGCACTTTATCCTATAGCATGCCAACTTTATCCGAATGTTTTGTCATCATGTCATATAGCCAATATATTATTTACAAAACCATTTACTCACTATTTTAGAATGCATTATACAAAATCACCACATATACAAGCCATATTGCCAAAGCAATACCACATTCCCGACAGGAAAAATAACCAATGCTCACTAGCATTTCACATAGTTTTAAACCACTGCATATGTACTCAAAATCATACATTTATAGTAAAACAAACCATGTTTACGACCAAAACATGAGTTACACATGCTCATATCCGAACCGATATTAAAGAGCAAAAGATGGAAACTTACTTCTGAGCTTAGGTAAGTGTTTCAAGCTTAACCTAAACTGCCAAAAACACTTTCAAACCTTTTAAAGACTTATAAAACCCTTTCCGCTCACCGATTACACCTCGCCTTGCTCGCCAATACAAATTGAGCTCCTAGCAAGCAACGTACAACATTAGGCAACCTCGCCTTGATCATCCCATGTTTTAATCATATAAAACTAGAGGAAAAGTGCAGCAATATGCATCTGAACCACTACCACAAAGCAATTTCCCGCAACTCACAAGTTGCCCACTCAAAAACCATTCGAAACTTATCGAAACCAACCTTAAACACCTCTCAATCTGAAATCAGCCACAATATAACGATTCGATACATCAAACCTCAACAATTAACATCTAAAAACACATTAACAACATCATTTTACTTCCAGCAATGATTAAACTCCATTAACATCACAAAAACCCTTAACTAACAACATTACCCATTAGAGATTCAACTAGTTTTGGGATTACAATGTTAAATCCAAGATATTAACATTATTAAACATTAAAATCATGATCTAATCTAATCAAGAACCCAGCAAAAATAGATCTAATTTGAAAATCTATCAATTTTACAATTAAATTGCAATTAAATCAATTTTCCATTATTAAACTATCAAAACACATTAGAAAATAATCGTAAAGGATCAAAAACTTGGGAATTTCAGTAAAGAACCTTTCATTAGAGGAGAAGAACGAATCCTTACCTCCAATGATGATTTCTCCCCTTAATTGCTTGGTAAAACATGAAAATCAAGATAGTAATAATAAGTATTTAATGGAAAAGCTTTAAGAAATCAATTAGAAATCTAAAACTCTCTGAAATCTTGATTTTTACCTCAAGAAATTGAAGTTGGAAAGGTGTTTGTCTGGAGAGAATTTGAGACAAAGAAGTTGTAAAGTTTGTTACGTGAATTTTTATTAAAAGCTTAATTATGATTTATCAATCCTCTCCACTATTTATAGCTCTTAAAATTTATTTAAAAATAGTTAATTAAAGGGAGAAATCTGATGAAAACATTTAGGATAATTGTCTCCTTAAAGATTCAAAGTTTTGATCCTTTAACAAAACAGTCACTAAAAATAGTTTTCAAAGTTTACATTTTAGTCACTAGTCCAAAATGTCCGATTTCCAAAACTACTTTTCCAAAATTGATTTCACCACAATCATTAATATATTAAATAATGATTTTATAATATTTTTCCATTTTTTATCACCTCAAAAAATATTAATCTGATTTAATCCCAAAACTGAATTGAATCTCTAACACCGGTCCACCAGACCGTCCAATCAGCCCAAATAAGCTCTAGGACCAAAACCGAGGCGTTACAAAACATCAATTGTTGGTGTAAAATGGAGAAAAGAGAAATAATTTTAATTTGAAAGAAATTTAAAAATGGCTCCCCCTTACTCAAGCATCAAGTAGATTGTTAGTCCAACAATTCAAGAGATTTAAATTGAATTTCAAATAAATAAGACAAATAAACACATGAAATTCAATTAAACATGCCATAAATGAAATAATCAAATAAGCACACAAGGCATGATAAAAAGAAGACAAAATAATCCATTTTTGACTATGCGTACCGGTATGGTTGAAGGCCGTATCGATACTGGTTGAACTTTGTATCGGTACAGTATGGGCTATATCGATGCTGAAGGCACGATTTTGGTGAAATTACAGCAAAAAGCAACTTTATAGAACTTACAACTTAATTAAAAGTTCATACAAAGGCTTTATAAGTCTTGGATAAGCATTTTGACATTTTGGTACACATGCTTCTCAAAAGATGACATTTAACACATACAAAGCATGTATTTCACCAAATTCAACCAAACATTACAAGTTAATGGCCATAAACATAGATATGAGCATACAATGCAGAAAATATGTAACTCATGCAATTGAGACTGCCCCTAACTATATGCAATTATGCACAACATAAAGTCATACAAACATGCTTAGATCATTGAAAAATAGACATGAAAACATGATCAAGCAAATTGCTTGAAATAAATTTACCACTTGAACCAAGGTAGGATGTTAAACCTTCATTCTCCAAGTGCCCTGCCTCTTTTGTGTGGCATGAGCTTCCAAGATTTGAGTTTGTTTAACAATGGCTCAAGCACACCTACAAAAGACAATCAAGTAATTTTTGGTATCCAAATTGCTTTAGATCCAATGGCATTAGTCCCAAATAGTTTAGTCCCCTTGGGAATCCATTTTCCAATTTCTTCTTTTTCTTTGAAACAATGAGTACTTTTGGGACCTAAATGTTTTTAACATATTTTCCGTTCAAAAATCTAGGGGGACTAGATTGTCTTTGATAAAAATTTGTTTTAACAAAATTTGATTTGGAGCTAACTCCAAATTCACTTTTTTGAAAATCTTTGTTAAACAAATTCTTTTTGAGGTTATCAATTTCCTTTTGATAACCCTCTTGAACTTTTAGAAGCAAGTTTTGTAAATCAAGGTTCTTTTGTTCAAAAGCTTTAAACCTTGCTTCAAGTTCATCATTGGTTTTAGAAAGCAATTCATTTTCAATTTTCAACTTTGAAATTAACTTTTTGTTTATAGAAAATGAAGCTTTGAATTCTAAAACCAAATCATCATATACTCATTGTAACTCATCAAAAGTTTATGAATTTAAATTAGACGAGTTAGAAGTTACCTTTAAATCTTCTTTGATGGCCATAAGACATAGGTAGGATACTTCATTTTCAATAAAGTCCTTATCATCACTCCATGTGGCCACATATGTCTTCCTCTTATGGCTTAATCCCTTCTTGTTGAAACAAGGGCAATCATACTTGGTGTGCCCCAACTTCCTGTACTCGAAGCATATGATGGGATCATTCCTCTTTAATCTCGATTCATGCCTTGTTTCTTTCATGTGGCACTTCATGAATCGGGTAAATTTCTTGAAGAGCTTGACCATCTTTTCTTCTTCACTATCCTCTCCACTTGAATCTTCTTGTTGGCTTGTGGAGGATTGAGAGCAACAACATTCACATTAATGTCTTGCTTGATCATCTTTTTTTTCTCTGTCTTCTTCTCTTCATTCTTCTTCTCATCTTCTATTTTTTCTTCATAATTTCATGAGTGAGAAGAGACCCTAAGAAAGCATCAAGATTCAAGGTTTTAAGACATTTGGCTTTGATGATGGCGGTCTTTTTTGAGTCACATGACTCGAGAAGAGAATAAATAAGCTTTCGAATAAGCTTGTATTCTGGAATAATTTTTTATAGCCTTTAAGTCCATTGACAGTGACGAAGAATCTATCAAACATCTTGGTGATGTCTTCATTCGGCTCTATTTTGAAGTTCTCACACTCAAGGTTGAGAAGATCAATCTTGGTCTCCTTTACTTCGTTTGTTCCCTTATGAGTGACTTCAAGCTTGTCCCAAATATCTTTAGCACTCTCATAAGAATAGACTTTGGCATATTCTTCCAGGCCAACTGCACAAAAGAGAATGTGCAAGGCCTTCGCGTTTAACTCTATCTTCTTGTGATCATTCGCACTCTATTCCGCCTTGCTTCTTTGAGGAACAAATGAGCCATCAAGAATAATGTCCCAAAGAAGATAATTTTTGGCTTTCATGAAGTACATCATCATATTTTTCCAATAAGAGTAGTTGGTCCCATTGAAGTAAGGTGGCTTGTCAATGGATTGTGTCATGAACTCTGGTTGATGTAGAAATAACTTGAGCTCTTCGAGGATCGACTCTTAGGATGTTAATCCGATGAAAGAGACCTCGCTCTGATACCAATTGTTGGAAGGCTTGTACGATTAACCAAGTAGTCAAGAGGGGGTAAATTGGATTTTGAGTGTTTGTAGAGGAAGCAAAAATGAATTTAAAAATAGACACAATAATTTATAATGGTTCGAGCTTCTAACCAAGCTCTGCATCCACTATCTTAGCTTCCTACTAAGGATTTTCCCAAATTCACTATGAATTTCTTCATTTTTTCTAGGCTCAAGAGGAAACCTTTACAACCTCAAAGCTTATACTCCAAAGTTATGAGAAAACCATCTCTTACAAGAGAAATACAAAGAGCAAACTAGGAAAACCTCACAAGGCTGATTTGTTTGCAATTCTAAGCAGTTACCCAAAACCTAACATTTGAGCATTTATGACAATTAAGCTCACAAGTGTGTTCTACAAAGAAATTGATAATTAAAGCACAAAAATGCTTTCTCTATACATTGAATGTTTACAATATGTTTCTTGTTCTTCTATAGATGCTTGGAGGTGTCTTTTAAACCCTCTAACAACTTCATGGCTATTACTAGCCGTTGGAGGTTGTTTGAAGCCATTAGAGCCTTTATTTCCCGCAATAAATATAATTTTAGACTCCTTAGTATCGGTATACGGGGACTCATATCGGTACATATTCTTCAAAAAACTAGCATTGGAGCATTTAAAACACAAGGGTATCGATACGATGTACAAGCATATCGGTATGCACCTACTCGTATCGATACAACTAGGCCTGTATCGGTACAAAATTTGGTTGCTAGAATTTGGAAAAGTTGGGGATCAGAAGTCATATCGATACGCTCAAAACTGTATCAGTACAGGGTCCTCTAGGTATCGGTACGGGTAAAACTGTATAGGTACTCAGGCCTAGTTTTTGACACTTTGGTTGTTTAAGATCATTTAAATTGTGTCAAAACCTTTTGAAAACATTTCAAACATATTTTTTGAATTTATGAACTTTGAAATATTTTTGCAAATTAGTTTAAGTCCAAAAACATTTTTCATTAAGTTATATCAAAGTCAAATAGGTTTCACAGTCTCTATACGTCATAGTCGGGGATGAACATATACTCACTGTGATGCTCCACCTTCATAAGGTAATAGTGCTTCCATGAGTCATTGATGGTCTGGACTTTCTCCTTGTATTCCCTTTGGAACTCGACCTAAGATGAGTCAAGACCAATAGTGAAGGAGACGAATTATCGAGAGCCATATTGCCGCGACACTAGTAAAAGAGCACAACCGATACTGCCCCAAAGACCTAGTAGCATCAGATGATTATAATCCCCGTACTTGTACAAAACCTTGGAGTGACCCATCCATAAAACTCTCCATACGATGTCTTGATCACGATGATCTCTGAAAATGTAAATTTAGTTGTTTCTCTAGGCTATTGGTCATTCTTTCGTCAAAAATTCCTAGAGCAGAGAGAATTTAAGAGAGAAGACATTTGACAACACCAGAGTTGAACACTTCTAGAAATGACTAAGAGTCTCAAACCTGGAGCAAATGAGAACACCCTCTGAAATGTACGCTCTTCAGTTTCTGACATGTATTCAGGGAGATAAAGGTTAATGCTAGTACAGTTGGCATCGTATTGACTTTTCTCTTCAGTTGCTCAAAGAAGTCTAACATAGCCACATCGATATTATCCAGCACCATCAAAAGCTAACCAGGTCATAGATCGCTATAGCTAGGAGATCCAATCTCTTTTTCCCTATTTGGATGAATAGGGATTATGTCATGAATGCTCGACCAAGGGAAGGAAAAGCTACCTCTCTCCTCTGTATCAGACCTTTAACCCATCCATAGCTCATACCAACGAAGAATCTGAGCCTAAAATGAGTATTCGTGTTTTTATGGGTTTAGCATAAACTTAGTTATTCACTACCTTGCGTAGATAGAATAGTGCTGAATACTCTTCAATTGTGGGCATCATGTCTTCCCCATTGAAGGTGAAACAACAATACCCTGGGTTCCGGAACTGAACCAAGGCTTTGAGGAATGACTTATCCACCTTCACACGTAATAGATAAGCTATGTCGACATAGGTGTTGTAGAATAATTGCCTAGTTGCATAATCAAAGCGGTCCCATATTTCTTGTGATTTATGCACACTATTCGGTTTGACTCTAATGTGAGCATGCTCCAAAGTCTCTGTCACATGAGTAACTGTCAAACTATAGCCATATGCCCGTTGGTTGACCTCAGACTAGTGACGTACATCCACATTGTCTTCTTCTTTCTTTATGTATCTTCCATCCATGGCAAAAGTTATTTTCTAATTGGGCAACAGACTTGAGAACCAACCCCTTCTAAATATGAAATGAGAATGCAAGAAACAAATATGCAAAACAAAACAAAACAAGGGAAAGAAAGGATTAGTAAAGAAATAAGGCATAAAAGGTCCAAATAATTTCATTTTATGAATAATAACTGGGCAGCGCATTCCAATATTTCTGGACATGTCTCCGTGGACTATTCTTACGAAATAATTTTGAACGAATTCTAATTCTAGAGTTTTCCACATGGCTCTATTGGGGTAGGCTTCTAGATTCACACACAAGGTTTGGCTTTAAAAAGGTCCCCGAGCTGTCCTTGTTGTCCCTTGTTAAGGGTAGCAAGGCTCTTGATCCTCACCCATTATAGGCTCTTATGAATCAAGTTCAACTCAAGTGAACCCATTTTCCTATGTCCATACGGAGAATCAGTATTCTCATGAAGACATAGGGCATATGAGCCCCAAAAGTACTTGTTAGGCCCATATAGGGAATCAATATTCTCACGAGAGCAATAGCGTTTTTCCTCACTTAAACGAACGGGACGAAGCTCAGGTATAGAGCTTATTATGCCAAATTTTAAATGCATAAAATGAAATAATATTCATAAATGGATAATTAAATTAAATTTTACATAAACTTAGCAAATTCCGACATTAAGACAAAAGTGTAATCGGCTTGTGGCTAGATTTTTGTAAAAAACAAAAATGTCCTAGCGGAGTTGCCAAGCTGTCACAACATTTTCAAGCTCGACATAAAAAAAATAATGGAGTCGCCACCAATCTTTTTCGAGGTGTGATTGGATCACCTAAAAATGGGTCATTTTAATAAAAACATTTTATTTTATTAAAATAACAATTCTGGTCTACGAAAACACAAAAGATGCGTTCGGGAGTCGATTACGCGTGGGGAAGGGTGAGCACCCCCACAACACCCAAAAATTGGTACTTATCCGATACAAGTTGTCTTAATGTCAAAATTTGCAAGTTCGTGTAAAATTTAAATTATTATCCCTTTGTAAATATGAGTTCATTTTTAACGGCCTCACCATCCGGGAAATAAACAATAATCACGTCCAATACTTCTGGCACTGACCCATTTACCCTCTTTTGGTTAGACACCACATTGCAATTTATATGTCTCTGTATAAAACAAACATGGCATAAAAAGTATTAACAAAATTTAATTAAATTAGAAATTAATGTTTTCCCTATTATTCTAAACTAACTAGTATTAACCTAACTAAAAAGATTAAGCAATCTAAATGAATTTTACCTAAAATGTTCAAGTTTTGTTAAGTGTTAGTTTATTAGAGGAAACTAAGCCTACGGTGAAAAGACAACTAAACTAAACTAAAAAAACTAATCTAAAGGATTTTAGAATTAAATTAGAAGCTATGTCAAAGAGAATCTTATTCTAAGGTTTTAGGCTAACATAAAGATTTAACTAAAAAGATGATATCATTTTAAAGTTTTTTAGAAAATTGAATTAAATTAACAACATACATGAAAATTAAAAGCAATACAAATTTAAATTATAAAATTAAATAAGTACAAAAATTAAACAAATTACTAAAGAAAATGGATAAATAAAATAATTTTTAAGAAATGTGCATCATTCCCTAAATAGGGTCAACACAATATGCGAGACGGATTTATAAAAATACGAGTTAAAAATAAAAATGGTATGCTGATTTGAAAAAGGGGATGTACTTAGGATAATTAAACCAAAAAAAAAGAATTTAATGGAATGTAAATTAGAGACCGAATCGAATAACCTAAAAAAGGAGGGATGGCGGAGAGAAATAAGGTTGGGCGAAAGGGTTTAATGAATTCAATTAACCCATTTTGTTTTAAAACATATGGGTATAAAAGTCAAATTTCATAAGCACTCTTCATATTTTTTTCTTTAAAAGATTTTGGATCAAAATCACTCATTTCTCATTTTTTTTGAAGTCGTTCATCATATTCTTCATGGTGGCTCAAGGTAAAAAAAAAAAGAGCATGTTTCCTCTTTCAATTGGAAACATATAAAAAAGAGAAAAAAAAACAAAATACCTAGAATTTTCTCTTCTTCCTTGTATTTCCAGAATAATGCTTGCATGTTATTGCTTGAGAAAATCGTGTAGTGAAAATTACAATGAAATTGCTAGGTTGTTTTTTATAGCCATTTACATGGTTAAATTAAAGAGAATAAAAAATTCTATTGATTTGACTTGATTTGGTGTTGATTGCTTGATTCCTTTCCCGATTTGCTTGATTCTAATTTGGATTGATTCGGTGATTGATTGCTTTCCATGTTTGATTCATTCCCTTCCCCTTTAATCCGAATTGATTGACTGATTTTCCTTTAATTATTTTTTCTTTGATTCGGGTTAAAATCCAGTGACTACACTGGTTATATTAGTCGAAAGTTCTGCTATCACTGGCTAATATAAATGTTTTAAGACTTACTCGAAAATTCCAAAAAGGAAATGGGAGGTTGGGGAAGATGGGGGAAGAAGAAATGTGAAGAAGGGGAAATGGGAGGTTGGGGAAGATGAGTTTATTAAGTATTTTTATTAATATTATATTATATATTTTTTAATTAAATTGAAAAATATAATTAAATGACATGGCTTGTTCTGATTGGTCAGAACAAATTTTTTAACAGTGTTAGTTTTTGGGGGTAATATGGGTAATGTCGAAAACTTCAGGGGGCAAAAGAGGCCAAAAAATACGCTAGGGGGCAAATTGAAAAAATAAGTAAACGTTAGGGAAAAATTGTGCATTAAGCCTAAAAAGAAACATTCAAGCAACCGTGAATAATAAAAAAACGTGCCACAAGACAAATGAAGGCATGACACAAAGTAGAAAAAAATGTATCATAAAGGCAAAATTATTCTTACTAAAAACTAAAAAAACAAATATAAAATATAATAATGCGATTGAAAAAGAAAAATTATCCGCGATCGGCAATCAACATCAAAATTGATGACGCCGTCAGCGGTCAACCAAAATAAAATAAAAAAAAACAAAATCAGAGAAGTATTTGAATTTTTTTATGCCTATGTTGAATGATTTTTTAAGGGTTGTCTTAATCTTTTTGAAAAAAATATCAAAGAAGTATTTGAATTTTTTTATGTCTAATTAAATTTATGTACTCGATGTAACTAAATTCTTAAATCTATACATAAATTAATTAAGTCTTTGATCAATTTTAACGATTAAATTTTTTCTTTCATATATCACTATTACATTAATCACTTTTATCACGTGACATTTATATATATTTTAAAAAATATTTTAATAGCTTTTAGAATTATTTTAGATATTTTAGAATCTTAAAGAAATTTTAAATAGAATAAAATAAATTCTAAAAATATCAAGGGATAATTGTTTTACGACACATCATACCAATTGATTCAAAAAACATTAAATTTAACAATCGATGTTGATCAAAGGGGTGAATTGATAAAATTTAAGATTACATTGACTTAATTGGATGTAAAAAATATTCAAAGATTTAATTGACTTTTTTAAATCATGGGCTTAAGACACCCTTAAGCTTTTTATATATAACAATGGGTTATTTTGAATTATGCTTTAATTATATAATTCGCTGGATGAAATATTGTTTCAAATGAGTTCTTGTTTTCATGATCAAATAAGTCATTGAAATTGGAAAGATATGCCGATTAAACCATTATTTAACTTTTCTATAATCAAGTTTTAATTAGGGATGTTCAAATTCTAATACCCGGGTCTTTGAGTAGTTGTTTGGCCGGCCCGCATTCCGCCCGTGTGTTGCGAGTACCCGCAAAATTGAGTACTTGAATTTTTACCCTTTTTCAAATAATTATTTTTTAAAGAAAACGTACAAATGAAAATTGATGTGTCCTTAATACAACATGCAGTCAATTGCTTAGCTCTTTCTTACCCTAAAACCAAACAACTTATTGACTGCCATCAAAAGAACTTAAAATTACCGTCATCGATTATCAACTTAAAGAGATGAACATAATTTTGAACTTGGGAAATGAAAAATGAGAACTTTGCTTAACAAGTAATTAACACAAACATCTAAAGCAACAATCTTTGTATATGTTAACATTATGTTATCCATTACATTTAGAGAAAAAAACACACACACATAATTTCAGATAAAACCAACATACTTAAGCAGAGTAAACATTCGAGTCATGATTAAACTGTGCTTCGTAAGTCTTAATCTAGCTTTTTGTACAGAATACCAAAGTTTCCAAAAATAAATATAACGTACGAGGAAATTTACGACTTCTTTTGCTGCATAAAAAAAAACAAGGATCGAAGTGAACCACGATTACTTGTGGGGCGTGGGTCAGGGCTGTGGCTGTGGCTGCTTGGGTGGGTGGGTGGGTGGTCGTGTATCTATTACTGCAGGAGGCTTGAAGCTAAGATGAGCGATCGCGACGACCGTCGACGAGCACGAGAGAGCAGAGTTATCTGGAGGTGCAGCCGTGCAGGGACCAGTGTTGAGCATGAGGAAGATGACTTTCTAATTCTAGGGATTTTAATTTTTGGGTGAACTGGAAGTCTGGAAATGTAATAGGGATGGGTTTTTTTTAAATATTTTTTAATTAGTTTACTTTAATATATAAATAATTAAATATAAAAAATAATTTAAAATACATTCCGATAGTTGGGTACTTAAAAATTTTTAATTTTGCGACCCGGACTCAACTCGAGAAATGATGGGCCACGTATCCGACCCGTGATGTAAATTTTTTTAAAAAATATCTAATTTTTTTATCGGATCGGCGTATTAACGAGCCAAATATTCTGGATCAGATCTTTTTTAACATCCTAGTTTTGATGATAAAACTTCAAATAAGAATACAATTGAAGTAACATTTCAATTAGAAACTTATTCAACTATGATCTAATTTAACATGGATTTATTCAACTATAAATATTAGATAATTTTATTACTACAAGAAATTAGATTAATCTTTTTTCACAATCGCAATTATCCATCTTAATAATTTTATTTTCAAATTTTGAGTGATTACTAATTTTTTTTTCTCTAGAATCTTTCTTTAATTATTTAAGTGTTACTACAAACGGTGCCGTCGTCTTTTTTCTTTCTTCTATTTGCTTTTTTGTTTTTGTCTTTAGTCCTAAATAAGAATGTTTTTAGTTTTAGACCCCTCATTCTCACAAAGTTTTTTTCGCGATTGTACTATCTTATAATATATTTTTTTGTCTATACTTAATATGAGTTGAGCCTAGGGATGGCAACGAGGCGGGTCAGGCCGGATTTTTTTATCGACTCAAAAATTTAAAACTTTAATGCGACCCGAGTTTCATATATCTTCATCCCGACCCGATATAATAAGAGTATAAACCGATCCCGTCTTGGCCTCGAAATTTTAATAAAAAATTTGATTAAACTCGACCCTACCTAAAGAAAATTAATAAAAATATTAAATATAATATATAAAAATACAATAAATATAAATATATACTTATAAATAAACCGGGCGGGGCAGGGGATTTCCACCATAAACTCGAACCCAACCTGACCCGAAAATCAAAAATTCAAAGAAAAAATCGACCCTATCGAATCAGGTCGGAACCCTCCGGTTTTGGATTTTTTTGCCATCCCTATTAAATCCACTTTTGAGTGATAGTTTATCGATGCAATAAGAATGATTAACGGATCAATATGTAAGATTGATTTTCTCGATCTCTACTCATAGATCAATATAACATCTAGTTGAGAGAGATAAAGAGATTTTTCATGATGGTTGTTGAATATTTTTATAGGAAATGAACGACATATACAAAAGAAAGTTTTCAAGAGTTTTCTTAGTGGACTTAATCCTAAAGTTATTTTATGATTAGGTAAGTTATATATATAAGAAATTACCATTTGTTACTTGTTTGCTATCAATATATATATAAGGATAGGATCTGTTTACATAATGTAAAATTTTAAGTTTTACACATTTTTTGGATCGTTGGTCACTAGCGAAAATCAATATTAGACATTGATTAAGGTTTCTTTTGTGAATAATTTGGGGGTATCGACAAAATATTCAAAAAAATTAAAATTTTTAATTGACTTCTATGCTACCATCATCATTAAACTTTCTTCTTCGAATTCTGTTATGAATAGCAATCTGTTGCAGATCTATTGGATCGACTAAAGGTTATGAAGCTAAGGAGGGAGCACCAGGCTTGGGTCCGATACCTGCGATTCGTATTGGTTATCTGATAAAAAAAGATGTCCACCAATCCACGTCAGCAACAACAACAAAATAATAGACAAAGGTTCATATAAATAGCAGGACCAATTAAGGAAAAAGGCATGCAAAAAATGTGTGAATTGGCTCTATTTTCTCATCCCCTGTCTATCTGTATTACTTTAGCTTTCCTTTTGAGCAATTAAACAAACATTTCTTCCTCTATTTCGTCTCTATTCATAACAAGTTCAAATTGTTCATCCTTTTTTACTATCTCAAACCCAGAATTCAAACTCAAAACCACAACTTTTAAACATCCATAAAATACCAAGATTTCATCGACACTCAGGTTTTCATTTAAGAGAATTGGTCAAATTCAAGGGTTTCATGAAAAATATAACGAATGATCTGAGATTCAAAACAGGTTTTCATTTAAGAGGAAGGAAAATGCAGAGCTTTTTTAGAATGGATAAATTTTAAAGATCAACGGGTAAAGTTTCTTTTTTTGAATAAAAGACCGACAGCTTTTATTAGAAGTAAAAGACCCAAAAAAGCAAATAAAGTCAAAATAAACAAAACAGATAAATGTTTGAAAATTAAAGCACACGAAAAGAAAACGACTGTCGGTTCCTCTTCCACAAAGCTTCGAGATAGAACGGTGATTGTCATGAATAAAAGAGAATTAACTTGGGGATTTAAAGAAGATCAGGAATTTCCCAAATAAAAACTCATTTGAATATGCACTGCGCCCTTTTCATGGTGGATCGGTAAGGCGATGATCACTTGCCGCTAGATCCATGACTCTCGGTGGCGCTTCCTCTATCCAAAATCGATCATCGTCACTGCTTCTTGCTTCCTGGGCCATTATATGTGCCAATCGATTATTGCTGCGTGGGATGAACTGAAATTTACAAGCAGAGAAAAAATGGGAGACTGCCTTAATTGACCAGGTAATGGGTTTAATTTCTGAAAGATCATCTTCGGAGGAGTTTAGCTTACTAATGACAGTTCTTGAATCACTTTCCAGAATCACCTGTTGAAAGCCCAAATCTTGAGCAAACTGGAGACCATATAGAATTGCCATTGCCTCTGACGAAAAGAGAGATAAAGAACATTGAATGATTCGAAAACAGGCCACTTGAATGAATCCTTGTTCATCCCGTATCATCACTCCAGTGTAAGACTTTTCTGCAACCGTAATAAAGCTCGCATCAGTATTAATTTTTACCCAACTCGGAGGAGGAGGAGGAGATTATTGAACTAGATTGGCTGGGTTTGGATGGGCTAGTGTGACATGAAGGGTGCGAAATTCATAATCGTAACCCTTAATAAAGGTAATCATATCTTCAGCCCTTTGTATTGTGCTTTCATGTAGTAGTTTGTTTCTAGCATACCAAAGAGACCAAATAATATATGCAATAATTTCACGGTTTATATTCGGAATATTGTCAAATAACCATATTAACCAATCAAGAAATCCAAAGTGATGAACTCTCTGTGGCCCTATGATATTTAATTTCCTCCTCACTTCTAAAGCAAAATTGCAATCCCTACTAATGTGCAAAACAGTTTCTGTTTCTTGATGACATCTAGGGTAAGTATTTGTTGCAGAGATTCTCTTTATATGAAGATTATGTAGGGATGGAATATAATTATGACAGAATTTTCATACTAAAATGCACACTTTTGCTGGGCATTTCAGACCCCATAATTGCTTGTAAAAAGTGACTAGATTAGGGTCAATGGATGAATTACCTTGTAGGAACCTATATCAACTTCTAAATGAGTACATTCCACTCTTTTCTCCGCACCAAACTAGTCTGGCTGGTTGGGGAATTGGTAGAAGTTGAATAGATAATATAGCAGCTTGGTCGGTGGGAAGAAATACATCTTCAATGAGAGGGATGTTCTATTCTTACGAGCCAGTAAGTATCAAGTTGTTGACAGTTGAGACATCATCAACTCTGGGAGTGATAATCTTCTTAAGCGAATCCCGAGGAAGCCAAAAATCTTCCCAAATAGAGATGGTCATTCCTGATCCAATTCTCAACTTCGGACCCAACAGCAATAGGCCTTTAGCACTCCATACACTACGCCAGATTAGAGAAGGATTCGATCCTAATCTGGACCGGAGAGAATCTGAATTAGGGTAGTATTTTGCTTGATAGAGACGTGCAGCTAGAGATCTAAGATTTTGTAAGCGTCGCCAGCCTTGCTTAGCCAGCAACGCTATATTAAATTTGGCTAGATCTTTGAAACCATGCCCCCATCTTCCTTGGCCAAGCCTAACATTTCCCAAGAGCAATAATGCATTCCCCTTTTATCGGCTGACTTCTGCCACCAGAATTGTGCCATTATAGATTCAAGCTGTCTGCAAAGAGATTTCGACAGTAAAAAATAGGACATTGCATAAGTAGGGATTGATTGGAGCACCGGCCACCCATAGAAAGAACCCTAGTACTCCAAGTTGACTTCTTCTTTACGAACTTGTTCTTAATGTCTCGAAAGGTATTCATTTTATCTCTACCAACCATCGCAGGAAGGCCAAGATACCTCTCCGAATTATCACTACTCTCAACTCCCAAGATGCGACAAGCATCTTCTCTATTAAAGTCTATCACATTAAAACTGAAGAAGATTCCATACTTGTCAAAATTAACAAGCTGACCCGAGCACTCAAAATAGTAGGACATAATTTCCCTAATAGCATTAGCTCTAGCTGCATTTGCCTCACTGAAAATAAGACGGTTGTCGGCAAATAAGAGGTGTTATTACTAGGGCATAACGGTTGATACGTGCACCTTTGATTCTCCCTTGAGAGTTTGCCATACGAAGGAGGCTCGAGATTCATTTGCTACAAATCAAGAACAGATATAGGCTAAGTGGATCGCCTTGCCGCAAGCCACGGCTGGGTGCAAAGATAGTACTTGATTCACCATTAACATTAACTATGTAAGATACTGTTTGAAAGCACTTCAAAATAATAGAGACCCACTGTTCAGAAAATCCCAATTTCCATATCATTTGTTCCAAAAACGGCCACTTTACCATATCGTATGCCTTGCTCATGTCTAACTTTAGAGCAAAGTGTCTCATAGAACCCTGCCTTTTATTCTTAAATGAATGTAGAATTTCGTAGGCTATCATAATGTTGTTAGAAATTAGCCTTTCCAGAATAAACGCACATTGCGCCTCATCAATACATGCATCCAGAACCAATTGAAACCGATTAGCGAGCATCTTCGAAGCAATTTTGTAGAGCACGTTGCAGAGACTTATCGGACGAAATTGGATCAACGGGTAAAGTTGAATCAATTGCTTGAATTTTTTTAATATGATGCAAAGTGTATTGACTGGTCTATTATTTTTAAATAATTTTTTAAATCAAATATTTGATTTTAAAAAAAAATAAAAATGAAGGGTTAAATTAAAAAGTCAATAAAAAAAATTGAGAACTAATCTTGTTATTATCCCTTAAGTAAATGAAGAATTTTTAAAAATAAATACCAGTTGTCAAAATATGAGAGGCCCCAATGGTACACGTCAACTTTCCTGACGAAAAAGTATAAACTCGTTGACAGCAAAAAAGTTTATATATGAAACTGAGAATGAAAAAAGCAAATGTACTATATTGCAGAATTGAGTATAGTTCATGTACCCATTGTACCTAACCCAAAAATAAAAAACAAAGTTTGATGGTAGATTGCAATGGATTGTTGACAATTGTAAAGTGAAAACTCTTTTGGCTCATATTCTGAGATTAGCTTGGACGTGATTACTATACTTCATATGGCAGGAATGTAACCACAGACTATACAAGGACACCACTCATTCGAGTGACGATATTTTTGGGCATATACAGAGCATAGTTGGCATTAAACTGTACAGATTTCGTATAGATATATCTGATAAATATACTAGTCACTTATGTATAGCTTGGGGGATACAGTAGTACTGATCCCTATTTACTTTGGTTGTTTCCATTCTTTGTAGCAAACTCTGCTTCATGGATAAATAAGAATCTATCAGTTATCCAAAAAACGTTTGATGGTTAATTTTTTTTATAATTAGCACTAAATTAAAAAAATACATAAAATTTAAAGACTAAATTTATTAATATGTCAATTTTATTAAATGCCACATTAGCTCCCAGTCTAAATAATAAATTTTGATCATCATTTTGTAATTTTTAATAGTTTAAGATACCATGTTATAAAATTTTAAACTCGAATGAACTAATTAAAAAAATTAATAGTCGATTGGCCATTTAAATAGTTTACTCTTTTATATACTTAGATTTAGAAAAATTATTATATGGTCTCAGCTCACCACGTCATCTATGGTCCCGTCTACTAAAAAATCAGCCACATAATTTCTTCTTTTTTATGTAATTTTTTACCAAAGATGAATCTTCACCTTTTTATGCCATGTAAATATGGACTGGGTGGTTACATAGAAATTGGTTATGAATGGATTAGTGACATGGAAAAAGATGATTAGTTGGTTGATTTTTAGTAGATGGGGACCATAGATAATGTGGTGAGTCGGGTCCATAAAATAATTTCTCCTAGATTTGATTATAGATAAACCGAAAACATACGAGACTCAATCTCAAGGTCGGGAAAAGTCATTCAAATGCACTCCCTAAAATAATTAATTAGATGAATAACTCCATCCAAAATTATTTAGATAAATATCATTTTTAACCCACGTAAACTAAACTCGCATTGTACTAAAAACCAGACCCCACCTTGGGCCAGGGTAATAATGGCACCCGCCCAATACTCAATGCTTAGGGAAGTTACATGTTTGTAATTTTTTTAAAGTATATTTGTTGTTGAGGGTCTAAATTTTTTTAATACTTGTTATTAGGAGCCCAATTTTTTTCAATACTTGTTAATAGAGTCTAATTTTTTTCTAATATTTATTATTAGGGTATACTCTTAAAATTCATTTTTTTTCTAATACTTGCTATTAGAGGATCAATTTCTTTCAATATTTGTTATTATGAGCATACTCTTAAAATTCATATTTTTCAAATACTTGTTATTAGGGGTCGATTTTTTCCCAATATTTATTATTATGGGCATACTCTTAAAATTCAATTTTTCAATATTTGTTATTAGGGACCTAATTTTTCAACACTTGTTATTATGGACCTACTCTTATTTTTTTAATTACTTGTTATTATGGACAGAGATTAAATAGAGGTATGCAACAACAACAACGATCGTTATATAGCGGTAGAGCACCATCTGAAAATGCAATATTTGTAACTGTTATGTCTGAAATAGTATATGTTATTAAAAAAAATTCACAACCGCGATACTCATAGTGACCGAAATAGTATTTGTAACACGCTCGACCCGGATGTCACATATAGACCTCAAGCCCAAACCATAACCATAAAATTTTGCAACTAGATTTAGCCTACACCACATCCATTACATAAAAAGCCATTAAGTTCAAATATTTCAAAATAGAATAATAGTTAAAACGTTACATGGGGAGCTCCATTTAAAATACATAGTTAAAAGCATTCGACACTTAAGTAAAATCCCAAAATAAGTTACAATACAAACATATGGTCCTACGTATACATAGCCCAAATAATCTAAGTATTGTACTCGAACAACAAGTCGATGTTGAGGTACTACTCCGGTGGTGCTCTAACGATTCACGTTAACCTATTAACTTGCGAACGAAACAACAATTCTGAACGCTGATGTAACGAAGCTCATTGGATACACTTCCACTCGACCATGCTTCATGCAAATCATAAATATGTGCAAGTAGCTAAAGATGATATCATGGCAAAAATAAATACATATGACGCTATCTCAAGCTGACTAAACACACGCCAATCAACAAAGATGCATAAAGTCTCACATAGCCATCGTTAGCTTAATATCAACAAACTTGGAGTGAGGCTTGGTTCCACTAAGCCTCGGGATAATACACTCTAAGTGAGGCTCGGTTCTATTAAGCATTGGGTTCATACACTCATGCTCGAAATCACTCATCGAGCATCCTAGAATGAGACCCGGCACCACTAATCCTCGGATCATGCATTCAGAAGTCTTCAACCATGGTGTTGCAACAAATCTTGGGTATCCTGTAACCCTCTCGACCATGCCTAGACGCCCAACCGAACTGAGGGAACTACATTAGGTTTGCCGAAGCAAACCAAAGAAAAGTTACAAAAAATGGGTCCATATTTTTTCTTTTATCTTATCTAGATGCAAATTATTATTCCTACATGTACATACTTGCAGCGGGTGAATTTTTAAAGGAAACGAATTGCGAAAAGACATCCAATTGTATCACATACATTTTAAAGACTAAAACGTAAAACTTTTAAATTATAGGAACAAAACTGAATTTAAGGTTACTAATCCTCAATTAGTTCATTTACATGCTCACGTGACAAATTTCATGTCAAGATATTCATCCAAGCTCATACAATTACATTCTCAAAACTTAAGGACCAAAATGAAAGAATCAAAAACATTCAAATATGCCAAATTAACAGAATTAATTGTATCTGTATCGGTACGCATGTTGGTGTTTTGATACGCCTCAATTAATTTACAAAACCAAGATTCTAATAGCTTAAATTTGTTTCGATACGGCCCCGTGTATCGAAACGCCCAGCCATTTTGCACTAACCCGTATCGAAACACTTGCTCACGTATCAAAATGCTATACCTAAAATGACTTATCCGTATCAAAGTACCTTCTCGCGTATCTAAACGCTATGCCTGAAATGGTCTAGCCGTACTGGTATGGGGACACCCGTTTCGATATGTCTGGACCTATAAAGTCCCAAATTACAGTTTTAACATACTTTACACAAATCCAAACCACTTAAACATGCTTCATACACTTAAGCAACATTTCTAAGGATTGATCCCTACTAGAACATCATAGAATCAACATCTATACATGGCTCTCATACAACCAAGATAATCTATAGGCATGCTTCCTAAAACTAATTTGCCAACATATTTGAGCACCTCTCTCACGTATGCCTCTTACTCACATATTCAAAGCACCAAAACCAACAAGCTCAAACCATTAAAACATGTAAATCAACCAAGGTTAACTAGATGCACGCCTAGGCAACTACCTAACATCAACCATAAGCAATGATCAACAACAAGCTTATCAACATCAATCCAACAACAAATTACAGCATTAAACATGCTCCAAAACTAGGGAAAATAGAATTATAAATCCCAAAACATGACGAACACATTGCCTTTTTAACCGAAAACATAAATCGAGTTCATACTCAAACTAGTCCTTGTCCTTGGATCACTTTAGCCTTGCCCTTGCAGCCTCAAACCTTAATGCTCTACATCATTGGGAAAAAAAGAGCGTAAGCACATATGCTTAGTGAAGATGTTCACAAAATAATGACGCGTTTAAAAACATTTAAAACCAAAACGCTTATTTTCAAAACATGCTTACAACCAAAGCATTTTCCTTGTCTCCAACCGAGACGTGCATAATCACTCTTATGCAACATCATATACTTATTCCATGCTTAAATCCCAAAGCATTATAAAATAGGTTCAACACGTGAACTTTCACATATATTGACATTAATAGTGACCCGGATAAACTACCCTCTATCCAACATATTGGATACACAAATCTCTCATACCATGCCTAGTTAAACCGCATGATATCTACCCTACGTCAGCAACATAAACTCGCGCTTCTTTGCATCCAAATACAGGGTACCAAGATACTTTCTCTTAAAAGCTCTTCGGAAGAACTCCCAAGTCACATCTGCCTCGGGAATACCACCAACTGCGATCACCCACCAATGATATGTATCACCCTATAACAGTGACACTGTGCAACCCAACTTACGCTCCTCATTGCAACCCATCTGGCTCAGAATACGTATTATCTTTTTTAGCCATCCTTCGGCTGCCTCAAGACTTAAACCCTAAAATTCCTCACCTCCCAAACTACGAAGACGCTCCAAGGGTAAACCTTGATTAGCTACTATAGCAGGTGCTGGTGCTTGAGCTTGCACTTGCACTCTAACAATCGATGCTTGAAACGCTCCTGTCATCGCTTGGATTAACAGAGTCAAATCACCAAATACTAGTACTTAATGAACCTGGGGTACATCACCAGCCCCAACATCGACAAAAAGAACCAACAGAGGAGGAGGAGGTACAATATTAGGGGGATTCCCTTCTACATCATTATTCTGCTCAACTCCGGCATTACTAGCCATCGACCGAGTCTCACGTCGAGCCATGTTAACAAAAGCATTCAAAACAAATTAAAGTCAGGCTAGCATTCGGCAAAGGATCCAAGACAATCTTATAAAACATTTTAAAACCTCGATAATAGGTAATGTGTTCCCAATTCATACCCCAACATGGTGTAAAACAATCATCATGCATATTCACAAACACCATGCATATCAAACAATGATAACCAACCAAACAAAAACATCCTAACCTTTCATAACCTGGCTCTGATACCAACAAATGTAACCCCCTCGACCCAGCCTAGACGCCCAACCGAGCTGATGGAACTACATTAGGTTTGCTGAAGCAAATTGGATAAAGTTTACTTAAAATTGGTATATTTTTTCTTTTATCTTGTATAGATGCAAATTATTAATCTTACATGTACATACTTGCAGCAGGTGAATTTTCAAAGAAAACGAATCGCGAAAAGACATCCAATTGCATCACATAAATTTTAAGGACTAAAATGTAAAACTTTTAAATTATAGGACCAAAACTAAATTTAAGGTTACCAATCCTCAATTAGTCCATTTACATGCTCACATGACAAATTTCATGTCAAGATATTCATCCAAGCTCATACAATTGCATTCTCAAAACTCAAGGACCAAAATGAAAGAATCAGTAACATTCAAATATGCCAAATTAACAGAATTAATTGTAGTCATATCGGTACGCGTGTTTGTGTTTCGAAACGCCTTAATTATTTTATGAAACCCAAATTCTAGTAGCTTAATCCCGTTTCGGTACGACCCCGTGTATTGAAATGCCTAGCCATTTTGCACTAACCCGTATCGAAACACTTGCTCGCGTAACGAAATGCTATGCCTAAAAAGGCTTACCCGTATCGAAACACCTTCCCGAGCATCAAAATGCTAAGCCTAAAATGACCTAGCCGTACTGGTACGGGACACCTGTTTCGATACGCCTGGACCTATAAAGTCTCAAATTACAGTTTTAACATACTTTACATAAATCCAAACCACTTAAACATGCTTCATACACTTAAGTAACATTTCTAAGGATTGATCCCTACCAGAACATCATAGAATCAACATCTATACATTGCTCCCATACAACCAAGATAATCTATAGGCATGCTTCCTAAAACCAATTTGCCAACATACCAAATTTTCATTTGAGCACATCTCTCACATATTCCTCTTACTCACATATTCAAAGCACCAAAACCAACAAGCTCAAACCATTAAAACATGGCAATCAACCAAGGTTAACTAGATGTACGCCTAGGCAACTACCCAACATCAACCATAAGCAATGTTCAACAACAAGCTTATCAACATCAATCCAACAACAAATTACATCATTAAACATACTCCAAATCCAGGGGCAAAATAGAATTACAAATCCCAAAAACATGGTGAACATGTTGCCTTTTTAACCAGAAACATAAACCGAGTTCATACTCAAACTAGTCATTGTCCTTGGATCACTTTACCCTTGTCATTGTAGCCCCAAACCTTAATGTTCTGCATCATTAGGAAAAAGAGAGCGTAAGCACACGTGCTTAGTGAGGATGCTCATAAAACAATGATGCGTTGAAAAACATTTGAAACCAAAACACTTATTTCCAAAAACATGCTTGCAACCAAAGCGTTTCCTTGTCTCCAACCGAGACGTGCATAATCATTCTTATGTAACATCATATACTTATTCCATGCTTAAATCTCAAAGCATTACATCATAAACCATGCTTAAATCCCAAAGCATTATAAAATAGATTCAACACATTAACTTTCACATATATTGGCATTAATAGTGACCCGGATATAATACCTTCTATCCAACATATCAGATACACGGATCTCTCATACCATGCCTAGTTAAACCGCATGACATCCCAAACCTTGCCTAGTTAAACCGCAAGATTTGGCACCCTCGTTTAGTTAAACTACGAGGTTTACCACCCTTCCCTAGTTAATCTGCAAATGTACTGACCTTGCCTAGTTAATCCACAAGATCACCATCAATTTGGGTTGCCTAGTTAAAGTCCATGCCCCAAATGAGGTTCCCAACAGTCCAAGTGGCCTTGTTAAACCGCCATACCTCAAATACCCATGGTCACGATCGATTTTGTTCATATTTTATAGTGCACTTTAATCCTATGGCATGGAAACTATATCCGGTTGTTTCTTACCTTGTCACAAAGCCAATATATCATTTACAAAACCATTTACCTACTGTTTTTCAATGTATTAAATTAAAACCACCACATATGCAATCCACATTGCCTAAAGCAATGCCCCATTCCCAATCGGAATGAAAACCAATGCTCACTAGCATTTATATACATAAAATCCATTGCATATGTGTGTTTATAACCATGCATTTACAATAGTAAATTAAACCATGTTTAATACCAAAACATGAAATCATCATGCTCATATCTAAACCGATATTCAAGAGCAAAATAATGGAAACTTACTTCCGAGCTTAGGTAAGTGTTTCACGCTTACTCTAAACTTCCAACAACCTTTATTAAACATTTTAAAGGCGTTTAAACCAGTTTTCACTCACCGATACACTTTGCCTTGCTCGCCAATGCGAATTGAGCTCCTGGAAAGCACAATCAAAGTTGAACTTCGTCGCCTTGATTATCCCATATTTTAACAACATAAACCATAAGGCAAATGCATTATTATGAATTCAAATCATTGCCTAACAGCAATCACCCGCAACTCTCAAGTTGCCCACTCAAAAACCATCCGAAACATATAAAAAATATCATCAAACCATTACGAAACTTAACCCATCCATAATATAACAATTCAATCCATCAAACTTCATCAATTAACATCTAAAAACCCTTTCTCAACAACCTTTTACTCCCATCAATGATTAAGCTCGAATAACACCACAAAAACCCTTGATTAACAACTTTAAACATTAGAGATTCAACTTGTTTCGGGATTACAACATTAAAACCAAGTTATTAACTCAATTAATCATCAAAATCATGATCTGAACTGATCATAAACCCACCAAAACATATCCAATTCGAAATATGACAATTTCATCAATCCAAACATAATTAAACCAATTTTCCTCAATTAAACTATCAAAACACATTAGAAAACAATTTTAAAGAGTCAACAACTTGGGAATTTTAGTAAAGAACCTTTCATTATAGGAGAAGAACGAACATTACCTCTAATGGATGCTTTTTCCCTTAATTGAATGATTTACATGAGGAAACAAAGTTAAAATAATAAGGTTTTGGAAAACTAACAAGAAGAAATCATTTGCAAACACAAGATTTAAGAAAATAAAGATTTACCTGAAGATTTAGAAGAAGAAATTGATGTTTGGCTGAAGAGATTTTGGAGAGAAAATATTTGTGAAAGTTGGTTACATGATTTTTGTTTTAAAGCTTTTAATTACAAATTAATTCTTCTCAACCTATTTATATTTTTCTGAAACACTTTAAAATAACCAATTAAGGGATAAAGTCTGATTTAGACTTTTTGGGTAATTAGCTCTTTAAAGATTCAAAGTTTTGACTCTTTACAAAACATTCAATAAAAACAGTTTTCAAAGTTTACATTTTGGTCACTAGTCCAAAATGTCTGATTTTCAAAACTCTTTTCACAAAATTGATTTCACCATAATCATTAATATATTTAATAGTGATTTTATAATATTTTACCACAATTTTATCACCTTCAAAAATATTTAATCCGATTTAATCCCAAAACTGACTGAATTTCTAATACTGGTCCACCAGACCTTCGAACCAACCTTTAAAACACCTAAGCCCAAAACCAGGGCATTACATATCCAGATCCCAACAATCAAGGTACCCAACCATACGAATGCCCTTATGTGGCACTCACTAATATTCAATTCACCAAGGATCTCTATAGTTGCTATTACAAACAAGTCACCCAACATTTACCAAGTTATTACTCATTATGTTTCTACATGAGGTTAAATTCTCAGTTCCTCAGTTTTACTATTCATTTTACCACATTAGAGACCCATTGGGCCTTAATCCTCGAACTATAGGTCATTTGAACTCAAAACATAATTTTTGGGCAGATTGCCCAGAGCGTACCGATACCCTCCCACAAGTATTGATACCCCCACTATGGTATCGATACCCAACCAAGAGTATCGATACTCTGCCTTGCACTCATAGGGGTCACTACAATGACCCTGTATTGACAAACGGGCAGTGTACTGATACCCCATCAGTACGTATACGTCTCTATGCATACTGATACCCGATTTGGCTACTAAAATTCCTACAGAACACATGGTATCGATACGGTCTATACCCATACTGACACACCCTTCAACATTTGCCTGAGTTAGCTACTCATAAGCAAAGGTACCGATACTTGTTCATCCAGTATCAAAAAACAAATCCAGAACTCAAAATTTAGAGTTCACAAATCATTCCCAACACCCCCAAAACTCTATGGTAAAGCCCCAAATTGAACCTACAAGTTATGGAAGGTAGTTTAAGTGATTTCCTGCCATTTTTACACCATTTTAACCCCAAGATCTAAATTAGCCATTAAAGACATTTCAAGCATTCAAGCAACCAAAACTACCATCCAAGCTACAAGGCATCTGAATTCATGATTTCCAGGAACACAAAGGAGTTAGTAATGTACTAATCTTTCTTCCAAAGCTGAAAAAATAGGTCATTCCCCAAGCTCAAGCCTTCATCTTCCCTTGGTCCTTGGAGTGCTCTCCATCCTCTTTAACTACAAACAAATATTGTAAAACGAGTTACAACACTGCTAAAAGGAATAATGATTACTAAGGAAGATTCTAACAACAAAACGTGATTAAATCTTTCATTCACGTTCATCATCTTCAACCCACACCAAAACTCACATTTCTCCATCCTCCACCAAAACTTTTCATTCTTACCTCAAAAGATAGATCACTTGATGTAGATAACACTGCTCTTAACAACAATTCCGAGATTAACACTTAATATGATAAATATTGAATCTTTGCTTGAGACTTTGGACTAAGATGGAGAAAGGAGATGGGAGGGGAAGAAGGACAAGAATGAGGTTATACCCTCTTCCCTTTTTACATCCAAAATTAATAAAAATTTAGCTTTTCCTTTAAAAGGTACTTACTAAAATACCCCCCATCCTCATCCAAATGCAAACACTCACAAGCTCAACAACATGAAGGTAGCCCATCAAGGCATCAATAAGCCCTTAAGGCCCCAAACTCTCGACCCAAAACACGAAGCCTACTCTTCGGGTTAAACCGACCCCAGGATTCTAAAATCTGGGTCGTTACAGTATTTGTAATGTCTGCAACCACGATAAACTTATCATGATCGTAAATACGACCCAAATCGCAATTTAGATGGATGAGTTAAGGCTAATTTTTTTATTTGTCCTGGGCCACCAAAAGCTTATGGCTGGCCCTGCAAAAGCGAGTTATGCGTAAAATAAATGTGGTAAATTAAAAGTTTTCCTTCTTATCTACCCACTTAATACGAAACTCACTTTTAGTAAAGTACAAATTTAAAACTCACTTTTGTTAGGACGTAAATTTATCCTACGACGACTGAAAATAGTATTTATGTAATTTATCCTATATGAGATTTATTTACCTAAATAATTATTTTAAAAGGTATATTTATCCAAAATTGCCTAAAATCTATGGGCGACGACAAAACTGTGAGCGGCTTGCAACTTGCAATGGAACTTTGTCAAGTGGACACGGTAACGTGAACATGATCATTCGGATACAGATTGTCGCTAAAAACCGTAACCGCCAAAACCACCAGCGCCGCCGCTTGGATTAAATGGAATATTACCCGTCGGCAATTGCTTTCCCCCTCCCAACATTTTTGGCTGTTCGCCAAACTCATCTTCTTGCCATCCTATAATGTGAAAGATAACATATTTATTTATTTATAATCAATGGAATCAAACAATCATTAATCAAATTAATGCAGCACACCATTGACACACATCGAGATATATATATATATATATATATATTCATGATCTAAAAAAAATTATAAAACATATAACTTTATATCATTATAAGAGAATCTTATTCCTTCCGTCCCATTTAAAACGTTTATTGTTGAATTTTTACGTAATTTTAGAAAGAAAAAGTTTGTGTAAGAAATATAATATAAAATAATTGAAGCAAATATAATATAAAATAATTAAAGCAATAATTTTATCCTTGAAAAGTTAGATTTTATTTTATTAGGAAACTAAAAAAGAGTATAAAAGAAAATATGTCTTTTAAAAGTTGTTAAATTTTCAATAAAATATTTTAAGTGAGACAATTTTAAAACACAAAATGAATATATTGAATAGGACATAGAAATAACTCATACGGAACCGTAAAAAGACCTGAGATCGTAGGAAAGTGAAAACCAAAGAGAAAAAAAAACATTTGATTATAATTGTATTCCAAAATCTTTAAACACGAAGAAACAAATTCGAGAATTACATATGAAAATGTATTCTAAATCCTAAACTAAAAAAATTTAAATATGCATCTTTTAAAAAACTCCAAAGCTTATGTCGTCACATAGCAGTTGACGTCACCGGAACTGCGACGCCATCATCATCAAAGCTCCAAAGCTCACCGACGAGACTCTCTTGCGGAACTACGCCGTTTTGGGTTGGCGATTCCCCGTCCAGATAAGGTATTTGGTAGAATTTCATGTAGTTTTCGTACGCCATCAGCTCCTCAGACAGTTTCTGCACTTCGTTATTTTCTTCTTGAGCCTTGTTGATCGGCTCTCGTCGTTTCTGTTCTTCTCCTTCTAATTCTTCAGTCTTTATAGGGACGTAACAAAGATCCACATTCTCGTTTCCAGACCCTTTATTTTCATCACCGGGTATAACAATCGGGTCAGTCGCATACCCGCCAATTTCATTCAAGTCGTAATTAAATCCGTAATTACTGAGATTAGTGTTTATCGGCTGTTGATAAAGGGGAGCGTTTGAATTAAAACTGGGGTTGTTGAGATTATACTGGGTGGAGAAAGCGTCGTCTTCGTTAGGGAAATTAACCTTAGCTTTCTTCCCCCTGATTTTGCGAGCTTCTCGGTCGTAGGCGCGAGCTGCTTCCTCGGCAGTGTTGAAAGTGCCGAGCCAGACACGAACCCCTTTCCGAGGATCACGAATCTCGGCTGCCCATTTGCCCCAGGGACGTTGCCTTATGCCCCTGTATAGGTTTTTTCTAGGCCTTTTAGGTTTCTTCTCGGCTTGTTCAGCAACTGTTTCAAAACAAAGTTCAACAATCAGGAACCAACGTTAGCAAAAGTAAACGAATATCAAAGTAGGGAAGGAAAGCACGGGTACCCAACGACAGCGGCGCTTCGTGTTCGGGTTGGGGTCTTTTGAAGCGGGGGAGTGAGTCGTCACGGTTAGAGGTAAAGCCATTGGTTTTAGCGAAAGGGGAGTTAGGCCAGAGGTCAGAAGCCGAGACGCTGCGGCCACGGTTCCGGGGGATGAAATCGGCTATGATAGCACCGCCACACATCTCTTGAAAGATGACAATGAGAAATATGAAGGGTTTAAGGGAATTTGAAAAAAGAAGCGAGTTTTAGATAATTTTGGAGAAATATGGGAGGAATGAAGAGCGGAGAGGAGAGGCTGAGGGGTTTAAGTAGTGGTCGGAAAAAGTTAAAAGGTGCGGTACAGTGAAGACACGCTGGGGACAGGAAGTTTCCTTTGTCTGACTTCCACGCCAGCATATAAGGTAGTAATACAATAACATCACTTAATTAATTATATTTTTTGGAGTATTATTCCATACATAATGATAATTATAGTTACAATAATCACTTATAATTTACTGATGGTCTGATTCTGGTTTTAGTCCCTTTACTACTGAAACTTTGGATATAAAGTTTTTGTTTTGTCATAGTTTGGTTCCCTTACATTTATAATATTACTGATAGGTCCAAATTGATAACATCCTTAGTTGTTGTTCTTATAGTGATAATGAAAAATTTTCAAAACAACTTTATGTATTTAATTGATATGCAAATTTATTACCGATTAAACATGATTGATTATTGGATTTCTATGTGATCTTGATTGTGTGATTGAATTTCTATAAAAGTGCAAGAGAACCTACAAAACAATAAATGAGTTAAGTAGAGGGTTGTAGTCAACATCTTAAACATTCTCTGGTGATTAAGTAAGGATCTTTCAGAGAATAAAAGAGGGTTTAAATGAGATATTTTTATCATATATGGTTTGATGAGGGAGGTGATCAAGTACAGACGCAGAACTTTATGTTAGAGGAACTTATAAAAATTTAGGAGACGAACTTGTAAAATTTTAAGGGACAGAAATATATTTTCAATAGAAAAAAAACGTATAATTTTTTTTAAAAAAATATATCATATAGGAATTTCAAACTTTCAAGGGATGACCGTCCCAGCCCCTAGGTCCATCCATGGAATCTCTCTTTCAAGCTTAGACTCCCATATACTTTGGAATTGGTCCCCTCTCCTCTAGCCATCATTCTTCTTGAATTCTTAGTTTTTGTCTTACCATTTGAGTTGCATGAACAATTAATTTTCTGTCTTTTATGATATTAGATATTTATTTACCATTTACACTTTGTTGGGTCACTTGTTTTGCGGGTTAATATATGGTGGTATAACAAATAACAACGAAAAATTCACATCATTACTTTAATGGTAGCAACAAACATACTATCAAATTTTGACATTGTAGAAGGACTAAAACCAAAATTAGACCTTCCTTTATGTAGTATTTTTTTGGCGCTAAGCATTCCTCCAAACCTCTCCATTAGAGTTGTAACCGTCAACAAAAGAGGTTCGGGTCTCCCTTATCACCTTTGACTAGATTGATTTAATATTATTAAAAAGAAAGCAAATGTAACAAACTCTGACTTCTTTAATACATATTCATATATTTATATACATCTGCCATTACTGATTGCCTAATTAACCCTTGAAGGCCTCCAATTTAATATCCGCAGCTCCAGCCTTCGTTTTCTGGAAAATCTATGGGTTTTGCTTTTGCCTTTTAGACTATATAAATCAACAACTTGGGCTCATCCAATGATATATACTTTATTAGTTTCATAAGAATACTCGTATAATTAACCATTGCAACCAGCCATATACTAAAACAAGGACTATCCATACTATTGGACTTTCCTTGATGTCCACGACAAGAATATCAAGTTATTCATTCTTGGGCCTTTAGACAGCCCAATGCGCCAATTAACAGGATTCGAATACGAATTTATATTCGTATATCTACTGTACATGATGTGTATACACGTCCTGGTTCTATGCTCGTATTTATTTCTTATATGCTTGCTTCAAAGAACAGCTTCGGATTTGGTTTAACTGGGAAGGGGGTTTTGAGACTAAGCTTAGCTTATATGACTCAACAATTCCATTCCATCTCTTTTTTTTTTTTAACTACTAATATCTGATTTATTGATTGACTAATTTAGATCGAATTTTGTAGAGACTCGATATAAGGGCGACGCTTCAAATATAGTTTTATCTATTTACAATATCAAGATTCGCAATTCTAACAATGTTTAAAAGATTTAGCGCGTTATTCCGCTAAATTAACTAATTGTTGTTGTATTCCATCCTCTTTGCTTTCGAGTAAACAGTACAACTAGGAATTAGAGGATAATAAAAGGCATATTCCTTATTATACAACATTATTCTTAATTTTTTATTTTAATTTGGACCCCAGATTAGATCATCATTATTCTTTATAAAAAAATAGGAGAAAATGATTTCCCAAATACAAATATTCTTATAACTACAGCAACCCAAAGATCCGTTATCTTTCATGTTATTCTATCGGTAAAGATACCAGGAAAGAAAAGTGCAACAGATAGAATATAATTAGAAACACAATAAAAAGCAGGTGAAGCTAAGAATCCTGTATCGGTGAGATTGGGCAATCTTAGTAGAAACACATCGATTTTTTTTATTAAATAGAGATTCCATTTTTGATACAATTGACGAAATGTGCCTTTATTTGTATAGTACATGTCGAAGACAAGTGTTAACATGCGCACATGTCGAACGACGTGATTTAATTACTCAATGACTATATATTAGAATATTACATTTAAACATAAAAGAATGAATATATATTTATTAGTCAAATTAGATGTAGGCCTTTTAGATGTGAAGATCGTGGTGTAGTAGCAAAAAGGACTTCTATTGGAATTAAGTTATGATTGATACTCAAATTTGAATTTAATCTGAGATAATCTTTCTCTTCCTTTATCTCACACATATATAAGAGATAATATGCTATTGCACTACGTAAAACTTTTAATTTTTTAGATTATTAGATGAAAGTAAATGGATGGTTAAGATTAACCATATAAAATGTGAAGATTATCATGGAAAAAAGAAATAAGAAAATAATTTGAGCCATTTATTACCCTCGTCCAATGGTCTAAAAAAGTGTAAAAATAACTGAGTTTTAGATTGTGTAAATGGACCCTAACCCTATATAAGATAGGATCCTCTTACACTATGAAAAACTTGAAAATTTTATACATTTTTTTGGACCATCGGATGAAGGTAAAAAGATGGTTGAGATTAACAGTAGAAAATGTGAAGATTATCGTATGAAAAAAGAGATAAGAAAATAATTTGAGTCAATTATTACCCTCATCCAATGGTCCAAAAAAGCATAAAAGTAATTGATTTTCACACTGTGTAAATATATATACATTAAATTTTTAATCTTAAAATTTGGTATAATACTAAAAAATGTCCTTAACGTTTGACTAGATAGTCACTTTGGCTCATATATATTTTTAAGCACTTTAACGCTCAATGTTTTATTTTAGGCCAAAATAGCCCTTTAATGGATGAAAATTATTAGTCAACTAACTGTATATGGCTTAAAATGACGTAAAACACATGACATAGCGATGTCATATAAACAAAGCTGCTGACTTGATAGAATGACACATCAATTAAAAAATAATTTTATAAAATTATTTTTTTGCATATGTGTCATTCTATTTAGTTGTTTCAAGCTATTTATCGTTAGTTGACTAACAATTTTTATCCATGGAGGGGCCATTTGGACCCAAGATAAAACATTGAAGGTTAAAGTACTTAAAAAAAATAATAAATGCCAAAGTGACTATCTAATCAAATGTTATGGACATTTTTCGACATTATGCCTTTAAATTTTAACCTTTTTATTGCTAAAATTTGGCATTTACTTTTTATTTTATAATAGTAGGTTTAAATTAAATATGATATTAGCTTTTTATATAAAAAATGATATTATTTGATGTCAATAAAGTGATGAAATGTAATTTTTCCATTATTATTATTATTTAATCTTATTGAATTAACTTAAATATACATTCAATATTTGAACTATGCACTTTCTCATAAGATGATATTTATAGAATTTTTTCTTCTAAGTTGGTACTTAAATTAGACATCTTCTCCCTATATTCTATTAGATTGGTCCTAACTTGAAACAATTCTATAAATTTGACCTTCTATATTTAAAATTTATACTAATTTATTCTTTGTATTCCTCAAAGTTGTTTATTCTTCTCCTATAAATGTTATATTACTTTATGGTATAATAAACGTTTAAAAGTAACTTGTTTTATGGTAGGATTCAGTTATCTAACTGTTGGTTTGATCCAATGAACTCGTTTGGTTTGACAATATAATAAAAATGATTAAATTGATAGGACTTTCAAATTTGAAGGGTATCAACTTAGGGACAAATTGCTAGAAAGTACAAGTTTGAGACTAAAACTGTTAATAAAAGTACCAAAATAGTGGATAAAATTAAAGTTTGGGTATCAACTCGGGAACAAAATTTCTTTAGGTGCCAACTTGAAAGAAATTGTCTAGTTTAGGTATCAATTTTAGAGCAAAAATTCTTTAGGTACCAACATGAAAAAATGTATATTTAAGCCTACTAAATTACGTAGAATTTCAATTAATCTTTTTTATTAATAATAAATTTACATGTCTTTGTATTTTAAAAATATATCTAAAAGTAATAAAATTATATAATAGTTGATATAAATAGTGTGATTATATGTTATTCTTTCCTGTTTTTACTGTTCAATTCTTTTGGATTATGTGAAAAATTCAATTAATCATATTCAATTAATGTTTGTGTTGCATAAATGTTGATATTTTGTATCTGCTGCCTCGAGCTTTGGTTCTATTGACCTCCTTATTGTAAGCACATTAGATCCTAATCGTATGGATTAGGTCTTTAAAATATTAAAAATAATAAAATAACATATAAATCAAATATTCAAGATTTTAAATGCACCATCATTTTAACAATAATAATTAACGTTGTTATCAATTTTATCTTACTAATAATATTATAAAACGAAAAATCAAACAAATTTTTTGATACACATGTTCTGTAAAAAAGTTATATAAACTTATATATTTACTCTTTAAAATTAAAATATAAATCCATAATCCATAAATCTAAAATTTTAAACACTACAAACTAATCCCCAAATCCTAAACTAAATTCTTAATCCTTAAAACAAAAAGAATTGTGTTGTTAAAAGAATTGCACGAAATGCGTATTGAATAATTTTCTAAATACTATATTTTAATAAAAAATATAAATAAATTGTAAATTCAGAAAAAAAATAAAGTAAAAATTACAATTAAACCAGAACCTTGTTCATTACTTTGCCCGATCGTGGGGCTTCATTAGGTATTTAGGGATTAAATTTAGAGAAATAAAAAATATTGAAATATATTTAAACAAATTTTACAGTGCAGGTCCAAGACGCCACCTGAAGAAAGCGACCTGATATTTTTTAATTAATTTTTTCCTAAAACTGTTATGCACTGAATACTTTACGTTATAAAAATATTAAAGAAATTCAGGACGCTACCTGCATGTAGCATTTTTTACTTCCACTATTCAATTTACCGTAATTTTTAAAATAAAACTTAAAAGCCTCGTATCTTTAAATTTAATTCTAAAGGACAATATTTCCCTAATTTATCCCCAAGCGGGAGATTAAACAAACTTTAAAGCACCAAGATCAACATAGTAGTTAGGTGAAAAGAGGAGCGGTAAAAATTAATATTAAAGAAGAAATCACAATGTCGCGTCTCACAAGTATTAACAATAAAATAGTTATTGGAGTCGTTAATTTCTTTTTTTATTAAGCAAGTTTTTTTTATCTATCTATTTATCTGTACAATATTTGGAAGTGATTAATTTATATAACAGATTAATATCTAACACCAATTTAATTAAAAAAATTTAAAATATTTTATTCATTGTGATTTCATCTTTTTTTTATTATTTTAACTATACCATATTTAAAAATCTTCATGAAAGTGTTGTCCCTAGTTAATCGAGTATCAATTCAAAAAATTATTAAATTACTTTTATTTAAGGATGAAACTAATATTAATTTAAGGAATTTTTTTATACACAGGCCGTGTAAACTTTAATTTACACGTGTCTTTTAGTTTTAGGGGTTAGGGTTTTAGTTTAGGGTTTAAGGTTTAGGGGTAGGGTTTAGAATTTAAGATTAGTATTTAGAATTTAGTGTATAGGGTTTAAGGTTTATGGTTTAGTTTTTTAGGGTTAGGGTTAAAATTTAGGATTTGAGTTTTTAAAGTGTAAATACACATGCCTGTGTTAATTTTACACAGCCTGTGTATCAAAGTTTTACCCTTAATTTAATGGCGTTTTACTATTTTTTATTCTTTTATATATTCTTTAAAAAATAAAACAGGTTAAAAGTTATTATTTAAGGGTTGAACACGAGACTGATAAGTTTAATATAAATTATTTATTACTCCATTTAAGATTATTTTTTGAATAAATTTTAGTAATTATATTTTTATATAAAATACGTTCTTTCATCCATGATTTTGATATGATAAAATCTGCTATATATTAATTTAATGGGTTATTATTGTGAAATTTTTTCACAAACGGGTTATACGTGTAAATACTTGTAAAGCAAAACTTAAACTGAAATCCTTAGGAAAACGTGTTATATTTGAGGTTTCACATGATAAGTTCGAGACTGTATTTGTATACGTTCGATACTCATCGTATTACTGAGAAGCCACTTTCTGCGAGTTAAATAACATTTATGGGACATTTAATAGTATAACTGAAAAGCCAATTTTGGGTGAGAACCACGAATTTAGGTTAGCTTCAAAACTGTGGATGCCAGTTTGGATACTTGTAAAGCAAAGCTTAAACTGAAACATTATAGGTTTCACATAATAAGTTTGATACTATATATGCAAACGTTTGGTACTCGTCGTATTATTGAAAAGCCACTTTCTGCGAGTGTAATGTTCATAATGTGACGTATAATATTATATAACTGAAAAAATAGTTTCGGGCGGGAACTACAAATTTAGGTTAGTTTTGAAACTATGGATGTCAGTTTGGAGACTTGTAAAGTAAAACTTTAACTGAAATCCTTAGGAAAACATGTTACATTTTTAGGTTTCACATGATAAGTTCGAGACTGTATATGCAAACATTCGATACTCACTAAAAAGCCATTTTCTGCGAGTTAAATGACATTTTTGTGATGTTTAATATTTTATTTTAAAAAATCAACAACTTTTTTTGTTTAAAAAGAACATGGGCAGTCTCACCATTAAAGAGTTATCTGAAATATTTTCAATAGGTTGAGCAGACAGTTGTCTTCTAAACTTTCCCTATTCCATTTTCATCAAGGCATCCATGGCATCTTCCAGTCTCACCATTGATGAGTTATCTAAAATATTTTCAAGAACTGATTTGAAGACAATGAAGAAGTGTCGATTACTGTCAAAACATTGTAATGCTCTAACGTACGAATCTAGATTTATAGAATCTTATACTGAAAGAACAAACACAATATGCGGCTACTTAATTGCAAGCAAGTATCACAAATGTCATTCTTATATTTTTGTAAGTGAAGACCAATCAGGTCGTGATGATGGCAAACTCAGGTTCATTTTTTTGCCTCATCACAATGTGGAGATCTTAGTCACTATGGATACAAGTTTAGTGTTTTGCAAAGTTTGTCCAGAACAAAAATGTTATATTTGTAAACCCACGACAAGGCAATGACAAGTTATGCCGAGTCCACACCCTAAACCTCCAAATCATGAATATCTGCCAATGAGGATCGACATGATTATTCTTAGATCAAGCCCCTTAGATTTCAAAATCGTGTGGCTTTTTGATCATTGCAATTATGATTACGTTAAAGGTGTTAAAGCTATCAGTTGTAAAATCTTTGATTCTCGGGTCATTTGAAGTTAACAGCCGACGAGTATTTTGAGTGGAATTCATGCATATATCTCTATATGGTGGGCTGCATTAGCTAACATGGACGGGTGAAAAATGTAGAATACTTGATTTTTACCCTAAAATTGAGAGTTGGGAATCGATAACAGTTCCTGACTCATGCAATTCTAGAATTTTTAGGTCGATCAATCTTGGCGAGCATGAAGGGAAGCTGGAAATAATGTCAATAAGACGAGATGTTGGAGATTAGGAAGATTGAAAACTACACACAAAAGTTATGGAACAATAAATATAGTATTGATCTCGTAGTTTGTATGGATGAAATTGGCTATGCCAGGCCTATGTCATTTTACAATACCAATAATATTTTGATGCTTACTGTTGATATAACAATGTTTTATAATGTGCAACATAAAAGCATTTCTCGATCCGTTGTAGTTGAACACCCCACATTTGTATCATTTATTCTATCAGATTATGATCCAATTATGTAATATGATTATGTGTGTTTTATTTACTTTGTTAAATGTTGTGTTCTTAAATTTCACTGAGCTATGTTTATAGTTCTTATATTTACGTGTATCATTTAAATGTTGTGCTCTTAAATTTCATTGGGCTATGTTAAATGTGATTATGTAATGTTGCGAAGCATAGAAACTCTACTAGAAGTATTGAAACAATCAGAATTTAACATAAACCTTCATGACATTTTGGGGTTGATATATACAGTTTCGGAACCTTAATAAAATTATCGGAATACTATTTTGCCTTATGCTACAACTAAAAAGACTTATTTGTTGCTGACGTATCGAAACGGGTTAGAGAGATTCGAAACTGAAAGTGAAAAGACGCTTTCTTATTGGGAACATGCAACTTTTGAAATTCGAAACCGTAACGAAAAAGTCATAAGTGTAAGTAAAAGAGTTTTGAACAACGATTTCGAAACTCATAAAAAAGGTTTGGTACTAGTAGAATTAAAATCTAACTGAAAATGTGAAAACAAGTGGTAACATTTTTTGTTTGTATTTAACGAGTTTCAAACCATATACACGCGGTTTCGATACTTCCAAATGAAACAACAACTTATTGGTTGGTAATCTTCTTAATGAGAAATTATTATATGGACCCGGCTCACCACGTCATCCATGGATGGTCCCCATCTACTAAAAATTAGCCAACTAATATTTGTTTTCTATGCCATTTTTTTTCCATTCATAATTAATTTCTATGTAACCACCCACTGCCTATTTACATGGCAAAAAAGTGAAGATTCATCATTGGAAAAAATAACATGAAAATATATAAATTAGTCGGTTGATTTTTAGTGGATGTGACTAGGGATGACGTGGTGAGCCAGGACCATATAATAATTTTTCCTGTTCAATAACTGATTGACATATGAACAACCACGACATTGTAAACCCATAATGAGTAGATGGATCGACACATTCTTCACTATAAATACCACCACTTTGTGTTGTAATCTTCATTCTCATCGTTGTCTTAATTCATCATCTACTTTGTGAGATCAACATGAAAATGCTTGTACGTATTCGAAAGAAGTTCTGTCCTGCTGCCTTGCAGAATCCTGACGTTGCCCCTCATCTACTTTTTGGTAAACATCATTCTGTTAAGTTTTCATTTAAGCCAATTTTTTTGTTTTTATATAGTATAATTATCATTATTTTTCTTTAGTAATGCCAGATGTCGATAAATGTCCGTTTCATTATCGACTTTAAATGACTGCACCTGCTGACAGCTCTAATGAAGGGCATGATTTTGAAGTTTCCATTTTCTTCCCACCTGATTACCCTATGAATCCTCCTAAGGTGATATAATTAACCTCCCAAGATTGTTGTTTTATATTGTTCATTTTTTATGCTGAAGCATTTCAAAGATAATGGTTATCTATTTATGTAGTTTACTATTAAATTTGATGGGGACTTATTCCATCCCAACTTTAGTGACGTTGATGCCACTAGGCTGGACATCCTCCTTGAAAGGTAGAAACCCTTCTATCAGAGTTGTAGAGATTCTTCTGCGTATACTGGGTTTGCTGTGTGCTCCAAACCCATACGACCCCCACCCGAATTGTGAGGGTGTTATTTTGATTCACAGGAACAATCCCCAGCACTTTGCAAAGTATGCAAGGAAGATTATGGGTTGAAATGCATTGGCCACATCTACTTTAAGATTAAATTTTAATGTTTAAGTATTGGCCACATCTTCTATGTTAAGTTTTTAATATATTGAAACTTGTAGTAAAGTTTTGAAACTACAACTCTGACTGTTCAGCAGCGAGTGTCATAATTTCTGTTAATATTTTAAGTTTAAAACCTACAATGTCAAAACTTTCTCGAGCAGTTAAATGACATTTATTGCATATTTAATATTAAAACTGGAAAGATAGTTTCGGGGGTACCACAAAATTTAAATAGTTTTGAACCTATAGACGTGGGTTTTGAGACTTGTAAAGTGAAACTTAAACTGAAATTATTAGGAAAACATGTAATATTTTAGGTTTCCCATGAAAAGTTCGATATTGTATATTCAAACGTTCGATACTCATCGTATTACTAAAAAGACACTTTATGCGAGCAGTTAAATGGCACATCTATGTTGATGTTTAATATTTTATATTATTTAAACAGCAAATATCCAAATCCTTCAGCACATATTTAAAACACGTCTTGTCAAAAACACTACAAGACATTCTTAACATATTCAAATCATATATAGAAAGACAACCATGTCAAGAATCATGCAAATCATGTACAAGATTGGCCTAATATCATTTTATAGTACCCATAGGGTCATTCATAATTCACCATTTGGTTTCATACCTATAGTTTTAAGATCATATTTTTTTATTCTTTGATAATATAGTTTATTCTTTAAAGAACCAAATCAAACCAATTATCGATTAATAGACAAAGCATCACAAGGTGTTATCTTTCCATTGAGTGACCCATGTTGATAATAGAAAAAGGATTTTCATTGGGATATGTAGCTATGTTTATAGTTCTTATATTTACAACCTGTTTCGGTACTCTTAAACATGTTTCGGAACAATGTTTTTGAGAATTGAACCGAAAATCTTCAAAATACAGTTAGAATTTTGGGTAGTTTGGGTTTCGACATTTGGCAACTAGTTTTGGAACTTCCAGATAAGACTTTTCTGTAAATTGTTCTGCCCAATGCAACAATTGAAAAGACTTATCTACTGTTGTCGTGCTGTATTAGAATGGGATAAAGAGATTTGAAACTGACAGTGAAAATACGCTTACTTATCAGGAACATGCGTATTTTGAAATTCAAAATCCATTAAACCTGGCAAAGTCATAAATGTAAGTAAAGAAGTACTCAACCTCAGTTTCAGAACGCGTAATTAAAGGTTCGGTACTAGTAGAATTAAAGACCAACTAAAAATGTAAGAATATGCAATAACATTATATGTTTGTATTTTAAAAGTTTCGAACCAACTATACACATTTTTGCTTATTCCACACGAAACGACAACTTATTGGGAACATGCGTCTTTTGAAATTCAAAATACATTAAACCCGCCAATTTAATTTTTACACATTCAAAACCGTAACGGTTGGGTGATGAATTATATTGGTTCTAAAGTCATAAATGTAAGTAAAGGAGATTTGATCCACGGATTCAGAACGCTTAAGTAAGGTTTCAAAAATAGTAGAATTAAAGACAAACTGCAAATGTGAAAACAAGTAGTAATATTTTAGGTTTGTATTTAAAGAGTTACAAACCAACTGCACGTGGTTGCGACACTTCCACACAAAATGACAGCTCATTGGTTGGTAATCTTTTCAACCGTTAGGGTTGACCTATGAACAACCATATTTCCCTATAAATACCGCCACTTTGTGTTCTATTATTTATTCTCGTCTTTGTCTTATTTTTGCATCTTCTAACCCATATTAAATTGAAATCGTGAGATCAACATGAACGCGCTAACTCGTATTCGAATGGAGTTTTGTATTGTTGCCTTGCAGACTCCTAAATTTTCCCCTTATCTTCTTTCTGGTAAACATACATCTATTACGTCGTCCTTTAATTTGATGGGTTCGTTTTCATACAGTTTGTAATTATCATTATTTTTCTTTAGTAATGGCATAAGTTGATGGATCTCCGAATCATTATCGACTTTAAATGACTGCACCAGCTGCTAGCCCTTATGAAGGGCATGGATTTGATGTTTCCATTATCTTTCCACTTGACTACCCTCTCTCTCCTCCTAAGGTAATATAATTAACCTCCCAAGATTGTTGTTTTATCTTGTTCAATTTTTTTACACTAAAGCATTTCATGGATAATGGTTATTTGTTTTTGTAGATTGCTATTAAATTTGATGACGATCTATTCCACCCCAACATTAGTGAGTTTGGTAGCATTAGGCTGGCCACCCTATTTGAAAGGTAGAGCCCTTCTATCGAAGTTGTGGAGATTGTTGTGGCTATACTAGGTTTGTTGTGTGCTCCAAACCCAGACGATCCTCACCCGGATTGTGAGGGTATTACTTTGATTTACAGGAAGAATCCTCAACACTTTGTAAAGTATGCGAGAAAGATTATGGGTTGAATCATTACTATGTATTGGCCGCATCTTCTTTGCGATTTATGTTTATGTATTGGCCACATCTTCTTCTGTTTAGTCTTTAATATATCAAAACTATTGTTTAAGTTCTGAAGCTATAACTCTGAATGTTCAACCGCCAATGTCACAAATTCCTTTAATATTTTAAGTATAAAACCTACCTTAGCGAAGCAATTTTAATATATGTATGGGTAGTAATGTTATTTGTAACACCCCGATTTTGGGTCTAGGTGTTTTGGGGTTCGTTCTAAGGATTTGGTGAACCGGTATTAGAGATTCGAGTCAGTTTCAGGATTAAATCGGACTAAATATTTTTGAAGGTGATAAAATATGGAAAAGTGTTCTAAAATCATTATTTAATATATTAATGATTGTGGTGAAATCAAATTTTGAAAATGAGTTTTGGAAATCAGACATTTTGGACTAGTGACCAAAATGCAAACTTTGAAACTGCTTTTAGTGACTGTTTTGTAAAGGGTCAAAACTTTGAATCTTTAAGGAGCTAATTATCCTAAATGTTTTTATTAGATTTCTCCCTTTAATTAACTATTTTAATGGATTTTAAACGTTATAATAGTGGAGAGAATTAATAAATTATAATTTAAGCTTTTAACAAAATTCACATAACAAACTTTGTAACTTTTTTCTCCCAATTTCTCTCAAGACAAACACCTTTTCAACTTCAATTTCTTCAAGTAAAAATCAAGGTTTTAGAGAGTTTTTGATTTCTATTTGATTTCCTAAAGCTTTTCCGTCAAATACTTATTATTACTATCTTGATTTTCATGTTTTACCAAGCAATTAAGTGGAGAAATCATCATTGGAGGTAAGAATTCAATCTTCTCCTCTAATGAAAGGTTTTTTTACTGAAATTCCCAAGTTCTTGATCCTTTACAATTGTTTTCTTTTGTGTTTTGATAGTTTAATTATTGGAAATTGGTTTACTTGTGTTTTGATTAATGAAATTGGTAGATTTTTGAATTGGATCTATTTTGCTGGGTTCTTGATCAGATCAGATTAGATCATGATTTTGATTTTTAATAATGTTAATAACTTGGATTTATCATGGTAATCCCGAAACTAGTTGAATCTCTAATGTTAATGGCTGTTAGTTAAGGGTTTTTGTGATGTTATTGGAGTTTAATCATTGCTGGAAGTAAAAGGATGTTGTAAAAGGGTTTTTAGATGTTAATTGATGAAGTTTGATGTATCGAATCGTTGTATTGTGTTGGGTTAAGTTTGGAAAGTGTTTGAAGATGTTTTCGATAAGTTTCAGATGGTTTTTGAGTGGGTAACTTGTGAGTTGTGGGATTTTGCTTTGAGGCAGTGGTTTGGATGCATTTTAATGCATGTCTCCTCTGGTTTTGTGTGGCCAAAACAAGGGATAATCAAAGCAAGGCATCTTGAGGTGGATTGTTGCTTGCCGGGAGCTCGTTTTACATTGTCGAACAAGGCGAGGTGTAATCGGTGAGTGGAAACTGGTTTTAATTTCCTATTACCGAGGTTTTAAAATGTTTTATAAGGTCGTCTTGGATCCTTTGCCTAATACTAGCCTGAATATAGTGTGTATTGATGCTTTTATTAGTGTGGCTCGTCGTAAGACTCGTTAGACAGTTGGTAATGCTGGGTCTGGGCAGAATAATGATGATGTGGGGAATCTTCGTAATACTTTACCTCTTCCTCCTTCGTTGGTTCCTTCTGTTAATGCTAGGGTAGGTGGTGTACCTCAGGCTCTGCAAGGGCCAGTCTTTAGAGATTTGACTTCGTTAATTCAAGCAATGACGAAACCTTTTTCAAGCAACAATGGCTGGAGTGCATGTGCAAGCACCGACACCTGTTGTGGTGGTTAGTCATGGTTTATCGTTGGAGCATCTCTGAAGGTTAGGAGGTGTAGAGTTTAGGGGTTTGAGCCCTGAAGCAGCCGAAGAATGGCTGAAGAGTACAATTCGTATTCTAAATCAGATTGATTGTTCTAATGCGCGGAAGGTGGGTTGTACTGAGTCCATGTTGTAGGGTGGTGCTTACCTCTGGTGGGTAACCATGGTTACTGGTGTTCTAAAGGTGGTTGTGACTTGGGAGTTCTTTAGGAGAGATTCCAAGAAGAAGTATTTTGGTCCTCAGTATCTGGATGCGAGAAAACGCGAGTTTATGTCGCTACCACAGGGTGGCAGTCAGTTACCGAGTTTAAGGTGAATTGTTCACCTGAGAGTCCTTTCCAGAGGCTCTAGCGTGGTTAGCGCTAGTTGGGTTTTAGATCGTTGGCCGATATAGCTATTTTTGGAAGCGTCGAATGTGCTAGTGACATTCGAGAAGATGTCATGTTGGTTATTCTCTAAATACCTGGTTTGGATAGTGGTGGTGTTCTCATGTACTGTGTTACCGAGATAGAGTATTGATCAACATTTGAGGGTTGTTAGAGTGTTTTCGACGTGTTTGAGGGAATATTGGTACTGGGAATGTTATAAGTAAGTGTGGATGTTGATCATGCACAATGCAAAAACACTTATATATATTTAAATATGTCAGTACATGCATACATCTTTGAGCATCACATTAGAGGTTTTGTATCCATATGCATAGACATCTAGGATGATATATAAGGAATTATGCATACATATGTCCACACTTGCGGATAATTTCTTGGAGGCCGATGATGTGTTAGTAACTGGTTCTTTTTGATGAGACAGTTACTACTAGAAGGTTGTATAAGAGGTGTCCTCTGGTTGTTCAAGGGCATGAGGTTATCGCAAATTTAATGGAATTATTGATCCATGGTTTTGATGTTATCTTGGGTATGGATTGGTTATATGAGCACAAGGCGGTTGTGGATTGTGAATCCAAAAAGGATTTCTTTGAGGTTAGCCGATGATTATGAAGTTGTGGTGGTTGGAGAGAATATAAAATTCTTGTCCAATGTTGTTTCGGCTATTCAAGTGGGAAAAGTTGACGCAAGGAGGCTGTCAAGTTCATTGGGCTATTGTGATGATTTCGAAAGTTAAGGGTGTTCGGGTGCAGGACATCTGGGTTGTTTGTGATTATCTGAAAGTTTTTCCTGAAGGGTTGTTGGGTTTACCTCCAAATAGAGAGGTAAAGTTTGGTATTGAGACGTACGCGGGTACGATACCAGTGTCCATTGCTCCCTATAGGATGACACCGAAAGAAGATTCATGAGTTGTTGGATCATGGGTTCGTTCGACCGAGCATTTTGCCTTGAGGTGCTCTAGTTTTTTTTTGTGAAAAAAGGATGATACGATGTATATATGCATTGATTACTGGCAATTAAATAAGTTGACGGTGAAGAACAAGTACCTATTGTAGCGAATTGATGATTTGTTCGCTCAATTTCGCATGACAGCGGTGTTTTCTAAGATTGATTTAAGATCAGGGTATTATCAGTCGAAGGTTAAGGATTTGAATGTGAATAAGATTGCCTTTCGTACGAGGTATGAGCCTTATGAGTTCTTAGGGATGCTGTTTGGTTTGATGAATTCTGCGGCTGCTTTCATGGATATGGTGAATAGTTGTTCTATAAATATCTTGATCAGTTCGTGATGGTGTTTATTGATGATATTCTTGAGTATTCTCATATCGAGGATGAATATGATCGGCTTTTACAAATTGTATTGCAAGTTTTGAAGGATAATCAGATGTGCGCTAAGTTGAGTAAGTGTGAATTTTGGATGTAGGAAGTGATATTCCTTGGTCATGTGGTTTCCGCAGAGGGTATTCAGGTTGATCCATAGAAAATTGAGGCTATTCTCAATTAGAAGCAACACAAGCCAGTGTCTAAGATTTGAAGTTTTCTTGGGTTGGCTGGTTGTTATTGTCATTTTGTAGATGGGTTTCTAGTATTGCGGCTCCATTGACAAAGTTGTTGCAAAAGAATATTCCTTATATGTGGTCGGAGAAGCAACAACATAGTTTTGGAGAAGTTGAAGAAAGTTTTGACGCATGCTCATTTATTGATCTAACCCGAGTTAGGAAAGGAGTTTGTGGTTTATGGCGATGTGTCTTACGTTGGTTTGGGTTGTGTGCTGATGCAAAAAAGGTAAGGTTGTGGTCTATGCATCGACACAGCTGAAAGTTCATGAGTGAACTACCCCTACTCATGATTTAGAGCTTGCAATTGTGAGGTTTGCCTTGAAGTTTTGGACTTTATCTTTATGGAAAGAAGTGTGTTGTTGTTTTTTTACGGATCATAAGAGTTTGAAGTTTTTAGTGTCTCAAAAGGATTTGAATCGTAAGAATCGTAGATGGTTAGAGTTACTTAAGGATTATGACTTGATGATCAAGTATCATTTTAGAAAGGCTGATGTGGGTGCGGATGCGTTGAGTCGTAAGGTTGTGGTCGAGCTTAGGGCGATGTTGCAAGGTTGAGTGTGACACGGGAAGGTGGTTTGTTGCCTGAGTTGCAAGTTAAGCCTATATTGTCACAAATAATTAAAGCTAAGCAACCATATGATGCTTTTTTTTGGTTCTTTATGTTAGGGATCCGATGGATTTTCATTTTGATGATGAGGTTTTGTGCTTTAAGGGTCGAATAGTGGTGCCGGAATATTCAGATTTAAGGCGCACTATTTTGACGGAGGAACATTCTAGTCCTTTTGCTATGCATCCCAGTAGTACCAAGATGTATTGTGATTTAAAGGAAGTGTACTATTAGGTTGGTTTGAAAAAGGATATGGCGAGGTTGTTTCTAAATGCATGGTGTGTCAGCGGGTTAAGGCTGAACATGAGTTTCCATTCGGGTTGTTACAACCGTTGAGAATTCTGGAATAGAAATAGGAAAGAATCACAATAGATTTTGTGTCAGGGTTGCCATTTACATCGGCTAAAAAGGATTCCATTTGGGTGATTATTGATCAGTTTATGAAGTGTACACAATTTCTGCCAGTGCATACAATGTATACCTTGAACAAGTTGATGGACTTGTATATCACTGAGATTGTACGTTTACACGGGGTACCTAAGTCCATTGTTTCAGATAGAGATCTGAGGTTTACAGTGAGGTTTTGTGAGTGTTTGCAATGGGCTTTGGGTACGAGATTGAATTTTAGTATTGTGTATCATCGTCAGACGGATGGGCAGTCAGAGTGTGTTATCCACGTCTTGGAAGATATGATGAGATATTGTATTATTAAGTTCCAAGGAACCCGGAAGAAGCATTTACCTTTGGTAGAGTTTTCTTATAATAATAGCTACCAAGCGAGTATCCGAATGGCATGGTATGGGGTATTATATGGCCGGAGGTGTCGTATGCCTTTATGTTGGGCTGAAGTAGAGGAAAAACATGTTTCCTTACCGAATGTGTTGAAATACATAGATGAGATGGTAAAGCTTGTGTGTGATCGCTTAAAAGTGGCCGCAGATCGGCAGAAATCTTACGCAGATTTGAAGCGTAGAGAGGTTGAGTATGCGGTGTGTGATCGTGTTCTTGGAAGCGTCATCGTGGAAAAGGTGATGCGGTTTGGAAGTAAGAGTAAGCTTAGTTCGAGATTTATTGGACCGTATGAGGTTGTGGAGCGTGTTGGTCCTGTGGCTTATCGGCTGAGGTTGCCTGCCAAGCTATAGAAAATACATGATGTGTTCTGTGTATCTTTATTGCAGAGGTATCAGTCGGATCCCTCGCATGTTATGCCAGTGGAGTCTATTGAGTTGAGGCCAGATTTATCCTATGATGAAGAGCCATGGAAATCCTTGATTCCAGTAGTAAGGTTCTTCGTGGCAAGACGATAGAACTTGTTAAAGTCTTGTGGCGACACTGGGGTGTCGAGGAAGCCACTTGGGAAAGCAATGCGGATATGATGAAGCAATTTCTGCATCTTTTTCCTCTAGGTAAATTTTGGGAATGAAATTTCTAAAGAGGGGGAGAGTTTTAATGCCCCGGTTTTGGGTCTAGATGTTTTGGGGTTCGTTCTAAGGATTCGGTGAACCGGTATTAGAGATTCGAGTCAGTTTCAGGATTAAATCGGATTAAATATTTTTGAAGGTGATAAAAATATGGAAAATTGTTCTAAAATCATTATTTAATATTTTAATGATTGTGGTGAAATCAAATTTGGAAAATGAGTTTTGGAAATCGGACATTATGGACTAGTGACCAAAATACAAACTTTGAAAACTGTTTTTAGTGACTGTTTTGTAAAGGGTCAAAACTTTGAATCTTTAAGGAGCTATTTATCCTAAATGTTTTTATCAGATTTCTCCCTTTAATTAACTATTTTTAAATGGATTTTAAAAGCTATAATAGTGGAGAGAATTAATAAATTATAATTTAAGCTTTTAAAAAATTCATGTAACAAACTTTGTAACTTCTTTCTCCCAATTTCTCTCCAGCCAAACACCTTTTCAACTTCAATTTCTTCAGGTGAAAATCAAGTTTTTCGAGAGTTTTTCATTTCTATTTGATTTCCTAAAGCTTTCCCATCAAATACTTATTATTACTATCTTGATTTTCATGTTTTACCAAGCAATTGAGGGGAGAAATCATCATTGGAGGTAAGGATTCGTTCTTCTCCTCTAATGAAAGGTTTTTTTTACTGAAATTCCCAAGTTCTTGATCCTTTACAATTGTTTTCTAATGTGTTTTGATAGTTTAACTATTGGAAATTGGTTTAATTGTGTTTTGATTGATGAAATTGGTAGATTTTCGAATTGGATCTTTTTGATGGGTTCTTGATCAGATTAGATCATGATTTTGATGTTTAATAATGTAAATGGCTTGGATTTATCATGGTAATCCCGAAACTAGTTGAACCTCTAATGTTAATGGTTGTTAGTTAAGGGTTTTTGTGATGTTATTGGAGTTTAATCATATTTGGATGTAAAAGGATGTTGTAAAAGGGTTTTTAGATGTTAATTGATGAAGTTTGATGTATTGAATCGTTGTATTGTAGCTGGGTTAAGTTTGGAAAGTGTTTGAGGATGTTTTCGATAAGTTTCAGATGGTTTTTGAGTGGGCAACTTGTGAGTTGCGGGTTTTTGCTTTGAGGTAGTGATTTGGATTCATTTTAATGCACGTCTCCTCTAGTTTTGTGTGGCCATAACAGGGGATAATCAAGGCGAGGCATCTTGAGGTGGATTGTTGCTTGCCGGGGGCTCGTTTTGCATTGGTGAGCAAGGCAAGGTGTAATCGGTGAGTGGAAACTGGTTTTAATTGCCTTTAAAAGGTTTGCAAATGATGTTGGGAGTTTAGGATAAACTTGAAACACTTTCCTAAACTCGAAAGTAAGTTTCCTCTCTTTTGCTCTCGAATATCAGATTGGATATGAGAGTACATGTTTTGGGTTTAATCATGGTTTGCTTTACTTACTGTAAATGCATGATTTTGAGTACATATGCAAGCGTTTAAAAGTATATGAAAGGCTAGTGAGCATTGGTTTTCATTCCGGTCGGGAATGTGGTATTTCTTTGGCAATGTGGTTTGCATATGTGGTGATTTTATGTAATGCATTGTAAAACAATGAGTAAATGGTTTGTAAATGATATAGTGGCTATGTGACAAGGTAAGAAACATTCGGATATAGTTGGCATGCCATAGGATGAAGTGCACTATAATATATGTTTAAAATCGATCGTGTTCATGGGTCCTTGAGGTATAGCGAATTGGCTACTTGGACTATTGGGGTTCTCATTAGAGGTTATACAAATTGGCTAACCTGTATGAGGGTAAATCTTGATTATTGGCAAGGTTTGAGATATCATGCGGATTGGCATGGTATGAGTATGGTGGAGGATTGTCTATCATGAGTTATCCGTGTATCCGATGTATGGATGGAGGATTGTTCATCTAAGGATAGAGGATTGTGTATCCAAGGGTAGAGGATTGTCTACCAGAGGTCACTATAAATGCCAATATATGAAATTTCATGTGTTGAACCTATTTTATAATGCATTGGGATTTAAGCATGGTAATATGATTTTATGCTTTGGGGATTTAAGCATGGCGATATGATTTAATGCTTTGGGATTTAGGCATGGAATTTATACATGATGTTGCATAATGATTGTTATGCATGTTTTGATTGGAAACAATGAAAAATGCTTTGGTCGTGAAGCATGTTTTGAAAACAAGAGACTCTAGTTTTCAAATGGCTTAATTGCATCATTTTTATGAGCATCCTCACTAAGCATTTGTGCTTACGCTCTCTTTTCTAAATGATGCAGAGCACTAGAGTTTGGGGCAACATTGGCAAGGCAAAAGGCGATCCAAGACCTATACAATCCTTGAGTATGAAACTCGATGTTACTTTCGCTTAATAAGGCAATGTGCCATATTTTGGGGGATTTGTAATGATGTATTACCATGTTTTTTTGTTGTGGTTTACATGCTGTGATTTGATGATCATTTGATGTATGAAAAGCATGTTGGTTGTGTCATGCTAGTATGTGACTTTGCTAGGAGATACCTTGGATTGCATCTAGCTTGTGTTGGATTGTTTCAATGCTTTTATGTTGCTAGCATGTTTTAAACGATGCTAGGGAGGTATTGGTTTGTTGACAATGTGGTTATTTGCCTTATATTTGGATTTTGGTATGTGAGTTGCATGTGGTTTAGGGAGCATGCCTATAGGATTACATTTGTGGCCGTAATGCCTATGCTCTTATATCGTAGTGGTCTTTGGTTGATAAGATGTTTGTACGTTGCTTTAATATGATGTTTTAAGAGTTAAATGATGTTTGGGGTTAATTCGGATATGTTTCGGATGGTTATAAGTTGTTTTGAATGTACAAATTTTGTAAACCTAGAGGGAGGTTTCGAAACCATCTAGAAGGTTTTGAAACCACATGTAAAGGTTTCGATATTAATCGCGGGGATTCATCTGTTAAGCTGAAAAATAGTTTCAAAAGTTATATTTTGGTCCCTGGTTGTTATGTATGCAATAGGATGAGTTAGGAAGATCATTTTAAGCTGAAATTTGACATGTATGCATGTAACCTGACTAATTGAGGATTGATAAGTCTAATTTTAAGTAAGCCCTTATAGTTTTGCAAAATTACATTTTGGTCCCTAAAATGCATATTTGTGTAATTGGTTGCCTTTTCGATGCCCGTTTCTTTTGTATCTTCACCCGCTGCAAGCATGATCACTTAGGATTAATATTATGCATCTAGACAAGATAAGGAAAAAAGGACCGGTTTTCGTAATCTTTCTTCGGTTTGCTTCGGCAAACCTAATGTAGCTCGCTTGGTTCGGTCGGGCGTCTAGGCCGGGTCGAGGGGGTTACATTATTAGATCGAAATAATAAATTTTTTTTTTGATATTGCCTTTAGGTCATTTGATCAATTACTCTTCAATGTTCAAAGTATCAAAATTCATGATACGAGTTTTGAAATTTATGATCTTAGTATGCAAACTATGTTATGGTTATAAGATTTATGGCACGCTTAATTTTTTGTACTGAAATGTCAGTTCGGGCAGGAACCAAAATAGGTTCAAAACTATGGATGCGGGTTTCGCTACATATAAAGGAAAACTTAAACTGAAATTGTTTGGAATACATGTTACCTTTTAGGTTTGAAGTGATAAGTTCAAAATTGTTTGCAAACGTTTGAAACTCGTCGTTTTACTAAGAAAAAACTTTCTGCGAGTAGTTAATGAAATTTATGGCACATTTAATATTATAACTGAAAAGATAGTTTCGGGCGGGAACCAAAAATTTTAAATAGTTTTGAAACTACAGAGAGCGGTTTCGATTTGTGTAAAGTAAAACTTAAATTGATATCATTAGGAAAACATGTAATATTTTAGGGGTGAAAAGATTATGTGTGTTTTGTTTACTTTGTTAAGTTGTGTTCTGAAATTTGTAAATATCAGTATTCAACTCAAAGCTTAAGTACAAAAGTAAAACATAACATTAAAACTTTTAACCCTTTAAGAGGGGCCAAAGATTCTTGCAGATTGATTCTAACGAAATAAGAACATTTTAGACGCCAAAACTTTCAGCCCTCTTTAAAAGGGGCCAAAAGATTCTCGTTATAGTACCAAGCTGAACACATAAAAATGGCAAACTCTCCATTGTTTTATGGTTTAGTGAATTAGCCCGACTAATCATTTGGTGCTGATTGTTTGTTTTCACATTGCCCATAATAGATCCCACCGACAACTGACAAACGAACAACCTCATTGACAAACACACCCATGATGATATATATAGGGAAAATGGCTAAAGTAAACTTGATCTGATGGTCTCATGATTTTGAAATCTTTGACCAATAACCACCTTTATCTTACCGAAAAATATAATGTCCTAAATATTTTTAACTATTTTCCAAAATTGATTCCACCAAAAATCATTATATATTAAAAGATTATTTTTAACTATTTTTCCATATCTTTATCTTACCGAAAAATATAATGTCCTAAATTCGACTTGAATCTCTAACCCGGTCCACCAGACCGTATAATAAAACCCCAAAACTGCTAGGCCCAAAAACTGGGGCATTGCAACTCTCCCCCGCTTAAGAAATTTTGTCCCCAAAATTTACCTGGAGGAAACAGGTGCGGAAACTATTTCAACATATCCGACTTGCGCTCTCACGTGGCCTTCTCAACACCACGGTGCCTCCACATCACCTTAACGAGCTCAACCGTCTTGCCACGAATCTCCTCCACTGGCTCTTCATCATAAGACATGTTCGCTATCAACTCAATCTCCTCCACCGGCATGACATGCAATAGATCCGACCTATATCTCCGCATCACCGAAACGTGTAACACATCATGAATCTTTCCCAACTCCGGAGGTAACCTTAAGTGGTACGCAACAAGGCCCAAACACTCAGCAACCTCATATGGTCCAATGAATCTCAGGCTAAGCTTCCCTTTCCGCCCAAACCGCATCACCTTTTTTCAAGGCGACACATTCAAAAACACTTTATTACCCATAGCGTACTCTATATCCCTACACTTCAAATTCGCGCAGGACTTCTGACGATCTGCAGCTGCTTTTAAGCGCTCACATATCAAATTTACCTTTTCAGTTGTTCCTTTCAAAACATTAGGCATAGACACAAACTTTTCCCCTGCTTCTACCCATCACACGGGTGTATGACATTTCCTGCCATACAACGCCTCATAAGGCGCCATCTGTATGCTAGCATGATAACTGTTATTGTAAGCAAACTCCACTAATGGCAACTGCTTCTCCCACATTCCCTGGTACTTAATAATACAACACCTCAGCATATCCTCGAGAACCTAGATAATGCGCTCTGACTGAGCATCCGACTGAGGATGATACGAGGTACTGAAACTTAACCGAGTTCCCAAAGCACGATGCAAGCTCACCCAAAACCTTGCAGTGAACCGCGAATCTCTATCCAAGACTATAGATTTGGGTACCCCATGCAAACGCACAATCTCTAAGATGTACAATTCAGCCAACCTGCCCAAGGTATACGTAGTATGCACTAGAACAAAACGCGCACACTTTGTAAACCTGTCAACAATCACCCAAATAGAATCCTTTTTGATCGGCGTCAAAGGCAGCCCAGACACAAAATCCATGGTGATTCTTTCCCACTTATATTCTGGTATTCTCAACGATTGCAACAACAAAGAAACTGATGCTCAGACTTTACCCGCTGACAAAGCATACACCGAGCAACGAAATTAGCCACATCCTTCTTTAGCCCGACCCAATAGTACTTCTCCTTCAACCCACGATACTTTTTAGTACTACCGTGATGCATAGCGAAAGGACTAGCGTATGCCTCAGTCAAAATAGTATGCCTCAACTCTTTGTCTTCAGGTACCACTATTTGACCTTTGAAACACAACACCCCATCATCACTAAAATGAAAATCTGTAGGATTCCCGTCCCTAATATCTTCCACATGAGGTATCAAACTCCCATCATACGGTTGCTTCTCCTTAATCATTTGTGACAAGGACGGCTCCACTTGTAACTTATCCAACAACCCACCGTCCTGTGTCACACTCAAACGTGCAAACATAGCCCTCAACTCCACCTCTGCCTTCCTACTCAAAGCATCAGCAACTACGTTAGCCTTACCCAGATGGTACTCAATAGCCAAATTATAATCTTTCAACAACTCTAACCACCTACACTATCTTAGGTTCAACTCTTTTTGAAACATTAAATACTTCAAACTCTTATGATCTGTGAAGGCCACACATTTCTCCCCATAGAGGTAATGCCTCCAAACTTTCAAGGCAAATAACACCGCGGCAAGCTCAAGATCGTGAGTAGGGTAGTTGCGTTCATGCACCTTCAACTGCCTAGATGCGTACGCCACTACCTTACCCTCTTGCATCAACACGAAACCAAGCCCAACATACGACGTATTACTGTAAACAACGATCTCCTTTCCTGATTCTGGTTGAACCAAGACTGGAGCTCGCGTCAAGGCTTCCTTCAACCTTTCAAAAGCTCCTGCCTATCTTCCGTCCACTCAAACTGAACATTCTTCTGTAGCAGCTTAGTTAACGGAGATGCCAAACTGGAGAACCCTTCCACAAACCTTCGGTAGTAATACACCAAACCAAGAAAACTCCTAACCTCCGTCATAGACTTGGGCACCATCCTACTCATTACAACCTCAACCTTATGCGGATCGACACGAATTCCTTCGACCGACACAACATGCCCGAGAAACACAACTTCCCTAAGCCAGAATTCACATTTACTCAACTTGGCATACAACTGAATCTCCATCAACTTCTGAAGCACAATCCGCAAATGGCTATCGTGATCCTCCTCAGTACGAGAGTACACAAGGATATCATCGATAAATACAACCACAAAATGTTCCAAGAACTCATAGAACACATGGTTCATCATGTCCATAAAAGCAGCTGGTGCATTGGTCAAACTAAAAGGCATCACCAAAAACTCGTAATGCTCGTACCTTGTACGAAAGGCTATCTTGGGCACATCCACCTCCTTTGCCTTCAACTGGTAATACCTCGACCTTAAATCTATCTTAGAAAACACTGAGGTGCCCTTGAAATGATCAAACAGATCATCTATCTACGTTAAGGGATACTTGTTCTTTATCGTCAACTTATTCAATTACCGATAGTCTATACACATCCGCAACGTACCATACTTCTTCTTTACAAACAACACCGGTGAACCCCACGGTAAGATACTAGGTATAATGAAACATCGATCCATCAACTCCTGAAACTACGTCTTCAACTCTTTCAACTCTTTCAGGGCCATACAATACGGTGCAATCGATACTGGTACCGTACCCGCAAAGACCTCAATACCAAACTCAACCTCATGGTCTGGTGGCAACCCTGACAACTCTTTTGGAAAAACAGCTGGAAACTCACATACAGTGCAAACATCCTGCACTCTCAACTCATTTGACCCAGGATTCATAACATAGGCCAAGAAAGCCTGACATCCCAAATCCAACATTCGACTCGCTTCCAAAGCGAAACAACATTAGAGAAAAACTTGGTATTTTCACCAACAACTACCACCTCATAATTATCGACAACCTCAAAGATATTCATTTGGTTTAAAAATCCACCACAACCCGATGTTCGATTAACCAATCCATACCCAAGATCACATCAAAACCATGGAATGGCAACTCCATAAAATCCACGACAAACTCATATCCCTAAACCATAAGCGGACACTACGATACAACCTCCTAACCACGATTGTCTTCCCAAGGGAACTAGTCACTCTAACGCCCACACTAAGAATTTCAACAGATATATCAAGCAACTTAGCATGATCACTCAAGATATATGAATGTGTAGAACCAGAATCAACCAACGAATACAATGACAAAGACTGTAGGGTAAAAGTACCTACAATCACATTGGTATCATTGTGACCCTCGCGGTGTGCATACACCCTAGTCGTCGGTTCACCTCCCTCAAGCTAGATAGCAACGGTATGAGCCATAGTCCTCTGCCCACTATCTCGACGCTGAAACAGTCCGCGGCCACGACCATGACCTCTCTGTAGAGCAACAACAGGTGCGGCACCCTGCCCACCTCGGGCCAACAACAGACAATCATGCGTCTTATGGTCACCTGACCTACAACTCCAACAAGCATTAGCCACAACAGGCGTAGTGCCTGACCTTCCCTGGCCAGATGCGGGCAATCTTGCCTTATATGATCTCGGGATCCACAAACCCAATAGATGTTAAACAGAGCTCTTACCTGGGCAACTTGTCCCTGGACACCACGTCCAAACGTACCTCCAATATGCCTCGATTTTCAGACTGAACCTCTTATCCTGGTGTCTCTCAAACTGACAACCATTATAACCCGAATCACTAGCTCTTACCTGAGCTAGAACCTCGCGATCCAGAAGCCAAACCCAAATTATGCTCCACATCCTTGGCTCGCGAAACCAACACATCAAAATTGGTATAATCACCAGCAAGCATGTATGTCTTAACATCATGCACAAGCACATAGCAGAATCGATCACATCGCTTACGCTCGTCATAAACCAATTCAGGTGCATATTGACTCAACCTCACGAACTGCATCTTGTACTCTGCAACAGACATACTGCCCTGCACCAAAGCCATAAACTCGCATTTTCTATCATCCTGATACCGGGCTCCCAAATACTTTTTCCGAAAAGCCTCACAGAAGAACTCCCAAGTTACCTCATCGGTCGCCATACCGAATATCGTGGTAGTCCACCATACATAAGCATCACCCTGTAGTAGGGAAACAACACAGCCCAGCTTGCGAGCATTGGTAAACGCCATCTGGCCAGTATCCTCTCAGTACTGGCCAACCAACCCTTAGAAGCCTCAGGTGATAAAACTTGAAACTCAACTCCACTCAAACTGCAAAATCGCTCAAGCGGTAAACCTTGCCCATCAACCAATGGTGCTGGCACACAAACACCCACAACTGCTGTCTGAAAAGCACCGGTCATGGCCTGTATCAACGACGCCATATCACCCATCCTTGGCCCTGCTGGCACAGGTGGTACTTGTTCCATTCCTTCTGGTGGAATAGGTGGGGACGGTGGCAACCCTCTAGGAGGTACAATATCTCCCTCAGCACCCTGCCTAGCGACAACAACAATCGTACCAGATTGCAACTCTCTCATCGGTCCTATCGTGCTAAAATATATCTAAGGCATGATAATCATTTCAAAACACAAACAGTTAGGCCAGCTTCAAGCAAGGATCCAAGACTTCCATTTTAAAAACCAAAATTTTCCAAACTATAACAATAAGGCAATGGGTTTCCCAAATTTTTCCAACATAATATAAACAATCAGCGTGCATATTTCAACCACCGTGCATAACAACATCACAGTGATCATGACAATTTCCCAATTGTCACCAAACATAACAAGCAAGCACCGTGTATAACAAACAACAGCAAATGATCAAATACAACATCCCAACCTTTCGAAACATGTCTCTGATATCACCAAATGTAACCCCCTCGACCCGGCCTAGCCGCCAGACTGACCCGAGTGAGTCATATTAGGTTTATTGAGGTAAACCGTGAGAAGCAACCCTAATATAAGACTATTTTTTTCTTTTATCTTGTCTAGATGCTTAGTTAATGTCCTACATGTTCATGTTAACAGCAGATGTAAACCCAACTCAATCGGGTATCGATTTGACATCTAATTGGCCTCAAGTGCAATTTAGGGACCAAATTGCAATTCCAGAAGATTACAGGATTATAGCTCATTTTTATGTTACCCAACCTTATTTAATTAGGATTTAGTCATACATCTAAAATTCCAGCTCAATCCGAGCACTCAAGTGCATTTAATTGTATAAACAAAACTCGATGACTAAATTGCAATAAAACTAAAATTGTGCTACAGCGACATTAATAGCTTTAACGGTTGTCCGTACTGATATGGGTACAGCCGTACCGATATGAATTGAAATGCCCAATTTTGATACACCTCAGTGTCGTACAGATACGCCTAACCAACTTACCGAACTTTTGAAATTCCTTATAACCGTACCGATACGGTTCCAAGTGTTCCGGTACACGGGTTTAGGTTGAAAAAAATAGATTACAGTGTTTGAATCCCGTACCGAAACACCCTTTGCCGTACCGAAACGCTGGCCAAATTTGCCTTGGCATATTGGAAAACACATGGCCTGTACCGATCCCTCAAGCCTGGAATTACTCATCCGTACCGATACGGTCCCCTGCATATCAGTACGCCTAGACCTGTAATGTCACATTTTTGCTAGTTTTTCATCCATATAACACACTCAAATCATTCCAACAAGCTTGAAACATAACACCAGCATTCTAGGCATACCACAAGCATCCAAGCTTCACAAACTTAATATCCTAACATGGCATTTTTGCATCGAAAGAAGTTCTATAGGCATGCATCCTAGTTTTCATCCAAGCAACATTTCAAAAAGGTAAATCATTACCAAAATCAAACATTAGAGGCCAATTACAACCCAAGAGCAACCAAATAAACATGCTCAAATAGGGAGTTCAACATAACATCTCCCAAAAACAGAACAAGTACCCCATTGCCTTTATTCTTATAGTCTAATCCGAAGCATACTTTGTTAACCAAGTCTTGCTAGGATCCCCTTGCTTCTTGCTGCCTTCCGAGACTTTAATTCTCTGCATTGATGGACAAAAAGAGCGTAAGCACACTAGGCTTAGTGAGGAGTGCTCAAATACAACACACCATCAATGCATTTAAAACCATTGTCCAAAGACATTAAAAATCCTTTTTAAAACATACTTTTCATCATGTAAAACATCATGCCTTAAAACCCATGCACTTAACACTTTCAATCCAGCATATTATACCATATGCTGCATGTATCATTAACCAACAGCAAATCCCATTGCTAACCTTAATTTAAGCCTTCCCATGCATATCAACCATATGCAAAGCTCAAAGAGTAAACATGTATAAATCACATTATACAACATAAACCTTTCAATGATACGTTAACAATTATATTGGCTTACAAGTGATTATTAAGCAAATCTATAACATAAGAGTTCGTCAGATACACGAATTCAAAGAATATTCAACCAACACTTTAAGCCATCTCAACCGGAACAGCGATACAATCACAATCCTGATACATTAACAACCGTGTACTCTTACAACCCTTGGGGACACCAACCCCTTTTATTGGTTAGATGCTTAATCCACTGACGGGAGTTTACGGTACTGTTTAACCCCTCTACCGTTAGGGTACTCGGATGGAGTTTTCTGTACACGGATCTAAACCCCTCAACATCCAAGGCGATTTATTATAGTGCACTCAATCCTATGGCCGGCCAACTATATCTGATAACAATTTTTAAACCACATCACTTGCCAATATAATTAACAATTTAACATTTACCTCACTGTTTTTAACAAGCATTAAACCAATCCTTTTTCCAAAGCAACAACCATGCTTTAAACCACAAGTATAAACCATATACTTACAATGATCACTTACCATGTGCATCCTTCAGCATTTCATGCTTAAAAACAGTATCTCAAATACTTTGAAACATGCTTTAAAAGTAGGTACAATGTAAATCAAAGCAAGTGCATAAAACCTTTTCAATTTAGCACGACCGAGAGAGTGAAACCACTTTACTTACTTTCGAGCTTAGGTAAGCGTTTCAAGCTCTACCTAAACTCTCAAAACCACCTTTAAAACATTCAAAAACTATAATTCACGTTCTCACTCACCGATACGCGAAACCTCAATTTTCTGACGTGAAATCAAGTGTTTGAAGCCTCGAACACCTCACCAATCACGTCCGAATCAACTTTCCATGCTTTGACCACAACAAAACAGAGGATTAATGCTTCTCAATTCATTCAAGACACTACAACAACAAATCCTCTAACACAAACACAACCGAAATCATCATCAAAACCTTCTCAAACACAACCCAGGCACAACCTAACAATCTAACACCATTTTTAACAGCAATTAGCACCTAAAAATAGAATCAAATCAACCAAACACCCACTACATTCACACAGCCACCAAAACACCCCAAGAACACAAATCTTGCAACCTAACAATTAGAGATTCAAGATTTTCGGGATTCCATTAACAACGACAACTTACAACATTATAAAACATCCACAATATGAATTAAATCATCTTTAAATACCAAAAAAAGATTCAATCCTTGAATCAACTCATTTCCCCCAAATAACTCAATTAATCATTGAAAATCATTAAAAGCAGATTAGAAACACAAAATCAAGGATCAAATGCTTAGGAATTTCAGTAAAGAACCATAAAATATAGGAGATCTCAGACCTTACTCTTATTATAAAGTTTCTCCCTCGATTGCTTTGATAAAAGCTAAGAAAACACAAGATTTATATAAAATTTTGTTTAAACAATCTTAGTTAAACAATTTGAAACCATAAAATCAAGTTAGAAAACATCTCACCTCTAAAATTTGATGAAAACTTGAGTGTTTGGCTGAGGAGAGAATGGAGAGAAAAGTGGAGAGAAAAATAACGTGATTTATTTTCCAAAACCAATAACCACCTTTTAACCAAAAATATCTTTTAATTGAATAATAAAACATATAAGTCTAACTAAGGGAGAAACCATCAGAAACAAATTGGTAAAGTAGCTCCTTAGAGATTCTAAGAATTTGACCCTTTTCATTTTAGTCACTAGAAATTCATAGTTTTTAAAACTTACATTTTGGTCACTAGCCAAAATGTCTGGCTTCCAAAACTCATTTTCCAAAATTGGTTCCACCAAAAATCATTATATATTAAAAGATGATTTTTAACTATTTTTCCATATTTTTATCTTACAAAAAAATATACTATCCCGAATTTAACTCGAATCTCTAACCCGATCTACTAGACCGTCTAATAAACCCCAAAAACTCCTAGGCCCAAAAACCGAGGCATTACAAGCAGAACCAACATTCACTTATTCGCCACCACCTTTTCCACAAAGGCTCTAGAAACACAAGCAAGACCAGCAGTTTAAGAGCTTCTTAGAAGTTCTTAAACAACTACAGATCAACATACCATTAGTAGAAGCTCTTAAACAAATGCCCAACTATGTCAAATTCATGAAGGACATCTTGTCCAAAAAGAGGAAGCTGGGTGATTTTGAGACGGTTGCTCTTACTGAATGATGCAGTATAATGATCACCAATAAATTGCCACCAAAATTAAAAGACCCGAGAAGCTGCACAATTTCCTATATGATTAGCAATAGATTTATGGGCAAGGCACTATGAGATCTGGGATCCAGCATCAATATGGTGCCAATGTCAGTTTTCAGAAAACTTGGCATTGAAGCAAGGCCTAACAGTCTAACTAGTAGATCGATCTTATGTACATCCCAAGGGTAAAATTGATAATGTTTTGGTAAAGGTAGATCAATATGATGCCAATGTCCGTTTTCAGAAAACTTGGCATTGAAGAAAGGCCTACCACAATAATACTCTAACTGGCAGATCGATCTTATGTATATCCCAAGGGTAAGATTGAAGATGTGTTGGTAAAGGTAGATCAATTTATATTCCCACTAATTTTATTATTTTATAATATGAAGCTGATGTTAAAGTCTCAATAATCTTGGGAAGACCATTTCTTGCCACGAGTATAACTTTAATTGATGTTCACAAAGGTAAGCTTACTATTCGTATGAATAACCAACATGTTACATTTAACGTATTTCAAGCTCTTAAGTGTATAGATGAACCTGAGGAATGCCAAGCTGCTAAGATGATAGAATCGTTTTCTAATGTGGAGATAGAAAAGTTTTGACAAGACATAGACAATGATGCCATAGAGCAAGATGATGATGATACGAAGAGTGAAGAATATGAAGGACAAACCATGCTGAATAAGGTCATGAGTTATTTTGGGAGACTTGAGCCACTTGAATTGGCTGGCAGAGAAATCAAGGCACCTAAACCATCCATTGAGGAGCCACCAAAATTGGAACTAAAACCTTTGCCAAGCCACCTCAAATATGTTTATTTGGGGTGATGACTCAACTTTGCCAGTGATCATTGTCGCTGATTTGACTGATGACCAAGAGGAAAGATTATTAGAGTTACTAGGCAATCACAAGCATGCCTCAGGGTGGACCTTCACTGATATCCAAGGTATAAGCCCAACAGTTTGTATGTATAAAATCATTTTGGAAGATTACCATGGCAAAACAATCGAGGCCCAGAGGAGATTGAATCCCAACATAAAGGATGTAACTAAGAAAGAAGTCATAAAATGGATGGATATCATGATAATTTATCCCATTTCTAATAGATCGTGGGTCAGCCCAGTGTAGTACGTGGCAAAGAAGAGAGGAATAACCATGGTCCAGAACAATAAAAATAAATTGATCCCTCTGAGGAACGTGACGGGGTGAAGAGTGTGCATAGACTACATGAAGATAAATAACGCCACTCAGAAGTATCACCTTCCACTACCCTTCGTTTATCGGATGTTGGATAGATTGGTAGGGAAGGCATTTTATTGCTTCATACACGGGTACTCAGGCTATAATCAGATTGCCATCGCCCTAGAAGATTAAGAGAAAACTATGTTCTCTTGTCCATATGGGATATTCTCTTTTAGAAGAATGACATTTGGATTGTGCAACGCCTAAAAACGTTTCAATGTTACATGATGTAAATTTTCTCAGACATGATTGAGAATAAATCAGAAGTCTTCATATATGATTTTTCGGTGTTTGGCAAAACATTCGAGGAATGTCTTTAGAGTTTGGAACTTGTTCTACATAGATGTATTGAAACCAACCTGGTCCTAAACTGGGAGAAATTCCACTTCATGGTGAAGGAAGGCATAGTTCTCAGACATAAAGTGACCAAAAATGGAGTGAAAGTAGACAAATCAAAGGTAGAGGTAATCAAACAATTGCCTCCACCCACAAGTGTTAAAGGTATTAGAAGTTTCTTGGGACATGCATGTTTTTATCATCGTTTTATTAAAGATTTCTCAAAAATTTCTAAACTTTTATGCCTACTTTTGGAACATAATACCCTTTTTTGCGTTTGACGATTCTTGTTTGAAAGCTTTCCAGAAATTGAAAGACAAGTTAATTAATTCTCCCATAGTCGGGCACAAGATTGGAATGAAACATTCAAGCTCATGTGCGATGTTAGCAACTATGTCATTAGAGATGCGTTAGGACAGAGGCATGGTAAAATTTTCTATACCATCTATTATTCCAGGCAAACATTGAATGATGCCCAACTTAATTACACGACAACTGAGAATGAGTTCCTTACAGTGGTCTTTGTGTTTGGAAAATTTAGATTTTACCTTGCGGGTAGTAAAGTTATGGTATACACATACCATTCAACACTCAAGTATCTCTTGGAAAAGAAAGATTCCAAGCCCAGACTTATCCGATTGACACTTTTGTTATAAGAATTCGACCTGGAGATAAGAGATAAAAAGGGGAGTGAAACCTTGGTAACTGATCATTTGTCTCCATTAGAGCACCACCATGAGGATGGCAATGTTTCTGCCATTAGAGATGAGTTTCCTGACGAATACTTGGTTATAGTTAATACCATGCCATGGTATGCTAATATAGTCAACTACCTGGTCAGCATAATTTTGACACCATACTTGGCAAGTAATGCCAAGAAGTGATTTCTGAGAGACATACGATAATATTATTGGGATGAGCCATTCTTGTTCAAACATTGTGTTGACCAAATCATTCGTTGATGTGTGCTAGACGATGAACAACAAATATTCTTCAACTCTACCATGTAGCACCATATGAAGGCCACTTTGCTGGAATAAAGATCGCGACCAAGGTGTTGTAGTCAGGATTTTACTGACCTACACTGTTCAAATATGCCCATTATTTTGTCAAGGCATGTGACAGATGCCATCATACTGGAAACATTTCCAGCAGACATCAATTGCCAGATATCATGCTTGTGGAGTTGTTTGATGTGTGGGGGATAGACTTTATGGGTCTTTTTTCCCGCATAATTTGTTAATTTATACATACTTGTGATAGTAGACTACGTCTCGAAGTGGGTTAAAGTTGTTGCTCTCCCTTCAAATGATGCTAAGACTATTGCCAAGTTTCTACACAAGCACATCTTTACCAGATTCGATGCCCCCAGAGCCATTATTCATGATGAAGGTACTCATTTTAAATGTCAATTAATTAGTAGAGCTCTGTGCAGGTATGGAATCCATCAAAGAATTACCACTGCCTTCTGTCCTCAAACAAATGGCTAGACAAAAATTTCAAACAAGGAAACCAAGAATATTTTTGAAAAGACTGTGAACCCAACATGGAATGACTGGTCTTTGAGGCTAGATGATTCTTTGTGGGCATGCAAAACAGCTTTCAAAACTCCCTTAGGAACTTCCCCATACAAGCTTGTATTTGGGAAGTCATGTCATTTGCTAGTGGAGTTAGAACATCGAGCTTATTGGGCAACTAAACAGTTGAACATGGAATAGAAAGCTGCAGGTAAAAAACGTTTGTTAAACTTAAATGAGTTGGAGGAGTTTTGAGCACAAGCCTATGAAAATGCTAGGATTTATAAAGAAAGAATGAAGAAGTGGCATGACAATAGAATTTTGCCAAATGCTAGGATTTATAAAGAAAGAACGAAGAAATGGCATGACAATAGAATTTTTTCAAGATAGTTTGAAGTGGCGCAAAAAGTTCTATTTTTCAATTCAAGGCTTGAGTTATTTCTAGGTAATATCAAATCTAGATGGTTGGGACCATTTGAAGTTGTCAAGCCTTATGCTTACGGAGCAGTAGACATAAAAGACTTTAAAACGGGGACACCATTCAAGGTGAACAGACAGAGATTGAAGCATTATTGGGAAGAAAGTCAAAGTAATGTCACAGAGACCATTCTTCTAGTAGAGATTGAGTTTTGCCATTGTCAATTGATCATTGTAAATAATTAGGTTTATTATTTTTCTTTCTGGTATTTTAGCTTCTTTATTTTTATTTTCTTTTTATGCTTTGAAAGGTTTTTTGTGAGTGTTAGTACAGGAAATTTTGTTAGGGCAGTATGCCAAGACAGGTCGACATTTAGAGACCCCTTTATCACAAGTCGGATAACACGTAGACCTTATGCAAGATCAAGCCCAAGAGGGAGTAACTTGTTGGTTTAAGCGGGAAAAAAACCTAGCCGCCTAGGTTAAACCTGCAAACTTTAAATTTTTATCCCAACTTTTTACCCATTTTCTTTTCCCGCGCCATCACCTCCATTTACTTATAAACCCATCATCACCCCACTTTCCCATAAACGCATAAATACCACACTCATCATTATCTCCACTAACCTTACCATTAAGCCAACTCAACCTTTCGCCTTCCTCTTATTTAACTCCTACTTTCCTTACGCAAAACCTTTACTCTCTTTATTCTTTCGCACGACAAAGAAAAGCAAGAGATAATCTTTGCCTCCATCTTTCGCACTTTCCCTCAATTTCTTTCCATGGCATCTTTTTTAGCATAGTTTCAGATTTTCTTCAATAAAGAAATCAAGAAGAAGTATGAAGAGAATTTCGCTACTCGAACCTTTTGTTATGAGAAAGGGTTTAAATTCAAGAACGAACTTAACTTATGGTTCTAACCGAAAGTAGTTGCCATTGTCAAGAAGCACAAGTAGGAGACTTTTTGCCAACAACCAAGAAAGGTTGATTCCATCATTGTTCGCGAATTCTACACCCATATCACTACAAAAGATTCACCTTTTCTGCTTGTACGAGGTACGTGTGTTCAATTTGATGAAGCATATGTTAATTGCTTGTTTAAATTGGAGGGTAAAGGAGAAGAACATTCGGCATTTGCTGAATCTTTGGATGATACCAAGAGAAAGCTGGTTTTGAAAAACTTGTGCAAATCTAGCAAAAAATGGATTATTTCATCCAAAGGTAAACGGACTATGAAACGGCTGGAATTGAAGCCAAAACTGAGGGGATGGAACCACTTCTTAAAGGCAAATTTTATGCAACCACACTCAATAAAACTATTTCAGAAGAGCGGATGGCTCTGTTGCTTTCCATCATGATGGGGAAGAAGATTAACGTAGGACGTCTGATCGTGGATGAGACCTACAAATGTGCTGGTAAGGGAAGTGGTAGTCTGGTTTTTCCTTTATCAATTTCTAAAATTTACATGTTGTATAAGGTACCAAAGCTTGATTCTGACAACACCAAAAATGCAAGAGAGCAATTACCTATGCGCTGTGGAGCCAATTAATTGTCAAGAACGTAAAAGAGAAGAGAAAGAGAAAGGTTATGAACCTATCACACCGATGCCAGCATCGATGCTAGCTAACGCTTTGGAATTACTTTCCTAGATTTACCAGCACCAGGAGCTCATATTGCAAAAATTGGAGAAGGCAGAAGAACAAAATTTGGATCTCTGGCAATACACTAGAGCCTGGGACTGTGCCATCAAGACTACTCTTGAAGGCATGTACGCCAATCCTTTGCCATCATTTCCTGAGTTCCCATCCGAGCTTCTTGCTACTGAAGGAATACCAGTCAGTCCCTAGTATGTTCACTCTCTGACCCAACAATCCAATGTCATTGTACGTATTTTGCATGTCCAAGTTAAATCTGCAAAGATCGAGACTTTACAAGAATCTGATGACGGAGCCTCTGCCAAGACCGATGTACCACCAGTTACACCTACTTCTTCTATCGCTCCAATTGCCCTTGCTACAAATGAGCTGATGCAAATCATTGAGGAGGTTCTTCATGATATGAAGGTCTCCACTGTTGTCTTAAAGAAAAAAAAGCACACGGCTCCAAATCAAGTAAGCTTTGCCAAGAGAAAGACCTGCATCTCACGCTCGGAATATTTCGAAGGGGAGTCTTCTTCCCCTTAACTCCTTACATTCATATTTTTGTCATTTTTTACATGCATTTCATTTTGTATATATGTGTTTTCATGCATTTCATTTTGTCTATAAAAGTTTTCATACATTGAGGACAATGCACACCTTTGGTTTAGGTGTGTGTGTTGCCTTGCATTTATTGCCATGACATTCAAGCATATTTCTGTTTCCATGTACATTTTGTTGCCATGTAGATTAGATAGACCATGCATACCAAACCATAAAAAAAATTGCCACGACGTATTTCTAAGCTGATAATTTTCCAACATTTTTGCTAGCATCGATAGAATTTGTACTAGTATGCTTTGTCCAATGATGAGATTAGAATCTTTAGTTAGCATGAGCCAACAGATTAGTAATGCCAGGTTGCTTGGCAATTGATCTCTAGCATAGGAAAATTTAGTCTCACTTAAACATGTGATATGCATCTAGTTCCCAAAACAAACTTAGGATTTTTGAAATTGAGCTCAGAGTAAAAAAAGAGAATAAAAAAACAATGCCAGGGTAAAAGTGAAGAATAAGGCAACAATGTTTTGCCAAAGGCAAGTAAAAACTTTTAGAACACTATTCTGCTTTAGAGATAATAAGTAACTTGGGGCTTCGTGGTTTGCTCCCTCTTAGTTCTCAAGCTAATAAAACTTTAGGATATGAGTGTACGGGTTAGCCTAGTGGTGTAGTTTGGATTAATGTAGGGATTCGTGGTTTTTTCCCTCTTATTTCTCACCCCAAACAGTGTCACGGCCCGAACCCTAATTTAATTCCAGCAAAAAGAAACCATTGGCAAATAAATAAAATAAAAAATATGCATTTTTGAGTTTGGATAGAGAAGATTTGCTAAGAGAGTTAAAGGATACTTTATGCATATTGCCTGCACTTCATGCACACTTGATGACCTTAGGCTAGCATTATATTTCTGCACTTGAATCTATTGATCTGTTTGGCATAAATGCTCTAGATATCTGCCGATAGAACTAGGACCAGAATCTGCTTGCTAGCTTGTGTTGTTAATCAGGAAAACTTTACAGAGGTATTTTTCTTCATTTTTTTTGTTTTTATAGTTTTTAGTTGTTTTACTTGAGGACAAGCAATGAGCTAGGTTTGGGTGAGTGATAACTCCTCAAAAGTACTACTTTTCATATATATATATATATATGTATATATATATTGCTATGCTTTTGCTTGACTTTGAATATATATTTGTGCATTTAGCTAGTAGAATCATGCATTTGCAGTAAGAAGTTGAGAAATGTTTCTTTTGCTAGAATAAGGGTGTATTTTCTTGCTTTGGTGGTAGGTTAGGAGAAGGATAGGTTTGGCAGAGCAAAGTAGAGCAGAAAGCCAGAAGAGAAATGCCGAGTAGTTATGGCAAAAGTAGGACGAGAATTGCCAAGCTCGGTTGGTAATTAGAGGATGATCGATACCCAATCAGTAGTTGTTGAACACGTCAACCCAAAAATTCAAAAGGAGGATAAGAAGATAAGGCGCTTTATCTCAAGTGCGTAACCAACTTTCAAATTCAAACCCAATCTAGGGTTTCCATGAGTGCCTATTTAAAGGAAGACCAACGATGAATTGAGAGATCAATCAAGGAGGCTGTATCGTAGTGAAGAAAGAGGGCAAACTGTGGTTCGACCAGGCTAAGACCAAGAACTTTGGATCTATTAAAGGGTTGCATCGACGGATCTCCTTCTTTTCCCGTTTTTCTTAGTTTTAATTCTATTTTATTGATGGTGTTATTCGAAAACGATGATGTGTTGATGGCTACCCCATCCATAAACTAATTCTTTTAAGTTGGCTGATGATATTTTTGCTATGAACACTTAGTTGTTTTTTAGTTTTAATAATTAAATGCTTTGGAAATTTCGTATATCCTGCTACTACTTAATTTTCCTAAATTGTTTGTCATACGACAGTTGGCATTGCATGCATGTTATCCCTTAATATCTTAACAAACTTAAGAGATAATGATTAATTGCCAGGTGCTAAGGTGAGAAACTTCGACAGAAGATGTTCAATTACATGAGCTTACTTCATGTAATACCTCAAGATTATGTTTAGTGACCAAAATGTAAAACTTGAAAAGTTTGGTGACCAAAATGTAAAATTTAAAAAGTTTGGTGCAAAAGTGTAAATTTTGAAAAGTTTAGGGACTAAGTTATAATTTTCAAAAGTATGTAAATTAGTCCTGTAAATAAATAGTTCACCCCAAGAGTGGCATTTTCGTGTTACCCGAATTTTTGATACGGAGTTTGTATTAAGAGCTATAAAGCTTTAAAGTTCGCGAAAATCTGGATAATCAGATTTAATCGACTAAATGAGAAATCTTTTATGAGATATTTTAGGAGATATTTTATTAAAATGTGACAAGGGTAAAAGGGTCATTTCCATGTCTTATTTTAATGGAAATTAATATGGACAATTGGATCAAAAGTTACTTTTCCATGTTTAATCTTAGCCATTGGATGAAAAATGGCAAGATGGTAATTTTTGAAGATGGCAAGGGTAAAGTTGGTAATCACTAACTTCTTGGATTAATTTGGGCCATTGGATTATTAAAATGACAAGTGGCAAATTATGGAACCTTGGATTTGAGGGCAAAATGGTCATTTTACCATAAAAAGAATTTTTAATTCAAAAATGATTATTAAAGATGACAAATGGCCTAAATTAAATCAAAAGAAAAATCAAGAATTCTCTCCTTATTTCTCCAAAGTGCCGAAACCCTTCTTCAAGGTAAGACCAAACTTTATTTTGATTTTTCAAGCTTATTTTTTTGGATTTTGGGTGAAAGCATGAAACAAGAAATTAATCTCCTTGAAATTCTCTATCTCTTGGTACCATTTGTTCATGCTTTTCTTACTTAAAACCTTAGTTTTGGGAAATTGATGGATGAAGGGGATGTTGATTTAGAATGAATTAAGGTTAGTTTTTGATGAATATGATGTTGTAGAATCATATTAAAGCTTGTATGATGATTGAAACTACATGGAAATAGCTAACCCCTAAATTGTTCAAAGTTAGGGTTTTAGTAGAAAAGTTTAATTTGGATTGATTTCGAGTTAGGAATGATTGTGAAGCTTGGAAATGATGTTTGAGTGCTAAGTAGACTAATTTGGAAACTTGGAAAAGTATAGGGATGATTTCGGCATTCTGTAAGAATTAGGGGAAATTATGGAAAATTTTTATTAAATTTAGAAATGTTGAGATTATGATTTTACAAGCTTTAAAATGTCATTTGGACCTTTTTTGAAGTTTGTAAAATAATAGGAACCAATTCAAAAATTTTGAAAAGATTGGGGACCAATTCGGCAATTTAGAAGAAATTAAGGACTAAAGTGAAAAAAAATTATGGAAGCATTATGCTAGAATAAATATTAGAATGAGTTATAAATCATTCTTTGAGTAAAGGTTGGAAGAAATACGAAGTTTTGGGGATGGAATGACTTATGTCATGAAACTAATATTTGGAAAATATTAGTGTGTTTATAGGAAAATTATTCCTATATTGTTTCTGTGTTAGTAAGATACTAACATATGATTTGGAATGTACTTATAGTATTTTTTTAATACACTTGTAGACTGTGAACAAAATCAAGATCGAGTTATCAATCGAGGAAAGGAACGAGACCAAAGTTGAACTTAGTGAGACTAGTTGAACATTGACAAAGATAAAGTGTCAAGGTGAGTGCATTTTTATGCATGGAAAAATTTATGATTATCAATTGGAAGACTTGTTGGAAAGTCCACCTTATTAATAACTATTTGATAATTATATCATGAATTTATATTTGACATATTGAGAATTGTCAAAGGTAGAGCTATGATGCATTTGATCACTAGATATATCAGGTATGTATGTTTATGTTATATTTAGGGTATGAACTGCCCAGTATTTGATTTTATTGCCATGGATGAATCGAATATGGAATTGGAAAGTATGCCCAAATAAGTAATTGAGGTATAGAGTATAGTTGGCATGCCATAGAGTCCAGCGGTTTAGCACTTTGGTGCGGTTTATTAACACTTAGGTGTGGTTCTTTAGCACTTATATGCGGTCTCTTAGCACTTCGGTGCTGTTTATTAGCACTTTGGTGCAGTTTTTGACTCGTGTACTCAAGTCCCCAAACTATGTTTTGCAATAATCTATTTGATAATAAATGGTTAATAAATTAGAGACTAGGTAAACTCTCGGATACTGACAAGGTTATTAATAGGATTTATGAATTCAAAACATATTATGTTAATATTTGATTAACATAAGGAAATAATGGAATAGTATCAAACTGCATGTTCATTATATTATTGTTATGATTCAAGCTTGTTGATTTATATTAAACAATTACAATGCCTCACTAAGTATATACTTAGCGTGTGATGGTTTTTCAGCGTAGGTAGTAATTCTGGGTTATATCGATAATTTACATCTTTGATGTCTTTTGATTATCTATAGTTAACATGTATAAAATAATAGTAGCTCACTTTAACTGGTCTAGGTATGATTTGTAATATTAATATCTAGACGAGTGGTTACTTTATAATGTGGACTATACTAGTTTAAAGAAATTACTAGTAATGGTAATCGGGTAAAGTTATAAATTTAATTTTTATAGTAATTAAGATCATTTTTAATTTAGGCAATTTTTAGGCAGTTTACTTAATTAAAATGTGTATTTACAAATTGTCAAGTTGTTGTCTGAAAGCTTAAGCTATTTGACTGGTTAAAAATTAGTAATTGATTTTATGCGATAAATAAAATTTTTCAAAAACTTTTGTTTTGACGTAGTTTGATTAGTATAAAAATACGGTTAAACCTTATGTGACACTCTATCCAAGTATTGGTTAATAAATACTGGTAAGGGTGTTACATTTATTGGTATAAGAGCTACAGGTTTAGCCGGTTCTGGGTGATAAATGAGTCTTTGAAAAAAGTCAGAGCTATATACATGCCACTAGGATATCAAAAATTACTGATATTGTATAGTATTATGATGATGCCTGATATTGGGTAGATTACTCCTTACTTATTTAAGATAGTCGTGACATGAACAGATGTCGGACTATCGGGAATTGCGACAGGCTATTGAGCAGGATGTGCCTGCTCAAAGCGGAAGTAATGAGGTGAATCATAATCCACCTCAGGTTCAGCAAAATGTGGAGCAACCGACTCAGCATAATGTAGAGCGACAGGCACGGGAACAAAGGAATATGCCAGTGCAGGATCAATGTTTATTTTTACAATCCTTGGATGCAATTATAAATCGGCGAGCACCAGTATCACTCCCTAAAGAGCTAAGGAAAATCGGAGCACCAAAATTCTGAGGTGATACTGATGCAAATCTGATGGATGCTGATTACTGGTTAAACGATGTCAAGATCATGTTAAGCAGAATTCCTTGTGATGATCAAGGAAAATTGGAAAGAGTAGTATCCCTGCTGATGGGACAAGCCAGTATATGGTGGAATGTGATAACTGCTCAAGTACCTCCGGAGCGGGTTACTTGGGAATTCTTTCTTTAAGAATTCAAAGAAGAGTATATTGGAGACGTATTTGTTGAAGATATTGGACAACAATTTCTACAACTAAAACAACATGACAGATTAGTTTATGAATACGAATGCGAATTCAATAGATTGAGCCGATTTGCGATGGAATTTCTCACAACCGAAAGGTCTAGAATCGACAAATTCATAGCTGGGTTGGATTTGCAATATAAGAGGATATTGGTTTCCCGTAATTTTACTACTTTTCAAGAAATGGTGAACCGAGCCAAAGCGATAGAAAAAGTGGACCTCGAGGAGAAGGAAAAAAAGCAGATTCAGACCGAGAAAGGGTCTGGAGGTTCATTTGCTGCATCAACATTTAATTGCAGCAAAGGAATGCCACAGCAGTATCCTGCAGCATCTGCCTCTTCAGTTAAAAAGGGGTATGTAGGAGGAAAATCGAAGCAGTCTTAGATGAATACTGCGGGTACTCGAGGTTCTGGAGTTCGCCCGATTACAGAATGTGAGCATTGTGGCAATAGGGATCCTGATCAATGTTGGTTGATCAGAGCATGTTTCCATTATGGACAAGAGGGGCATTTCAAGAAAAATTGTCAGGAGCTTCATCCGCATTAGTTTGCTGCAGTGCCTCAAAAGGGCTCTAGAAACAAAGATAGATCTGGAAAATATACCCACGGTGCGGGAATTTCCAGACATTTTTCTGGATGAATTACCAGGCCTACCCCCTGATCGAGAGGTGGAATTTGGTATTGATGTGCTTCCCGGAACACACCAATATCAATAGCACCTTATAGGATGGCTCCTACTGAGCTTAGAGAGTTAAAAACTTAGTTGAAAGAATTATCAGACCGATGTTTTATACGACCTAGTATATCACCTTGGGGAGCTTCAGTCTTGTTTGTAAAGAAGAAAGACAGATCAATGAGACTATGTGTAGATTATCATCAAATTAATAAGGTGACGATAAAGAATAAGTATCCTTTACCGAGGATTGACGATCTTTTTGATCAACTTAAGAGAGCAACGGTGTTCTCTAAGATTGATCTTCGATCGGGGTATCATCAACTAAAAATTAAGGAGACGGATATCCCAAAGACAGTTTTCAGAACCAAATATGGGCATTACGAGTTTGTAGTAATGCCATTTGGACTTACAAATGCACCAGCGACGTTTATGGATTTAATGAATCGAATCTTCCAGTCGTATTTGGATCGATTCGTGGTAGTATTTATTGATGACATATTGGTTTACTCGAAAAACAAGGAGCATGATGCTCATCTTCGAGTTGTTCTCCATATCTTACGAGAAAAGAAGTTGTATGCAAAGCTGTCAAAGTGTGAATTTTGGTTATCAGAAGTAAATTTTCTTGGGCATATAGTTTTGGACAAAGGAATTCGAGTTGATCCTAAGAAGGTTCAAGCAATCCTTGAATGGAAAGTTCCTAAGAATATCTCCGAAGTGGGAAGCTTTTTGGGATTAGATGGTTACTATCGGCGGTTTGTGAAAGATTTTTCAATGATTGCCTCTCCGATAACCAAGCTGTTAAGAAAAGATGTATCGTTTTTTAGACGGAAAAATGTCAAGAAAACTTTGATCAATTAAAGAAGGTTCTGACAGAAGCTCCTGTTTTAGTGCAACCAGAACTTGGAAAAGAATTTGTAATATATAGCGATGCCTTCCATAATGGTTTGGGATGTGTGCTGATGCAAGAAGGAAAGGTGGTAGCTTATGCTTCCCAGCAACTCAAAACTCATGAGAGGAACTATCTTACTCATGATTTAGAGTTGGTTGCAGTGGTGTTTGCTCTAAAAATTTGGCGACACTACTTGTATGGTGAAAAATGCTATATTTTCACTGATCATAAAAGTCCAAAGTACTTGTTATCCCAAAAGGAGCTCAATTTGAGGCAGAGAAGATGGATAGAATTAATCAAGGATTATGATGTAATTATTGATTATCATCCAGGAAGGGCTAATGTGGTAGCAGACACACTTAGCTGAAAAATATTTTCTTCCTTGAGAGCCTTGAATGCCCCGTTGAAAATGCAGGAAGATAGAGCATTAGTGGCTGAATTTCAAATCAAGCCAACTTTGATAGAGAGAATTAAAGAGTTACAAGCCATAGATGAAAGGTGCCTGGAGAGGATGAAACAAATAGAAAGCGGTGAATCTAAGGACTTTTAAGTAAAGTCTAATGGGTGCTTATATTATAAAAGACGTTTATACGTTCTTGAGGATGATGAGCTGAAGAAAGAAATACTTTTTGAAGCCCATTACAGCCCTTTAACAATGCATCCAGGTGGTAACAAAATGTATCAAGATGTGAAAAGTCATTTTTGGTGGCCTGGCATAAAGCGAGCCATCACAGAGTTTGTTGCTAAGTGTTTGACTTGCCAACAAGTAAAAGCAGAACATCAGGTACCATCCGGATTACTTCGACCAATTTCCATTCCACAGTGGAAATGGGAAAGAGTTACTGTTGTAACGGGCTTGCCTTTGACACCAAGTAAAAAGGATGCAATCTGGGTGATCGTGGATCGATTGACTAAATCGGCACACTTCATACCAGTTCGCACGGATTATTCCTTGAACAAGCTGGCAGAACTTTATGTCAAGGAGATTGTTAGATTGCATGGTGTTCCTATGTCTATTATATCGGATAGGGATCCTAGGTTCACTTCAATATTTTGGAGTGCTTTACACGAGGCATTGGGAACTAAATTACATTTTAGTACTGCTTTTCATCCTCAGACGGACGGACAATCATAGAGAACTATTCAAGTATTGGAGGATATGCTTAGAGCGTGTGTAATAAATTTTGCGGGTTCCTGGGAAAAGCATCTTCCATTGGCAGAATTCGCATATAACAATAGTTATCAACCAAGCATAAAGATGGCTCCTTATGAAGCATTATATGGGAGGAAATGTAGAACGCCATTAAATTGGTTTGAGCTTGAGGATTGAAAAGTTATTGGATCAGATCTTGTTCAAGAGGTGGAAGACAAGGTAAGAATCATTCAAGACAATCTCAAAGCTGCCTCCGATAGACAAAAATCTTACTCAGATCGTAAAAGAAAAGACATTGAGTTTGAAGTCAGAGATAAGGTATTTCTGAAAGTATCACCCTGGAAAAAAGTATTACGCTTTGGACGAAAAGGTAAACTTAGTCCAAGATTCATCGACCCTTATGAGATTCTAAAAAAGGTTGGTCTAGTTGAGTGTCAGTTAGCATTGCCACCCGAGATGAGTAAGACCATGATGTTTTTCATGTATCCATGCTGAGGAAGTATCGATCAGATCCTTCGCATGTCATTACACCAGAAGAAATCGAGATTAAACAAGATCTAACATACGAGGAAGAACTTGTGAAGATATTAGCTCATGGAGAAAAACAACTAAGAAATAAAAAGATTCTTCTAGTTAAAGTTTTATGGAGAAATCACAAAGTAGAGGAAGCTACTTGGGAACCTGAAGAATCAATGAAAAAGCAGTATCTGCATCTTTTTCAACCTAGTACTTAGGAAAATTTGAGGACGAATTTTCTTAAGGGGTATAATTGTAATACCTCAAAATTTTGGTTAGTGACCAAAATGTAAAACTTGAAAATTTTGGTGATCAAAATGTAAAATTTGAAAAGTATAGTTCTAAAGTGTAAATTTTGAAAATTTTAAGGACTAAGTTGTAATTTTCAAAAGTATGTAAGTTAGTCCCGTAAATGAATAGTTCACCCCCAAGAGTGGCATTTTCGTGTTACTCAGATTTTTGATATAGAGTTTGTATTAAGAGCTATAAAGCTTTAAAGTTTAGGAAAAATCCGGATAATCAAATTTAATCGAATAAATGGGAAATATTTTATGAGATATTTTAGGAGATATTTTATTAAAATATGAAAAGGGTAAAAGGATCATTTCCATGTCTTATTTTAATGGAAATTAATATGGACTATTGGATCAAAGGCTACTTTTCCATGTTTAATCTTAGCCATTGGATGAAAAATGGCAAGATGGTAATTTTTGAAGATGGCAAGGGTAAAGTTGGTAATCACTAACTCCTTGGATTAATTTGGGCCATTGGATGATTAAAATGACAAGTGGCACATTATGGAACCTTGGATTTGAGGGCAAGATGGTCATTTTGCCATAAAAAATTTTAATTCAAAAATGATTATTAAAGAGGACAAATGGCCTAAATTAAATCAAAAGAAAAATCAAGAATTCTCTCCTTATTTCTCCAAAGTGTCGAAACCCTTCTTCAAGGTAAGACCAAACTTTATTTTGATTTTTCAAGCTTATTTTTTTGGATTTTGGGTGAAAGCATGAAACAAGAAATTAATCTCCTTGAAATTCTCTATCTCTTGGTACCATTTGTTCATGCTTTTCTTACTTAAAACCTTAGTTTTGGGAAATTGATGGATGAAGGGGATGTTGATTTAGAATGAATTAAGGTTAGTTTTTGATGAATATGATGTTGTAGAATCATATTAAAGCTTGTATGATGATTAAAACTACATGGAAATAGCTAAACCCTAAATTGTTCAAAGTTAGGGTTTTAGTAGAAAAGTTGAATTTGGATTGATTTTGAGTTAGGAATGATTGTGAAGCTTGGAAATGATGTTTGAGTGCTAAGTGGACTAATTTGGAAACTTGGAAAAGTATAGGGATGATTTTGGCATTTTGTAAGAATTATGGGGAAATTATGGAAAATTTTTCATTAAATTTAGAAATGTTGAGATTATGATTTTACAAGCTTTAAAATGTCATTTGGACCATTTTTGAAGTTTGTAAAATCATAGGAACCAATTCGGAAATTTTGAAAAGATTGGGGACCAATTTGGTAATTTGGAAGAAATTAAGGAATAAAGTGAAAAATAATTTTTATGGAAGCATTATGCTGGAATAAATATTAGAATGAGTTATAAATTATTCTTTGAGTAAAGGTTGGAAGAAATACGAAATTTTGGGGGTGGAATGACTTATGTCATGAGACTAATATTTGGAAAATATTAGGGTGTTTATAGGAAAATTATTCCTACATTGTTTATGTGTTAGTAAGATACTAACATATAATTTGGAATGTACTTATAGTATTTTTAATACACATGTAGACTATGAACAAAATCAAGATCGAGTTAGCAATCGAGGAATGGAACGGGACCAAAGTTGAACTTAGTTAGGCTAGTTGAACATTGACAAAGAATAAAGTGCCAAGGTGAATGCATTTTTATGCATGGAAAATTTAATGATTACCAATTGGAAGACTTGTTGGAAAGACCACCTTACTAATAACTGTTTGATAATTATATCATGAATTTATATTTGACATATTGAGAATTGTCAAAGGTAGAGCTATGATGCGTTTGATGACTAGATATATCAGGTATTTATGTTTATGTTATATTTAGAGTATGAACTGCCCAGTATTTGATTTTATTGCCATGGATGAATCGAATATGGAATTGGAAAGTATGCCCAAATAAGTAATTGAGGTATAGAGTATAGTTGGCATGCCATAGATTCTAGCAGTAGCACTTCGGTACGGTTTATTAACACTTAGGTGTGGTTCTTTAGCACTTATGTGCGGTCTCTTAGCACTTCGGTGCAGTTTATTAGCACTTTGGTGCGGTTTTTGACTCGTGCACTCAAGTCCTCAAACTATGTTGGGCAATAATCAATTTGATAATAAATGGTTAAAAAATTAGAGAGTAGGTAAGCTCTCGAATACTGGCAAGGTTGTTAATGAGATTTATGAATCCGGAACATATTATGTTAATATTTGATTAACATAAGGAAATAATAGAATAGTGATCAAACTGCATGTTCATTATATTATTGTTATGATTCAAGCTTGTTGATTTATATTAAACAATTACAATGCCTCACTAAGTATATACTTAGCGTGTGATGGTTTTTCACGCGTAGGTAGTAATTCCGGGTTATATCGGTAATTTACATCTTTGATGTCTTTTGATTATCTCTAGTTGGCATGTATAAAATAATAGTAGCTCACTTTAACTGGTCTAAGTATGATTTTTAATATTAATATCTAGACGAGTGGCTACTTTATAATGTGGACTATACTAGTTTAAAGAAATTACTAGTAATGGTAATCGGGTAAAGTTATAAATTTAATTTTTATAGTAATTAAGATCATTTTTAATTTAGGCAATTTACTTAACTAAAATATGTATTTACAAACTGTCAAGTTGCTGTCTGAAAGCATAAGCATTTGACTGGTTAAAAATTAGTAATTGATTTTATGCGATAAATAAAATTTTTCAAAAATTGATGTTTTGACATAGTTTGATTAGTATAAAAATACGGTTAAACCTTATGTGACATTCTATCCTAGTATTGGTTAATAAATACTAGTAAGGGTGTTACAATTCAGAATTGAATCTACCCCTTAGGTGTAAAGATTAGAACTTTGCCAAGTTAATTATTGAAAAACATCGCTATAGAATATAGGAGTTAATCGTAATTAACTTAGAGTATTGTATCAACAGAGGCAATACTAACCTTAAAATCTTCTCGGCAATAAAACTAAGGCTGGAAGTTAGTAAATGTTGTCTTTGCTAGCGTGAAATCCATACATCCGTTGCCAATGCCCACCATCCATTTGAATACATTTGCCAATCTGTCTGAACTTTTACTTTCTTTTCCTTAGCTATTTTTTCTTAAATCTAAAACTTAATCCAAACTCATTTTTTTATTTCACAAGAAATTATTGTGGCATTGAATTCCTGGACAATCCATGTGGATACAATACTCAGTTTACTATTGTATTACTTGTTGACCATGTATACTTGCACGCAAAAATACCTGAACTTGACATTATTTCCGTGTTTATATACATTAATTCATCAATTGTTTGTCAAGTGTTAGTCAATTGACAATTGTCAAATAATAAAAATGATCTTATAACTATAGGTATGAAACCAAATGGTGAATTGCGCATGACCCTGTGGATACTTTATCAAAGAATAAACTATGTTTTGAATAAATCTTGTTAACTTGATCCTATTTGTATGACACGATGATGAATGCTTGTATAATTTGTTATAGGCTTATGATAAGACTTTGAATACTTTTTTCTAAATAAATAACCCCTAGATGTTTGATCAAGGGACTTATAGACTCGGATCGTACAAATTGGACCTTGACCATTGCATGTTTCACTTTATGTGTAATTAATCCTATAAAATGATATTAGGCCAATTGTGTACATGATTTTTATGATTCTTGACATGGTTGCCTTTCTATATATGATTTGAATATGTTAAGAATGCCTTGTAATTTTTGTGACAATACGTGTTTTAAATGTGTGCTGAAGGATTTGAATAATTTTCGTTTAAATAAAATAAAATATTAAACATAAACATAAATGTGCCATTTAACTGCTCGCAGAAAGTGTCAAACTTTTCACGTGAAACCTAAAATATTACATGTTTTTCTAATGATTTCAGTTTAAGTTTAGCTTGACAAGTATCGAAACCCACATTCATAGGTTCAAAATATTTAAAAATTTTGGTTCCCACCCTAAATTGTCTTTTCAATTCTAATATTAAACGTGCCATAAATGTAACTCAATAATTCATCACCAACCATTACATTTTAGAACGCGGAAAAAATTAAATTGATGGGTTCAATAGATTTCGTATTTCAAAAGACTCATGTTCCCAATAAATAAGCTTCTTTTCACTATCAGTTTCAAATCTCTGTAACCAAAACTAGAAACCTAAAATGATAGTGCTTCTTCTCGTATTTTCACTTGGTCTTTAATTCTAGTAGAACCAAAATTGAGGTTCAAAACTCCTTCACTTACATAATGACTTTGGTACCAGTTCCAATAAGTCGTCACCAACATTATTTAATTTTAACACATAAAAAATTAAATTGGCAGATCAATGGATTTCAAATTTCAAAAGACGCATGCTCCCAATAAATAAGCGTCTTTTCATTGTCAGTTTCAAATCTCTATAACTCGTTCCGATACATCAGCAGTAGATAAGTCTTTTCGATTGTTGCATTGGTAGAACAGTTTTTAGATAAGTCTTATATAGCAGTTCTAAAATGATTTCAAATTCTGAAACCCAACCTACCAACCCAAAATTCTAACTGTACTTTAAAGATTTTTGATTTATTTCTCATGAACAATGTTTTGAAACATGTTTAAGAGTACCAAAATAGGTTTAAAGATAAGAAATGTAAACATAGGCCCATAGCCCAGTGAAAATTCTTTTTCTATTATAAATAGGATTTTTAAACGTTGGGCTTGGATATTTCTTTTTTCTATTATAAATAGGAGTCCTTTAGGTCTCTAATTTTATACCCTAATGAGCTATTCTTTCCTTTGTAGTTTTCGTCTCTACAACATTATATGAGTGGTTCATGTTTTTTACTGGTGGCGATGACTACTATGCGGAGACTTCATTTCATAGATCTGGGAGGAGTGCTGATTGTTTTTAGGTTTTGCTTGTCGACAAAAATGGTATTTAGAAGGCTATTATTAGCCATTTGTAGGGATGAACACCAATAGACAGAGTATTTGGAAAATCTTGCACTCAAGATTTTCCAAATACTATTGTTTGTTGGTGTTTGAAACTACATCGGGAGGTGGCGAATGTAGAGCTAATGGTAAGCATGCTAGATTATGGATTTCATCTATCTATATATACAGATAAATAGATTGACCCATAGGTTTACACATGATCGATATCTTTCTATACATAGTGATGGTATCAACTCATATGGCCATGTTCGATTCGGTGGAATCAAAATAAAATAGAAAATAAAGAGTGGAAAAGAATATATTAAGAAAAAGGAAAGGAATTCTTTTGATTAGACGAATCCATTTTTGTATTCGGTGTGGAAAAAAGATCTTCCTATGTTATACTATTTAATTCTCGAGGGTGAATCGGTTTGATAGCTTAGATATTGTTATTCATGATATTGATCCGATTCGATGTCATTGAAATGTAAGTCATTGCATTGAATTTACAAGCGACAAATTTATCATCTCTATGGGACAAATAATAAAATTATGGAAGTAAATATTCTCGCATTTATTGCTACAACGCTGTTCATTCTAGTTCCTACCGCTTTTTTACTTATAATATACATAAAAACTGTCAGTCAAAGTGATTAATTTAAATGGCCCAGCATTCAATGCGGGTCGAAGCATATGGTTGCCTGGCTGGTTAAATGCTGTTAATGAAAATAGTAATTCACTATTCTTAACAATAGGTCATGGAGACTTCTTGGTTCATCATGCTATTACTCTAGGTTTACATACAACTACATTGATATTATGAAGCTATGCGACTAGAAATTGATCCCTACGATCGAAGTTATATTCTCTATAACATAGACCTTATCTACACAAGTAACGGAGAACATACAAAAGCTTTAGAATATTATTTTTGAGCACTAGAACGAAACATGTTCTTACCCTAAGCTTTTAATAATATGGTTGTGATCTGTATCGATCAAACAAATTGTTGGAATTCCCAAAGTGATACACTCTCGAAGAGCTGTATATTCTTCTTGCTGATCAACGATGATTACAATATCAGGCAATCTCGTCATATATTTAATTCCGCCCAAATATGTTTGCAAGCGAGATAATTGTCTTTTCAACATAGTTGCATCTCTTTTCGGAAGACGATTGAGTCCCCCCGTCTTTTGTTATGTTCTCAAGTCCCTGAACTTATGAAGCCTCATTTCTGTAGTGGGCCAATTTGTTAACATACCACCGAGCCATTTTTTTATTAACATAATGACATCGAGCCTTTATTGTAGCCCGCGCCACCAAATCAGCTGCTTTATTTTTGGTACCAACAATTAAGAATTGTTTTCCCCTACTTGCTGCATCAAAAAGTAAATCACAAGCTTCTGATAAAAAACGAACAGTTCTAGTCAGATTTGTAATATGAATACCCTTACGTTTTGCAGAGATATATGGTGTCATTCTAGGATTCAATTTCCTAGTACCATGACCAAAATGAGATGTAGCTATAAGCGCTACAAATGGTCTAACGAGAGGAGTGGAAGTGATTGACACGGGAGCTCCTCTAAGTGTTCCAGTCGGTGGAGCGACCCTAGGATGAATTTTTAACGTGCTTGGGGAGCTCGTTGATAATTTAGGTCCTGTAGATACTCGCACAACATCCCCTATTCATAAACCTGCGCCCGTTTTCATACAATTAAATACAAAATTAACTTTAGAATATTATTTTCGAGCACTAGAATAAAACTCGTTCTTACCCCAAGCTTTTAACAATATGGTTGTGATATGTCATTACGTGTGACTATCTCCACTATAGAAATAATAAAAGGAAATAAAGAGCAAATACGCTAGTAAATAAATACGCTAGTAAATAAATACTTTTAAATACGCTAGTAAAGAAAATACAAGATACGCTAGTAAAGAAAATACTAGAAAAATAGGCTTTCTACATATTGCATCGTCCAGAAAACAATTTTTTATCAGCTGTAACAAAAAAAAAAGAAACTTCATAGAAGTCGAAATATGAAGAAATATATGCCTAGATACTTTATGTTATGGATAAAGATCTAATTGATAGAGGAAGCGTCGTAAAGATCAATTAGTGAGGTTTTGGGCTGATACAATAAACAAGAACTGATTATTTAGGTCATGATATGAGATAAAAATTAGTAATCAACTTATGTAATAGAGTCGACCCCCTAAGTTATTGAGCAGCGGTGTAGCATCAGATCCTAAAGACAGTAAGTCTTTTTTATGAGGAAGAAGTCTTTTTCAAGGATTCTATATAAATTTCTATATGATATGAAAACGAGATAGTTACCTTTCAGAAAAAGTATGATGGTATTAGGCTATGCAACTCTTTTATGTGGATCATTATTATCAGTAGCTCTTCTAGTCATTACATTTCGAAAATCCATAAAGATTATTGGTCAAAACAATAATTTATTACATCGGTCATTTTCGTTTGGCGAAATCCAATACATGAATGAAAGAAGCAATGTTTTACTAAACAATGATTTTCTTTCTTCTAAAAATTATTACAGGTATCAATTGACTCAACAATTGGATTGTTGGAGTTATCGTATTATTAGTCTCGAATTTATCTTTTCAACCATAGAAATTCTTTTAGGAGTCGTATGGGCTAATGAGGCGTGGGTAAAAGAATTGGAGTTGGTTGAATGTACTTACTGAAATACCCTAATCCTTTTTTGGAAAAACCCGCATAGAAATATGCTACTGACGTGAGTAAAGCTAAAGCAACAGTAGTATTTATCCAAGATCCCAACATCATAATTCCATTTTTGTCTAGATTACGGAGTAAATGGGCTTCTAGGTGTGGTATTTCGTTAGTGATTCTTTCAGGACCTTGGCTTGTCACATGAGTCTAAATTTCATATTTCCATATGTGAAAAGAAGTATAAATATCTTCATATACTAGACGCTCGCTAATGAGTACCGCATCCTCAAAATTGTAACACTTCCATGGCATATAAGCTACAATCATTTTTTTGTTGATTCAAGAAAAAGTTGTGTATCGGTTCTTGGAATATTAATGATATATAGAAGAATATCTATGTATATCTTTTCAATGAAAAATTTTATAAAAAAATATAATTTACGGATTAATAAATAGTTCTTCTTTTAAATATTAGCCAAATTTTTTCGTTTTTGGGATCTGCGTGCTCCTTGGTTAGAACCTCTAAGAGGTCACAATGGTTTGGACTTGAGTAGGTTGAAAAAAGACATACAACATTGGCAAGAACGGTGTTCTGCGGAATATGTGACGCATGCTCCTTTAGGGTCTTTAAATTCTGTAGGTGGCATAGCTACCGAGATAAATGCAGTTAATTATGTCTCTCTGAGAAGTTGATTAGCTACCTTAAGTTGAATGGTTCTAAAAAAAAGTTGAATGGTTCTAGAAAATAAGTTGAATGGATTGAATAGATATCTTCATTTTTTATTATCCTTCAGTTCAGGTTGATAAACTAAATTAGATAGTTATATATGAGTGAAAGAAAGCAACTTATAAATTCGCAGTAAATTAAACAAAATAATTGAATCTTATTTACTATGTACAAGAGTTAGGTGGAAGAAAACGTAAGCAAAAAGTAGTATTTACCCCAAGGCGGGCTGATTAGTCAATCTAGCTTAAAGTGGGCTCAAAAGATCAACCGTCTAGAGTTTTCGCTATCCTTTGTATGGATTCCCATACATCGAATCAAAAAAAATAGAGACTAGATTCATGGGCCCCTACCTTATAATATAAGGAAACGCATGCTTGATAGAAAGACTAGATCACATAAAGTTAACGAATGAGGTGGGTTCATTAACAATTCACAGATGAAAAAATGGCAAAAAAGAAAGCTATCCAACTAAAAAAATATACTATTTGAAATTGCGTTGTTGTGTCAGAAGAAGGATAGCATATTGATTCGGTATACTCTAAAAATACCTTTGGTGCAATATTGACAATCTCACAAAGATTTAGTTTCAGTGAATTTATGTTTACTGATCTCATCTTTTACGGAATCGATCCCTTACAAGAATATGTGGAGCTCAGCATGTCTGGAAGCACAGGAGAACGTTCTTTTGCTGATATTATTACCTGTATTCGATATTGGGTCATTCATAGTATTACTATACCTTCCCTATTCATCGCGGGTTGGTTATTCGTCCTTTCACCCAAGCTTTATCTTGGTCATGGATAGATCACCCAGGTTCGGGTCCATAAGCAGTGACAACTGCCATATGAAGACTCACTTTTGCTACGGCTCCGGTGGGTTCCCTTAACCAAGCCATTGCCTATAAGTCGTCGGCTCATTCTTTAACAGACACGCGGTCAGAGCCCTGGGCTCCTCCCACTGCTTGGGAGCTTAAGGTTTCTCCCCTGAAGAAATTATTTTTTTTCCAAAAGAATGTTGTTATGTTGCCGTGACCGGTGCACTAATCATTTGAATCTGGTACCAGCGGGTATCATACCCCTAACACAACGTTCTCTTTCAAGCCTTTCAACCTATCGATACGACCCCGGAGAGCCGCTTTTGCTAAAACTCGAGCAGTTTTAGGCCAATTAAAAGGGATGTAGCGCAGCTTGGTAGCGCGTTTGTTTTGGGTACAAAATGTCACGGGTTCAAATCTTGTCATCCCTACCTATTACTTCTCCTTTAAGCAGTAACGAGGGAGTAGTTTTAGATTAATTAAAATTAAGCATACATAATCTATCATTTTCTCATATTATATCAGACATATCAATTTTACTAAAATTTGTAGTAATTCCTTTTAGCTCTCGCCTTATTTTAGCCGATCTCAATATCGGTATTTTTTATGGATTGCCATTTCAAGTATTACTCTTGTTGGACTTCTTATGTCAGGATACGGATCAAATAAGCATCGGCTAACTCTGTGCCAACAGCTGCGGTAAAACAGAGGATGCAAGCGTTATCCAGAATGATTGGGCGTAAAGCATCTGTAGGTGGCTTTTTAAGTCCACCATCAAATCCCAGGGCTCAACCCTAGACAGGCGGTGGAAATTACCAAGATAGAGTACGGTAGGGGCAGAGGGAATTTCCGATGGAGCGGTGAAATGCGTAGAGATTAGAAAGAACACCAACGGTGAAATTACTCTATTGGGCCGACACTGACACTGAAAGACGAAAGCTAAGGGAGCGAATGGTATTAGATACCCCAGTAGTCCTAGCCGTAAACGATGGATACTAGGCGCTATGCGTATCGACCCGTGCAGTGCTGTAGCTAACGCGTTAAGTATCCTTCCTGGGGAGTACGTTCGCAAGAATGAAACTAACTGGTATCTTCCAGTTGCTTGGTTAAAATCATTCCCATAAGCTAGCTCACAAGGAGATCACTCAGAGCATAAACTTGAAAACAAAAGCACATTTCAATGAATCCAATCACTCTTTTTTTTCTTGGATTGGATAAGAATAAAATAAACAAAACCCCATTTTCTTAATTAGTCCTCGTGGGTAGATTTATTTTAGATTGATTCTATATAAATAGAAATTGAATTTTCCTCTTTTACTGTCCGTAATCAAGGAGTTTGTGGGACTTTTTACTATTACTATACAAATTAGTACTATATCAAAATTAAATCAAAAGAAATAGGTGTAATGTAAATAAAATAAGATTAATTCCAATCAATAAATCTTAAAGCGCAACATGGAAACACAACAAACAAACGAAACTAGACGATTCGATCAAAAATGAATTGTTGTTTTGACTAAACAAATAGTTGTGGATGACTTCACAATGAATTCCTGGTCGAATCGACTAATCCGATCTATTTTTCACATTCATAAGAGCTCGTATATGTTTTGCTTGCTAAAGCTAAAGTTCCATTAAAGAGAGTTTCCACGGGGTAGAACCTCCTCAGGGAATATAAGGTTTTCATGAGGCTGATCTTGAGCCACTATCCAATAACGAATACCTTCGTTTAAAATAATATTTTTGGTGTAGGAAGTCTCAAATTTGGGATCTTCCGCTGCACGGATTTCCTGGGAAACAAAGTCATAGGCACGTAGGTTCAGAGCCAAACTAAGAAAGAATCGGAAGTGATCGATATATTTCTTGAAACAAACGAAAAGGAAACGAAAGATGAAACATAAATCATGGATTAACTAAGCCTCTCGGGCACTTTCTTAAGAATAAGATAGAGGAATCTCATGTAAATACCATGGAATAAGGTTTGATCCTATTCATGGGGATTCCGTAAATATTCCATTCCAAAAATAGAAAGTTCGAAACAATTGGGATTTTTTTGGAGATTAGATGTAGTTACTAATTCATGATCTGGCATGTTTTTTAAACAGAATCACGTGAAATTTTATCTAACTCCATATAAATTTTATCTAACTCCATATAATATATATAGAATGTGTGAAATATGAAATGCGTATTAACGGAAGAAGAAAAATTATACTCAAATTTGAATTTATATTTATAACTGTAACAAACAGATACAGAAAAGAATTGATAAATGCCATTTAGCGTATGGAGTGTTGTCTAGAATATAAAAGAAAATAATAATTCAATTTCTACCACTATTATGATATTACATATTCCAATCCGATTGAATACCAGAAAAATGAAAAGAATTCCTGATTTGATATGTTCATTGAGATGAAAGACAAAATAATCATAAAAAATATATATAGGGAGAGAGTTGATTTTTATAGCGCTTAATTTTTTCATGAACCCCATTGTTCAAAAAATGATTCGCAGAGAAGAGAGATGTTTTACCCACTTTTTAGTTTTTTTTTTAGTAGAATATTTAGAATATGATTAAAGTGCGTACGAAAAGAGGACTTGTATTTATTAAACATGTGCAGATATATAATCTTAATATATATAAGACATCCTCCAAATACTTCAAATCGAAGCAATTGGAAGTCCGACTCGGGCATATATGACATGACCGATCAATAGAAATACTCCAACACTCCACATTTGTCATATATTCCATACATCACACTAGATAGATATCATATTCATGGAATACGATTCACTTTCAAGATGCCTTGGTGGTGAAATGGTAGACACGCGAGACTCAAAATCTCGTGCTAAAGAGCGTGGAGGTTCGAGTCTTCTTCAAGGCATAATATTGAGAATGCTCATTGAATTGGAATAAGTTCGGCAGCGGATCACGAGATCTTGGTGATCTTCTCTATCTAATGAATAGGGGGTCCGCTTTGAAATCGTCCGCCCTACACCCATCGCAAATCTAGGTCGGCTAATTGTTCTCGAATAGCACCTGTTCCAGTAGAAATTTCTCAATTTTGAAATGTATCGAACCCCTGGGTAGTAAAAAAAGTGGGATATTGTGTTTCCAGGATTGAATTTCATAGTCGAATGAACCTCGTAATCGTAATTTCATAGTCGAATGAACCTCGTAATCGTAAGAAAGTAGGTTTTTTAGCTATGGGCCTAGCAAAAGAAAAATTAGGATAGGGCCCTACGGGATCCCCTGAGTGCAAGAAAATTTCAGGACTTATTATTTTTTAAGTTCAAAGGTTTATGATTATGATACGCTTAAACCAACAAATTACAATTACGTGTCTTTTTTTAATATATATATTTATTTTTTATATTTTTAATACTCCTATATCTCGAGTCGAGTTATTCGAGTCAACTCAAATAATTCGTTGAAATTTCAAGTTCAATTCTAGTATGAATTTTGAAAATTCAAATTACTAAAAAAATAAATTTATAAAACTACGTCATTTTAATATTAGGCCTGACTTCTAAATTTAAGAATTATTACAAAACAAAAACCTTATTTGACTCATATTTAAACTTAAAATGACATAAAATTTTATTATACCAAAATTGTGAGAAGAGCAACGGTCTCTCCCTTAGTATAATACATAAAGATAATAAAACATACACCATTTTACTATTTATCATATTGTTAAAAATAAATAACAGTAAAAATAAATTATTCATTTACTATCTTAATTAGGGGTGAGAATTGGGTGAGGAATATCCGAAAACCATGGGGAACTGAACCGACGGGTATGGAGAATAATCAAAATTTTCACCCACGGGGATGAAGGCGGGAAAGTTTTATAACCGAAGCCCAAAGGGGATGGGGACAAGGATTGCTATATCACAACATAGGGATAACTGAACTGTAACCGTATAAATAATCATGGAGATCTCCAAAAAAATATCCGCAAAGATCCCGATATTTTACAAGATTTTTAAAAATATATTTATTTATTTATATACCCCCAATATATATCTTAATAAAAAAACTTAACTATATTATTATCAATTTAACTTTCTCTCAAACCTAGCCACACTCAAGTTTCTCAACATGTTTCTATCTTAGTTTTTAGATATAAGCTAAAACCCTAGTCTAAATCTTCCCCAACACAACAACCTTTCAATCTTCTTCATCTCATAATTGTTTCCAGTCGAAGTATCCAAACTTTATATTTTAAAATGAATTGACTATTTATTTTTATCAGTAAAATAATAATTTTATTTAATATTTTGGGAAAAGGTATTCCCCGAAAACCAAGGGGATTCGGGGGAGGAGGGTATGTGGACGAAAAAAATCTCCGAAGCACTTAATAGGGATTTCCCGAAATCGTAACCATAAGTGTTGGAGATGGAGTAGGAATGCAAAACCAGACCCACACGATTCCCACCCCTAATCTTAATTATCGGGTTAAAACTGGGTTGATGTTTGGTTCCGGTGAAATCGATTCGATTTCATTCAGTTCGGGTCCATTTCGATTCAACAAAAATTTTGGTCCGGTTTGGTTTATTTCAGAATTCGGATCAAGTTCAGTTCATCATGTTCAACTCAATATCAGTTCAAATAAATCGATTTGGGTATTGGGTCAATTTGTCAGGTTTATATGTACGAGCCCAAGCCAAGTGGTGGCAACAACCTATATATATATATATATATATATATATATATATATATATATATATATATATATATATATGTATATATGTATATATATCTGACCAACGTGGGATGCATTTATTTTTATTATCGGATCTCATTGGTTAAATATTAGTTTTTTTGACATTCACTGATTTTTCATAGCTTTATTACACTTTGGATGAAATGAAACAAATATTCTATCCAAAAATAAATATTAGTTTTTTAAGTATATTGTATCAAATAAATATTATTTATATGTAATTTATAAAATTATATCAAATACTAATTTTTATAATTAACATAAATAAATAAATCACACAATTGATGTAATTAATTTCTTCTAATTTTCTAATATATAAATAATCGTTATAATTATAAAACTTAAAGAATTTGCATGCTTTTCGTTTTATTATTATATTAATACGTCTTTGTTTTTTAATTTTCATATTTGGGCCCCCATGTATGCTTGTAATTATCTTTTTCTGGTTCAATGAACATTCCCATTTTTAAAGAAGGGGAAAATCCACTAAAAGACAAAAGTCCGTATAAAACTGTTGAAAGTCCCATCCAAGTAATCTGACAGCTCGGACACCGAAACATAGGATAGATTTCCCCCACATCCAAACCAAGCACTCAGCACATCCCAAAATCAAAGGAACAAAGCTTAAGAAATTTACAAACTGAAACTCAAATTCGGGCTTTTTTCGTTTCCCTTTTTGATCGGTGGAACAAGGATATGGTGGGATCGAAACCCTCTTAACTTGATCCCGATCTTCATCAATTGATGGACGGTCGTGATGAGGATGCTGCTGTACCCCCAGCTGCCGAGGTCTCGTGCTCGATTTGCCTCGATTTGGTCTCCGACACCGGCGCCAGATCCTGGGCTAAGCTTCAATGTGGTCACCAATTCCATCTGGGTAATTTTCATGTTTCTTAGTAATTCTGTTTTATTTTGGTAATTTTTTGAGTTTCGTTGTTGGGAAAAATGAGGTAAATCTACTTGGATGATGGTTTATGTGAATTCTGGGTTATTATCAGTGAAATTGTAATGATCGAATTCTAGCTGGATAATCTTATTCATTTTGATATACGGATTTGTTACCATGCGAAAGGATCGGTGACCTTTAAGGCGTGTATCTTAAGGTTGTCTGATAAACTAAGGGATGAAGGCAACGAGATTTTTAGATGAAGTAAACTTCATGCATTTCCCGTTTCAGCTCGAACCATGCTTTTTATGTTTTGCTTTGTGTCTTTTTGTTTGACAGATACCTTTGTTCACTTCTGTCATTTTTGTTCACTTCTGTCATTATTGGTTTGGATAATTTCCTGCTTATGTCTCATACTTGCAGATTGCATTGGTTCGGCATTTAATATGAAGGGGGCCATGCAATGCCCGAATTGCCGGAAGGTTGAAAAAGGTCAGTGGCTGTATGCAAATGGCTCCACTCGATCTCTTCCTGAGCTAACCATGGAGGAGTGGAGCGTTGAGGAGGAGTATTATGATCCAGTTTATTCTGAAATGGTATATAATGAATTCCTATGTTTTCTATCTGTTGCTATTGTTGTTTATAATTATGTTAAAACACACGTTCAATTTATGCAATTAGCTGCTTTCTTAACTTGATGTGATATTATGTTTTCAAAATCTTGACATGTGTCTGATGGTTGCCCCAAATCGTAGTCTTTTAGTTCGATATAGATTATTACTTGACATATTATATATGTCATCTCTAAGCTAGTGTTCACAGAGAAAAGTTCAAAAAATGCGTTCGTTTTTCTTATTTATGTTATTACCATTACAGAGCTTGTTATATAGGTGCAACATGTTTTTCTCCTTTGAATCCTCTTCTTTCAGCCACTAGAAGTGTTGGTATTCTTGCTCGCAATGTGTTCTTCAATACGATATGCTTGTGATCACACTTAGTACCCTTTTTTAGCAGCAGTTTAGAGCTCAATGGTGTCCATTTGGCGAATTCGCAAGAGTTGGCTCATCATCTGAGTAAGCTATATCTCTCTTTTCATGGTGTTGATTTCATTTTTGACATTTTTTGGTACTTTGATTGTGGAACTGTTAAAACTATGTTCTCTTGAGTTTTTAGTTGTTTAATGCTGAAAGAATATATTAACAAAATTGCTCACAACAATTTAGCTACATGGAATAGTTCTCTCTAACTACGTTGAAGAATTAGACTAACCAGGTTAAAGCGATTCCATCTTTTCTTGAACTGGTTAAGTTGCCGAAAATAGCTTATTGCTTTATTTCCATCCATTCTTTGGAACTTGTAGCATTTTTAAAATCACCGAGTCTTAAAAGCAAGGGATTTACATCTACGTTTCTTTGAGATATCTTATACAGATACATTTTCCTTGGCAGATAAAGTCATTTAAAGGAACGATAATCTTAAGATATATCACTTGTCAATCTCTCATTTCTCCTTTTCAACTTGATAGAACTGTACGAGAAGAGGGGAAAACAGTTGTATAAGAATCCTGTTGGTTGTTACTGAGGAAATGTCTTGGAGTTCCATTAATATAAACGTCACTGTGCTCTGACATGATGCTTTATTATATTTTTCAGGGAAGTGGAATCTCCATCAACTGCATGTAAGTTTTCTCTGATTACTGTTGCTCTCTTCATCCTTGGTCTCTGGTGACTCAATGAGCAACAACTATGTGACTCAAAAATGAAATCCTTCGCCGCGTAGATCATGAAATATATTGACACCACGCTATATTTGCTGAACGCGTTGCTGCTTCATCTGTGGCTCATTCATATGTTGCATATGTTGGACCACTTCCATCCACTACTATAAGAAATAGTGATAGCGTTGATGATCCCAACTTTAATCGCCATTGGAACATCCTCACTGGACACAATGAGATTTTCACCCCCAATGCTTTGCCCACCATTAGTATCCAATATCATAGTTGGGGCCGCCATTCTCCAAATTTCCCTATATCCAATAGCCATATCAGCAATACTGATCCAGTTTCTCTTCCAGCTGCAGCTCCAAGATCTTCTAATGGTGAACTTGATGCAGTGACTAGACCCAGCTCAGTCTGGCATCCTTCTCCCTTTGAGCAGGGGTAAGGTGCATTGTCAGCTGAGATAAGTTTGGTTATATAACTGATGTTATTGTCAGTTATTATGACAATCAAATGCCGTTGTCAATATACCCAACATGATCAGAATAACTTGTCTTATTTTGTTTTATTGCAAATTTTTTGTCCATTGGAACACTAATGGTTGTTTACTCTTCATAGGTCCGGTTCGAGAGGTGGGAGTTCATTTGTCTCTTCAGTTTTCCATCATCATCCAGGCAGTGGCGCTCATACCCATGATAGAATCTGGCCATCTCTTACCTACTATCGACAACAACATAATCGTTTCCATCAACAGCGCTTCAACCGACTTGGTGTTCCTGCTCCCGTAGTTGCTGGTGTAAGAGGTATTGCCCCAATGACCCCAGCAGTCCCCCAACCTGATCAAAGTGGTGGCTTCTATGTCTATCCTCGATCGAGTTCATCAGGACAGAACCTACCAGAAGCAGAAAGCTCATATCCAAATAATTACCTTGCTTTGGAAAGAGAGCGCTTATCTCATTTCCGAACTGTTACAAGAGTCACCGGTTGGGGAGGATATTATCCTACATCTAGCTCGGGTTCTGGCAACCGGTCTGGGACCGACCTTTAGATTGGTTGCAAATGCTTGTCAAGTGTTTGTTTCAAACGAATGCATCCGACTTTATGACTGGCATGAAAAGTAAACTACAAGAATCGATAAACTTTGCCAATTTGTGTAAATTATGGTAGAATTTGGCCGCGAGGCAGACCTCGAATCTATAAATACTTAATTTGAATGACTGGCCGGAGCCCCTTTACAGTTCCACCACACCGTCCATGTCTTATTGCAGCTAATGCCATGATTTCGTCTCTCTTTACATGCTAGTTTAGTGATCTACCTCTTATCTATGTTGTTTAAATTTCTTTTGTGGATAAAAAGGTAGAGCCTATGATGCACATTGGATTTTAGAAAATAAGATAAATGGTTTGTGTAGCAAAGAGAGATGACACGTCACATGTTCAATTTATTTACCTTTTAATTACTAAATGTACATAAAATATACTCGCTCCGTCCGTGGAAAATGGGATGACTCTTTTTGTAGGGCTTGTGAACTCCATTGGCAATGTATCAATTAGCATAAGATTTTATAACATATACACGCACACATACATACATATTAGAAAAGTTGAAGCCTTGGCACCAACAGGGTTCTCTCTTTCTCATGTCAAAATCTGTGGATCTTTTACAACAAATTTAAATTAAAGGAACAAAAAGAAAAGAAGACAGCTAATGATATGATTTCCATGTTATTTTAATGAGAAGAATATGAAAATTGTATCCTTCCACTTCGCTAAATCATTAATAAGCTTCTTCATGGCTTTCTTCTATATCCTCCACTTCATTATCTTCATCGCTTTCTTCTATTTTGTCACCGTTCTCACCATCTTCCTTTTCATTATCCTCCTCACTGTCTGCCTTTCTCTTATTGCCACCATTTCCTGATAAATAGTGAATAGTTTATAAAAATGCTAGTTGAATATTGGTACTGTATAGGGCGGATCGACTTATAATCTGAAATATTTAAGTTACTAATCTAGCATGTAGAAGAAAAGGTTAGACTTTCATGATAAAAATGGCTAAGAAAGAAGAACAGACCATATTCACTAAACATAATTTCACCAGAACATAATCCACTCTCAATTTTAGTGAGTTGGAGAGTCATTCTAGGTCCAATTTCTTGAAGCTTGACGGCACTTTTAGTGGAGGCGCAATTAACTCGACTAAGATCACTAGTCAGAGTAACTGTTGCAGCTTCCTCATCTGCTTCACTTTCTGATCCATAACCCGCTCTTCATTTAACAAATCAAAGGTTTGTGAGGAGAACTAAACAAATCGCAAAGAGTATACCATTCATAAGGACGGTACTATAAATATGTATGGCTCATAACAATACTCACTTAGTGACGAAGTCGCTAACATCTTGAAGATTCCTAAGATCAGGTACTTGATGGTTCTGCACGAATTTACGAATTCTACGGGAGACACCAGCAGGCTGTAGTCTGATAGAATAATGTCGAAAATCGATAAGCTTTGTGTCTTTATTGTAATTAAGCAACACAATTCTCTGGCAAGATGAAAGTTTAACCTGAAACATTCATGTTGAAACAATGTTAAAAGGGGGAGAAGAAAATAAGTGAAGTCATGTCGGGTACTAAATTTAAACTGTCAAGGCACTCACGGTGTTGATATCAATATCTGGAAAGATGTTCTTAAACATCGTAGTCGTGAGCTTTAAATGTCCATCTCCTGCTGCAAAGCCAGATAGAACAATCTGCCCAAGATACATTCAAAATTAATACTTGAACTTGAGACATAAACTCGACTGATTCGACCAAAATTTTTAAGCAAAAACTAAGGTTTCCATCACTCCCTTGTAATTCTTCAATGCAAAAAAACATCAGCATTTGGCTTATACAAGCAGCTAAGAAATACAATAACATAAGAAGTTCCATTAGATCTTACCAAAGGAGGATTTTTGAAAAGATCCCGAGGGCATCGAGGGCGCAGTTGAGTCTGAGCGACATCAACGGCCAACGAATACTCATGTATTTTAAATGTAAGAGTAGGGCCTTGAGGAGTCTTTGCAACCCTAAGGAAAGGGGAAGTTTCAGTTTTGGATAGGATGAGGAAATGGGTTACACCCATTGGCCCTGCAACATTCAAAAAGTCTTTCAGATTGTTCCTCTTCTTCTCCTGCAACAATTAAATAACAAAAATAATTAAAAAATCTTTAAAAACAACATAATTTCAGTTTCTAGAGAAAAAAACAGATAACAAAAGGAGAAAGAAAAAAAAGAAAGAATAACCTTGAGATTGAGAGCAGTATAAGGAAGCATCAATTTTCTCAAGTCCAGTTGAAGTTGCCTAAGCGGACCAGGAAGCTTCCCTCTGGAAAACACAAAACTCTTTGGGATCTTATTCCCTGTGATATGGTCCACATTTGATTGCTGTTGCTGGTTCTTTTTCACAATAGGCTTCACGAAAACCTTCTTCTTTCTCTGTTTTTTTTTAATTCAGATATCAGAACATGATTAAAGCAAAGCAACATAAAAACAATAACAAATAAACAAACCCCTAAAACTGAACAAAAACATGGCGAAATTCATAGCTCGGTGGAATAGTTTTGGAATTCAGTAGAATTGAACAATGCTAACATCACAGGAGCAAGCTATTACTTACGTTATAGAAACGAGCCATTGCCAGAAGGTGAAAGAGACGCCGCAAGCAATGGAGTCTTCGATTGGAAAGAGAAACAGGGTTTAATCTGCAGGGTTTTAGAGAAGGCAATTTGTAAGGGTACACAACATCATTGGTCATTAAACTATTTCTTCATTCATTCTTTTTATGGTCACCATATTATTATCCGGGTAAAGGACATCAATGGTCACTTAATTTTTAGGGTATTTTAAAATTTTTATTGGAGTCACCCAACTTTTATTTTATTTTTATTTTGGTCCCTCACATTATCTTCCGTTAGAAAATATTGACGTGTCCCGTTAATTTTTATTTTTCAAGGGTAAACTATATAAATGGTCACCGAACTTTTAAAACGCTTTCATTCTAGTCACTGAAATTTCAAAACTTTCATTGGAATCACCCAACACAAAGGCATCTCTCAAAACAACACCGAACATGATGGAAAGCAAGGACGAAGGGATGTATGGGTTGCCTCTCCCGATTTTAGGTCCTTATTAGTTTAAATACTAATCAAATAAGATTTTTATCCCTCCCGATTTTTATATTTAAAGGTTTAATAACTCTTCCCCTACTAATGTTTGATCCTAACTCCGTCTCTAATGGCAAAATAAATTAATGTTTGATCTTAAACATGGGGTTCGTCAGATCTGCTTGCATATTATAGGAAATTTGTGGAACAATTTTTGCATACAACTTTCAGAAGTAAACTAAAATGCTATACTCTTGGTCAATAATTAATCTCGATGTTTTTTTTATCTCCCTTGTAATTATTAACCTTGGAGTAGCTTGAAGATGAGGTTGCATACAATGTGACCAATAGATCAAAATAATGGGTTTATATTACAGACAATATTCAAGAACATGATATATAAAAAATATTTTATATTGGTAAATACATCAATCTACACAACTTTAATTATTGTTCATCGATGACCATAAGGTAAAATGTACTTCTTACTTTTGTTTTTTTATATACATTGAAAGAGTTTTTTTCTTAAACAACGGGTTGCTTTAAAGAAGAAAAAAGTTGGGTGACTCCAATGAAAGTTTTAAAATTTTGGTGACCAAAATAAAAGCGTTTTAAAAGTTCGGTGACCATTTATATAGTTTACCCTTGAAGAAAAGGAAAACTAATGGGCCACGTTAGTATTTTCTAATGGAATGTAACAGGAGGGACCAAAACGAAGCAAAATAAAAGTTGGGTGACCCCAATGAAAATTTTAAAAGTTTAGTGATCAAAATAAAAGGTCCCTAAAAGTTCGGTGGCCATTGGTGTACTTTACCCTTATTATTTAGTGCAAAATTGTCATTAAAATTAAGTTTTTTTTATTTTGGTCACTAATATCAAATTTTTTCTTGTTTTAGTCGCCAATCGTTTACTTATTTCCTATTTTGGTCACCAAACTATTATTTTTTTTTGAGTTTTTTAACAGCAGCCAGCAGGTGACCAAAATAGGAAAAATATAAATTTAGTAATAATTTTATCAAAAATAATATTTTAGTGATCAAAATAAAAAGTGAGAATAATTTAATGACCAATGGTGTTGTTTACCCTTTCTATCAATATTTAGGATCTGCTTACTCGCGAAGCTCAATTAGTTTTACACTATTTATTATTATTGGATGAGTGAGATGATGAATGAGATTAAATACTTCTATTATTTTTCTCTTTAAAAATCTCCTTATTTCTAACTTTTAATCTCTTTTATCTATTTTATTTATCTAATAATCACGAATTAGTGTAAACTAATTCAATTTTTCAGCAAGCTGAGTTCAACTGCTTTTTAAGCTTTCAGCCCAATGTTTTCTATTTCTCTTAGGCCCAAGAATTGAGTTTTATCGTATAAAAAACTTAGAATTTAAGTCATTTTTTTAAAGTCTTATATATTTATACCTTTGAAGAAGTTTTATTTTTCTATAAATTTTTATATTTTTATGGTAGAATCGAAATTGAAAGTAAACTTATTATGTGGTTCCAGTAAAAAAGAGAATCTTGTTATGTCTAGAGATTTAGATTCTAATAACTTGTATGTACAGTGTGTGCTCGTTTTCAAAAGACTAAGAATAAAAAAATATATATTATCATGTAATCACGTCCACATAGTCAAAAAATCAAAATTGACGGATTAGGTTGTCTCCTTCGGAGTGGTGCTGTGTTTTTCTCGATTATCTCCTTAAAGCTGCATTTTTTAGATGCATATCGAGAGGTTTCGAAAGTGGTGGTTTTATCTGGTTTGTTTGTGAGGGTTTCCTTTTCACTCTCAGGAGGAATAGGGGTTTTTAGATTTGTGTTGGGTGCTGTGTTTGTGTTTGTCTTTATAGTTTGGACTGTTTAGTTGTTTGCTCGGTACCCGAATTTAGTTTCTTTTTGTATTATTCCTCATTATTTTTAATTAAAAACCAGCCTTTTCTCAAAAAAAAAAAAAAGTTGTCTCTTACAAAACTGTCACTAAATCATTTATATATGTTTCATGGTCCATTCATGAATAGTGCACAGAAAGAGGATGGAGAGATAGTATGTTGTGCCTTAAAGTTATATGAAGACCAACTAGGTGCAACCGGTGACCACTAGGGAGCCTCTTTTTATTGTGGTGTAATTAAATGAGAAAGGTTCAACAGACTCTCAAATGTAGCAGAAGATTTTGGAAGATATAAAAAGTACAGACAAATTCTTCGAATTCAAATTATCTAAATATGATAATATTTATTTTTCTCACTCTATCTGAATTACAAATGAAAATTTGTAAAAAAAATAAACTACAATGGTAACCACTTAATTATAGGGTTGGTGTCAATTTGATCACTATACTTTCAATTTTGGCAATTATACCACGTAACTATTTAAATGGTTTCAATCAAGCCACTTGCCGTTAAAATCTAACGAAGATAATGACGTGGTAATTAATAAAAAATATATAATTACACATTTAGTCACTGTTATTTACGTATTATATTAATTTAGTCCAATAATATTTTAATTAAATTTAATAAATTTAATCTTCTAATCAACTATTGACACGTGTCACCGTTGATTGGTTGATTTTATTATTTATTTATTTTTAATAAAATTTTTATCCAATCAAACAGTACATGCCATTGAGCCAAACCTACTTTACGTGATAAAGTTTACAAATTATGTTATTAAAGGATAACTTATGGGAGAAAATTAAATAAGTAAAAATAAAGTTTAGGGGAGGGGAAATTTTATATATTTAATAATAGGGTAAAATACAAAAATCATCACTCAACTTTCTTCTCTCTACTATTTTGGTCACTCAACTTTAATTTTTAATTTAATAACTGAACTTTTGAATTGTTCCGGTTTTGATCACTCTGAATTATTTTACTATTATTTTGGCACGACATAGCATTTTTTATATTATTAAATATAAAAATAATTTTAAATAAATAATTAAAATAATATTTTATTATTATTAAATATAAAAAATATTTAAAATAACTGTTGTAGCCTGTCATCACCGTTTACCACCATCAGCATTCGAAATCAGCGGCTGTTTGATCCCAAATTGCACCGGGGGACTCGCTTTGACATGCTGAATCCGAATCTGGTGGTTGTTTCAACGGAAAATATCCCGAAATTTGCAAATCTCGACAAAAACGTTTCGGTTCTCTCACTTTCGATCTCCTTTTCGTAGACTTTGAAGCATTTTCTAATAAAATTGAGGTCAAATTTGGACTCAGGGGGTTGAGGTGAAGTGACCGATGAAATTCGATACTGAACGACCACCGTCTATGGCCGTCGACGGTGGCGTCCTACGCCGATGAACAGTGGCTGGCGAACATTTGGGTTTATTTTTTATTCTAAATTATTTTTATATTAAATAATAATAAAAAATGACATGGCATACCAAAATAATAATAAAATAATTCAGATTGAACAAAATAGGAGCAATCCGAAAGTTCAGTTATTAAATTGAAAATTTTTAAAGTTGAGTGATGATTTTTGTATTTTACCCTAAATAATAATATTAATATACTAATAGTTTGATATAAATTTTAGATATGAAAGTACTAATATATTTAATAAACTATTCAATAATAATTTAATAATATTATATTAAACTATTAATTTGTTTTATAAAATATTAATATAATATTATTAAACTATTAATATATTAATAAAATATTAACATAATAGTCAAATAAATAGAATAGTTTAATAATGATATATTAACAATATAATCTTCTTAAACTATTATTGAATAGTTTATTAAATATATTCGTAGTTTCATATCTAAAAAATTATATTAAACTATTAGCATGTTAATATATAAAATTTTCTTTCCTTTAACCTTTATTTTTAGTTATTTAATTTTCTCCCATATATTATTGTTTAATAAAATAATTTGTAATCCCTATCATAGAAAGTATAGTATTGGTTCAATGGCTTGAGCGTTGGTATTTCTGCCTACGTGTCTTGGGTTCAAACCCCACGAGAAGCAAAGCCATGCTTTGGTTTTGAATGTTTTTGGTTGTATAATAATAATAATAATGAATGTTTTTGTTGTATTAATAATAATAATAAATCAATCAATCGTTAACATGTCTCAACATCTGATTGATTGGAACCACTTAAATAATTACATGGTATAATTGTTAAAATAGAAAGTATCGCGGTTAAATTTACACCAACTCTATAATTAAGTGGTCAATTGTGTAGTTTACCCAAATCACTCCCTTTTATTCAATTAAATGTACAATTCAAAAACTTAATTACTCTGTAAATAGGCTTACAGAAGTCACATACAAACTTCCGTAAATGCTTCTCGAGTATTATGGTCTGTACTCACAAAAATCGAAAAAGAATTACAAAATGCTTTCCAATTATACAAGTCTTCATATATGTCATCTTCAGACCCATAAATCATCTTTAAATCCTAAGTACCCCAACAGCTACAAAGCAGTTTGATGAAACATATCTACAAACATCTCAGTACTAATTTTCTGTCTTTTCGAGTTTGGGGAGAACATACAACAAGTTAAGATCTACAGAAATATACAGAGACATCAGCTAAGTTGGTGCATATATCAGGCTAAGTTGAGGTTTTACGAACCTTTGTTTAAAGGATGAGGAATTTGCTTAACATGTTGCAGCACCACAGTGTTTGTCGAGCCAAGCTGTGATATCGGCGAAAACGATTTGGACGTTTTCTTCGGGCTCGCCCGTCAATGCGTGCCACATCCCCGGATATAATTTTATGGTTTTATCACTGCTGCTTGCTTTCTCATGCAAGGCCTTGCTTGCTTCAGGATCTAGTACTAAATCTGCTTCCCCATGCAACACAAGGAAGGGGAATGTCACCTGCCAAAAACACCAAGCTAACCGGTATAATTGTACAAATAAATCACAAAAGGACTTCCGGTTTCCCCATCAATAGTTTTCCTACCTAATATCTTTCGCTGCATTCAACTCATACGGACTCGGGTGAGTGTCGAATACATACGGTGATTGAGGGTCGAAACATATAAAACACATAAGTAGAGGGGATGATAATCTAACCTCATTTAAGCTACGTTCAAGTCTGATGCTAGCTCTGAGCATTTCGAGCCCTGTTTTCAATCTAGGCTTTTGTTGGTATATTAACTTATTGTTCTTTACCTGCAATCCATCATAAATCAACTGAACCAGTTCAGGAGACCTAGAGATCACTTCAACAAGAGCCAGGGAGGAATCTAATGTCCTCACCTTTTCGCACTTAACGGGATCCTTGAATGCCAAGTCGATGTCGTATTTCGACGGTACAATCTTCCATTTCGGTATAATTTCTTCCATTTTAGTCAATACCTTCCCCAACATCTTAGGCGGCTGCATCTTCTCTGGTATCTATCAAAGTTTTAAAGAACATATTTTCGACTATTAATAAGGGTCATCATTCCTCAATTCTCAGCCTTTACCTTACACATTGGCGCGATAAGAACAGAACCATTCCAAAAAGAAGGGTCTTTTTTATGAAGTAAAAGTACCACTGCTCCTCCCATGGATTCCCCAAACAAGAATCTGCACTTATCCTTGCATTGTTCCTTCTCTGGAGAACGGCAAACCAAGGTGAACAAGAAGAGAAAAAAGTTGGCTTAGTAATTTTGGCAAACACTTGGACAGCACATACCGCATATAGATTTGAAGTAATCACTGCAGTCATTAACGATGTTTTGGAAACTCTCAATGTAACATCGAGAACCGTTGGATTTTCCATGCCCTTCAGAATCAATTCCAAACACAGCATATCCTGCTGCAGCTAGCCTGGTTCCACATTCTACTATGAAAGCATATAATATCGAGATTAATTAATCGACCATCGAGTGGTCAAAGAGGTGTTCAAAATTTCGGTTAACCGAATTAACCGACTGAACCGAAATTTTTTCAGTTAATCGGTCGGTTAATTTTTGGTTCGATCGGTTAACGGTTAATGATTTTTTCAAACTTTGGTTATCGGTTAATTCGGTTCGAAATCGGTTAATTAACCAAATTACTCGAAATTTTTATATTTTATATTTTATATATATTTATTTTTGGTCACTAAACTTTTAAAAATTATAAAATGGTCATTAAACTTTATCAAATTTGCACAAAATGATCATTAAATCTATTAAATTATTAAAAAATAATCATTAAAGTTTTTAATATTTATCAATAATTTATAATATGCAATAAATCAATGATCATTTTGTAATAATTCGATAAGTTTAATGGTTGTTTTATAACTTTTGAAAGTTCAGTGACTGAAAAGATTATTTTAACAAAGTTTAGTGACCATTTGTGTAATTTATCCAAAATTTTATAAAAAATTAACCGGCCGAATTAACCGAACTTTTTTCGGTTCGGATAAAAATTTTCAAAAAAATTTCAGTTCGATTAACGGTTAATAAGAAAAATTTTCGGTTAATAAAATTTTGGAAGTTCGGTTCTGTCGGTTAACTGAACCGACCGTTTGAACACCCCTAGTCAATAATGCTCATCATTTTCATTTTGTGAGAGTTCAAATTCTAATATTTACATTGGAAATTCAAATACCGTTCTATTATAACAAACAAAAATTAGTCTGCAAGAGGGTGGTTTATTACAGAAATTTTGGTTTCCTAAACCTTAAACACGAACAAGAACCATCTATCTTTTTGGTGTCTTGATGTATGCTTTAATGCTAAAAAAATAAGTTTGAGGGTTTAGGACTAAGGTCTATGATGTATGATTTAGTTTTTATAAGTTATAACTTATAATATAAGGTTAGGGTTTAGTTATTTTAGTGTTGGGGCATATTTTTTTGAAGGATGTTGGGGCATATATGAGAACAAAAAAAAAGACAAAGATTTTTGTTCCCTAAACACACCGATAAAAAAAATCAATTTTTATGATTTCACCTTTCTACCCTTTATTATTTCATTCTTTTAATTTTACCACCTACCAAACAAAACTAAAATTTATTTTCTCTTATTACTTTAAACAAGTTGTAAATATAATTTTAAATATAATAAAGCTAAGATTTAAAATCATAAATAGAATTAATCGTTGTAATAGTATATAAAAATATTATTTATATTGAACTGATAAAAATTTCAACCATTTAATCAAATGACATGATTGAAATATTGAAACGAAAACCAGTTTTATAAACTAAACATCCTTATAAATACCGACAAAAGATGGCATTTAAGAGAATAAAAAAATTGTACTTTTTCCCTCATATATTCCCCAACACAAAGATATATTTAAGGTTAGACTTTTGAGTTTATGATGTTTTTTTATACTTTAGTTTTTTATATATATATATTTTTTAAAAAAATATTTATGAATTTATTCTACCTCAAATTCTGACTCTATCTCTGATTAGAATGTATAGTTTCATTTTTTTTTTTAATTTTAGATATATAGAGACACCAAGAGAGAGAAGTTTTGTTATTTTAAGAGAGTATTCATTACCTTTCATGTATTCACTGCACTCCATGCCATAACCTGCAATTTACGTTAATGAATTTTCAAAAAATTACACCCATGATCCAATTTCCTTTTTTTTCTCAGTTGAGTCCTAAAACTATGACTTTTATTTAAGTTACTCTATAATTTTTGAACGATTCAATTTTATCCTCAAATTATGATTATCATTTAAATTGATCCTTAAAATTTTAATCGTTCTAGTTTCATCCTCAAACTTGACTCTTATTCTAAATTCGTCCTCAAGCTTTTGAATACTCTAATTTCATCTCAAACTATTGTTATATGCTAATCACGTCCCTTGTTAATAGAACCATTAGAAAAATGTTAATTGTCATATAAACACTGATGTGTATTATGTAATAATATGAAGAGGCATAAATAATACTTAATGTTGTATCACATCCCTGAAACCATTATTTAGAATGAAATTGAAAGGTCCTTTGGTTTTTATTTTGTTCTCCCAATTTGTTTATAATTCTTTTCACGTTTCAAATTTAAATCATTATTTTATTTAAACCTAACATTATTTATCGTTTATGCCATGTCATATTATTATATAACACACATCAATGTTTACAAGGCAATTAACAATTTTTTTAATTGGCTTATTAACAGAGGATATAATTAACATATAGACACATATATGTAGTTTGGATAAAATTAGAACGTTCAAATATTTGTAGATAAATTTAGAAAGAATGTTATAGCTTGAGGATAAAACTGAACTTTTAAAAAGCTTGGAGACTTGAAGTGATTTTTTATCTGCTTTGAACTTAATTTAATAAATATCTGAACTCATTTTGTTTTAAATTTTATTTAATACATTATTTATTTTGACTTTGACTTAAATTCCATAACGACTATTATGACTCTAGTCTAGGCAAAATTAAATGAATATTTATGTTTTAAGGATTATCTAAAAAAACAATTCCATCAAAGATTAGCTCACGTAAGGTAAATTCGTGTTTAGCCAAAAGAGAATTTTAAACTCACGCTTAACTAAAAGCAAATTCTGTGTAAAAATTACTTGGTAAATTATTTTTTATTTTTGACCTACCCACTCAACACGGAACTCGCGTTTAGCTAAAAGAGAATTCAAAATTTACTTTTGGCTAAACACAAGTTTTATCCTATGTGGGGTGGAAGGGGAGTATTTTTTATAGTCTTAGTTGGAGTTGTTTTTCTAAATAATTTCTGAAAAGGAAATATTCATTTAATTTTACCCCAGTATGATTAAATTCGATTTGAAATTTTACAAAAATATTATATTACGTTTATTTTATAAATTAAATCAAATATATTTATAAAATCTTATGGAAATTATGAAAGTGGTAATAGAAACATATTTATAAAATTAAAAATTTTAATTTATAAAAGAAAATTAGTTTTTTTTTAATTTTTTAAAGAAAAATAGTTATAAAATCAAAGGAGGGACAGTTAGCAAAAATGTTGGGGGCATGACGAAATGGATATTGTACAAACATAAATCTAACTACACGCCAAATATTTTAATAAAAAATTAGAAAAATCGAATTTCAAAAATAAAAATCGAACCCTATATTTGATGGGAGTCAAAACTTATCGGGTTTCTCGTAATTATATTTAGGGTAAACTACGTCACATATCACTAAATTTTAAATTTAGTATCGATTATAGTACTGAACTAAATATCGATATTATTTTGCACTGAATTTTAGTTTATACTTCAATTATAAAATTGGACGGTTAAAACCCCTCCAGTCATCACACAAACCGTTAATATCCGTCTACATCATCGATTTTAATAGTCTAATATATAACTAAGGCCTAAACTAAAATTTAATGTTAAAACAATATCAATTTCAATTCAGTGGTATAATTGGTACACGCCTAAAAATTTGGTGGTATTTAATATAGTTTACCCTTTTATTTGCTATCCCTGCAACCGAGTAATTTGAACCTAGGGAAGATAATACCATGGCAAAAGAAAACAAGAGCCTTTGGGGAAGATAAAGGCAACCATCTGCAAGTAAAAAGCAGAGTTCCTCTTGAATTCACCGTATGCTCCTGTGTCAGCAATGTTTTTAATCAATCCCATCATTCTTTTCCTAAAATAGCTCACAACAATAAGTACTATCTGTATCTATCAAGGATTTAAATAGCGATTCGCTATCGCTATATTGTTCGAAATCATTATTGTCAACAATAACGATCAGTAATAATAATAATAACATCCATTCTATCCATAATCGCCATAAAACACAAGGACCGAAAACGCAATACAATCGCAATTTAACTCTGATATATATATATATATATATAAACACGAAGAAAATGGCGTTTCAGGGCTAATTTACCTCTTTATAAACCTCCATGTCAACAGAAGAGAGATTTCTGTTTCCTTTACATATATGAACCCAAAGAGAAGATACAAAATTGAATAGAAGAGAGAGAAGAAAGATTGCTACGGAAAAACAGGTTTAAACAGGAGAAATGAGAGGCTGCAAGATCAAAGCGATTTTACAAAGACGAGAGAAGGAGCAACCACTTGTATTATTTGTAATTGTTGGTTTCAGAGGTGCTGTGCTGTCTCATTTTCTTCATTTCTATTTGATTAATGTTTCATGTACTGATATTTTATCGGCTTAATGAAAAATCAACTCCTAAATTATACAGATTATTTGCTTTTAACCTTTAAACAAATTTTTCTGGTCAAAACAAGTTTCTAAACTATTATTTCTGTTCACTTTAACTTGAGTAAGTTATTTAAGTCAAAAAAAAAATTATGTAAGGTGTTTGTGGTTTCAAGTAATGCGTTGAGTTTGGTTTGTTAGTCAAATGTAATTGATAAACGTCAATGAATACCGCTGGGATTGGTTGTACTGTATCATTGGCTATATTGGTTGGTTAAGAGCGAGTAAATAACGGTTAGGATAATTGTTAGATTGCCGTTATTATAACTGACTCTACACTGACCTTAGACTGTATATAATGCTGGTCTTCATTTGAAGATATTACAGCTTCATTAATAAAATCATGAAATTGTCGTCTCTCTTTTCTACTTCTTTATAATTTCTAAGAGAGAATCTAACGTGATATCAGTCGTCTTTGGGTCCATGGAGCTCAGTCTTCGTTGTTCATCTCTGATCATAGCTGTCGTTTCTTCTGATCCGTATCCGATGCAATTACACACTCATAAGCCAACTAATTCAGAATCATCTGCTCGTCAAATTGGTTTCGTAAGCATTCTATCTTGTTCGTTTATGATATTGAAGGATAGATAGTGATATACTGAATTGATTGTGGCAGAAATTTTCTGGATTAATGTGTGATGTTGCTTCAATTTTAGATCTTATATTTTCAAAAATATAAATACGATCGTGAGAATGTTTGTGTCGTGGTGACTCAGTCTGCAGAACAAACTAGTGATCTTTTCTTATATTCTTTAGATCTATCATTGAGTTTTCTTGAATTTGTTGGAAAGATTCTTGAAATCATTGTATCGGCTTGGATCATCTTGGTTTTGATTTGCTTCTGGTTGTGTTTAGTCTGTTGAAGATTCTTGAAGTCTGTTTGCCTGCCAACTGTTTGTGAAAAGGTCTCTGTAATTGGTTTTTCTGGTTTTGTTCTTTGGTTTTTTCTGCTATGGCTCAAGATTTACCTCCTGTGAATACGAGTGTTCCACTGCCTGTAAACACTGGTCAAGAAATACCTGCTGCAAATACTAGTGTTCCACAACCCGTGAACATCACTAGATCTCAACGGAATTCTCTAGTTATCTCTACTAATGTCTCTCAAACTTCTTTGTTTTGAACCACTTCCATTCAACATTTTTGTAAACATGATACAGTCAAGCTGACTGAAACCTCATATATACTTTGGAACCATCAGGTGCTGTTAATCATTGATGGATATGGTCTTATGCAGTATATCTCTGAAAATGTTGTGTTTCCAAGTCAGTTTTTTATTAATGAGACAGGTCAAGTTGTTGAAAATTCAGAATATGTGGCTTTTAATCAACAAGATAAGTTGTTAGCATCATAGCTACTGTCTACAATTCATCCTGATGTGTTGCCACATTTGACTGGTCTTAGTTCCACTAAAGCCATTTGGACTGTTGTGTCTTGATTGATTGGTGCTAGGTTGAGTGCAAAGATAACTTCTCTAAGACATAGTTTGCGTTCGCAAAAGAAGGGTTGTCTTACTGTTAGTGAGTTTTTGGCAAAAGTCAAGCTTATTTGTGACACACTTAATGCCTCTGGCAATGTCATCTCTGAACAAGAACAAGTTAGTGTGGTTATAGCAGGTCAGTCTGCTGAGTTTGAATCAGTTATTGCCATTGCCTCTCGTGAAACTCTTCCATTGAACATTTTAACTGATATGCTTTTGGATTGTGAAGTTCGACAGAAAAAAATTTTCACAGAAAGCTTGACAGTCCAGGCTAATCTTGTTACTCAACAACAACAACAGGGAGTGTCAAATACTGATAATTTGAGTGGTTCAAATGTGACTGAGGCAAACTCAAATTTGGTCCAATCTAACAATGACTCAGGCTATCAAGGTTTTTCTAGAGGTGGTCGTGGCGGAGGTAATTATCGTGGTCGTGGCGGAGGTAATTATCGTGGTCGTGGCGGAGGTAATTATCGTGGTCGATGTCGAGGATTTTTAACAACAATCGTCCACAATGTCAGATATGTGGGTTTCTTGGTCATGTTGCTCAAAAATGTTATTACAGGTTTGATATCAGTTTTCAAGGTCAAACTCTAGACACAAATAATTCTATAGTGCAATATGATGAGACTCAGCGACAACAAGGCTTTTTCAACAATACTGACTATTTGCGAAGGTCAGCAGCACCAGTTCAGACTTATCAACAGTCTGCTTCTGTTCAGAGTTATCAACAAGCTCCACCACTGTATTCTGCATCTATTCAGAACTATCTACAAACTTTACCTCTGCATGCCTATACTCGTGTATCAGTCAAATGCTGCTACATCATCTCAACCAACTATTATTCAAAGATTGCCATCTTCACCTTTGAATGTGTATCCTGGTGGTTCTGTTGCACCTCTTCTAGTCATCAATGGACCTTCTGCTCCTTATACACCTGTTGGATTTGCATCTCCAGCTTTTCAATCCCAACTTACTCCAGTTGGTCTTTATCCTAGCTCGTTTCCTTTACCAATGTCTGCTAACCTGGTTTCTAATTCTGCTTCAAAGCCAACAAGCTCGAGTGATGTAGCTTGGTATCCTGATTCTGAAGTCACTCATCACATCACCAATGACAGTTCTACTCTTCACTCAGGTATGGTTTATAAAGGTAATGATCACCTTCTTATGGGTGATGGTAATGGTGTTCAAATATCTTATATTGGTCAGGGTTGTTTAATCACTAAAGAAAGACCACTAGTTCTACAGAATTTATTACATGTGCCTGCTATCAAAAAGAATTTGTTGTCAGTATCTCAATTAGCTAGAGAAAACAATATTTTCTTTGAATTTCGTTTTAATGGGTATTGTGTGAAGGATGCTTAGAGTCGAACTATACTGTTGGAGGGGACCCTCACACATGAAGGACTCTACAGGCTAGCCCCTTCCAAATCTTTTCATACTCGGGATCAGTTTCAGGTGTGCAGTGCAGTTAAGAATAACAACACCACTAGTTTATGGCATAAACGTCTTGGCCATCTATCCCAGCATGTTCTTAAGTCTGTTCTTAATTCTTGTAATGTTTCTTTTGATTTGAATAATGTCTCTGAAGTCTGTTCAGCATGTTTGCAAGGAAAGGCCCATAAATTGCCTTTTTCATTGTCTTCTACTTTGTATAGCACCCCTTTTCAATTTGTAGTTTCTGACGTTTACCTAATGTTTCATCTGATGGTTTTAACTACTATATTTCATTCATTGATATGTATTCTAGACATATATGGTTATACTTAGGAGGAAATCTGAGGTTATCAACTTTCACAAACTTGTTGAAGTACAGTTTGGTTGTAAAATCAAGGCCACGCAGACTGATGGTGGTGGAGAGTACCTAGGCCTTAGAAGCTGGTTGTCATCAAATGGAATTCAGCATAGGGCTTCGTGTCCCAAGACTTCTGAGCAAAATGGTACAGCTGAGAGGAAACACAGGCATATAGTAAAAAGTGGTTTGACCTTACTTGCTCAATCTTCTATTCCATTGAAGTATTGGAGTCATGCTTTGTTTGCAGCTGCGGAACTCTCCAACCACAAAAAAAACATAGTTCGTCCGCAGCAGTGTTCAAGAAGTTTTCTTTTTTCGAAAAAGAAAAATGGCTTCTTCTTTCACAAACCTTAATTAGCTTTTCTCTACTTTCGTTGTCGATGGAAATCTCTAACGCTATCTCAAGGTAAACAGTCACTCACGTTTCCTTTTTATTTTTAATATCATTAGGAAGTTAGACAGGGACAATGATTTAATGATGTTTGGCGGTTTTTTGGTTTAGACGAGGATACGCGGCGACATCACATGGAGGAGGAGTGTCTAATGGAGTAAAGGACACAGCAGCAGCAAGAAACGCGGCGGTGTTGAGGAAAACAGGGGAAGACATGGAGCTGAGGCAACTAAAGAGAATGCTAACTGGGTTCCCGACCCCAAAACCGGATTCATTTGCCCGGCCGAGCTCAGAGCCATGCTGTTGAAGAGGAACTAAATAAACATGTGTGTATTGGGACTTGGGAGAAGAAGGTTATTTATATATGCGGCGGGGCCGCGGGGGCTTTAGTTTTGTGGCTTATGAAATACTAGCTGAAGACAGTGAACATGTTTGTTTCTTTGATTTCTGTACAAGGAATGCCGTTTTCATAATTTAATTACACATTTCCTGTTTGCTTAATTATACAATATGATTAATCAAACTCGATCATTATCATACACGGCTATAATTATAGATACAATCAATATATTTATATAATTACGATTAAAATCAATCATTATAATGCACATATAAGGTTAATAGTTAAAATAAATCCAAATCGAACTAAAAGCTCACACATAATATTTACACACAATATAACTCGAACTTGGACGCGTAGGTTTTGCTTGGCTTGATTGAAAAATGAAAAAAAAAATTGAGCGTGTTTGGTAGAAAAGAAAAGTGACGGAAAAAAAGTGAAATGGATAATCATTTTTCAACTTTATGTGTAAAAATAAATCATTTCAATTTGAAAGGAAAAGATAGAAAATGTGAGAGGAAGGTCGGTTCAAATTTAAAATTTTCAAAAATATAATTTCATTTCTTATTGTTTAACTTTATCAAGTAACAAAAGGAAAGGGAATCTTACTTTCTTTTAATTTTTTCATCATTTCTATTAGGCTTAACTTATAAATAGGTGTTTAAACTATAAAAAATTTTTGAGGCATTTTTTTGTTAAAATAAGTGTTTAAAATTTTATTGTGTTAGGGTTTAAAGTAACGCCGTTAAAAAATCTATCACCCAATTATAGTTTAACATGTGATTTTTATTTTTAAATTCTTTTTATAAAAGCAAACTGAAGAAAATAATTTTGTTTTAAAAAACAAACTGAAATAAAATAAATTAAAAAATATCCCAAAATTTACAAAAACAATCTAAAATCCCTAAACCTCAAATTCCAAAATTAATGTCATTATCTCCCCTGATAGCCTTGTCGGACCCCACCACTGTCGTCGCCGAAGTCTTTCGCTCATTTCTCCCAACCATCCATCACTGATAGCCGACGAGAGGCTTGTTAATCGGACGTTGAATGATTGGAGCCTTTTCGTGTTCGTTGTCCGATTGACGCGCCTTCTGCTGGTTACTGGTGCTGGGTGATTGGGAAAAATGGACGGGAGACTCCAGCGACAACAGTGTTAGGGTCCGACGAGACTATCGGCGACAATAATGGTGTCAATGTTGAAAATTGGGGTTGGAGATTTTAGGGATTTGGGACTATGTTAAAATATTTTTTAAATTTATTTTATTTTTAGTTTGTTTTTGAAAATAAAAAAACTAAAAGCCATATTTCGGCCAAAAAAATATTAAACACCCATCTCAAAAAATATATATAACGTGTACACCTATTTCTGAGTGAAGCATTTCTATTAAATACACTAATACAAACAAAAATAATAATTTTTCACTTTTCACTTTTTTTACTATAATTTTTCAACATTTCAATCTTCTCTACCAAACAAACCTTAATCTATGATTATGACAAACTTAAACCTTACCGATACAATAAAGACGTCATTGGTGAATATTTTTTTTTATGTCTAATGACATTTTTGAGCATCAAATTTTTAGGAATTAAATTTAGAGAAATAGGAGACTAATTACGTGAATAATGCACTTAGATATAAAATTGTCGGACTAATTACGTGAATAATGCACTTAAGTATTAAATTTAAAGAAATAGGGAACATTAGAGTATATTTAGAAATTTATGACAAATTTTACAGTGCAGGTGCAATTTGCCACCTGCACACAGCGACCTGGGTGAAGATGCCACCTGCATATGGCGACCTTATTTTTTTTAATAATTTTGTATGTAAAGCGTTCACGTGAATGACAGCCTTGGAAAAATATTAAAAAATTAAGGTCGCAGTGTGCATGTGATATCTTCACCCAAATCGACGTATGCAGGTGGCGACTTGCACATGCACTGTAAAATTTGCCATACATTCTTAAATATATTCTATTGTCCCCTATTTCCCCAAATTTAATTCTTAAGTGCCCTGTATATCCAAAGAAGCCAAAAATATCATTAGATACGTTTAAAAGTATGTATTTTACGCGTCTGTACTATTTACTACATAGTAGGATCAATAAACAAAATGTTGAAATCCTACTTGAATTTTTGTTTTGAAACCACTAAAATAAATAAGTGGAATGAATAATAATAAATAAAAATTATTACCAAGAGTTTTTTTTTTTTTAATTTGTTAACCTAAATTGAAGAACCTTTTTAATATTTGACAATGAAAAGAATGGGACGCCGAACGCAGTCAAGAGTAGATTGTAAGGAGCTGAATCAAGAGGATAGAAACGCAGTCGTTTGGTTTATAAATAATGTGTGGATGCGTTGTTTTGTTTTAAGTTTTTTAAGTAAAACTGTGTCGTTTGTTTATTTATGTTTTTAGGCTTGTACGGTGCGTTTTAGTTGTGCTTGTAGTGTTCTAACGTTGCCGTTTAGCAGTTAGGGCTATATGGTCTGTAGTGGATAGTATTTTTAATTTTTATCGAATGAATTCATGTATTTTTGGCTCTTTTGTTTTGACAGAGAGAAATTCTTAGTCTCCATTTGCTTCTTCTACTTTCTCCCCCAAAATTATTCTTGTTTTTAGTTTCGTACTGTTACAAAGGTATCAGATGCCATCGTTCCCGGCAATGGTTGAAGATCACCAATCATCTTGGTCATAGCTCTGTGAGGAATTTAAATTTTGATTTGAAAGTTTGACGAGTCGAATCCTCTTGGTAAATGTCAGCCGTATATTGTATCCGATCACTACAGACACTATATATCAGGTATTCTCACCACATAGGTTAGTGGAGAAGATTGTTTCGCTTCAGCAGTCAGTTAACTTTCAAGCTTTAATTCATTATCAGTAACGTTAAAATGCTATCTCAGCCAAACTTTCTCTTTAGAACCGTTATATCTATGATGCTTGTTGTCAAATGGATATTCAATTTGTTAACGACGCAAGTTTGACAAGTTCTGTTGAGCCGACTCAAGTACTGGATTCATGTATTACAACTACATAGGTGGATTCAAGTGAAACCCAACTATTCGATCAAAGGTGTGAGGAATCGGATGACTCATCCTTTGCAACATCCAAAAAAATAAAAATAAAATGAAATTGAATGGTGAATGAAATTGAAAAATAATAATAATAATAATATGGAGAGTTGCACTTGGGGAGAGTTGAACCAGTGCCTTGGCAATGTGGTCTGGAGTCTTAGCCATGAGGGCCAAGACCATTTTTGGTCTAAGCCTACCCTGGGTTAATTTTAAAGTATATCTATTGGAATTTTTTACTAATAAATAAGACAGTCAGCTCAACCACCCCCGTTAATTCATTTTGATATGGACGATAGAAATAAAGAGTCCAGGATTCTGGAAATTTCCCCGACCCTTCACCTCCACCAAAATTCGTTCGACCCTGATCCTTGTCACCGCCTTGTCGTGGCTATCACCGTCAATGCTAGAGTGATCGTCGTTGTACCTTGATCTCAGCCCTGTCAGTTACTCGCACGTTTAAGCCGTCGTTTGTCGTTGAGAACGAGTTAAAGGTTCAGCAAGAACCTAATCTCATCCTCTTTTATTTTTTGTAATTTCTGACATCGTTTTGATGTTCGTTCGTTGTGCCGTCGCTATGAGCGAGTTCCTCATGTCAAGCTGAATAAAACCCTACCGGCCGATTATTTGTCCGACACCGGTAGAAGGCTTGTTGGAGCAACATCTTATTCGGCCTTTTTTTTTTATCATTTTGGGGTAAGTTAAGGTAACTTCGGTTGTTTTCGATTAAATTTTTGATTCATTAATGGTTGGGTTGTTTAAATCTGGTGAAAATATACATTTTTGGGTTACTTTTTGGCTGTCCAAGGCCACGCGTGGGCTTCACGAGTTGTCTAGGATGATTTTCGGCCGCCCTAGATGGTGGCTATTAAACTGGCTTGGCCAGACCCGGTCAGGCCATTGAACTGAGCTAATCTGACCCAGTAAATCAGCCCTAGATTGAACAGGTCATACCGGTTCTGTCTTGAATCGACTTACAAGCCCGACCCGACCCGTCCAACCTTTTTGACCCGTCCAACCCGACCCATTGATTGAGTCAAACCCGTCCGATTTAACTCAGTGAGTCAACCCGTCCGAGTTAACTCAGTGAGTCAACTAGCCTAAGTTAACTCGGTTGACCAGTTAACTGCAGACGTTAACATTGACCATTGACCGCTGACGTCAACATTGTCCTTGACCTGTTGACTTTGACCGATAATGTCAATATGACGTCATGCTGATGTCAGTGTTGACGTTAACCCAAAAAGTCAACTTTTTTTTCAAAAACCTCTATTTTATGTTTTTCAAAGTCCTGAGCCCGTTTTTGAAGCTTGTTTTTTTGAAATTCTAACTCGAAAGCCTCCGAATCTGACTTTGAACTTGAGCGTGCACATGTGTTAATTATTGAATTTAAGAGCAATGAAATTGGATTAAGGACTGATTATGGATTGTTATTGATTAAGTGTATATGTAGTTCTACATGTCCGAGTTTTATGATAAGGGTAGAATTAGAGTTCATGCATGATAGGCCGAAGCATTATGGGTCGCCCGATGAAGCTCAGAATGAAGGTAATACATTTCTACCTACTGCATGCTTTATGTAACATTGGTACATAGTTATGGTATATAAGACATTGAATGACTATACCGATTAACTTGCTTAAGCTAATTTGACTTCGAAACAAAAGAATGATAAACCGGATAAGACCTAAAATACTCGAATAAAAAGTCTAACGATTTGGAAGAATTTCTGAGTTCGGTAAGAAATTAATAATACTATCAACCTTCAAAATAAATTATGGTTAATAAAGGAATTAACTTTTGAATATTCAGATTTAAATTAATGATGAAAATACCTTTGAGGTGTAAATGACAAAAATACCCCTAACAATGGAAATGACCTAGAACTTGATTCATGACTTGATTAAATAATTTATTTATTTGGAACCCTCGACCTAATTGGAAAATCTTGGTATTAAGATTCGAACCTTTTAGAATGTAAAATGCGTGGATTCTCCTAAAATCCTAAATAAGTCCTTAAAGATAAATTATTGGAAGATTCTACATTTATCTTAATCAATCAAATTGGCAGAAAACATTGAATTGACTGTAATGACAAAAATAAATGGAATATCTTCAGGCACAAGAATCTCTAAATTAACCAAAATGACAAATTTACCCCGATTTCTGAAAAATATTCAAATTGTGTGAAAGGACAAAAAGGGACCGGAATGATTAAAACGTCATTAAGCAATTAATCGATTGAAACATTCTCGTGATTTTAATTAAGTGAAATATTTGTAAATCCTGTAATTAATCCATAGAGCTTAAAAGAATGTAATGCCCATGTGGGTTTGAAGCCGACATATGTATAACCATTTTTCTCGATACTGCTTAATTAATTGAAGAAGACCACATAAATACATGTTTGACTGGTCAGGGTTCGTTAAAAGATAATTGGTGATGAAGCTTTGCTCAGTTATACAAGTCGGCGGTATAAGCATCGAGTGTGCGTGATGTGTAGCTATTCGAATATTGGTATATACTACAGTGATGAGAACTATTTAGTTTAAGTGGTTTGGAGGGTGGATAAGACGACAAATGTTGTGGACATCGTAAACATCTATTTTTCACTAATTAGGTAAAATTACCAAAATGCCCTTAAAAGTTAAATAGTCAAAATGCCCTTATGAACTAAATTTTTATAGAATCCTTCTGATGTATCATGAATCCTGAAGGGTCTTGATCTGTCTGTATCTTGGAATTCATCTTGATGTATCTGAACTCTTGAGTGAATCATATTATACTCTGAAATTCTAAACGATCCTGATAAAATTAAGTTCTTAAACATCTTAATGGCGATGGTATTCATTGAACCCCTTTTCAAGAAATCTTATATTGAAAACTACTCAAATCTGTAGAGTGCCAATGCAACTATTCCGTAACTATCCTGTACCTGAGCCGTAACGGGGTAATTTAGTGTGTTACTTGTGTGCTATACGACTGTTTTGTATACTGTTTGAATGTTTTTATTAAACTAACCATGTGCATATGACTAACATATCGATTTCATATAAGTATGATTATACTGTATGTTTGATGTATGCTCTAGTATCCAATATGACAAACATGATCAATGTTTACTGTTTAACTGTATACGAATATGTTTATTAATTACTACATATTGTAATACTGTCTGGACAGATGCACTGGGTACTTGAGTTATGATATAAAGTCTATGAAGGTTCAGCCCTGATCTGGCTGGTAATTCTGCTCGTTTAAGGTTTCTATGCTTCGGCTAGGGTAATTCCACCCGTATTCAGTTCCTACGCTACGACTAGGGTAATTTTGCCCGAACCTAAGGTATTCCCTTAGGATGGTACCCACGCCCTTTGGCTTGGGTTAATGCAAGCATTTGATGCAGTTCTGGGGAACTGTATTCAGGAGTTCGGTTGAAGGGTAGATAATATTGCATAAAAACTATGGTTGCTCTTATAACTTGTTTTCTGTTTATCAGAATTAGGTGAAATGTTTTTTATTTGCACTTATTGGAACACACTAAACTCACTGTCTCAAATCCTGAAATCTAGCCCACTCCTAATTATCTGGATTATAGACTTCATGTTTGGTGATCGAGTGAACAATTCATGAATGTCTCTGTTACCCTCATGTATACCGCTGATATAAATTTTATATCCTACCTGGAGCATTTTTATATCAAGCTCATCATGTCAGATTATGTTAGCCTTATGCCAATTTGTGCTTATAGCATCTGTTGGTAGGTCTGTATTACTGAGCTTTTCCAAGCTCACGTTGTTTTTATGGGGCATGTATGTCTCATCTTGTTTTTATCGACATCAGTATGAGTGTTCTTTCGGCACTGCTTGTGGAGTACAGTACTCGTGTAATTATGGGGCATGTATGTCTCATCTTGTTTTATATCAGAGTATAAAACTTGTATTGTAACTTGAACCATGATTTTTGTTTATTGTTCGAATGATTTTTGGAACTCATGTTTTAATTCAGAATTTATTTTATGATTTTAAATGTTTGACAATTTGTTTATTTGAAATTTTAACGTGGGTCGCTCTTGTGACCCTAATGTGACACCTCAGATCGGATCGGGTCACCCTATCGATCTGAGGGGTTACATCCTTGGAGGCCTAATTCGCAGAATCAAGTGAAGCCCAAGTGTTTGATGAAGTTTAAAATGATGAGTTAATTGCTTTTACAGGTTTAAAGGATTTTGTCTAATGGTCCACATGATTCGTTGAAGGATGAATTTCCAGTAATAACTTTTGATGAACCGGTTCAATATCCATTTGGCCCTTTGAGGGCTACAACTCAAAACTATGTGGGCAGCATTAACCCAAATCAGTTCGCAGTAGTGGATGAAGGCCATCGAACGAGCCAATTTAAGCAGATGAAAAACATAATTGAAGGCGAAATTGAGCTATGTGTAATCAATGGAGAATTGAGAGAAATGAACCAATGGGCTAACTGGATCTCTCCAACTAGCATAAGGAATCGCAAAACTTCAATGCTACCACAGAGTCAGGGAGATACAGGTATGGTCAGGATTCACAATGATACTAGTGTTTTGGTTGAGATTGATGATCTATATCTTAGATTATTATTATTAATGGAGAATGGGATTATGGATACAATAGTGACAGAGTTGCAGGAGGAATACAATAGGCTCATGAATATGAATAAGGACTTGGTTGAGGGTGGTTTGAAATTAGAAGGAGATGATGAATTGGTTAATTGTGCATCGTCCTTGAGATATGCTCTGGGTAGGATGATATATGATGTTTCTTTATCAAGAGAGTATATTAGATGGGGTTTTACATTCGGTTTGACTACCTTGGTGGCTAAAATTCCGGACATCAAAGTGGATTCCTTGCTGAAACTTATAGTTAATTTATTGAATGTTTCATCATCAATGAAGGGTCAGGACTTGAGGGATTGCCTCTTGGGTTGGTTATTTGTTTATGGTGAAACGAGGCCAAAATCTCGGACTTTGGCAGTAGGTTTTCAAACTCAAGAAAAATTGTGCCCTGAACAATTGCCTGCAGTGAACTGTGACACGGTAACTGTAGTCAGACTCTTAAATCTCATTTTGGTTGTTCTGGAACTAGATAATAAATCAGTCTGGGCAGACCCTAGTGATTTTAAGGATATTTGCGACGTCAGACATTCCATTGATTTTCTAAAGGTTGAAGTTTACATTATCCGAAGGCTGCCAAAGAGGTTTAGTGGGAAGTATGGGTTTGAAGCTCTCGAGCCGCCTCTCGTTAGCTGGCCAAATGAAAGATACTACATAGAGCAGATTTTACCACTGTTCAGTAAGCATACGATTATGGCATTGGGGCAGAAATTGGTTTGCATTCTTCAAGGACCCTTTGTGGCGTTGCATCTAGGATATGATATGGACATGTTGGCTTTCTTAGGATGTACACATGGCTTCACAGTGGAAGAAGAGTATGGAAGGGTTAAGGCATGCACGCATTCTCTACATCCTATTTCCACTGGAAGTGAAATTATGGTTGGCATAGCTAATTGTAAACGTGGACATAGCTCAGAAAACATGCCTAATTCTTCATGGTCAGGACCCTTTCTTCTTGTCCTACCAAGGGGATAAATGACTGTTCTTGTTCCAAAGCCTTCATTAAATGCAATGTTTATATTTTCCGTTACATCTAATGTTATTGCTGCAGCATATGTTGAGAGGATACAGGCCATTACTTTTCAGTCGAGATATGTTATTAGTAACGCAGGCATCAAGGATTATATCATAAGCAGGAGACAGATATTTTCTATTATTTGTGTGTTGGGCAACATTCACAACTTCATTGGACAGAGTGAACAAAGACTGGCACCACTAAAAGCTGTTTTTCACGGATTATTAACAAAGAAATATTGTTAGATCCAACGAAGTTGCAGAAATTTCAGAACTATTTGTCTCAGATGGGTGCTTTGGACTTTATAGACACTTCCGCACAATTTTTTACTTGGTTTGAACTTATTTCAACATCGCAGGGTCTCAACCTCGATAATCTGGAGTTATCTATAGAGAGAATCACGATTGGATGGGACTATAGAGCTAAACTTGTTTCAGCGTTTGGGAAGGGTATTAAACGATGGCACTACGAACAAAAGTGGTTACCTTTACCTAAGCAATTTTTATCTCTTAGGAAATGCACCGGATTGGCTTCTACCCATGATAATTTTCTGTCCATTGTATAAGCACAAGCTTAGGAGTGTGAGTAATGAAGAGGTTCTATGAGCAGGAGAAACTATGGTCTTCGAAGGATCTTAAGTATCTAATTGTCATTTTGAGACAAGCTTTGTGGCAACTCTTTGGGGTGATTTATTCAGCTCATTTTGGCTTTGAAAATCGAGCTCCGGCACTTTTGCTCATGTCACGACAGCAATTAATCCTTGAGGTCAAGTATTCCTTTTTAAGGAGGGAGTATTGTAAGGAGCTGAATCAAGAGGATAGAAACGCAGTCGTTTGGTTTATAAATAATGTGTGGATTTGTTGTTGTTTTGTTTTGAGTTTTAAGTAAAACTGTGTCGTTTGTTGATTTATGTCTATAGTGTTTTAACGTTGCCTTTTAGTTGTGTCTATAGTGTTTTAACGTTGCCTTTTAGCAGTTAGGGCTATATGATTTGTAGTGGATCGTGTTTTTGATTTTTATCGAATGAATTCAGGTATTTTTGGCTCTTTTGTTATGACGGAAAAAAATTCTCTCTCCCTTTACATTTTTTACTTTCTCCCAAAATTACTCTAGTTCTTAATTTTGTACTGTTACATAGATAAATTGTTTTTGTGAACAGACTGACATTCTTTCGTATTCTTGAGAAGTGGTTTTTATGTGCCTGAATAAACAGAGAGATGATCATAAAATTCTGTGAAAGAAGAAGCAAATATGCGGTGGATTCCAATTCAAAAAATAAAAAAAAATGCGGTGGATCGTTTTTGTGGGACTCCCAAACAAAACCATAGCCATTGAGAGGACGCACACATTTGTTTGTCTGAAAACGACACTCGACACCAATTATATATCGTGTTGGAACATTCCGTACGGATAAAACTTTATTTACCTACTGGGTAATTTAGATATGGGAGTTGGGCGGAAGGTTTTTTAAATCCAAAAAACAATGAAGAAGTATTAATTTAATGAGTTATATTTTAATATATAAGTTGTATAAAAAATTATATAATTCTTTAAATTTAAATTATAAAATTTATAATCTTAATACTTTAAAATTTAGACTCTAAATCTTAAATTTTAATCTTAGATTCTACACTCTACTATCTAAACCCTTATCCTAACTTAATCCATAACCTTTAAAATTAAAAGCCTTGTGTAAACTTTTAAAATAATCTGGTATATTATTGAGAATATTATATTACATTGTATAGTTGGAAAAATAGTAGAACTTACCAAATTATACATGTGTTATATTTTCTTTTTAACATATTAAACTTTTAACATTAAATTAAAAATGTTTGTACAAAAAATCTTATGACTATTTTTGTTACACTATCTAAAATTTACAAAAATTGTATATTTATCATGTTATTAATATAATTATCATTTTAAATAAAAAATATATCTTATATTTGTGTACCCTCTTTTTCTTTTTCTTTTTTATTCAACAAATATGATTTATTAAAAATATTATAGGAACCTGCTTAATATAATATGTTTCATTAAAAATCTTTTTAAAACTAAAAAGAGGAAAAGAGTGGCATTCAAATGGGGTCCCTTGTTCTTCCCCTGATTTCCAAACTGAGCTTGTCTAGGTCCCTTGTTTTGAATAGAAGGAGCTGAACAAGCATTTGCAAAAGTTCGATTTGGAACCTTGTTAGAAATCTGAGGACAATCCTGAATATAATGATCGGAGGCTCCACATAAGAAACACAGATTCTGTTGAGTTTTGCATTGCCCAGTGTGGTGCTTCTGAAAGAACTTGCAAGTAGAATATTGAGAAGCTTTGCCAGAATTCCCCACACTATCAACAGAGATGATCGGGGCTGAAAGCTTGATTATCGATTGGGGTTTCGGTATTTAGTTGCTCTTCTGAATAGGAGTGTAATTTGAAGAGTGTTCCTTGGAGTGTTTAGACTTCTTTGACTGCTAGTGAGTCTTGTCGTCATTTTTAGATCATTTTTCCTTTCAGGAGTTACCACTTTTGCGTTTTTCAGAGGCCTGTATCTTTGCCTCGGTTGCAATAGCCCAGTTCACTAAATTCTGGAAGTCAGTGATACCCAGGGCAATGAATATTGGACTTAGTTCATCATCCAGTCCATCGATAAATGAGCTTGTAATATAGGTTTTTGAATATAAAAGAGGATTCATATGGATTTGTAATGTATAATTGACACTCATTTTGTATTTTTAGACTTTTATGAACATTTATTTATTTAAGAGATTATTATTTATATTATATTATATTATATTATATTATATTATTTATTATTATTTGGTTTTATTTATAGAAAAATTATATATATATATACCAACACAAAATACGGGTATTACACACATGTACCAGGGATCACCTAGCATATGGTTACAATAGCGACTCGTGATCACCTAGCATCAAGTGTTGTATAATCATTATACATAATATCACGATCTCAAAGTACCCCGGTGAATCAAACAACTGCTGAACTCCTCTAAATAATAAAGTGTGACAAGCAAAGCTGGTATCTCCTCAAGGTTCTAAAATATACCAATAAAGTAAATAGGGTCTACCACCAGGCTTTGAATAAATCAGATCTTTTTGCGCCTTCCTTTGCTAAGCCTCCTACCAAGCCATTAATAGAAGTAGACGACAGTAAAAGCTTAACTCCTCCAATTCTTCTAGATAATCGATCTAGCTCCTGTCGAATCATAAGAGTAAAGATTCAGTTTCAGAGCCCAAATCAACAAAAAAATCCTATTTTACGTAGCCATTTTGCCTCTATCAATACTGTAATCACCCAAATCCGTCCAACGCTCTTTTTATTAATTTTAAAATTCTTTTTTATTGTTATTTAATTTATTTGGAAAACGTCCTGCCCGATTTTAAATTAAAAATATAGTCACCACCGATCACTTAAAAAGGTAGACCGGACACCAAAATAAAACCAAAGATTCAAAATTCGGGTTCGAGAGTAGGTTACAGATGTGGAAGGATTAGCACCCCACACCGCCCAAAATTGGTACCTAGCCGATTATTTGATGTCTTGGTATTAAAATTTTTGAAATAAAATTTAAAATATGATTCTTTAATGCATGAAAATGTTCTAAATATTTAAAGAAATATTCCATTATTTAGAATACTGAGAAGATCACATCCCTGTACACCCGGAAAATGATTTCTCGAATTTTCTAAATAACAAAAAATTCCCTTAAATATTATACCCTAAAATGATAAGGATATTCTTTTATTTAGGGATATCGAGAAGTTCACATCCCTTTACGCCCGGGACACGAGTTCTCGAATTCCCTAAATAAAGGGATATTACCTTAATTCTAATCATATTCGACTACTATCATGATGCAAAAATTATAATATGACATGTAAACATACATATATGCTATAATACTTATGGTAAAATATATTTAATATTTATATTTATCAAAAAATATATCTACATATATATAAAGTTAGTAGTTTATATATATATAATTTTTACAAAAAATAAGTATTTATTATTATTTTATATATATACACTTAAAATACAATATTTAAAGTAAAATACATGTGTATTATTTATTAAAAATATACCTTTACATATGTTAAGTTAGTAGTTTTTATACATGTATATATATATATATATATATTGTACAAAAAATAATTATTTATTATTATTATTTTTATATACATTATAATCAAACAAAATACTATATTTTATTTTACAAATATATCTAAAACCTTATACATATAATATATAGAAATATAGAAATATATAAAAAATATTATAAATAAAATAAAATGAACTATAGATAAAAACTTATATATGTACATATATCTTATATATAATATTAATATATACTATATATAAATAAACTACTTTGTATAATAATAATAATAATAATAATAATAATAATAATAATAATAATAATAATAATAATAATAATAATAATAATAATAATAATAATAATAATAATATACATGAATCCTATTAAAAATGCATGGAACAACATACAATTAAATGCCAAGAACTAGAATGCATGGATATTAAATTACATAGCATGAATGGTAAACGTTACTGGACTAAAATGAACAAATGTAAAACATAAGGGAATAAATGTAAACCAACAGAAATAAGATTTCTGGAAATTAAATACTGACCAAATTGAAATAAAGCAGAAATTAAAAGCCACAAAAAATAGAAAAAAGACAATATTAAACACGTATTAAAAATAAAGGATCAAACACATAATTATTATGTGGAAAGAATTTGAAACGGGGTAAAATTTGGAGGATTGGGAAGGTTATTATCCCATTCAAAATGGCGCGGATCCTTTCGGGTTACCGGGTCACCGCACGGGTTGGTACACCAAACGGTGTCGTTTTGGATACCGGCTTAAAATTATTGTTGTTAAACCCGTTAAGAAATGTTGACGTGACAGGTTAAAATTTTCTTCCCTTAAAGAATCTTAAATTTTCAAAGGTACAACTATTGCCAAGGCCATAATATCAATTAACGAAAAGGTCGTCGATCAATCCCACGGTGAAAAAGATTCGTTTTGCCATAAGTTTAACATAGTTTAGTTTTAAGTTGATCTGATGGTTAACATTGGTGAACTAAAACTAAAAATCTCAATTGAAATTAAAAATTAACTTTTAGATCCGCCATTGTTAACCACCAGATCAGCTTTAAAATAAATTATATTAAGCTTTTGGCCAAACGAATCATTCCCACTATTGGGATTGATCGACGACGTCTTCGATCATTGGAATCTTGGCCTTGGTGGCGATTGTAAAATTGAAAATTAGGGTTTTTTTTGGAAAAAAGACTTTAATGTGTAATGTTAATATTTTTTAATGACAATAGCTGTAATGAAACCGAATTAAAAGTTAACAGATTATAATGAATGTTTTTCGATTTCAATAACCAAAGTGAAAGCGTATTGAAAGTTCAGTAACCAATGTAGTTTACCCTAAAAAATATTAATTATTTTTTTCGTTTAAATGAAAAAGAAGCCTTAAATTATTTTAATTTTTTTTACTTTGAGCTCCTAAATTATTTTTGGTCGAAAAAAGTATCCAAACTATCATTCTATAACTATTTTAAGAATATTTGTTAGTCTCGTTAAAAATCTTAGTTAAATACATTGTCACTCATGTCAAATAATTTAACTAAAATTTTAAAAGTAATTATATGTGAATTTAAATAAAATTTAAAATGACTAAAATAATTTTTAGTTCTCAAATAAACACATTCACCTTCAAAAATATTAAAATATTTTTTTCTAATCCTGTAATCATCTTCATTTGGAAAATCTCTTCTGATTCAAACCATTTTGAAACCTAAATTTGTTTTAGATTTTTTTTGTTTCTGATATACTGTAATTGATTTGAGTATTTGAAACCTATAACGATTTTGATTTCGTAATCTTTTTAAAAAATCTTAAGGTTTGAATATAAAACTTATGCTTGCTTGCACAATAATTGTCACTATCAATACTTAATTTCACTAGAGTAAGTTTTTCTACTCTCTAAAACATAATTACATCAGTGTAAGATAACGGTAATCTCTCAAACATATTTACATAGACTGGTTCTTCAATGTTAATATGTCTCTGACTATAAATCATGTTTGCTTGCACAATAATTATTGCTAACTAATACATTATTACAATAGTGTAAATTGATTCTAAATTATTACATTGATTAGTGAACCACCAAGTTTAAATTTCTAGATCCGCCCCTGAATACTACCTTATAATCACCTTTAAACTATTCAAAGTTAATATGTATTTAGATTAAACGAATATGTACGACACTATATTTTAAAATAGTATCATGTAAATTTAAAATAAATTAAATTATATAATATTAGGGACGTGCATTCGATCGAGCTGAGTTAAATTCAATTTAGTCGAGTCAAAAAATTTTGAGTTAGTCTAGTTAAAGAGTCATATTTTATAACTCAAACATTATTTAAATAAATTTTCGAGTCGAGTCGAATTTATAAAATTCAAGTCAAGTCGGGTTGTTCAAGTATATGCTCAAGTTTAATTGTAAACATTTATAATAAGTAGTATGGTACTAATTAGTTCTAAATTAAATAATTTTCTATAACCATATACGATACACATATATTTCTTTGTATTTTTTTCATATGTAATATATATGGAAGATTATCACTTGGAAACAAAGTAAAGAGTTAATCTCATCCATCTATTTTACTCATCCAATGGTCATGAATTAGTGTAAAACTAGTTGAGCTTTACATAAGGTAAGTGGATCCTAACCATATATATATCGAAAAGAATTGAGAGAATTTACTCGAATTTGAAAACTTATTCAATAATTACTAAAAAATTTGATTTATTCAAATTTTTATTTTATAACTCAAACTTTATTTGAAATTTTTCCGACTCGCTCGAGTTTAAGAAATTATAATTTGAGTCAAGACGAATCAAATAATTTAAAATTTTCAACTCAAATTGAATTTTGTCCACCTATTTAATATTTTTAAATGTTTGTACAATTAAAAAGTATTAAAGGACTAGGCAAAAAGAAATCAACTGGCCAATGCGGCAATGCCATTAATGGTTTGCATACCGAATATTCCAATAACCTCTTAATTTTCTTAAATAAATGCGTCTATATAATAAGTTACGGTATGGATTATTACCCCCATTAGTTTAAATCATATATAAAATTTGAATTTATTTTAAAAATTAAAAAATGTTAAATAAATTTACTTAAGATATTTTAAATTTGACAATTAAATTGATAAAATTTAATATGAAAAAAGTAATTCCGTGATTTAATAGGAAAATATTAAAATTTATAAAAAAATAGATTTTTTGATACAATAGAGAGATAATAAATATTCTTTAACATAAATATTAAGATTTAGACCCACAAAATTAAAAACAAATAAATATCTTTAATCATTTAGTCAATTAAAAATAAAAAAGCGAAAAATCTATATAATTTTAGAGACCATGTGCAATAAACCCTAATTTTTTAAAGTGGCGAATTTACTAAAATAAATATTTGTACCAGAACCGAAAGAAAAGTAATATGTAATTGCTATCTAATTGGATAGAAGAGAAGTTCATTTTGTTTACGTTTCTTCGGAAAACCACGTTAAATAATAAAAAGTAAGACGACAAAATGTTTTATAAAAAATATATATTAAAATTGTATTTGAAACTTATATTTCAGTTTAATCGTTTAATATGTTTCCGTAATAATATTTTTTTATCTCTAAACAAAATTTAAATATATTTTATTATTTAAATTCGAGTAACTTAGAAAAAAAAATCTACTTGAACCACTTCTTAAATTTCGGTTTTATTTCAGAAACAATGAAAATAATATAATAAAACACATTAAATATAAAATTCATTCATAATTTACATAACAAAAGGGACAGATGGCAATTTAGACCGTACTTGAAAAACCAATAAAGGCCAACTGATTTCAAACTTTGCAAAATGCTTGTCCTTTTTTCAGGTAGGCTGCGGTCCGACAGTTTAAAATGTGATTAATATACGACATTACTTGTTTTTCCATTTATATATCACCAACCAATTCAAACAAGTTTTGGGTACCATTTAAGGTCGGTGAATGAAATGTTTTACCCCTAAACTAATTTTTTCTAACATTTTAGGTGGCGAGTGAAATGTTTCCTTTTTGAACTTAAAAATTGAAATATGTTCGTAAGATTTTAGGTTCCCGAATAACACAAACTGCTTTTCGGTAATATTTTAGGTGACAAATGAAATGTTTCACTCAACTTAAAAAGGTAAATATCTCGATAATAGTTTAGGTTCCCTAATGCCAAACTGAATGTAGGTAACATTTTAGGCACCGACCCCGAAATTGAATTTTATTAATATTTTAGGGTGTGAACCCCAAACCGATTTCTAGTAACATTTTTCATTACGAACCCCAAACTAAATTTCGATAACATTATAGGTCACGAACTCGAAACTCGTTGCTGGTAACATTTTAAGTGCCGAACCTCAAACTAATTTTCGATAATATTTTAGTTGCCGAAACCCAAACTAAATTTCATTAATATTTGACAGTCCAAACCCTAAACTAAATTTCACTAAAATTTTAGGTGTTGAACCTCAAATTGAGTATCGATAACATTTTAGGTGTCAAATCCCAAACTGATTATCGGTAACATTTTAGGTGCCGAACCCCACTCTGAATTTCGATAATATTTTAGGTGTCAATCCTCAAATTGATTATTAGTAACATTTTAGGTGCCAAACCCCAAATTGATTATCGATAACATTTTAGGTGCCGAACTTTAAATTGATTATCAGTAACATTTTAGGTGTCGAACCCCAAACTGATTACAATAATGTTTTAGGTGCCAAACCCTAAATTTTACCCCTACAAATCATTTATAAATACTTTAACATATTTTGCAACAATAGTTTAAAATTATGACAAGTTTTCTGCAATCATTTTCTTTTTAGGAACTTACCTCTACATTTCATTCAACAACAACAACATCAAGAAAGATGATTTGTTTGAGTTGATTTTCACGGAGGTTAGCAAATCAACAAGGAAGAAATTCTCTTCATTGGAAGCCAAAATCCTCGTTGATGTGCCCAACCCTGAAGCGCATTACATGCTAACAATATGTAATGCAAGTGAACTTCGCAAGATGTTTTGTAATCCCCTCGACCCGGTCTAGATGCCCGACTGAACCGAGCGAGCTACATTAGGTTTGCCAAAGCAAACCGGAGAAAGATTACGAAGTCTAGTCCATTTTTTCCTTTTATCTTGTCTAGATGCATATTATTAATCCTAAGTGATCATGCTTGCAGCGGGTGAAGTTACAAAGGAAACAGACCTCGAAAAGGCAATCAATTACATATAATATATTTTAGGGACCAAAACATAAAACTGGTAAATTAAAGGACCATTACTGAAATTAGGGTTACCAATCCTCAATTAGTCAGATTACATGCTTGCATGCCAATTGTCAACTCAAACCGACCATTCAAACCCATTAAATTGCATATACAACATTTAAGGACTAAAACGTAAGAAAATAGAATCTTTAAAACACACTTTAACTGATTTAACAGCTCTTAGTATCGATACTCGGACAAGTGTATCGGTACACCTGTGCATTTTCAAAATTCCATATTCTAGTAGTTCAAACCCGTATCGATACACTTCTTCGAGCATCAATATACTATGCCTGAAAACACCAACCCGTATCGATACGGTCTCACGCGTATCGATACGCTATGCCTGAAAATACTGACCCGTATCGATACGGTATTCCTCGTATTAATACACTATGCCTGAAAACACTGCCTCATATTGATACAGTCCCACGCGTATCGATACAGTCCCACGCGTATCAATACGCCTGGCCTGTAATGTTCAAATTTACTGGTTTAACATACATTTATGGATTCCAAACCACTCAAACATGCTTCTAACATTCATACAACATTACCAAGGATCGATCCTAATCATAATATCACAGTTTCATCAACATATCATGACAATCTACTCGAATCTCATGTCTAGAGGCATGCTCCCTAAAATCAAGCAACTCACATACCAAAATCCAAACATAAGGCAATTAACCACATGGTCAACAAACTAATACCTCCCTAGCATCGATCAAAACATGCTAGTATCATAAAAGCATTGTAACAAACCAACACAAGCTAGATGCAATCCAAGGTATCTCCTACCAACATCACATACTAGCATGGCTCAACCAATATGCTTTTCATCCATCAAATGATCATAAAACCACATCATGTAAACCACAACAAAAACCATGGTAACACATCATTACAAATCCCCCAAAATATAGCGAACACATTGCCTTATTAATTGAAAGTAACACCGAGTTTCATACTCAAATATAGTATAGGTCTTGAATCGTCTTTTTCCTTGCCAATGCTGCCCCAAACTCTAGTGCTTTGCATCATTTAGAAAAAAGAGCGTAAGCACAAATGCTTAGTGAGGATGCTCATAAAAACAATAATGCATTTAAAACCATTTGAAAACCAAAACCTCTTGTTTTCAAAATATGCTTAACGACCAAAGCATTTTCATTGTTTCCGACCGAAACATGCATAACGATCCTTACGCAACATCATATATAGATCCTATGCTTAAATCCCAAAGCATTAAGTCATATTACCATGCTTAAATCCCAACGCATTAAATCATATTACCATGCTTAAATCCCAAAGCATTATAAAATAGGTTCAACACATAAACTTTCATATATTGGCATTTATAGAGACACCGGGTACACAACCCTTTACCTTGGATAGTCGACCACTATCCATACACATAGTGGATACACGAATTCTCATGATGGACTCACCTCCACCATAACTCATACCATGCCTAGTTAAACCGCATGATATCCCAAACCTTGCCTAGTTAAACCTTAAGATTTGATACCCTCGCCTAGTTAAACCGCGAGTTTTACGGACCTTGTCTAGTTAAACCGCAAGATCACCATCAACTTAGGTTACCTAGTCAAACCGTATGCCCCAAGTGATGTCCCAATAGTCCGAGTGGCCTAGTTAAACCGCCATACCTCAAGGACCCATGGCCATGATCGATTTTATGTACAAATATTATAGTGCACTTTAATCCTATAACATGCCAACTATATCCGGATGTTTTCTTATCATGTCACATAGCCAATATATCATTTCCAAAACCATTTACTTACTGTTTTACAATGCATTACATAAAACCATCACTTATGCAAAACCACATTGCCGAAGCAACAACACATTCCCTCAAGGAACAAATCTCAATGGTCACTAGCTTTTGCATATTTAAAATCCATTGCATATGTATTTTAAACCATGCATTTATAGTAGTAAATCAAACCATGTTTAAACCAAAACATGAAACAATATGCTCATATCCGAACCAATATTCAAGAGTGACATGATGGAAACTTACTTCCGAGCTTAGGTAAGTGTTTCACGCTTAACCTAAACTCCCACCATCATTTACAAACCTTTAGGAATCATTTAAAACCAGTTTCCACTTACCGATTACTCCCTGCCTTGCTCGCCAATACAAATAGTGCTCCCAGCGAGCCACAATCCACTTTAAGCTACTTCACTTCGATTATTCCCTATTTTAGCCATGCAAAACCAGAGGAAATATGAATCAAAATGCATCCAAACCAATGCCTCAAGCAATTACCCGCAACTCACAAGTTGCCCACTCAAAAACCATCTGAAACTCATCGAAATTAACCTCAAACACCTTTCAATCTTAACCCAGCCACAATATAACGACTTGATACATCAAACTTCATCAATTAACATCTAAAAACACCTTTACAACATCTTTTTACTTCCAGCAATGATTAAACGCCATTAACATCACAAAAACCCTTAACTATCAATCTTAAACAATAGAGATTCAACTAGTTTCGGGATTACAATGTTAAAACCAAGATATTAACATTATTAAACATCACAAACACGTTCTAATCAGATCAAGAACCCATCAAAATAGATCCAAAAAGAAGATCTATCAATTTCATAAATCAAAACACAATTAAACCACTTTTCCATAATTAAACTATCAAAACACATTAGAAAACAATTGTAAAGGATCAATAACTTGGGAATTTCAGTAAATAACCTTTCATTAGAGGAGAAGAACAAACATTACCTCTAATGGATGCTTTCTCCCTTAATTGGATGATTTTACATGAGAAAACAAAATTAAAACAATAAGGTTTTTATAAACAATCAACAAGAAATCATTTGAAATCAAATGATTAAAGAAAACATGATTTTACCTTAAGATTTAAAAGAAGAGAATGGTGTTTGGCTGGAGAGATTTTGAGAGAAAAGACTTTGAAAGAAAGTTAGTTACGTGATTTTTGTTTAAAGAATTAATTATTAAATTAATTATCTCCAGCCTATTTATATTTTGCAAAACCACTTTAAAAATAGCCAATTAAAGGATAAAGTATGGGATTAGAATTTGGGAAAATAACTCCTTAAAGATTCAAAATTTTGACCCTTTTACAAAACAGTCACTAAAAACAGTTTTTAAAGTTTACATTTTGGTCACTAGTCCAAAATGTTCAATGTCCAAATCTCGTTTTCCAAAATTGATTCCACAAAAATCATTAAAATATTAAATAATGATTTTAGAACATTTTCCCATATTTTTATCACCTTCAAAAATATTTAATCCGATTTAATCCCAAAATCGACTCGAATCTCTAATATCAGTCCACCGGACCCTCAAAATGAACTCCAAAACATCTAGATCCAAAACCAGGGCGTTACAACTCTCCCCCACTTAAGAAATTTCGTCCTTAAAATTTACCTGGAGGAAACAAATGAAAAAATTGCTCCAACATGTCCGACTTACTTTCCCAAGTGGCTTCCTCGACACCACGATGTCACCACAAAACCTTAGCTAGCTCAATCGTCTTGCCACGAAGAACTTTACTACTGGAATCAATGATTTCTATCAGTTCCTCATCAAAGGATAAATCTGGCCTCAACTTAACATAACATGCGAGGGATCCGACCAATACCTCCGTAACATAGATACATGAAACACATCATGTATTTTCCTAACTCGGGAGGCAACCTCAACCGATAAGCCACATGACCAACATGTTCCACAACCTCATATGGTCCAATAAAATTCGGACTAAGCTTACCCTTACGTTCGAACCGCATCACCTTTTTTCATGGTGACATTTTCAAGAACACACGATCACCCACCGCATATTCAATCTCCTTACGCTTCAAATTCACATAGGATTTCTGTCGATCCGCGGCCGCTTTCAAGAGATCACACACAAGCTTTACCTTCTCATCCGTGTCTTTCAACACATCCGGTAAGGAAACATACTTTTCCTCTACCTCAGCACAACACAAAGGCGTGCGACACCTTTGGCCATACAATGCCTCATACGGTGCCATTTGTATACTTGCCTGATAGCTATTGTTATAAGAAAACTCAACCCAAAGGTAAATGCTTCTCCCAGGTTCCTTGGAACTCAATGATACAACACCTCAACATATCCCCCAAAACCTGGATAACACGTTGTAGCGACCTAATTTTTTTTTCTTCAAATTTTGAATTTTTTAAAAGTCGAATGAGATCGTTAAAAAGGAGTAGTAGGGTTCCTTTCACATTTTTAAATTAATTTTTTATTTTTGTTGTTTGAAAAATTCTTTTGAAATGGGGAGTTTCTTTAAAGAATTCATATCTTATATTTTTTTGAAAACGATAAAACTTGAAGTCGCCACCGGCCACTGAGGTATGTCGGACACCACAAAAACCAGAGATTCATTTGAAAGTAGGTTCGGGTGTCAGTTATGGATGGGGAAGGTTTTGGCACCCCCAAACCGCCCAAAAATTAGTACCAAAAGAAAAAATATAATTACCGCTTTGTTCATATTAAATTTTCCGAATTAAGGTGACGATTAAATTGAAATTTGGTTATACATGCAAGTGAATTTTAAGATCCCCGTTATTTGAGAGTAAACTGAAAAACTACCACCACTACGTTTGGTACTGGCCACATTTACTATCGAATAAGAGGGCACTGCATTAACAGTTCATATATCCGAATGTGAGAAAATAAAGCAAATATATATGCAAAATAAGAGCATAAATAAAGGCAAAAATAAAATGTCTGAAAAAAAGACCGGATCGAACAAAAGATAAAATAAAGAGCGAAAATTTAAATATCCGGATAAGGACCAAATCGAACATAAAAAGAAATACAGAAAATAAATACAAAAATTAAAATACGAGAAAATAAATTACGGGAAAATTAAATTGCGAGAAAAATAAAAGCTGGAATTAAAAAGAATCCGAAAAGGGACCATATAAAAAAACAATCTAGAAAAAAGACCGAATCGAACAATGCAATTCAGAAAAAAGGACCGGATCGGACAAAGCAATCCGAAAAAAAGACTGGATCTAACATGGAAAGAAATGCAGAAATTAAATAGCGGATAGTAAATGTTAGTTGCGGAAATTAAATGAAAAAGGCAAACATAACCCGAGCCCTTAAATAGGTGCTTGCTACTTTCGGGCAAACAATAGCAAAGTTAATTCCACACATTACTTTAAAAGAAAATGCAAAATGCAAGGAAATGTAAACAAATGAACTCCTATGAAGGAAAACTAGGAAATCAGCACCCAACAAAAGTCATGCCCACTATTCTTTCTTCTTAAAATCTCAAAAGGCCGGCCTCAATCATTCTTTGAACCTTGTTTTTTAGGGCTCCACAATTCTCCGTAGTATGGCCCGTACTACCCACATGGTAGTCACATATGGCATTAACATCATAACCCTCGGGATACGGAGGATCTTTTGGTTTGGATTGAACTGAGGTCAGAAGCTTCCTTTCAACAAGCACTAGGAGCAAATCAGTGTACGAAATTGAAACTGGATGAAGAACGTTTGAAGACTTTGCAGACCATGATGATCGATTACGGTAGTGGCCTTGAGGTTGATTGGTTGAGTGAGAACCTACCATATGAACGCGAGAGTTATTTCCCTTCTGAGAGTAGGGGTTGTTTATCATTCTTTTTTAAAGCGTCCTCGAGGCGCTTTCCCGTCATGACCAATTCTGTAAAGCTAACGACTCGGTGGCTTATCAAGTGATCATACAATGCTCCTTTTAGAGTATCCACAAACATATGAGTAATTTCTCTCTCCTGAATAGGGGGCTGAACCTGAGCTGCCATGTCTCGCCATCGTTGAGCGTATTGGCGAAAACTTTCATCAGGTGTCTGTTCAAACTTTGTAGTAGGAATCGATTCAGGATCATCTCTGTTACATGCTTGTACTGTTCTATAAAGGCTTTGGCTAAACCTTCCAAGACTTGATCTGAGCCCGTGTTAACTGATTATACCACCTCATGGCAGACCCTACCAAACTATCTTAGAAATAGTGGATCAACAACTTCTCATTGTCAACCATGCCATCTTGCGGCAAAACATGGTTATGTGGGTAGTAGGGCAAGTCGCCCCATCGAATTTCTCAAATTCTGGGTCTTGAACTTGTACGGGATCTCTATATCTTGGATCAAACTAAGATTCTTGGCATTCAATCCATAGGAATTGTCCTTATTGTCTTTTGCTCAAAACCACTCCTCAAGATCCTTCTTGGTTTCCTCCAATTGCTTGGAGAATTCTGCCTTTACTTGGTTCAATTTTTCCAACTCATCAAAGTTCGGGATGCTATCTCTGACATTTTCGGCGTTTCCAAAGGTTATACCCGGTTGAGCTAGGGTGAAGGCGCCGACTTGGTGGGAAGAAGATACCCCTTGCGTAGGTCCTGGTGTAGGGTTGATAAAGATCGGAGAGTGTAAAGAATCTCCTAAGTTTTGAGTGAGATTTCTAACGGTACCTTTTCCATTCGGGTTCTCGCTTCACTTGAGGTCTAACAATTGAGACAATTCATTCATCATGCCTTGTTAAGATTTGGCAATGGTCTTTCTCATTTCTAACTGAGCCCGCTCTAATTACCCCCTAAGATCAGCTTCTATCTTGGCAAAAATTTCTTCCATTTACCTTTCCTGATGTCAGGGAAGTAAATGTAGGACCCTTGATCTCTGGCACAGGATCCCCAACAATTACTTTTATTGTTTCATAAATTAATGCATGATATATGCTTTATGCAATACATGAAACAAAATAAATGCAAGTATGAAGACATTGATTCTATTAGTGGTCACCCTAGAGCAACTCCCATTGGCTTGGAAAAGGTTCTTGATGTAAATGAGGCACCAATAATTCTCAACCCTAACTTCTAAATCTTCACTGGCTCTGAGTAGTCGAATGAATCTTGATGTCTTCTCCATCACGGGGCCATAATAGAAATGAAGTGCCTTGGCTTTAGAGACTGATGTTTCCACATACTGGGTTACCTCTTGCACCCGAACTTTCAATAATATGTTGTATCGGTCTCGGTCTTGAATAAATCGGCTAGCATCACGAAGACGCGTGAATAACCTTGAACTGCAACTTCAAGTCTCAAACTGAACTTGAAACATCTCTTTCTAATGATGATAGGCCTGAAGCTCGAGGAATCCATTCTGGTTGCGATATTCTTGGAAAGACTGACAGACCACCTCGTATGTCTTTCGAATCCCAAAAGGCCACCTTGCTGTAGGCCCGCTTAGGTATACTCCATTATTATGTGCTTATCTGGCAAACGGCCACCTTGATCCCTTTGGTTGACCTCGGACCACTATCAAATTGCTGAAATGGTATCCTTCTTCTTGAGATACCTCTTATTAATAATGAAAGATCTCAAATTGGGCAAACCACTCGAATCAACACCATCATGTCATGCAATGTCGATACAAAGATATGGAAAACAAAATAAAACACAAAAAAGTCAGTACCGGATAAAATCAACGGATATAAAAATAAAGTGGGAAATTAAATCAAGCATCAAATAAAACAACCCTATTTACACCTTTCTAAAAACCTAGGTTTAACCGCATGGCTCTAAAGGGGTGAGCTTTCTATGTTTTCTACATGCAGTTTTGGTTCTAAAAGGTACCCGAATTGTCCTTCTGTCCCCTCCTAAGGGTAGCAAGCCCCCCGATCATCACCCATTATAGGCTCATTTCAACCGAGCTCAATTCAAGGGGACCCTTTCGCTATGTCCGTATGGGGAAACAATATTCCCACAAAAACATAGGGTAGTCGAGCCCTGAAGATACTTACTAGGCCCATACGGAGGAACAATTTCCACACGAAAGCACTAGCGTTTTCCCCCACTTAAAAGGACGAGTTTAAATGCCAAAATTTAAATACTTTAAAAAAAACTCGCATTTATAAACGAATATTAATTTAATCGTCACTTTAATTAACAACTTTCAATATTAATAGAGCGAAAATTACATTTTATTTTTCTTGAAAAATGGCCTAACTCACTTTAGTTTTAAAAATCAAAACCAGCCCCTAGTGGAGTCGCCAACTGTAGCGACCTAATTTTTTTTCTTCAAATTTTGAATTTTTTAAAAGTCGATTGAGATCGCTAAAAAGGAGTAGTAGGGTTCCTTTCACATTTTTAAATTAATTTTTTGTTTTTTGAAAAATTCTTTTGAAAATGAGGAGTTTCTTTAAAGATTTCGTATCTTATATTTTTTTGAAAACGATAAAACTTAGAGTCGCCACCGGCCATTGAGGTAGGTCGGACACCATAACAACCAAAGATTCGTTTGAAAGTAGGTTCGAGAGTTGGTTACGAATGGGGAAGGTTTTGGCACCCCACACCACCCAAAAATTGGTACCAAAAGAAAAAAAATATAATTACCGCTTTGTTAATATTAATTTTTCCGAATTAAAGTGACGATTAAATTGAAATTTGGTTATACATGTGAGTGAATTTTAAGAGCCTCGTTATTCGAGAGTAAACTGAAAAACCACCACTACTACGTTTGGTACTGGCCACATTTACTATCGAATAAGAGGACACCGCATTAACAGTTCATATATCCGATGTGAGAAAATAAAGCAAATATATATATGCAAAATAAGCGCATAAATAAAGGCGGAAATAAAATGTCAGGAAAATAGACCGGATTGAACAAAAGATAAAATAAAGAGCAAAAATTTTAATTTTCGAAAAAGGACCAGATCAAACAGAAAAAGAAATGCAAAAAATAAATACGAAAATTAAAATGCGAGAAATTAAATTGCGGGAAAATTAAATTGCGAGAAAAATAAATGCTGGAATTAAAAAGAATCCGGAAAGAGACTGGATCAAATAAAGTAATACGGAAAAAGGACTGAATCGAACAAAAGAGCGTAAAATAAAAGAGACACAAAAAAGGACCGGATCTAACATGAAAAGAAATGCAAAAATTAAATAGCGGAAAATAAATGTTAGTTGCGAAAATTAAATGTTAGGTGTAGTAATATATATATACACTATACATATGTAAATATTATATTATACTAGTGATAATATGGATAATATATAATAATAATAATATATGATGATAAGTGTTCAAAAGTACTATTTTTCTTACCCTTTTTACTCATATTATTGTTAGACTTAGGCTCATATTAGTTGCATAATTAGCCATTCATGCATTAATCCATATTTCCTTCCATCGTTGAGCTTGATTACATAACTTGGTAGTTTTTGTGGGAAAAGATGCTGCTTTGGTGTGTTTTGTGTGTATATGCAGGATCACTTGCCAAAGCAAGGCTAGAGCTAGTTGCCAGGGCAATACATGAAGGAGACGCCGAGCCAGTTGCCCGGGCAATTGTTGACAAGAGCAAAGGTGATATGGTAGTCGAAATTGATGACTAGACAAGCCCAAGATGACGTGGAGCAAAGCCCAATCCCAAAGGAATTTGATTTCCATGAAGAGATTAAAGAAGAATTAAATTCCAAGAAGATAGGAGAAGTTATAGTAGGAATATAATTATAATAAAATAATTATATTCTTTAAAGATAATTTAATTCCAACTTAACTTCCTCCTCAAAGAAGGACTTTGGCCTAGCCCTATAAATAAGAGGGAGATTTCGACAATCCATAGATAGAAAAGAGAAGGGAATTTCGACAACTCCAAGAAGGGCAAGAGGAGAGAATTTTCGACAAGCATCTAGGGCAAGGAGGATTTCGACAAGCCTTATTCTTCATCATTTTCTTTCTTGTTCGATTGGGTTCATGCTAGGGATTATTTATCTTGTGTTTCTTTGGAACCTAGCCATGAACTAAATCTATTTGGCTATGGTTATTGTGTTTTGTGGTTGTGAGAAACTATTGGATTTTGTTTAGGTAATAAGAGTTTGCACTTTTCTATTCAAGGTTTATTCATTCTTGGTTCTTATTCTTGTTTGCGAGTGAATTGGGAGAGGATCTCGTAACTTCATCTATTTATCTAATATCGGGAGAGTTAGATTCAAGAAACGAATGAATATGATCTTTATTCAATCTATTGATGGTGAAGATTAATCCGGCTTAGGAATAAGTTAACGATTTCAACGGCTAAGAGGAGCGCAAGATTGGTTGTTGTTCACCCTTGATTCACGCAGGGATGTATTATCAAGGCATGCACAAGTAGCTAGAGTTTCGACTTAGGGATAAGAAGAAACCATTGAAGAACGCTCTGCCGAACCTTGAAGGTTGCTGCCCAGACGCCCAAGTAGTTGCCCAGGCAACCATCGATTAGTTGCCAAGGCAACCCCGTTGTGCAAGTTGCCACGACAACTGAGTTGCCCGTGCACTCTTTTACCAAGACGATCCAATCGGCTATCACACCTCAACTCACGATAACCTGGCCTATCTCTCTCTCATTTGATCCCATATTTTCTTTTACTTTATTGCTTTCTATATTAGTTATTAGTTAAACTCCTATAATCCTTTATTTGTGTTTTTACTTTTTACAGTGCAAGAGACTAGATTCTTGAAGTGGCACCAATCCCTGTGGAGACGATATCTTTTATACTATAACTTGCGACGTGTATACTTGCACATTTGCGTAGCACTTATTACGCGCAACAAGTTTTTGGCGCCGTTGCCGGGGATTGGCAATAGCGACTTTGTTTTTATTTTCTTGCACTTTCTTTTTACTTTTCTTGTTTAAGATTCAAAGGGCTAACAAACTTTGGTTTTGCATTGGTATATGACCAGGGCGAGACCGACTTCACCAGAATATCCCTTTGATCCAGAAGTCGAACGAACCTTACAAAGACTTAGACGAAGGATAAGAGTAGCAATGGCTAATCAAGACGACAATATGAATCAAGATGTTCCAGTAGGAGGAGGAGTGATTCTTGCACGAAACAGAACTATTCGAGACTATCTTGAAGAAGATCTTGATGGACTTAATCCAGGAGTTGTCGCACCTGAAATTGAAGCCGACCACTTTGAGTTAAAACTGGTAATGTTTAATATGATCAACACAATTGGTCAATTTGGCGGCTCAGCAACTGAAGATGCATGTCAACATCTGAAATCTTTCCTCGAGATTTGCAACTCGTTCAAAATACACGGAGTCACCCCCGATGTCTTACGATTAAGATTATTCCCCTATTCACTGAGGGATAGGGTGAAAGCATGGTTGAATAGCATTCCTGCCGGATCAATAGCATCTTGGACCAATCTTTGTCGTGATTTCCTTGCTCGGTTTAATCCTACAAATTTAACTGATAAGCTTCGTAACGACATTACTTCTTTTCGGCAGGCAGATGATGAATCCATGTACGAGGCTTGGGAGCGATATAGAGAACTTCTACACAAATGCCCCCTACACGGATTCCCAGTGTGGACTCAAGTAACAATGTTTTACAACGCCGTGAATACACCAACAAGGATGATGCTAGATGCCTCGGCAAACGGCATACTCCTAGATAAGTCGCCGGAGGAAGCAATGCAAATTTTAAACAGGCTGGCCAAGAATGATTATCAATTCCCATCTACTAGAAGAGGAGGAGTTAGACGCCAAGCCACAATACATGAACCAGGATCATCAGATTCAATTTCGGCACAATTGGCCACTTTAACGAAGATGGTCCAGAACATGCAAAAACCAAACAACACACATGAAGTCAAGGTAATGGATTCTTTTTGTGAGTTATGTGGTGATAACCATAATTCTTCTGAATATATGCAGAATCCGGAATCCAGCTTCTATGTGGGGAATTACAATCGGAACAACAATGTGATGTCCAATACATACAATCCAGCTTGGAAGAAGCACCCAAATTTTTCATGGAGTAATCCCAACAATGCTCTAAACCAGAAAAATCAGAATACACAAGCATCGGGATTCCAGCAGAATATGCCACGGCAACAGTTGCCGCAACAACAACCGACAACATCTAGTTCTTTGGAAAATTCTCTAAATGCTTTTATGATGAAAACTGAATCTTATATGGCTGAGAATAGTAACTTCATAAAAAGAACTGATGCTTTTATTAACAGGACCGAGATGAGATTGCAAAACCAAGAGGCGGCAATCAAATCATTGGAAAATCAAGTCGGACAGTTTGCTCAAAATCTGAATACTAGACCGCAAGGAGGTTTACCTAGCGATACTGAAGTCGCAAGAGGAACTGGCCATGAGCAATGTAAGGCAATCACCACTAGAAGTGGTCAACAACTTAGAGAGGCTCAAACCCACTCATCAAACAAAACTCCACAAAAAGATCAAGACGAACCTAGCGGCAAAGCCTCAGATGCTGAACCAGGAATTGCCGCGGCAACTGGCAATAAGCATGCCTCGGCAACCGACGATAAAGATGCCTCGGCAACTTGCGATAAGCATGCCTCGGCAACCCCAGTTGATAACACCTCGGCAACTCCAGTTGTCCCGGCAATGCCGTCAATCAGGTTTCAAACCAATGAAAGGATCGAAGATATCCGACTTCCACCACCATTCCCACAAAGGTTGAAGCGACAAAAGCAAGAATACCAATTCAATAAGTTTCTTGATATCCTAAAGCAAGTCCACATCAACTTGCCATTGGTGGAAGCAATTGAACAAATGCTAAGCTATGCCAAGTTTCTTAAAGACATTGTGTCCAAGAGAACAAGGCTAGGAGAGTTTGAAACAATTGCCACAACAGAGGGATGCATGGCAATGTTGCACAATCGTATGCCACCCAAGTTGAAGGATCCCAGAAGTTTCACAATACCCTGTTCTATTGGAAATCACTATGTCGGGAAAGCATTATGTGACCTTGGGGCTAGCATAAACTTGATGCCTAAATCGGTTCTCCAGAAACTAGGAATCGGGAAGGCAAGACCTACAACAGTTATGCTACAGCTAGCCGACAGATCCTATGTGCATCCAGAGGGAAAAATCGAGGACATACTGGTAAAAGTTGATAAATTTATTTTTCCCGCTGACTTTATTGTTTTGGATTGTGAAGCAGATGAGCATGCACCCATCATTCTTGGGAGACCATTCCTAGCAACAGGGAGAACCTTGATTGATGTTGAAAATGGAGAACTCACAATGAGGGTGAATGACCAGCAAGTTAAACTAAATGTGTTCCAAACACTAAGGCATGCCGATGATCCAGAAGAATGCCAACTTCTTCATGCCACGGCTGAGTTTAACTTCGACGAGGAATTTAGTTGCCTCGGCAACTACATTGCTGATCAAGAGGAACCTGAGGAGTATGAAGAACCGGTCGAAGAGGAATAACAAGAAGAGGCAAATTGGCTAGTCAATCGACCAGGTACATACTTTGAACCACTGGATTACTCAGGTAAGGAAGGTAAGCTCGAAAAACCCTCTATTGAACAACCATCGATTCTTGAGTTGAAACAATTGCCAGAGCAACTAAAATATGCATACTTAGGAACCGATAATACATTGCCTGTAATTATTTCTTCTAAGTTACAGCCTGAGCAGGAAAAGAAGCTGATCAAGATGTTGAAGCTACACAAAAAGACAATAGGGTGGACAATTGCCGACTTGAAGGGAATTAGCCCGGCAGTGTGCATGCACAAGATTTTGTTGGAAGATGATCACAAACCTTCAATTGAGGCCCAGAGGAGACTGAATCATGCCATGAAAGGGGTTGTAATGAAAGAAATCATCAAGTTGCTTGACGCCGGCATTATATACCCTATCTCTGATAGTACATGGGTAAGTCCGGTACAATGTGTACCGAAAAAGGGAGGTATAACGGTGGTAAGTAATGAAAACAATGAACTCATTCCAACCAGGACTGTGACCGGTTGGAGGGTTTGTATGGATTATCGAAAGCTAAACAAGGCCACTAGGAAAGATCACTTCCCATTACCCTTTATTGATCAAATGCTTGACCATCTTGCAGGTAAACCCTTTTATTGTTTTCTTGATCGTTATTCAGGTTACAATCAAATTGCCATAGCACCAGAAGATCAAGAAAAGACAACCTTCACATGCCCATACGATACTTATGCCTTCCGAAGGATGCCATTCGGATTGTGTAACGCCCCGACAACCTTCCAAAGATGCATGATGGCGCTCTTTTCAGACATGGTCGAAGACTTCCTTGAGATCTTTATGGATGATTTTTCTGTTTTTGGTAATGACTTCGACAGTTGTCTCGGCAATTTAGAGAGGGTGTTGGCAAGATGTGAAGAAACTGATTTAGTCCTTAATTGGGAGAAATGTCATTTTATGGTAGATGAAAGAATAGTGCTCGGCCACAAGATTTCATCCAAGGGAATTGAAGTAGACAAAGCCAAGGTGGACGTGATCGAGAGATTACCCCCACCAAGTTCGGTTAAAGGAATTCGAAGTTTTCTTGGACATGCAAGTCTTTACAGGAGGTTCATTCATAATTTTTCTAAAATCACTAAACCCTTGTGCAATTTGCTTGAACATGATAAAGCCTTCGATTTTGATGATTCTTGCACCCAAGCATTCAAAACCCTAAAGGAAAAGCTAGCCTCACCACCCATTGTCGTTCCACCAGATTGGACGCTACCTTTTGAGCTCATGTGTGATGCAAGTGATTTTGCGGTAGGAGCAGTCCTAGGCCAACGCACAGGTAAGACCTTCCATGTGATATACTACGCTAGTAAAACTCTTATTAGTTCTCAAGTGAATTACACAACAACGGAGAAAGAGTTACTAGCTGTAGTTTTCGCATTTGACAAGTTCCGATCCTATTTGATTGGTACAAAGGTAATTGTTCATAAGGACCATTCGGCAATCAAATACCTATTTGCTATAAAGGATGCTAAACCTCGTTTGATTCGTTGGATATTACTTTTACAAGAATTTGATATTGAAATTAAGGACAGAAAAGGAGCAGAAAATCAAGTGGCCGATCACTTATCACGTTTGGAACGCAATAGGGAGGAGGACGCAGATCTAGAGATATGCGATGCATTCCCGGATGAACAACTTTTAGTTTCCTCAGCAACCATGGACGCGCATGCCTCGGCAGCCCTCGACGCATCGGCAACCATGGACGCACACGCCTCGACAACTCTCGATGCTGCAACAGCCTTTGACGCGCACACCTCAGAAATTTTGGGAGTAGTCACCACGGCAGCACATGCCTCGGCAATACCCTGGTACGCGGATTTAGTTAATTTCCTTGTTTGTGGTATTTTACCTTATGGCATTACTCACCAAGGGAAGAAGCGGTTCCGCCATGATGCTAAGCATTACTTTTGGGACGAGCCTCTTTTGTTTAAACAATGTGCAGATCAGGTTATACGCCGATGTGTCCCTGAAGAAGAGCAACAGAATGTACTCTAGCAATGCCATTCTTCACCATATGGAGGACATTTTGGAGGAACTCGTACCGCGGCCAAAGTTCTTGATGTAAATGAGGCACCAATAATTCTCAACCCTAACTTCTAAATCTTCACTGGCTTTGAGTAGTTGAATGAATCTTGATGTCTTCTCCATCCCCGGGCCATAACAGAAATGAAGTGCCTTGGCTTTCAAGACTGATGTTTCCACATATTGGGTTACCTCTTGCACCCAAACTTTCAAAAATGTGTTGTACCGGTCTCGGTCTTGAATAAATCGGCTAGCATCACGAAGACGCGCGAATAACCTTGAACTGCAACTTCAAGTCTCAAACTGAACTTGAAACATCTCTTTCTAATGCTGATAGGCCTGAAGCTCGAGGAATCCATTCTGATTGTGATATTATTGGAAAGACTGACAGACTTCTTCGTATGTCTTTCGTATCCCAAAAGGTCATCTTGCTGTAGGCTCGCCCAGGTATACTCCATTATTATGCGCTTATCTGGCAAACGACCATCTTGATCCCTTTGGTTGACCTTGGACCACTATCAAATTGCTGAGCTGGTATCCTCCTTCTTGAGATACATCTTATCCATAATGAAAGATCTCAAATTGGGCAAACCACTCGAATCAACACCATCATGTCATGCAATGTTGATACAAAGATATGCAAAACAAAATAAAACACAAAAAAGTCAGTACCGGATAAAATCAACGGATATAAAAATAAAGTGGGAAATTAAATGAAGCATCAAACAGAACAACCTTATTTACACCTTTTATGAAAACCTAGGTTTAACCACATGGCTCTAAAGGGGTGAGCTTTCTATGTTCTCTACATGCAGTTTTGTTTCTAAAAGGTACCCGAATTGTCATTCTGTCCCCTCCTAAGGGTAGCAAGCCCCCTGATCATCACCCATTATAGGCTCCTTTCAACCGAGCTTAATTTAAGGGGACCCTTTCGCTATGTCCGTACGGGGAAACAATATTCTCACGAAAACATAGGGTAGTCGAGCTCTGAATGTACTTACTAGGCCCATACGGAGGAACAATTTCCACACGAAAGCACTAGCGTTTCCCCCACTTAAAAGGACGAGTTTAAATGCCAAATTTTAAATGCGTTAAAATAAACTCGCATTTATAAACGAATATTAATTTAATCGTCACTTTAATTCACAATTTTCGATATTAATAGAGCGGAAATTACATTTTATTTTTCTTGAAAAATGGCCCGACTCACTTTAGTTTTAAAAATCAAAACCAGCCCCCAGTGGAGTCGCCAACTGTAGCAACCTAATTTTTTTTTTCAAATTTTGAATTTTTTAAAAGTCGATTGAGATCGCTAAAAAGGAGTAGTAGGGTTCCTTCCACATTTTTAAATTAATTTTTTGTTTTTTGAAAAATTCTTTTGAAAATGGGGAGTTTCTTTAAAGATTTCGTATCTTATACTTTTTTTGAAAATGATAAAACTTGGAGTCGCCACCGGCCATTGAGGTAGGCCGAACACCATAAAAACTAGAGATTCGTTTGAAAGTAGGTTCGAGAGTTGGTTACGGATGGGGAAGGTTTTGGCACCCCACACCGCCCAAAAATTGGTACCAAAAGAAAAAAAATATAATTACCACTTTGTTAATATTAATTTTTCCGAATTAAAGTGACGACTAAATTGAAATTTGGTTATACATGCGAGTGAATTTTAAGAGCCTCGTTATTCAAGAGTAAACTGAAAAACCACCACTACTACGTTTGGTATTGGCCACATTTACTATCGAATAAGAGGACACCGCGTTAACTGTTTATATATCCGAATGTGAGAAAATAAAGCAAATATATATATGCAAAATAAGCGCATAAATAAAGGCGGAAATAAAATGCCAGGAACAAAGACCGAATCGAACAAAAGATAAAATAAAGAGCAGAAATTTAAATTTTTGAAAAAGGACCAGATCAAACAGAAAAAGAAATGCAGAAAATAAATACGAAAATTAAAATGCGAGAAATTAAATTGTGGGGAAATTAAATTGCGAGAAAAATAAATGCTGGAATTAAAAAGAATCCGGAAAGAGACCGGATCAAAAAAAGTAATTCGAAAAAAAGGCCGGATCAAACAAAGCAATCCAAAAAAGGACTGGATCAAATAAAGTAATACGAAAAAAAGGATTGAATCGAACAAAAGATCGTAAAATAAAAGAGACCCAAAAAAAGACCAGATCTAACATGAAAAGAAATGCGAAAATTAAATAGCGAAAAATAAATGTTAGTTGCGGAAATTAAATGTTAGGTGTAGTAATATATATATATACACTATACATATGTAAATATTATATTATACTAGTGATAATATAGATAATATATAATAATAATATATGACATATATGTTATAACTATAATATAATATATACTATAAGATAGGTAATACTATATAATATATAGTAATAATAATGTATAATATAAACATAATACTTATACTATATAATATGTATTAAACATATATATATATAATAAGACAAAGTAAAATAACAACTATATGTATATAAAGGGATAATATGAAATTATAATAACAATATATACAAGCAAATAAATTAAACAACATCCAACGAGTAAAATAAAATACATGTCACAAACAAAATAAATTAAACAAAATAAAACATATAAGAAAGAAATTAAAAAACAACAACAAAGATTACCATTAAAATCATCCACATTTTCATTAAACCGTAAAAATGGATTACACATTAAATATAAAAGGAAAAAAAAGTATACCCAAAATCCAAATATATGCTCAATCAATCAATGGTTGTCGATGGGGTTGAAAAACTTGATTCAAGGATATTAATTGTAGTTCGAATGGTGTAGTGTTGGAGGGTTGGGAGAAATAATGGCAGTGGAGAGTCTTGGGGAATGAAAATGCTGTGGTGGGTGATAATGTCTGGGAAAGTGAATCAAAATGTTAGATGATTTTGAGGAAATGTAATCAATTCGTGGGGGGAAATTCTTTTGGAAAAAATGAAATAGGGGAAAGAATTAGGGGCCGTGGGTTTTTTGGGGCTGGGAGCAATGGATTTTTGGAATGAGAGATTGGTGCGGCAGTGGGGAGAATTTTGGGGCTGCGGCCGCGAAAAAAATGTGAGTGGGGGTCCTCTTGTATTATATATATATAGAGAGGGAAGAAGGATATTTTATGGGAATAAAAATGAGATTTAGGTTTTAATATATAAGGTGATAAATGGTATTTTTGGGTTATCTCTTAAAAAAATGAGAACTAATAAAAATTAAAGTCTTGGGCCCCAAGTATTTTCCAACCAATGAGAGTAAAGCCTTAATGAGGAATGAGTTAGGATTTTTATTTTTATTTTTGTATTTTTTACTATATAAAGTTATATGTAATGGGCCATGTAATTTTGGGCTTAAGGTATAAGGTTTTGGGTATTAAAAGGGTGATGTGGATTGATCTTATTTCGAGCATTTTTATTTTAAACCCGGACAAAATTTAGTGTCTGTACACGCTCAAACTGTCCATCCATTTGAGGATGATACGCGGTACTGAATCTCAACCACGTACCCAAAGTTTGATGCAAAAACTCCCAAAACCTTACTGTAAACCTCAAATCTCTATCCGAAACAATGGACTTAGGTACTTCGTGCAAACGCACAATCTCAGCGATATACAAGTTCGCCAACTAGTCCAAGGTATACGTCACATGCACTGGCAGGAAATGCGCACACTTCTTAAACTGATCAACAATCACCCAAATGGAATCCTTTTTAGCCGGTATCAAAGGCAACCTTGACACAAAATCCATGATGATTCTCTCCCATTTCCATTATGGAATTCTCAACGGTTGCAACAATCCGGATGGAAACTGATGTTCAGCCTTAACCCGCTGAGATACCGAGCATTTAAAAACAAAATTCGTCACATCCTTCTTCAAACCAACCCAATAGTACACTTCTTTCAACCCACGATACATCTTGGTACTACCGGGATGCATAGCAAAAGGACTAGAGTACGCCTTCATCAAAATAGTGTGCCTCAACTTCGAATCATTCAGCACAACTATTTGACACTTGAAACCCCAAAACTCCATATCATCAAAATAATATTCCGTCAGATTACCATCCGATATGTCCTTAACATGGGGAAACAAAGAATCATCACGTGATTGCTTAGCTTTAATCATTTGTGACAATGTCAGTTTAACTTACAACTCAACCAACAAACCACCTTCTCGTGTCACACTCAACCTCACAAACATGGCCCTAAGCTCAACTGCAACCATATGACTCAACGCATCCGCAACCACATTAGCCTTTTCAGGATGATACTCGATCATCAAGTCATAATCCTTAAGCAACTCCAACCATCTACGTTGCCTAAGATTCAAATCCTTTTGGGACACCAAATACTTCAAACTCTTATGATCCGTAAAAACAACACACTTCTCTCCATAAAGATGAGGTCTCCAAATGTTTAAGGCAAACACCACAACCGCAAGCTCCAAAACATGAGTCGGGCAGTTCGTTCATGAACTTTCAGCTGTCTCGATGCATAGGCCACCACCTTACTTTTTTTGCGTCAGCACACAACCCAAACCACGTAAGACACATCACTATAAACCATAAACTCCTTCCTTGACTCGGGTTGGATCAACACATGAGCATGTGTAAAAACTTCCTTCAACTTCTCAAAACTATGTTGTTGCTTCTTTGACCACACATAAGAAATATTCTTTGCAACAACTTCGTCAATGAAGCCGCAATACTAGAAAACCCATCTACAAATAACGATAATAACCAGCCAACCCAAGAAAACTACGAACCTCCGATATTGACTTAGGTTGCTTCCAATTGAGAATAGCCTTAATTTTTTGTAGATCAACACGAATACCCTCCGCGGAAACCATATGACCAAGGAACATCACTTCCTTCAGCCAAAACTCACACTTATTCAGCTTAGCGTACATCTGAATATCCTTCAAAACTTGCAATACAATCTGCAAATTTCGATCATGTTATTCCTCGATATGAGAGTACACAAGAATATAATCTATAAACACCACCACGAACTGATCAAGATATTCATAAAACACCCTATTCATCATATCCATGAAAGCAGCTGGGGCATTCGTCAAACCAAACGGCATCCCCAAGAACTCATAATGTCCGTACCTCGTACGAAACACAGTCTTTTGCACATCCACGTCTTTAACCTTCAACTGATATTTTTCTGATCTTAAATCAATCTTAGAAAACAACGTTGCCCCACAAAACTGATTGAACAAGTCATCAATTCGTGGCAGCGGGTACTTGTTGTTCACCGTCAACTTATTCAACTGACAGTAAACAATGAATATATGCATCGTACTATCCTTCTTTTTCACAAAAAGAACTGGAGCACCCCAAGGCGAAGCACTCGGTTGAATGAACCCACGGTCTAACAACTCCTGAAGATGTGTCTTCAACTCTCTCAATTCCTTCGATGCCATCCTATAGGGAGCAATGGACACCGGTACCGCACCCACGTACGTCTCAATACCAAACTCCACCTCTTTATCTGGCAGTAAACCCGATAAATCTTTAGGAAACACCTCCCACAAATCACAAATAGTCTGAATATCCTACACCAGAACACCCTTAACTTCCAGATTCATCACGATAGCCAAATAAGCTTGACAGCCTCCTTGCATCAACTTTTCCACTTGTGCAGCCGAAACAACATTGGACAAGAATTTCACATTCTCGCCAACGTCCACAACTTCGTAATCATTAGCTAACCTCAAGAAAATCTTTTTGAATTCACAATCCACAGCCGCCTTGTGCTCACTTAACCAATCCATACACAAAATAACATCAAAATCATGGAATAACAACTATGTTAAATCCGCGGCAAACTCATGACCTTGAACAACCAAATGACATCTCCTATACAACCTTCTAGTAGTAACCGTCTCACCAAAAGAACTAATTACTAAAACTACATCGGCCTCTGAGAAATTATCCGTAAGTGTGGACATATGTATGCATGATTCGTTATATGTCATCCTAGATGTCTATGCATATGGATGCAAAAACCTCTAATGTCATGCCTAAAGATGTACGCATGTATTGACATATTTAAATATATACATATAAGTGTTTTTTTGCACCGTACATGTTCAACATCCACACTTACATATAATATTCTCGGTACCAATATTCCCTCCAACAAGTTGAAAATACTCTAGCAACCCTCAAATGTTGATCAAAATCTTTCTTGGTACCACAGTACATAAGAACACCACCACTCTGGCCACTACCCAAAACTGGGTATATAGAGAATACCCAATATGTCATATTCTAGAATGTCACTAGCACATTCGACGCTTCCTCAAATAGCCATATTGGCCAACGATCTAAAACCCAACTAGCGCTAACCACGCTAGAGCCACAGGAAAGGACTCTCAGGTGAACAACCCACCTCATACTCGGCAACTGACATGCCACCCTGCGATAATGACATAAACTCGTGCTCTCTCGCATCCAGATACCGAGAACCAAAATACTTCCTCTTGAAAGCTCTCCTAAAGAACTCTCAAGTTACATTCGCCTCCAGACACCAGTAACCGCGGTTACCCACCAGTGGTAAGTATCACCCTGCAATAGGGACACAATACAACCCAGCTTCTAAGCATCAGGATAATCCATCTGATTCAAAATAAGAATCATACTCTCTATCCATTCTTCGAATGCTTCAGGCTCTAACCCCTAAACTCTACATATTCCAAACTACGAAGATGCTCTAAGGGTAAACCTTGATTAACCACTACGGTAGGTGCCGGTGCTTACACTTGCACCCTAGCCATTGCTGCCAGAAAAGCTCATGAGGTACATCACCTACCCCAACATCAACAGGAGGAACCAACGAAGGAGGATGAGGTAAAGTATTACGATGATTCCCCACATCATCATTATTTTGCCCATACCCGACATTACCAGCCGCCGAACGAGTCCCACGTCGAGCCATGCTAACAAAAGCATCAAAATATATTAAAGTCGGGCTAGCATTCTGTAACACCCTCAACGTATATTTGATGATTTAATATACATTGAAGATGTTACTAAAGTTTTTAACTGATTTCCTGACATGTAAATTCTTTTTTTGACAAAGTAGCTCAGTGGTTGACCTTTTCTCAGTTTCCAAACAAAACAATGTCTAGCAATCGCAACTAGTTTTGACCCTGAATTGGTTGTAAAATACTTTAAGAAGTTATTAAAATGAGAATATAAATCAGGGTGAAAACTTTGTATGCTGCCTAGATACTTTCTTGTTTTTAAAATTATTACGCGATAAATGACCAACTAAGTATAAAACTGTTTAAAGTATCTTTCTAAAATTTTTAAAATAAGTCATGATGCTAGATCATACGAAATAGATACTTATTTAATATCTATACATGCCCCATTAGACTAGGATGTGATGATACTTACTGTTAGTACAAGCTAACTTGATCCAACAATGTGCAGTTTTTCTTTTGCTATCTAATCTGAAGTACCTACGTGTGATAAAAAATACATGTTAAGTATAACTTAGTGAAACATAATTATAATAATATAAACAATAATTTTAATAACACAGTTTTGCAATATGGAAAATGATTTTCATTTGCAATTGTTAACATTTTATCATATATAGAATAGCCTTATTTGTATAGTTCATTTGACCAATATAATATTCCAATCACAAGATTTGATCTGGTTTACCAGTCTTGTGTACATTTAGATTTTTAGCTTAACTACTTGCATAATTGCATTTCAAGTATTATAGCCAAAGTATTAGATCAAGCTATTTGTATATGCAGAATTAACCATGTATCATGACTATCTTAAGAGTCATGTCATCATTGTTCTATGTTCATCAAGTGTTCATATGCATAAAAAATTATTCAACATAAACATGCTTTCAATATGATTCATATCATTTATCAAATTTGTCATAAAATCCTGATATCAATGGTTCATGATCATCAAGTAGTCATATTTTTATCACGTAATCATTTGCATATCATATTTTTTAACATAGCCATACTTTCATCATGTAATCATTTGCATATCATATCCTTTAACATAGTGGTACCGCTCTCGTGGCCCGCAACGAAACAGTGCTTTACCCCTAGATGTCCAGTCAACTGCTGTGCCTCAACGCATTTCGAGGAGAACCAGCTAGCTCTGGGTTCGAGTGGTATTTCACCCCTAACCACAACTCATCCGCTGATTCTTCAACATCAGTCGGTTCAGACCTCCACTTAGTTTCACCCAAGCTTCTTCCTGGTCATGGATAGATCACCCAAGTTCGGGTCTATAAGCAGTGACAATTGCCCTATGAAGACTCGCTGATAGATTGAAGCAAAATAGCTATTAAATGATAACTTTGGTTTACTAGAGACATTTACATATTGTTTTAGCTCGGTGGAAACAAAATGCTTTTCCTAAGGATTTTATCAAATAGAAATAGAGAACAAAGTAACTAAAAAATTGTTCTATTCTAATCCCACTCTTCTAGAAGAATCATCTAGAAAGTGAATTGTTTTGAATGCATTCAGACAGAAAAGCTAACATAGATGTTATGGGCCAAATTATTATTCCATTTCATTTTTGTTCCTGCCTTATTTATTTTTTATTTCTTTTTCCTTATTTTTTGAATTTATCCATCTTCTATAAAGGAGCCGAATAAAACCAAAATTTCATGTTCGGTTTTGAATTAGAGACGTTAAAAATAATGAATCAACGTTGACTATAACCCCTAGCCTTCCAAGCTACAACGACAGAACCAAAAGCGCCCCTTGTTTCAAAGAGAGAAGGACGGGTTATTTATATTTCATTTGATGGTCAGAGGCGAATTAAATGCTAAGCAGTGGTAATTCTAAAGATTCCCCGGGGGAAAATAGAGATATCTCCTACTTTACCCGTAATATGTGGAAGTATTGACGTGATTTCATAGAGTCATTTGGTCTGAATGTTACATGAAGAACATAAGCCAGATGACGGAACGGGAAGACCTAAGATGTATAAGATCATAACATGAATGGTTCGACAGATTTGGATTCCTATATATCCATAGTTCAATGTGTTCATCAGCGTCTGACCCTGAGATGTGGATCATTCAAGGCACATTAGCATGGCGTACTTCTCCTGTTCGAATTGGGGTTTGAAACCAAACTTCTCCTCAAGAGGATAGATAGGGCGATTCAGGTGAGATCCAATGTAGATCCAACTTTCTATTCACTCGTGGGATCTGGACGGTCCGGGGGGGACCACCACGGCTCCTCTCTTCTCGATAATCCATACATCCCTTATCAGTGTATGGACAACTATCTCTCGAGCACAGGTTTAGGTTTGGACTCAATGGGAAAATAAAACGGAGCACCTAACAGCGTATCTTCACATACCAAGAACTACGAGATCGCCCCTTTCATTCTGGGGTGAGCCCATTCTAAAGTTTCAATCAATTATTGCCAATATCTGCGCCAAGAAATTAAGAACAAAAACTCGGTAGCCCAAACAAGATGTCCAAATAAGAACATCCACGCCCAGACCGATAAACTATTCATACCAAATGGGTTATACCCATTGATAAGTTGTGAAGAGTTTATTAGGTAAATCAAGAGGACTCATCCCCTGAGAACCGTATATGAGAATTTCATCTCGTACAGCTCATAGTATTCAAGGCTCTTTATTTTTGGGGCGTATACGATACCTGGGCTCCGAAAGGGGGAGATGTAATACAAATTACTAACTTGACTCTTAGGCCAAGTGTTATATTTGGTTATTTACTAAAATCTCCCTTTGGGGGCGAAGGATGGATTGTTAGTGTGGACGATTTGGAAGATATAATTGGAGGACATGTAGCGTGGGTCTTTTGCCGAAATAGAGTGGCCTTTTATTTATCGTATATTTACTTTTCTATTTTATATATAGTATTTCTATATATAGTATTCCCGGCCAAAACAAAATAAACATATTTTTTTTTGTTTTACGCCCCGTAACTAAAATAATTATTGATGGTCCAAGACCACACATATTGATAGATAAAACTTCCATTTATTCGCTGATTAGACAAATCGACCGAAAAAATCATAACTATACTTAGCAATAAAATATTAGGAAAAGCCCACATACGACGAAGATTTTTTGTCGTCGTCAGAAAAAGTAGGAGTCCGATTCCTACATTTATATTTGAACTTTGAATTAGGAATTCCGGGTACAAATATACAAATACAAGAGGTATTTAACCACACATACATGTGATTATATATGTACTACCTTAATGTAATACGATAAAGAATGAGGATTTTAAATGCGAGATCTAAAAACATATCTTTTCGTAGCACCGGTACTAAGTACTCTCTGGCTTGGTTGTTTAGCGGGTTTATTGATAGAGATCAATTGTTTCTTCCCGGATGAATGTACGAGGATCCCCGCTAATCATCCATGGCTGAATGGTTAAAGTGCCCAACTCATAATTGGCAAATTCGTAGGTTCAATTCCTACTGGATGCATGCCAATGGGACCCTCCAGTAAGTAAATGCCTCTTTTTCTCCTGAAGTTGTCGGAATTATTCGTAATAAGATAATGGCTACAATTGAAAAGGTCTTATCAATAAAATTTCCATTTATCTGTGATCTAGGCATATGTAGCAATCATTCTATAACTCTTTTCATTACCCATGCTGAGAAAATTAAATGAACTCACAAACAAAGGAAGTGTACAGTACGAAATAACATAAAAGCATACCCATTCCATAAAAAAATTATTCGAGCCGGGAGGCTAAAGAAAAGTGATAAAAAAGTGATGATGAGGGGGCCCCGTTGAGTTTTTACACTTTCATGCCTATAACTTAGTTCATCCCATTATTACATATTATATTACATATTAGAAGGACGAACCCAATCCAGAATATGAAACATAAAAGAAAATGCCTATTAAACCGATCACAGGAATACTAGTTACCGTACCTATTATCCAAAGAGGAATCCTTCCAGTAGTATCGGCCATTTATCCCACTTCCCTCCGCATTTCATCAAGTGGTCATATTAAATACATAAACAACCATAGATAATTAGGAGACACAATCCTTCCGAATGGGATAAGAGAATTCCTACTATTATTTAATATTCTACTACTTTTTTTTCTTAATTGAAGAAATAATTGGAAAATAAAACAACAAGTACAAAAATGAGTAATAGCTTGTATCCATAGAACATTTGATGTGACATAGATAATGAATAAATATGAGTTAATATCATTCCAATTGCCATTACGAAAGTAATTAGTATTTTTGGCATTAAAAAATATTTTTGGCTGGTAATTATTCCAAAAAAGACTATCAATTCTGCAACAAAACCACTCATGCCCGGTAATGCAAGAGAAGCCATCGATAAGATATTGAACATCGTAAATATTTTTGGAATGAAAATAGCCATTCTGCCCATTTCGTCAAGATAAACAAGACGCATTCTATCATAACTCGTTCCTGCCAAGAAAAGAAGTGCATCACCGATAAATCCATGAGCCAAAGGAATTGAACGAGGAGATTCTCGAATGAGGAAAATGACCCAATGACTTTGAAAGAATTGAACGAGAAGCTGTATGAGGTGAAAATCTCATGTACGGTTCTGTAGAGTGGCAGTAAGGGTGACTTATCTGTCAACTTTTCCGTCCTTGTACAATGCTCAAGGCTCTAGGCTGAGTAGCAGGAGCAACTTTTAATAATAACCACATCCGCTGAATAGAAACATTAAACTAGAAGCCCATACAAAATGAGCACATAAGAAAAGAAGGCCATATGCAGATAATGAATAACCATAAGACTGAATTACCTGGGATGCGCTCCTAGCCCAATGAATATTGCTTACTCTGGTGTTTATCAGTGGTGGTATACAATCGGGTTACGTACTAATGAAGATCTTTATATTGGAGCTGTTTTTCTACTATTTCTTTCTGCTCTATCCTTAATAGCGGGTTGGTTACACCTACAACCGAAATGGAAACCGAGCGTTTCGTGGTTCAAAAACACCGAATCTCGTCTCAATCATCATTTGTCTGGGATTAGATACCCTAATAGTCTTAGCCGTAAACGATGGATACTAGGCGCTGTGTGTATCGACCCGTGCAGTGCTGTAGCTAACGCGTAAGTATCCCGCCTGGGGAGTACGTTCGAAAAAATGAAACTCAAAGGAATTGACAGGGGCCCGCACAAGCGGTTGAGCATGTGGTTTAATAGGATCATTTTCTTCTCGAGAGATATAGACAGATGCAAAACTCTATATTTATATTATATTTTTTCTATATTTGAATTATATATACATATGCAAGCAATGGAGGAAGATAAAATTCGTTTTATTTGTCTCGACAAATTTGAATTTCATTTCACAGACATTCCATCTCCTGAAACTAATACTTTTGATGTTATTTGACGTACAATAATTTTTATATGCCTATTATGGATTTGTACCCCCTGAGATCGATAAACCTTTTGGATCTTATTAACCAAAGAGAGACGACTTTGCACTATAGTTAGCTCAGCACCAATCACGAATCCCCAAGGAATTCCAAGAATTCTTGTTATACATTCGTTCTAACCCTGAACTTTTTTTGCATGTATTATGTTACAATGTTGTCAGTTGACATTTTCAGATTATTGTATCTTATTTAAAAAAATATTTAAAAGTTTTATAAAAAATCTTATAAAAATTATTTAAAAATAATTTTCAAAAAATCTATAAATGCGACACGGCACAATTATAGTGTGTCATGTGACAATAATATCTCAAGGAAAAAAAGTTAAAAATTGATGGCTAAAATTGGTCAAATGAGTTAATTGATTCAATTTATTGATTCAGTGGCTTAATTGAGTGAAAAAAATCAAGAGCTTAATTTATTTTTTCAAAAGTTCAAGGTCTTCAAACACCTTTAAGCTTAATTTGTTATACTTCCGTCTTTAAGTTTCTTGTATCCTTCACCGATACAATCTTCTACATCAACGAAGTCTTTGAGAATCATCTCCAACTCAAATCAAATTGACCTAAAATTCAAAGGTTGACCTGACATGAAACCGATCCTAACGACCCGAATTTAACCTGAATCAAAAGCGACTGATTCGATATTGACATGACCTGAAAATAACGGATCCGATTTTGACCCGATCCAATACCCAAACCAAACCCGACTCATCATAGACCCGAACTAAACCCAAATCGATTCCAGACAAACCCAAAATAATTCGAACCGAAATTTCCAGAACCGAAACCGACCCGAACGACCAAATTGCCACCTCTACGTACATGTGTCTTTAACATGTATTATATAAGTGTTTTTCTTTTTTTTAAGACAAAATTCGTATAATTTTCTTCCTCACTTTGTCTCATTAAAATTCTTTCATTTTCGCCTCATTTTTACCAGTTTTCATCAACGGTTGACGACTTTAACCGAAAAAATCTTTTTAATTCAACAGGTGACAAATTTGGGACAAAATTATCCTCACATGAGAACAATTTTATCGTTATCGTAGAAACTATAATACACACCTAAATCATTTATGAGGAACGTTATTTTTAAATAATTCTTATACCAAAACCCATAATATGATATCCTGATCTCATTTATAAAATATAAAAAATTAATACGAAAAAGTTATACCTGGTTTTATATAAAATTAAAGGAGTGTACGTTTTTTGGGTGAAAAAAAAAATTAAAGTGTCGATGCTACTCAGGCCTCGTTAAAAATCTCTTTATGCCTAAATAGAAAAAAATAGTACCAGATAACATCTCTTACATGAAATAACCTTTATCTAAAACAAAACATAAAAATAAGAACTAATAAAGAAATCTATTCTAACTGGCTCTTCCATTAGCTTGTAGGCCCCCTTCACATTCTAACCGCTACTTGATTTGCTCGACGAGAAATTCGCTGAAGGGATACCATCCAATTCTGCTCCATCATGGATAGAATATGCATTAGGATAGATAGGTGAGGTTGCTTCATATCTTGACGATTAATATGCATAATAACATCATTCTACTTCAACCTTTTGATATTCCAACCAAGCTTCGAGGAGTCCCACATAAACTTTCCAAAATTCGGATTCAATTACTGAACATAAACCGATATATTTAGCATACCCCATAATCCATTGGAGTCACGTAACACCCCGCCGCATGTTGCATGGCCATCCCTTACTTGTCGCGACCCATCTGAGTTAAGCTTCACATAGCCAAAAACAGGTCGCGTCCAAACATCTCTAATAGTAGGTGAATTTAAATTGTTTTCTGCTGCAACATTTGGAGCTCTCTGATACGCTAACGCTCGCACTATACTTTGCTGGAGGCATCGATAATGCTCCAAAACTGGCCGCTTATCCTCTAATGGCGAGTTGAATGCAATCGCATTCTGTTCTAGCCAAATATTCTATATTACTGATCCAAATAAAATATCCCAATCATCAGTTGTGTTAACAAAATCCTTTGGGTTTCTGAGATTCAATAGCACCCAATCTTTAATGTCCAAATTGAGAAAGTCGGACAAGCGATTCACCTTGGACATTTAAGGACTAAATGATTAATATCTTCTACCTGCCAAGCGCAACTCGGACAGCTACTATCCATCATGAAGTATCGGCGCATTCTTTCCACGTTAGTCATTACTCGATCACGACAAATGAGCCATAGAGACAATTTAATTCTTTGGGGTCCTCTGAATTTATGAATTGCTTTCCATACCGGGGCTGCGGTATGAACATCATCGCTGGTGGAAATCTCTTTGTAAGCTGGTTTAATGGAAAATCTCAAATCATTGTTTAATTTTCATTCCACGGAATCTTCACGCTGCGAATTTAAAGATGCTTTGACAGCAGCTAAGCGGAGCAAAATGTCTGTTGGGAGTAGCTGTTCCAAACGACTCCATCGCAATTCTCCTAGCTAGTTAACCATGTCTGCTACGCTTATTCTTGTCATGCTTATTGCCCCGGCTGCCGTTACGTGGTTTATGAGGGGTCCTACGTTCGCCAACCAGTCGTCAAACCAGAAGTCTATATCTGATCCATTCCTAACGCACCTTATGACATTCTTTTGCATATGATGCCAAATGCTAATTATACCTTTCCACAAATGTGAGCAGTTTGCTCGATAGAGATCCCGGGGAATATTATCTTCGCATTTTTATTTTGCTCTAATAAACCTTGCCCACAATTGGTTTTTTTTGGCTAATAGAAGATAAGCGAGCTTCATAAAAAATGCTTGATTTTGGTTTTTCATTCTCCGAAAGCCGAGACCGCCAACCTCAATTGATTGTCTGACGTACTCACATTTAACCTTATGTACACCTCCTCTTTCATTAGTAATTCCCCAGATGAATCGGCGGATAATACTCTCAATTTCTACACATATCTTTTTCGGAATCATGGTGGACTGCATTGTGTAGATTGTGGTGGCCGCAATTACCGCCTTAGCAAGAGTAACACGTCCCGCAAATGATAGAGTTTTGGCTGTCTAGCCTGATAACCTCTCTCGGATCATAGTAATTAATTACTGATACGTTGTCGAATCAACTCTCGAGTGTAAGAAAGGTACTCCCAAATATTTACCCAAATTCTGAACTTCCGTGTAACCGAACATGGAACTGATAGACTCCTTTGTATCGCTCAGAATATTTTTGGAGAAGAGGATTGTAGTTTTAACAACACTAACCTTGTGTCCAGAGCTCTCACAAAAAAAATGTAGATACATAATTTAGAGAAGGGTTAGCTTTTTGTGTTAAATAATGTAGATACATAATTTATGTGTGTTTTAGCAATACTAACCTTAAATCACATTATGCGTGTTTTAGCAATACTAACCTTGAATCACACGTGTGATTCAAGGGTTAGCTTTGTGTAGCATTGTGCATACCAGTGGTGGAGCCATATGGCACAACAGGGGAGCATTTGCACCCATTATTTGGGTTTTTTTTTTTAGTGTTAAGTTTTTTCTTAAAAAAATTAAATTCAGTGTGTAAAGAAATAAAATAAAAATCTACATCTTTATTTTAAAAAAATATTTTGAACCCCAATTCTTAAATTCTTGAATCCGCCATTGGTGTCTACCATATGCTAGAGCAAGCACATTTGGCCGGTAGGATAAGCTGCTTATCTTTGTTCATTCACGTTCCCTTAGGTCATAGGTTCTAGAGCTATTAGAAACACTCCTAAAATCTCCCTTTCCCCTCTAAATAAAATTATGATTAAAATTTGTCAAAGAAAATTTCAAACAACGTCTGATGCGATTGTCACAAAAAATATCCTTTCAGTATTTCTTTTTATGGGATTTTGGCTGATTCAAACACAACCCAAAAATAATTGTCTTAAACTTGAATCCGACCCCAACCTTTAAAAAATTTGACCCAAAAATTATATACCTCAACCCCAACATGACATGATCCATAAAAAACTCAATTTTAGGGATTTAACTGTAAAAAGATTAATTTTAAGGATCCAATTATAAAAAATATAAAGATAGACATTATTACAAATATGAAATATTCTTAAAAATATATAAGAAAATTACACTATTAATCTCGGTTCACCCTAAACCCAAACCCAAACTTACCCTTAATAAAAATCTGATCCAACTCAAACCTTTTTCTTAAAAGAACACCTTAATCAGGTCAGGTTGAAATCCATTCAGATCGAGTAAAATGCTCATCCCTAATTGCCAGAACTACCGAAACGGCCAAGTTAAAACCAGAAGCTTTACCCATTTCTTTCCTCCCTTGTTTTGTTGTGGCTGCTTAAGTTGTTTCAAGACAAGTTTTTAAAAATGCCACAAAGGAGGGGAAATGGTTGACCAATGGGGAAGGTATATTTATATATATTCTTGGATTGATTTAAAATATAAGAAAAGGCCTTAAAAATATTGTTATTTTTAAGTTTCTTCCTAGCACTGAAATTAGAATGATTAAATATTTGACTCTATTTTTTTCAATTTAAATATTTCATAGTTCTTGATTTTTTTTTTTAAAATTAGACAAACTAAGATTATCTTCATTTTTTTCGTCTTAAATACTTATTAGATATTTTTCAATTTTAAAATTAGACTCCAACTATTCAATTTTAAAAATTTTAATCGGTAATTTAATAATTAGATATTGAACTTTGATGTACGCTGTGCTAATCTTTTCAGCTATAGGATTAATCGGTTGTGCTTCGGGGATAATATTAATTATTGGTTGGTGCTTTGAGGGAGTGGAAGTTAGTGATGAGTAGGTTTTGAATTATTAGGCAAAACTCTGTTTTTTAGTAGATCGTAACAAGTAGTTAGTACTAAACATTAAAATGGACAAAAGTTTATCTAGTCTTTAAATTTAAAATTACAAGAAAGTTAAACTTTATTTTACTATTATTTAAATTAAAAAAACCTCAAATGCAATTATAACAAAAAATTGGAAAGACAAGAGCTCCTTCCATTCCTAAATATGGCTCCCGAGTTTGTAATTGAATTATTGTTTGGTTTGAGTGGTGTCTCTTTAGATGTATTTGAAGTTATACTAGTTGATGACTAATGAGCATGAGGATTTGGTTGGGGTCTTATGCGATTAAGCTTTAAGTGATTATGTTTTTTAAGCGATTTTTTTTATCTTGGTTGTTGATGTGTCTTGAGAGTGTCTATCCATAGAGCGAAAAAAAATTCTCTATCACTTTTGGGTGTCTTTTTCTGTGGCAAATTTTGGCAAATAGTGCAAACTAAAGCAATATTTTGGGTTATAGGGTGCTTTAGGGTATATTTTGGGATCTACGTCAAAAACTACAGTGCATGGTGAGGTCGCCACCTGCAGGAGAGGTGAATCGGCCGAACTAGATATGGTGGAGGAAAGGGCACCAGCGACAGATAACTAGACTAACCCTAAAGGTATCTCCTTTCATTTTTTGTATTCGAATAAAAAGATTTTTTTTGCTTGAATATTTTTTTGCATTGATATCAAAAATACCTCTCTGAGTTCTTACATGGCTTGATCTGGCTTTTATAGCCATTTTTTACATGGATTTAAAAAATAAAATGCTTCTGCCCATTCTCTGATGTGCCTGATTTCTTTGTGCTTTTGTCCTTTTTGCAGGTTTCTCGTACGACTGAGATGGGGCATTTCTTTGGCCGAACGTGGTGTGCATGCCGAATGTAGATGCATCCAAACGGGGACCAGTTGACGTGGCACATGGCCACTAGCTCTTTGTTCCAGCGTGGAGGTGACGTGGCTTGGCAGTTGGAGAGTCGTGGGGGAAGCCAGGAGACAGTTCCAGAAGGCTCTGGATGGTTGAGGAATTAGGGGCGACGATGGCTAGGGTTTGAATTAAGATTAGGGTTTTAGTTAGCCGGGTTGTGTGGGTGAGCCATGTAGGGATATCGAGTCGGTTTGGGCCTGGGTTAGGTCAACAGAACCGGGTAGATGGGTAATTGGTTTGGGTTAGTTTGGGTAGGGTAATTTGGGTTGGTTAGGTTGATGGGTTAAATGGGTAATTTGTAAATGGGGTTCAATTAGGCTATTGGTTATGGACATTTAATTTTTGGACTGTTTAATTATATTTCTGGATTTTTGGATTACGTATTTTTTGAATTTTTAATTATAAACTCGTTTATTTGAATTAAGGTCGAATAAAAATGGTGATTATAGCTGCCCCTCTTTGCTCATTGTCGTGAAACGGCAATAGAGCAAAGACTAAAAATAACCATTTTTGTTCAGCCACGCTAGAATACCCCTTTTGGCACAACTCTTCCTTCAACTCTAATTGAACCATCTTCCAACTTCTGAAGAAATAAAACTCGTCTGTTGACCCGCTACACCACCGACGAAGAGTCAAGATTTGGTCGACTCATTTACTTCGTCATTTTCCGGAAAGCTAGAGCTTGCAAGAGTAAAAGGGAATTGTTTTAGATTAAGTATTCACCTATTTATTTAAAATTGTAAAATTAAAAGAGACATGGTAAAGAGATGTTTAAATATGGGTGATCTGCTATGCCACCGACGACGAGACAAGATCAGGAGATGGGATTAGATCAAGCTATGACTCTGATGAAGAAGCACGATCTGGTGATTAAATTGCGATCAAGGTATAACTCTGACGAAGATGCATGATTTGAGAGGTTAGAGGTGATCAAGCTACGACTCTGACAAAGAGGCATGATCTATGGAGTTAGTTTTAGCGATCAAGCTACAACTCTGACGAAGAAGCATGATCTGAGGAGTTAGTGGCGGCGATTAAGCTACAACTCTGACGAAGAGGCATGATCTGAGGAGTTAGGTTTAGAGAGCAAGCTACGACTCTGACGAAGAAGCATGATCTGAGAAGTTAGTAGTGATCAAACTACAACTCTGATGAAGATGCATGATCCGAGGAGTTAGTTGGGCGATCAAGCTACAACTCTGAAAAAGAGACATGATCTGAGTTTATAGGTTATGATTAAGCCACGACTCTGACGAAGAGGCATGACCAGAAAGGGGATTTGATCAAGCTACAACTCTGACGAAGAGGCATGATCTGAAAGATTTTGACCCGCTACATCACTGATGATGAGTCAAGATCTGGAGATGGATTTGATCAAGCTACAACTCTGATGAAGAGGCATGATCGAAAAGATTGGTTGATCTGCTACACCACTGACGATAAGTCAAGATCTGAAGAATAGAGGTTGATCCGCTATAACACTGACGAAGAGTCGAGATCAAAGAATAGATGTTGATCTACTACGCCACTGACGGAGAGTCAAGATCAGAGAATAGAGGTTGATCCGCTACACCACTGAAGGAGAGTCGAGATCAGAGAATAAGTTTGATGGATCCATAACACCGCTGACAATGGGGTGAGATCTAAAAAATAGAAGGGATTTGATATGCTACACCACTGACGATGAGTCATGATCTGAGAATAAATGTAATAGATCCGCTACACCACCGATGATGGGAGATGACTTGAAAAGTAGAAGTAAACGATAGTTGGTGATTTTTCACTTAGAGTTTTGAATTTTGATTTGGCTTTTTTTCTTTGAGGGTTTGTTATTTCGTCTCCATCTTTGAGGTTTTCAGTTTCTTTGTTGGTCTGGATCCCCTTTGTGGCTGAAGGCTTGCCAATTTGTTATTGTCCTCCATGATTGAGGCTTCTCATCTTGAACCTATTTTTTTATGTATGAGTGAAGTAAATGCACTTAGCATGAGTGCATCTAACTTGATGTGTAATGTATGCATTTAATGCGAATGCATGATGAGTGGAATGGCATAATGTTGATATGAATGGCATGCAATGCAATTGTCCATGATGTTGACTTCAAAGGGGATGCCCTATGATTTTCTGGCCATATTGGTGGCTCGGTCTTGTTTTTACCTAAGTTATGTCTTGCTAATGGGATATGCGGCTTTTGTCTTCTGTGTGCTGATGCCCCAACCTCTTGTGGGTTTGACTATCTTCTTGAAATGTTGCCTTTTTAGGCGAAAGCCAACTAGTGAATGCTTTCTTGAGCTGATACAACAATTTGAGGGCCCATTTGCTGTTGGTCCCTACACTTCTAAACTTATTTGTAAGTAATGTAGAGAAATCTTTTATCATATAATACATGTTCTAATTTCAATGTGAGATGCTTATTAAGAAAACTGGGTTTTTCTTTTCCAATTGTGGATATATCAAGCAATATTGAATGCTCCGAATATTAAGTGCATGAGCAACATTGAAATGGCTTACCGAGGATTGCCCCAAGCAAATCCTGTGTCTAGGAGACCTCGAAAGCTGAATTGATGTTTGAAGATGTGAAGTGCATTTTAAGTTATTTCGGTTCTTGATAATATTGCCTTTGGCAGATTCATTTTAGTCTTATTTTTTGTTTGGGGAATTCAATTCATCACATTCCTTTGGCTCGAAATAAATGATAGAGCAAACAACAAATTCCCGAGCTACTCGGCATTGTCATGACTTTGAAAATATTACTATCACTCATGAAGCGAAGAATTTCGACTAGAATGGACTTCAGCGGAGTGCCCCAAAAATTGCACACTCTTATCCGAAAATGCCTATTACCAGGTTTCGAAAATTGGAGTGCTTTTTGATTAATTTTAAAAGAAATGCCTATTACCAGGCTTTGAAATGCTTTTTAGAAAAGGCCTATTACCAGGCTTTGAAGTACTTTTGGAAAAGGCCTATTACTAGGCTATGAAGTGCTTTTTGGAAAAGGCCTATTACCGATCTTTAAATTGCATTGATTTGTTATTATTTGTGGTCCTTAATGTGAAATGCGAGTCACACATTCGTAATCTCTGCAGCTTAAGATTTCAACTAGACAAAGGTTGTTTGGACTCAACCCTCAGGTCAACGTCAATGTTCCTTGTGCAATTGATATGCGAGGACTCAATAGACAGATATATTTACAGAATGAAGAGAATTGAAAATAGTTTGCATCATTTTATTAAAACTTTGAATATGGGGCCTTAGGCCATTACAAAAATTGATACCACATTCAGCTCTAGTGTCCCCAACGCGGAATCACTTACACTGTCTGAATTGTAAATGCATGTTGTGAAGCTTGTCCCCCTTTTTTTGCCGGTTGGGGCATCGTCTTTGTCGAACATGACAGATTCTTTATTTTGAACAGATGTGATGGTGAATGAGAAAATGCATGGCTCTAAATGTCTAGATGTACAAATGTTGATGCAAGTGGATAAATAAATAGCATTTTAAAATGATGTGATGCAATTATGATGCAGGTGAATGAAATTTTTGCTAAATGCTCATGTGATGTAATTACCATGAAAATGCTCGTATGATGCAACTACTTTGCAAATGAGCAAAATTAATGTTGAATACAATTACCTTGCAAATGAATTAAATTAATGTTGAATGTCATTACCGTGTGAATGAATAAAATTTATACTAAATGCTCGTATGATGCAACTATGGTGCAAATGAATGAGATCTATGTACAATGCAATTGTCGTATAAATGAGTGAAGTTAATGCGATGCAACCACCATAAAATAAGTGTACGAATGGATGCAAAAAGTGTTGATCGATGAACATTCTCGTTGAACGACTTTTCATAATGAATATCGAGTCCTATTACAACGAGAAAAGAGAATGGATGTCATATAAGGTGCATCTAGATTAGCACTTGCCCCACTCGGGCTTCAAAAATTCTTTAACTCGTTATTATGGGCTCTTTCTTTCATTACGAAAGTCCTCAATTTTGAACTGTTCTCGAATTAACACTTTATGTAAAAATGCCATGAATATGTAAAAAAATGATCAAACAAACAAGGTAAGAGGAGTTTGTTAGTAACGAATATACAATAAAGAATGAGAATCGAACAAACACACCAAAGCGGCCTAACAACATGAATTCTAGATTTCTATGGTTTTCTGCATGGCTCTAAAGGGGTGGGCTTCCTAGATTCTCATACATGTGGTTTAGGTCCTAGAAAGGGGTACTTGAACCTATCTTATTATTTACTAAAATGACAAGAACCTCAATTCTGGCCTATGACAGGCTTGCGAATCGGATTCGGTTTGAGGGAAAGCACGACCTAGTGACGTGGAGGGCTGCTTACTTGTTAAAGGCGTGGATTTCAGAAGTGAATTACCGACCCGTGGAGGGCTGCTCACGTGGGTATATGGCGTTTCACTCCCACTTAAGGGACAAAGCTCGGGTATAGAGCTTGATGAGTATGATGCAACACATGTCGGTGATGCCTTAAAAATTAAATGAACAATTATTGCCAAACCACTAATTATCAAAGCATGTAGAATTAAAATGTATCTTCGAGAAAGAACAAATTAGTTAGAGTCATTCTGAATTTTAAAATTTCCATCTATTAAAGCAACGCGTGTTTTTTGGTTTAACTCTCAAAAAATTCCCCAGCGGAGTCGCCAGCTGTAACGACCCTTTTTCTGTAAAAGATCACTAATGAAAGAAAGAAATTAAAAGTTTTTTTGTGGGGAAGGATTAACACCCCCATCACGCCCAAAAATCGGTAACAAAACAAATGTTGCTTTTAATCGATGGAAATTACTGAAATTCAAAATTAGATTTAATTGACTATTATTAATCGAATATAGGCTTTAATTCAAACATAAATTAAAATGAACAATAAACAAATAATAATATACATAAATAAATATTATATTATACTAGTAATGAAATACGGATAATATATAATAATATATAACATATATGATTTAAATTTAATATGTGACATATAATATATAATATAGTAATATATAACATATAATATAAGATAAATAATACTATAATGTATAGTAATAAAAATATATAATATAAACATAATACTTATATTATATAATATGTATTAAATAACTTACATATATAACATATAAATAGTATATACTGTAATATATATATAATATCAAATATATATATATATATATGATATAACATACAGTAAATGTATATATATATATAAGAGGAACTGAAGGGTCAAAAACGGAGAACAAAAGGGGCAATTCGGAAAAAGATAGATAAAAAAGGGACGACATTAAAAAAAGACGAGGGATCAAAATGGGAATTAACCCATAGCTAAAATTGAAAGCGGGAAAAGAATTAGAGGACCAAGGAGGAAATTAGCCCATCGACCAAAATGCGTGGATCCTTATCGGATCTGGGTCACCGTGTAAGTCGAGAACTGGCTAAAATGACGTTGTATTAACGCCAGCTTAAATACTAAAACCGAGGCAAAAAAAATGGCCTGAAGTTTCATTTGTCCCATTCGGCCTCAAACTAGAAAAAACCAAAGAGAAAATGCTCTGAAATTTCATCCCCCTTAATTTTCCAGAAACCGAAAGGCTTATCGCCGCGCTGCCGTCTCGGCCACTACTAGCTGGTGGCCGGTGGCTTTTAAAAACCCCCTTTTTATATATTTTTTCGAATCTAAAACCATAAACAACGCTTTTTTGATTTAAATAAACATAAAAAACCCTTTTTGAAAACTGATTTGAAACACTTGAATCTTCTACCGGGGAATGTGAATTGTCCGAACTAGATAAGGTGGAGGGAAGGGCACCGGTGACTGGTAACCAGACTAACCCCAAAGGTATGTCCTTTTATTTTTTGTATTCGAATAAAAATATTTTTTTGCTTGAATTTTTTTGCATTGATATCAAAAATACCTGTTTGAGTTCGTACATGGCTTGATCTGGCTTTTATAGCCATTTTTACATGGATTTAAAAAATAAATGCTTCTGCCCATTCTCTGATGTGCCTGATTTCTTAGTGTTTTTCCCTTTTGCAGGTTCCTTGTACGACTAAGAGGGACATTTCTTTGGCCGAACGTGGCGTGCATGCCGAATGCGGATGCATCCAAATGGGGACCAGTTAACGTGGCACCTGGCCACTAACTCTTCATGCCAACATGGCGGTGACGTGGCTTGGTAGCTTGGGAGATGTAGGGGCAAGTCAGGAGACGGTTCCCGAAGGCTCTGGATGGTTGAGGAATTAGGGGCGGCGGCTAGGGTTTGAATTAGGATTAGAGATTTAGTTAGCCAGGCTGTGTGGGTTAGCCGGATAGGGATATCAGGTCAGTTTGGGTTTGGGTTAGGTCAACAGAAACTGGTAGATGGGTAATTGGTTTGGGTAAGTTTGGGTAGGGTAATTTGGGCCGGTTGGGTTGATGGTTTAAATGGGTAATTTGTAAACGGGGTTCAATTGGGCTATTGGATATGGCCATTTGATTTTTAGACTATTTAATTATATTTCTGGATTTTTGGATTATGTATTTTTTGAAATTTTAATTATAAACTCGTTTATTAAAATTGATACGGGATAAAAATGGTAATTACACCACGTTTACAACAAACTGTTAAAAGTCAAAGCACCATTGGGTACAGATAAAAATTTTCAAAGGCTGCAAAATGCAACTAACTTTGGTTGAAAAATAGGATGGTCTAATCACTTGTGTTAGTACCTAAAGTTTAGGTTATTTATAAGTTGATCCCTTAAGTTTAACTATAAATAGCCTAGTCATTTTCCATTTTTCAACATCCCAAATCATTCTAACATCTTCCCAATACTAGAGAAATTACAGAGTTTTCATATAGAGTTATTTTCTCTTTTTTATCAAGAGAGAACTGCCATTGTTTTCTCATTGTTAGATTGACAGAAGTTGTAATTCATATTTTCTCATAGTGAAATTCTTTTCGCTTTGTCCATACTTTTTACCCTTTATTACTTAGGGGTATTCTACGTAAAATCTGTGTCTTCTTTATTTTTATTGTTATTTTCTCAACTATCAATTGCGATTTTACTCTATCCGACGATCGTATTCTGCAACAATTGTTATCAGAGCCTAATTTGAGTGTGTATATCTACTTATCGTATTCTTTTTTGGTTGCCACTGAGAAGTAGATCCCCCATCATAAGAAAGTAAATTAGATATTACTTATTCATTGAAGGTGGTGGGCACTATTCACGTCAAAAAGTGAAATAGTTGGAGCTATCTGAAATAGAAGATATGACAACAAAATTTGATATTGACAAGTTCAACTGGAGAAATTTCTCACTGTGGAAATTGAAGATAAAGTCTATCCTAAGGGAAATGGATGTCTAGCGGCTATCAGTGAAAGGCCGATAGATTTTACAAATAACAAGAAATGGAACGAGATGGACGAGAATGGTATTACAGACCTTCATTTAGCATTAGCAGATGAAGTAATATCAAGCATTGAGGAGAAAAAGATAGCCAAGGAGATTTGGGATATCTCACAAAATTGTATGAGGCCAAATCGTTGTACAATAAAATTTTCGTTAAGAAGAAATTGTACACTCTACGAATGTCAGAATCTACTTCAATGATAGAGCACTTAAACACGTTGAATACTCTATTTTCTCAACTTACATCTCTAAGCTATAAAATAGAGTCCAAGAACGTGCTGAACTCCTACTTCAAAGTCTACCTGATTCATACAATCAACTCATCACCAACTTGATAAACAACAATCTTACCAGTGATCTACTCTTCGATGATGTTGCAGTTGCTGTTCTGGAAGAAGAAAATTGGTGCAAGAACAAGGAAGATAAACAAGGAAATCTACAACAAGCAGATGCCTTAACGGTGATAAGAGAAATATCAACAGAACGTGGCCAAAGTAGTAGTCACAATCATGGTAGATCAAAGTTAAGAAGTAAGAAGAATTTAAAATGCTACGACTGTGGAAAGAAAAGGGTCACTTGAAGAATGATTGTTGGAGTTTACCCAAAAGCTCCAATCCGCAAGGAAATATGGCAAACACTTTAGATGATGGAGATGTTCTCTGTTGTGAAGCATCAACAGCCATGGAAGAAAGAAAACGATTTACATATATACGGCTTATTGACTCAGGAGCCATATATCACATGACCTGAAGAAAAGAATGGTTTCATCATTATGAACCTATCTTAGGAGGATCTGTGTACGACTACAATGATCATGCCTTGGAGATTGTTGGATTTGGAACCATCAAATTGAAGATGTATGACAGAATAATCAAAATTGTTCGAGATGTGCGGCACATGAAAGGCTTGAAGAAAAACTTATTATCCTACGGATTGTTGGATAATAATGCAAGCCAGATTGAATCACCGAAAGGAATCATGAAGGTGTTCTATGAAGTGCTTGTGGTGATAAAAGGTAAAAAGATAGCGGTAAATTTGTACATGCTGAAGGGAAAGACTTTGCTAGAAGTAAAAGCTTCTGTTACCTTATGTAGTTCAGATTCTACCATGTTATGGCATCAGAAACTTGGACACATGTCAGAACAAGGAATGAAAATCCTTGTGGAGCAAAAGCTACTTTTGGGTTTAACAAAGGTATCACTTCCTTTGTGTGAACATTGTATTACAAGTAAGCAGCATAGATTAAAAATTAACACATCAAATTCTAGAGGCAAGGTTGCTCTAGAATTGGTTCATTCTGATGTATGGCAAGCACCGGTTACATCCCTTAAAGTTTTCAAAATGTGGGTGGAACTTGATTCTGGAAATAAAATCAAGTGTCAGATAATAGAGGTGAATATACAAGTGATGAATTTGATGAATTTTGCAGAAAAGAAGGCATCAAAAGAAAGTTCATAGTAGTATACATTCCTCAATAAAATAGAGTGGCAGAGCGGATGAACAGAACTCTGTTAGAAAGAAAAAGAGCAATGTTGAGAACTGCAGGCCTAGAGAAAGCTTTTTGGGCAGAAGCAGTCAATACCGCATGTTATTAGGTAAATCGGGCTCCATCAACCGCAATTGAGTTGAAGACATTGATGGAGTTGTGGACTGGTAAACCAATTGATTATTCAAACCTCCATGTATTTGAAAGTATTGTGTGCGTAATGTACAATGCCCAAGAAATTTCAAAGTTGGATCCAAAATCCAAAAAATATAAATTCTTGGGGTATGTTGATGGAGTAAAAGGGTATCGCTTGTAAGATCCCACTGCCTACAAAGTGATTATCAGTAGGGATGTTATCTTTGTAGAAGATAAGTTACAAAGAAAAGAAGAAGAGGATATCACTAAAAATGAAAAGCCAGAGAATACACAGATACATGTTAAAAATGAGTTTGAATTGATAGATTATTCTGAAGCAAGACCAGAGCACGAGGAACCAGAACCAGAGAATTCTAAAGCTCCAACAACTCGTCAATCAGATCATGTGAGAAGACGTTCCAATTGGCACTCAAATTATGTTATAGAAGGTAATATTGCATATTGCCTTTTAACAGAGGACTGCGAGCCATCAACATTACAGAAGGCAATGAACAACATAGATGCTTCACAATGGATGGCGCAATACAAGAAGAAATCGAAGCCCTTCATAAAAATAATACATGGGACCTTGTGCCACATCACAAGGAAGGAAGCCAATTGGTAACAAATGAGTCTTCAAAATCAAGAGAAATGGTGATGATCAAGAAGAGAGGTATCGTGCAAGACTAATGACCAAAGGATATGCTTAGAAAGAAGGTATTGATTTCAATGAAATCTTTTCTCCAGTGGTTCGAGTAACAACGGTTTGAGTAGTCATGGCAATATGTGCTACATTGAACTTACATCTAGAGCAACTAGATGTTAAAACAACTTTTTTCATAGAGATCTTGACAAAGAGATTTATATGTTTCAGTCTGAAGGTTTTAAAGAAAAAGAAAAAAAGAACTTGGTTTGCAGGTTGAACAAATCTCTGTACGGTCTAAAGCAAACGCCGAGGTGTTGGTACAAGATAATTGACTCCTTCATCATGAGCCTTGGATACAACAGACTTAATGCAAACCCATGTGCTTACTTCAAGATGTTTGGTGAAAACGATTTTGTTGTATTGTTGTTATATGTTGATGACAAGTTGGTTGCAAGCCCTAACAAAGATCATATTGAAGAATTAAAGGCACAACTGGCTAGGGAATTTGAAATGAAAGACTTGGGACTGGCAAACAAGATTCTAGGGATGTAAATTCACCAAGATAAATGTAATAAGAAGATTTGGCTTTCATAAAAGAATTACTTGAAGAAGATCTTGTCAAGATTCAACATGCAAGATTGTAAGTCAATTACTACCCCTCTTCCTATTAACTTCAAATTTTCCTCCAGTATGAGTCCTAGCAGCGAAGAAGAGAGGATGAAGATGTCTTGAGTATCGTATGCATCAGCGGTGGGAAGCTTAATGTTTGCTATGATTTATACAAGGCCAGACATTGCACAAGTAGTGGGAGTTGTTAGTCAGTACATGGAGAATCCAGGCAGAGTGCATTGGAATATTGTGAAAATGATCCTGAGATACATTAGAGGGACCTTAAATGTTGCATCATGTTACGAGGTGATCAGACTTTCTTATCATTGGGTATGTCAATTCTGATTATGCATGAGTTTTGGATAAAAGCAAATCTACAACAGGGTATGTGTTTATAGTTGGTGGTGAGCTATAAGTTGGGTTTCAAAATTGTAGTCGGTTGTGGCTACGTCAACAATAGAGGCAGAATATGTAGCAGCTACACAAGCCAGTAAAGAAGTAATATGGTTGAAAATGTTATTGAAAGAGCTCAAGCACAAATAAGAGAATGTCTCTTTGTTTTGTGACAATCAGAGCGCCTTGTATATTGCAAGGAATCATGTTTTCCACTTAAGAACACAATACATCTGGGTCCAATACCACTACATTCGTGAGAAAGTACAAGAACGGACGATAGATATGCAGAATATTCATACCAACGACAACATAGCATATTTCATGACAAAATCAATCAATACCGATAAATTTGTTTGGTGTCGATCCTATTGTGGCCTATTAGAGATGTAATCAAAATAAAAAGTACAAGGTAGAAAGAATGGTGTGAAGATATGATTGTGTAGCGATCTTTTTCAAAATTGAGTTCGCTGAAAATGAGTAGTTGTTTTCTTTTTGTTCTTGGGAAAATATTTGGAAAATGGGGAGTTCTTTAAAAATTCGTATTTTGAAAATAATAAAACTTGGAGTCGCCACCGGCCACTGAGGTAGGTCGGACACCATAAAACCATAGATTCATTTGAAAGCAGGTTCGGGAGTTGATTACGGATGAGGAAGGTTTTGTCACCCCACACCGTCCAAAATTGGTACCCAAAAACTAATTACCGCTTTGTTAATAATGAATTTTCCAAATTAAAGTGACGATTAAATTGAAATTTGGTTATACGTGCGAGTAAATTTTAAGGGCCTCGTTATTCGAGAGCAAACCAAAAACCCCCACCACTACGTTTGGTACTAGCCAGGTTTACTCTCGAATAAAAAGGAACTGCATTAACAGTTTACAGATCTGGATGCCATGCTAAACAAGGCATGGCATATACATATGAAAGAGACAAAAATAATAACATAAAATAAACACGAATATAAAAACACATTCGAATCACATGCTATACGGGTACAATAATAAACCTATCCAAAAGTACGCCTATATATACTAATTTAAATGCTACCATAAATAAAGCATACACATCATTAACATTTAACAATGACCGATTTTAAAGGGAATTAAATTAACAAGGCACATAAATAAATATGGCAGATAAACATGTATGCAATAGACTCGTGTACCAAAATAAACAAAAGAAAGTATTCAAAAATAAAATAAGAGGATTGAAATATAAAGGAAAACAATGCAAAGCTAAAATTAAATATGTAATGCGGAGGAACAAAACGAAAATAGAACAAAAAAAAGGAAAAAAAGATATTAGATCACTGGAAAACAGACCAAATTGAATAAAGACTGAAACTTTGGGGCCAAAAGGGTATTAAAACACTTAAAATCGAATTAAATCCGAAACAAGGATGAAATTGAAAAATGATTTAAAATTGGAGGGATCACAGTTGTGATTTTTAAATGTGCAAACCCTTCCGCATGTAATAAAGAAGATGCGGAGGGACTCATTCATTAAAAAACCCATTTTTTAAAAAAAATAACTAATATAAAAAGGATATTTCAGGCAAAAAAACTGACCCTTTTACCCATTTTAAAAGAAAACCTTAAGAGGCAAAAAAAACTCTGGAAACCTATGAGCACTGCCTTGGTGTTCATCAAAATCTGGGATAAAAACCATATTTTGTATGTCCCCTGCCGTAACAACCACCATCGACCGTCGTGCATTGGCACCGAAAAACCACAAAAAAACCATTTTCCACCTTTTAAAAAATATATCTAAGCCTAGATATTTCAAAACAACCCTATTTTGCTTAAAACATAAAAAACCGAAATGTTTTACCCCCTTTCCTTTTTTAAAACAACAAAACCCTTTTCATTCGATTTAAAACCCTAGCCTTCGATTCCTCACTGCATCACCATTGAGGACCTCCAAATAAAGGCTGGACGGCTTATTGCCTACCAGTTTCGAAAGAGTAACAAATCGAACCCTAATCTTCTTTTTTTTACTATGTATGCACTAAGAAGAGGATGGAAAAATACCTCCATTTTTTTGCTTTCTTTGTATTGATGGCTGAATCCCCTTACATTTGGTGTTGGGTTATGGTTTTCTAACCAAGAGTTACATGCGTTTAAGAAAATGAAAATTGAAAACTTGAAATCATCTATTGGCTGCCTTTGTTGATTTGGCCGGATTCATGTTGGTCTCTATAAATGTTGGTTTGTCTCCTCTGATTTTTGAAATTATGAAACTGTAATATGCTTCTGACATTGGTTTTGCTTGTTTGCATATATGATTGCCAGCTCTGATATTTTGCATTTGTTTTGTTTTTTGTTTGCATATGCTACGACCGAGAGGAGGGGAGCAAATTGGAGCACCGACGTGGCCATCAGAGATGGTAGGGGACCAGTGGTGGTGTCTACACGCGCGTGAGGAGTGCATCAGACGAACGTGTGAGAAGTTGAAGAGCCGGGAGGTGAGCTCCATGCGTGTGTGGGGGGAGCTAATGAGCCGCGTTTGAGCATATGAGAGTTCTGGAAGGTACTTCACATTGATCTAAGCCGTTGGTATACCTCATGATCCAACGGCTACAGATGGTGTGGTGCCAAGTCACCGAAGGGAGCGGATAGGGCTTTTTGTATCTGAGTGATCTGGATCGTCTGATCGTATTCCTAGATCTAACGGTCCAGGATGGGCTACGCATAGACAACATGGATAGTTAGGGTTTTATTTTTAGGGCATATTAGTTTAGGGCCTTAAACAGGCCAGACTTATAATATAATTTTTTTGGGCTTTTGAATTTAAATGGATTGTTTTAATTAAATATAAACATGTTTATTATTTATTAATTATCCATTAATTCTTTTTTGGTTTTGTTTTGTGATAATAATAATAATCATTAAAAATAATAATCAAATACTAAATAATAATAATAGTATTTTTGTTTTTTTAACAATGATAATAAGTAATGATAATGACAATAATATATAATAACTGAGAATAACAAATAATAATAATATTTTTGTTCTTTCTTTCTTTTTTTCCAATCATAATAACATATAATATGTAATATACTATGATAATAGTAACAAGTAAATTAATTATAATAGCACTAGCATAATAATATTTTGGGGTTTTTAATCATAAATAAATAATAAGATGATAGTAGCATATAATAATAATATTTACAAAAGCCCATTATTATAAAATTTAACAAAAATGTAAAACGAGTTAATACCCTGGATAAAATTAATGATTACAGCTGCCCTTCTTTGCTTATCCTTGTGGGACAAGAATAAAGCAAAGAGTATAAAAACTAATTTTATCCGACTTCTCTGAAGGTTCAGACCTACGAGTTTCTCTTATATAGAACTGTTCACCCTTCCTCTTCCTGAAATCCTAGAACTTCAAGTTCTTTCTACGTAAAGACTGAAGAAAAGAAGCCCTCGAGATGATGTCCTGATTTCTGATCGTCTTGATATCAGATGGTATCTTGCTTTGAGACTAACCGAATACCATGATTTATGATCATCATAGCGTGAAGTGGTATCTCACCTTGAGAGTACCTAGAGATTTTTTTCGCTTCCTTGAAGATTGAAAACTTTAAAATAATGCCTCAATTTTTGATCATCTTGACATTGAAGGGTATCTCTCTTAGAGACTACCGAAATGCCCTGATTTCTGCTCGTCTCAACTTGAAATGGTACCTCACTCTAAGACTACCGAAATGCCTTGATTTCTGCTCATCTTGGCATGTGATGGTATCTTGCCTTGAGACTACTGAAAGATTTTCACCAATTTTTCTGAAGGTTGAAAACTTTAAGATAAGATGATGTCTCGATTTCTGGTTGCCTTAACACCGAATGGTATCTAGCCTAGAGGCTACTGGAATGCCCATATTTTTGTTCGTCTTGGCATGGGATGTTCGTCACTGCCAAATAACTAAAGATTGAAAGACTTTTAGAAATCATAATTGTGCAAGTTAAAGGATTCTTGACTTTTTGTTGAGATCTACTCCTTTTCTCGTGGAGTACAAAATCTAACCTTCAAATACCTGTAAAAATAGACATAATGATTTGACGATGTGAGTTAGCATGCTCCTATCTTAAGGAATGTCTGACTATTCATGATGCATGACATAGAATCTAGTCAATGCTCAGATGCCTTCTTTCTTGGTTTCTTGTCTCGTCTTCCTTTTTCTATCTTCTTCGTCTTTGCATACTTGTTATCTCACCTTGCATTAGGATTTAGGCCTTTTAACCCTTCCCTCTTCCAACCACACCTCATTCAAAACTCAAAGTGATAGGATTTCCACTTCAATAGGTAATACCATTTCTGTACCATAGACCAAAGAATAGGGTGTTGCCCATGTGGGTGTTCTCACAGATGTTCGATAAGCAAACAAAGCAAATGGTAGTTTCTCATACCAATATCTGAAAGTATATGTGGTCTTAGCTATGATTTTCTTGATATTCTTGATTGTCGCTTCTACCACCCCGTTCATCTTGGGATGATAAGTAGTAGAATTATGGTGTATAATCTTGAATTGCTCACACACTTCGTTCATCATCTTGTTGTTAAAAGTGGAAGCATTGTCGGTAATGATTCTTTTTGGCAAACCATAATGACAGATAATTTCTTTCTTTAGGAACTTGCAAACTGTTGCCCTTGTGATGTTGGCATAAGAAGTGACTTTTACCCACTTGGTGAAGTAATCAATAGCTACCAGAATAAAGCAGTGCCCATTAAAAGCTTTTGAATGTATTTGACTAATTACATTATACCCCAAGCAACAAAAAGCCATGGTGAATTCATGATGTGGAGTGGCACCGGCAGAGAATGTATCTTTTCAGCATAAATCTGACATTTATGATATTTCTTTGCGTATTAAATATAATCTCCTTCCATGGTTGACCAAAAATAACCATATCGCATAATTTTTTAAGCCATCAAGAAACCGTTGGCATGGGTTCCACACAAACCATCTTGTACTTCTGCTACAATGTTTTTAGCCTCTCGGGCTTTGACACATCTCAACAATATTTGGTCTTTTCCCCTTTTGTACAAAATCTCTCCATCGAGGATATATCTTGATGCCATCCTTCTAATAGTTATTTTATCATTGTCGTTGGCCTCTTTAGGGTAAACCTAAAACTTGATGTACTGGAGGATATCATAATACCATGGATTGCCATCCGCTTCTTCTTCTAAATTATATCAATAAGCCAGTTCCTCAAATTTTTGTATTTCGATTGGCTTCATTTTGGCTTTCATACTTGCTTCAAACATGGCGACCAAAGTTGCTAGGGCATCAACCATCTGATTATCTTCCCTTGGCAAATACGCAAAATTAATCTTCTCAAAGTTTTCAATCAACTCTTGAATCAGATTGTAATACTTGATTAACTTCGGATCTCTTGTCTCCCACTCCTTTTAAAGCTAATAGATTACGAAGGATAAATCTCCAAAGACCTGGAGTCTTTTGATCTTTCTTTCGATGACCTCACGGAGTCCCAAAACACAAGCCTCATATTCGGCTATATTGTTGGTACAGAAGAATTCCAATATACTTGTAAAAGGGTAGTAGACATTTTCGGGAGAGATTAACACTGCCCCTATTCCATGGCCTAGGGCATTAAATGCTCTATCAAAATAAAGCTTCCAAGACTCATTATCTGGAGTGGGATTCTCTTAAAACAAAACACACACCAAATCTTCATCTGAAAAACTAAAATCTAAAGGCTCGTAGTCGCCCAAAGCGTGGCTTGCCAAGAAATCTGCCACCACACCTCCCTTTACTGCTTTTTAACTTACATAAACGATATCAAACTTTGACAATAGTATTTACCAATGGGCCATTCTCCCAGTTAGTGCTGGCCCTTCTATAAAAAATTTCAATGGATCTAATCAAGAAATCAAGCAAGTGGTGTGATACAACATGTATTGCCTGATTCGTTTGATAGCCCACACTAGGGCCCAACATAGTATCTGGATCAGTGGGATCGCGTTTCGCACTCGGTGAACTCATTCTCAAGTAATAAATAGCTCTTTCTTTCTTGCTTGAATTATATGTTAATCTAACATACAACCCATTGAATACTCAAACATTGTCAAGTACAGAATTAAGGGTCTATTGGACACCAGTACTACTAAAACCGTGGCATTGGTCAAGTAATTTTTGATCTTCTCGAGTACCTTTTGACAATCTTCATTCTATATCTCCAAATTATTCTTTCAGAGCAGTTTGAAGATAAGGTCGTATTTGTCGGTCAACTAGGAGATAAACCAAGATATGTAGTTTAATCTTCCTAAGAATCCTTGAACTTCTTTTGTGTTTGAGGTGGCGAGAGATTCTGAATTGCTCTCACCTTATCGGGTTCGATCTTAATTCTCTTTTGGCTAACCATGAAACCTAAGAGTTTCTCAGATATAATTGAGAAGGTACATTTGGATGGGTTGAGCTTTAATTGATACTTTCTCAACCTTTGGAACAACTTTCGGTGGATGTGTTCCTCTTCGGTCAGAGACTTGGCTATCATATCATCCATATATACCTCAATCTCTTTATGCATTATATCATGGAATAAGGTTACCATGGCTTTTTGATAGGTTACCTCAGCGTTCTTCAACCCGAAAGGCATTACCTATAGCAAAACATTCCCCACATGGTCACGAAATTGGTATTTTCCATGTCTTCAGGGTGCATTTTAATATGATTGTACCCCCGAAAAGTCATCCATAAATGAGAACCACGAGTGTCAACTAGAGTATCAATGTGAGGCAAGGGAAAATTATCTTTGTGGCTTGCCTTGTTGAGGTCCTTATAATCCACACATATGCCCACCTTCTTGTCTTTTTTTGGAACTAGGACTATATTGGCTACCCACTCCGGGCATTTGGCAACTTTTAGAAATTCGGGCTCAAACTGCTTCTTCACTTTTTCTCTGACTTTTAACAATATGTATGTTCTCATTTTTCAAAGCTTTTGTTGGACGGGCTTGCATTCTGGCCTTATGGGTAACTTGTGTACCACAATATTCGTGTTCAATCCCAACATATCCTGGTATGTCCAAGAAAACATGTCTTTGAATTCTAGAAGCAGTTCTGTCAAATCTCGTCTAGTTTTTAATGACAAAGTAGTGCCGATCTTCACCTCTTCCCTTTCCTCACCGGTTCCCAAGTTTAGGATTTCTGATTCTTCTTGATGCAGCAAGATCTGTTTCTCTTCACTTTCTATTAGTCTTAACAATTCATCTGGGACCTCATATTCTACTTTATCTTCTTTTTCATCGACTTCTACCAAGCACATGGGTTGTTCAAAATCTACCCCTGGATTAGATTCAGAATCATTCATACAATTTATATTAAGGGACCTGCACGAGTTCAAAAATAATGCGTATTGGGAATAGAAATGAATAGTTTATGGAATAAATAAACAAATAAAAAATGAATGAAATGAATGTCATGTTTGCCATTTGAGAAAGAAATATGGAAAGCATCAATTTTATTAAAATAAAATAAAGTTGACGTAGCCACCCTTTACAAAAGATCCTTATTGCTCTTGGACAAAAGCAAATATGGTTGTTCCGAGCATTACTTTTATTTGGACCTAAAAACCACGGACATGTCCGCACATGTCCAACTGTTGAGCTTTTCTCCCGGGAAGCACAGACGGATCTTGGTCAAATGCTGGCCCTCCTCGTCATCCTCTGAGATTGCATTAACATCCATTGATTCTTAAGCTTCACTGATCACTTATTCCTTAAAGAGCTTCTCATTCACTTGATTCGTTTCTTACATTTTTTGTTCGGGGTTCACTATCCCGCCGAATACAAAGGTACTATTTAGATCAGAGTAAGTCATGGGCCTCATAGAATTTCTTCTCCTCTAAACTGGGCCTTTCTTTGTTCATCTTTCTTTTTTTATTCTGGTTTCCTTTGCAAAAAGTTGGGCTTATAGTCAATCCCGAAGTGATCATTTTTGTTGATGACTTTTTTAGCTCATAAACATCCTTGCAGGTTCCTTCCCAAACCTCTTCATTTCTTTGCTCATTTTTCCAAAGTCTCCGACACTACCATCTTAGTACAACTTGACAGCCTAGGGCATGGAATCCTCTTCCCTTTAGCAACAAAGATGGCATTGACAAACTCCAAAGCCCTAAAGGAATATTTCATCGCCTCCTCATCGACATTAATGGTCACTAGCTTCCCTTCAATGAAAAATTTTAATTTTTGATGTAGTGATGACATAATAGCACCAGTTGAGTGTATCCAAGGTCTTCCCAACAAACAATTGTAGGATGGCCGAATATCCATAACCACAAAGTCGATAGTGTACTCACTTGGGCCAATGAGTCGGGTTACTTCAATTTTCTTGACCACATCCTGTTCGGTCTCGTTGAATGCTCGTACTATATTTTGACAAGGTTTCATATGTGAACTATCAATAAGAATATGTTGCAAAGTAGCCATAGCTAGAACATTCAAAGTGGAGCTGTTATCAATAAGCAGTCCCGGTAGAATATGCCATTTGCAATGGGTGGTGATGTTTAGAGACTTGGTGGACCCCACACTTCTCTCTGGAATTTCATCATCATTGAAGGTAATATAATTGTCTGCGGCAATATGGCCAATTATCCGGTCCAACTTGTTGACCGAAATAACACTCGAAGCAAAGGTTTGGTTCAAGACTTTTAACATTGCTTCGTGGTGTTTTTTCAAATTTAGTAGGAGATCAAGTACTAAAATCCTTACCGGTTGTTTTTAGAGTTGCTCCACTAAATTGTACTCGCTATGCTTCAAAAATCTCAAAAATTCTTGGGCTTGAGCCTCTATTATCAGCTTATTAATTTTCAGAGGTGGCTCTTTTTTGAATATTTTCTCGGGTTCAGACCTGGCTACTTTGTCTTTACACTTTGGATCCTCATCCGCCTTTGAAGTTTCTAGAGAGTAGCATCTACCACTCCTTGTAAAGTGCCCAACCTCATTTACCACTTTGGGATTGGGTTCCATCGATTTTTTCCTTGAGCAGGCTTTACTTCGTCTAATAACTTTCCATTTTCTTATAAATTGGAGCACTCCAGTATTGAAATATTAGCGTGTACATCCATGGGACCATCTGAGTATCCTTGAAAGGAAAAGATGTCGGGGCAAAAATTATGATTTTAGGAGCCACCTTAGAGCATTCTTCCTTAGGTGTTCTCTCTTCAATTGCTTTGAAATCAAGGACGAAAGGTCTTCATGCACTGTACTTAACATTTGAATTGTTCGACGTGCAGACTTCTACTTCTTGCTTTCCCTCTTCATTCTCAAAGAATTTGATCTCTTTGTTGTCTATCATTTTTTGAATCAACTAAAGAAACTCATTACAATCCTGAATCTCATGATCTTCTATATGGTGATACTCACAGTACGAGCCACACCCTTTCATCACAATCACCATCCCCCGTCAATGAGGCGTGCCATGTACAACTGCTAAAAAACCCACCTCAAAGGATAATTTACTTCTGACACATTCACCTTAGCTTTTCTAGTATATCCTTCTTCAACAGCACTCACACTATGACCACCATGGTTTGGTAGAGGGTTATTGGCCGTACTCAGTTTTTCCAACTGTAACACTCTAGTTTTTATTAGATTCTGAACAAACTTTTTGAATGCCACGTAGTTCTCAATCGAATTCCCAGAAACATCGACATGGTATTTGCAACGTGCTTTGGCGTCATACCACGCTGGGTAAAGTGGGTTAAAAGTGTAACATGGTAGGCCTGAACTAAGTCCGCTTTGTACAATTGCGAGTATAACCTCTTTGTAAGAAATAGGTAATGGAGTGAAAGACCTATTCTCACTTTCTTTCTTGGCCCTCTAGCTTCTTTTTTATTCAAACTTCAGGAACTCTCAGTTGTAGCTTAGGGTTGGGAGATTGTGATATTCTTAACAGCCTCATAGATGCTCACATTGTTAACCTCATGATTTTTTTCTTAAATTGTTTTCGTGACAATTCTCCTTAGTCAATTATTTTGCTCTTCATGGCCGCTTCGATGCATTCACTCGTCATAACCATGTATGCAAAGTTGCTAATAGGGTTGCTGATCAAACGGTCATAAAGTGTCTTTTTCAGCGTATCTATGAACATCGGGGAAAATTCGTTCACACGAAGAGGTAGTTGAACTTGTGCCGCCACATCGCACTATCGCTGGGCATATTCTCGGAGGCTCTCATTGCATCTTTTTTCTATCTCTTGCAACAAAAGTCAATTAGGGACATATTAGTTATATGCTTGTACTGGTCGGTGAAGGCTTTGGCTAAATCTTTCCAAGACTTGATTTGTACCCGCGTGAGCTGATTATACCATCTTGTGGCAAACCCCACCAAATTGTCTTGGAAGCAGTGGATCAGTAACTTTTCTTTGTCAGTAAATCCTACTATCTTTCGACAAAACATGGTCATGTGAGCGGTGGGACAAGTCATTCCGTCAAATTTCTCAAACTCAAGAGTCTTGAACTTATATGGAATCTCTATATCCGAGACCAAGCTAAGCTTTATAGCATTCAACCCATAGGAGCCTTTTTCATCCTCTTTTACTAGGAACCTTTTTTCAAGATCTTTCTTGGTTTCTTCTAATTGCTTTGAAAATTCTGCTTTTACTTGATTCAGTTTTTCTAACTCGTCAAAATTAAGGATGCTATCTTCGACATTCTCAGTGTTACTGAAAAGTCACACCATGTTGAACTTGGGTAGAGGCGCCAGCCTGATAAGATGAAGTTACTCATTGCAAAGGTCTTAGGGTAGTGTTGATAAAGATCGGGGAGTATGAAGGATCTTTCAAGTTCTGAGTGGGATTTTTGACGGAACCTTTTTCTCTTGGGTCTTCTCCCCGATCGAGTCTCAATATCTATGATAGCTCATTCATCATGTCTTGTTGGGATTTGATTATGGTCTCCCTCAATTCTTGCCGAGTTATCTCTAACTGTCCCCTTAAATTGGCTTCTAACTTGGCAACATTTTCTTTCATTATCCTTGTTTGCAAACGAGTATGATATGGATGTGGAATGATTGCAATTTATCTTTCAAATTTTGTCATAACATTCTCATCATTAAATTCATTGAATAATCAATTAATGCATGTTATATGTGTTATGTGATGCATGTAACAAGAGTGTATGAAAATAAAGGCATTGATTCTATTGGTGATCACCCTTGAACAACTTTCATTGAAGATTAAAAAGGTTCTCATTACAAAGCAAGAAAAGTAAACTCCTACAGATATGCCCTGGCCCTAACTCCTAGTTCTTCGATGGCTTCAAGTAGCTGAATGGATCCAAGTGCTCCCTCTATGCCCGAAGCTATGAAAGGGCGAAGAGCTTCGACTTTCACGATCAGGTTTCTCATATGTTTGGCGACTTCTTACACTTGCACCATCATAGTTGTGTTATATTGGTCTCGATCCTGAATCATACTAGTAGCATCGCGAAGACACCTTAACTAATAATTATCTCCCCCTTCCGTGGCTTCTTCAAAAACTACAATCCTTCATAGATAATCTTGAACAGTGGCTTCTAACGTCTTAATCTGACTTCGAAGCACCTCATTCTCTTTCTGGGTAGCTTAAAGCTGAAGGAAGCTATTCTGAGCTCGGTATTCAAAAAAAGATCGATCTAATTCCCTGATAATCTCTTCTAGTTAATCGTTCCGGGCTTGGCTTTGATTTAAACTCTTAAAGGTGGAGTTGTACAGACCTTGCATTTCAGACATCCATTTTTTGTTTTCTTGAGCTTTTCTCTTCCAAGCGGCATCATTCTCTTTCTCCTAACTTATCACTTGCTTGCCTTTTCCACTTTCTTGTCTAGCTTTCACTCTTTCCCGCTGTATTACGCTTCTAGAAGACTTTTTTTTCATTCTCAATGGCCAACTTGTAGTTTCCTATCTCTTTTTCAATTGCTTGTTTACTTTATCTTTTTCCTCATCGACTAAGCGTATACCATCCATCCTTTCCTTCTCTACGACTAAAAACTTCTTTCGATCGGTATTTCGCACTAAAGCTTGAAGCTTGAGCATGTCAATTTGGTAGAGAGCATTCTTTTCATTCAAATCCGCATTTAGTTTCATTAACTGCTTGATAGTCCCATCTCGTTCATCCACATCTAAGCTTACCCTATAAAGCTCACTCGTGTGCTCAGTCTGCAAGGCATTCATCCTCTTTTTAACCTCATTTAGCTCGCTCCTTAGGATATCAGCCTTGGAAGGAACCATCATCAAATGCTCCTCAAGTTTCATGGTCGGTCCTTGATCGGGCTCTAAAATCTTATCATTAATTCTCTTACGCCTCCAAAAATCATAGTCGGGGGTGAACATGCACTTTTTATCTTCCTCTACCTTTATACTATAGTAGTGATCCAAGATCTAGAGGCAGTTTAGACTTTCGCCTTGAATTCATTCTTGAAAAGAAACTCAGCGGTGCTTAAACCGGCGGTGATGAGAACAAACTGTCATGACCCAAATTACCTTGATACCAATAGAGGAGTGCAAACGATCCTACCATACAAACCTATCATCATCATCCAATCATAATCTCCGCATCTATATAAGAAGTGGAGGACACTACCAAGCCAAGGTACCCCCAAACAATATCTTCATCTTGAAGGTTCTTAAAAATCTTCGCCCATTCATGCTTGTCTGGCTCTTACTCTACTCTTTCGCTAGATACTCTCACAAAGAGGAAAAATCTACCAAAAATATTCTAGGCAATACCTTAGTTAGTGTTTTCTAAAGATGACTTTGAATCCAAACCTGAAGCAACTGTGTACATCCCCTAATACGCCATTCTTCATGTTTCCGGCCCACTTTCAAGGAAATGAAAATTTCGATTAAGATTACCGATATCGGATTGGCCTTCCTCTTTATGGGCTCAAATAAATCCAAGATGGCCACATCAATGTTCCCCAAAACTCTTGGGAAAATAATCAAACAATATATCCCCAAAGCAAACATATCCATCTTCATAACCTCATCCAGGAGCGTAGGTATGATATCTCGGATGCATTCCCATGAAAAGGCAGTACTATCCCTTCCATTCTGAATTTATCTTTTGACCCAATCTTCACTCATTCTGGCTAAAGTTCTAAGCTTCAAAGGATAATTATTAGACTTTGACGGCTTTATGTAAATCTAATCTTTCTGAATATTTTTCAAATTAAGTAAAGTCGTATACTCTTCCACTATAGGCATCAAGTCTTTTCCATTAAAAGTGAAGCAACAGAAGACGGGATTCCAAAACTAAAAGATGGCGCAGAGCAAAGGCTGATTAATTCTGACATACATCAAGTGTGCTATATCGCCATAATTATCACGGAACAAATTTTGCAACTGCCAATCCCATCCTTCTCAAATCTCTTTCAATTCCCACAAATCATTTTGCTATAGACTGACATATGTATACCCCGCTACTATATGCTCGCTCGGTAAACTGTCACCTTGAATCCTTCGGTTAACTTCTGACCAATGTTGAACGGCTGAGTTGGTATCCTCCTTGAGATACCTTCTATCCATGATGAAAGATCTCAAATTGGGCAAACCACTTGAATCAACACCTTCATGTTATGCAATGTATATGCGAAAAGATACGCAAAACAAAATAAAACACAAAAAAAAAATCCAGTACTAGATAAAATCAATAAATACATAAATAGAATGGAAATTAAATTAAGCATTAAACAAAACAACCCTATTTACATCCTTTATAAAAACCTAGGTTATCCGCATGGCTCTAAAAGAGGTGGGCTTTCTATGTTCTCTACATGCAATTTTGGTGCTAAAAGGTACCCGAACTGTCCTCGTTGTCCCCTCCTAAGGGTAACAAGGCCCCCGGTCATTACCCATTATAGGCTCCTCTCAACTGAGTTTAATTCGGGGGGACCCATTTGCTATGTCCATACGAGAAACAATATTCCCATGAAAACATAGGGTATTCGAGCCCCAAAGGTACTTACTAGGCCCATACGAAGAAACAATATCCACACGGAAGCACTAGCATTTCCCCCTACCTAAAGAAACGGTTTTAAATGCCAAATTTTAAATGCCTTAAAATAAACTTGCATTTATGAACAAATATTAATTCAATCGTCACTTTAGTTCACAACTTTCGATATTAACAAAGTGGTAACTATTTTTTAAAAAAAATGGCCTGACTCTCTTTTGTTAAAAACACCAAACACATCCCCATCGGAGTCACCAGCTGTAGTGACATTTTTCAAAATCGAGTTTGCTGAAAAGGAGTAGTTGTTTTCCATTGGTTATTGGGAAAATATTTGGAAAATTGGGAATTTTTTAACAATTTTTATTTTGAAAATAATAAAACTTGGAGTCGCCACCGGCCACTAAGGTAGTCAAGACACCATAAAACCCAGAGATTAGTTTGAAAGCAGGTTTGGGAGTCGGTTACAGATGAGAAAGGTTTTGGCACCCCACATCGCCCAAAATTGGTACAAAAAAACTAATTACCGCTTTGTTAATATTAAATTTTCTGAATTAAAGTGACGATTAAATTGAAATTTGCTTATACATGCGAGTAAATTTTAAGGCCCCATTATTCGAGAGTAAACCGAAAAACCACCACCAGTACGTTTGGTACTAGCCACATTTACTCCCGAATAAAAAGGCACTGCATTAACAGTTTACAAATTTGGATGCAATACTAAACAAGGCATGGCATATAAATATGAAAGAGACAAAAATAATAACATAAAATAAACACGAATATAAAAACACATTCGAACCACATGTTATATGGATACAATAATAAACCCATCTAAAAGTATGCCTATATGTACTAATTTAAATACAAACATAAATAAAGCATACACATCATTAACATTTAACAATGACCGAATTTAAATGGAACTAATTAACACGGCACAAAAATAAATATGGAAAATAAACATATATGCAATAAACTCGTGTACCAAAATAAACAAAAGAAAGTATTCAAATATACAATAAGAGGATTGAAATATAAAGGAAACACAATGCAAAGCTAAAATTAAATATGTAATGCGGGGGACCAAAACAAAAACAGAACAAAAAATGATAAAAAGGATATTAGATCACTGGAAAACAGACTAAATTGAATAAAAACTGAAACTTTGGGGCCAAAAGAATATTAAACCACTTAAAATCAGATTAAATCCCAAACATGGAAGAAATTGAAAAATGATTCAAAATTGGAGGGACCGCGGCTGTGATTTTGAAACGTGAAAACCCTTTCACATATAATAGAGAAGAAGTAGAGGGACTCATTCTGTAAAAAACCCACTTTTAAAAAAAACTAATATAACCCCTTTACCCATTTTAAAAGAAAAAAAATTGCCTTAAGAGGCAAAAAAGCTCTGGAAACCTATGAACACCACCTTGGTGTTCATCGAAATTTGGGATAAACCAGATTTTGGTCGTACCCCGCCGTAACAACCACCACCGACTGTCGTGTGTTGGCACCAAAAAACCACAAACAAAACCGTTTTCCATCTTTTAAAAATATATCTAAGCCTAGATCTTTCAAAACAACCCTCTTTTTGCTTAAAACACAAAAACCGAAACGTTCTTTTTTTTAAAACAACAAAACCCTTTCCATTCGATTTAAAACCCTAGCCTCCGATTCCTCACTGGGTCACCAGTGATGACCTCCAAATGAAGGTCGGGCAGCTTATTGCCTACCAGATTCAAAAGGAAGAAGAGACCACGGCTCGAAAGGTAACAAATCGAACCATAATCTTTTTTTACTATGCATGCACTACGAAGAGGATGAAAAAATACCTCCAAATTTCTTTTTTTTTTGCTTTCTTTGTATTGATGGCCGAATCCCCTTACATTTGATCTTGGGTTCTGGTTTTATAACCAAGAATTACACGGGTTTAAGAAAATGAAACCTAGAAACTTAAAATCATCTATTGGCTGCCTTTGTTGATTTGGTTAGATTCATGTTGGTCTCTGTAAATGTTGGTTTGTCTCCTCTGATTTTTGAAATTCTGAAATTGTAATATGCTTCTGACATTGGTTTTGCTTGTTTGCATCTATGATTGCCAGTTCTGATATTTTGCATTTGTTTTTTTTTTTGCATATGCTACGACCGAGATGAGTGGACCAGAATGGAGCATCGACGTGACCATCGGGGAAGGTGGGGGACCAGTGGTGGTGTCCACACGCACGAGAGGAGTGCAATAGATGAACGCGTGGGAAGTTGAGGAGCCGAGAAGTGAGCTCCATGCACGCGTGGGGAAGCTAATGAGTCATGCGTGGGTGTGTGAGGGTTCTGGAAGGTACTTCACATTGATCTAGGCCGTTGGTATACCTCCTAATCCAACAGCTACAGATGGTGTAGTGTCAAGTAACCTAAGAGAGTGGCTAGGGCTTCGTGTATCTGAGTGATCTGGATCGTCTGATTGTGTTCCCAGATCTGACGGTATAGGATGGGCTGCGCATAGACAACATGGATAGTTAGGGTTTTATTTTTAGGACATATTAGGTTAGGGCCTTAAACGGGCCAGACTTGTAATATATTTTTTGGGCTTTTGAATGTAAATGGACTGTTTTAATTAAATATAATTTGGGTTTATTATTTATCAATTATCCATTAATTCTTTTTTAGTTTTGTTTTGTGATAATAATAATTAAAAATAATCAAATACTAAATAATAATAGTATTTTTGGTTTTTTAACAATGATAATAAGTAATGATAATAATAGATAATAACTGGAAATAATAAATAATAATAATAATTTTTTGTTCTTCCTCTCTTTTTTTTAATCATAATAACATATAATATGTAATATACTACTTCCTCTGTCCCACTCAATATGCCCCTTTTGTGTTTTGAAATTGTCCTACTTAAAATGTCTCATTGAAAAAATCAACAACTTTTATAAGGCACATTTTTCTTTATACCCTTTTTTTAGTTTTCCAACAAAACAAAATTTAACTTTTTAAGGATAAAATTTTCATTTCAATTATTTATATAATCTTTCTTACACATTCTTCCACAAACTTTTTCTTCCTAAAACTGTGTGAAAAGTCAACAATGGACAAAATAAATGGGACGGAAGGAGTATGATAATAGTAACAAGTAAATTAATTATAATAGCACTAATATAACAATATTTTAGGGTTTTTAATCATAAATAAATAATAAGATGATAGTAGCATATAATAATAATAATAATAATTACAAAAGTCCATTATTATAAAAGTTGACAAAAATGTAAAACGGGTTAATACATTGGATAAAATTAGTAATTATAGATTGTTCCAATCAAATCTTCAAGTAGGAGATCGTTAAAAGTCAAAGCACCATTCGGTACGGATGAAAATTTTCAAAGGCTGCAAAATGCCACCAACTTTGGTTTGGTCTAATAACTTGTGTTAGTACCTAAAGATTTTGTTATTTATAAGTTGGTCCCCTAAGTTCAACTATAAATAGCCTAGTCATTTGCCATTTCTCAACACCCCAAATCATTCTAACATCCTCCCAATACTACATAAATTAGAGAATTTTTATATAGAGTTATTTTCTCCTTTTTATCAAGAGGAAATTGTCATTGTTTTCTACTTCTTAGATTGTGAGAAGTTGTAATTCTAATTTTCTCATAGTGGAATTCTTCTACATTTGTCCATGATTTTTACCCTATATTATTTAAGATTTTTTCACGTAAAATCTGTGTTTCTTTATCTTTATTGTTATTTTCTCAAATTATCAGTTGCGATTTTACTTTATCCGATAACCGTATTCTGCAACACAAACCACTTATTATTCATGGAATACTACTAGATTTCGATTGCATCGGAAAGTCTTTACAGCTTCTGCATCTCGAGGACCTTGTACCAAGCGGGCCTCGAGGTGATATCAGCCACCCAAGCACCAACATGTGGGCGTGAATCGAACAGCTTCTTGGCCGAACTCCCCATCAAATAGTGAACATTAGGCAGGTGATGCAAATCCACCAAGGTGAAGCGGTCACATGCCAAGTACTTGGACTCAACCAAACGAGCCTCGTACACATCTAAAACATTGGCGAGCGCAGCTTCATTTTCCTCCACTACTGCGGTGTCGGTAGCCATCCCAAAAATGGGCTTGTAATGCAGCTCAAAGACTAGCTTTGTCGATGGAGAATCGAAATGGTGAGCTTCAACTTCCTTCCACAATTGAAGAACTCTCATCGTCTTGTTAGAGTCCGGCAACAACAGTTGAGTCCGGTGTATTCCTGGGATACGTATTGCGTGATTGCCCTTGATTCTACATGTTCAAAAAGGGTCGGCTAAAACAGTAGAATTAACAAACGATTTTAAGTTTTTTTATTTTTTTTGCTGTAATAGAAAATCACCAAAGAGCTTCAAGTCCCGTTCTTCAAAAGCTGGAACTTGACCAAACGGCTGTTTCAACCGACCAGAAGAGAAACGTTAGATCAGAAATGGGTTTAATGAAAACGAGACATCTAACACTGTGATCGAAACTTACGTTGAGGGAAAGGAAGTTTTCAGATTTATGTTCACCGGCTCCCATGTCTACGTTAACAAACTGGAACTCAACATCTTTCTCGTAAAGGCAAGCAAGAACCCTTTGAGTAGATGTTGACAGAGGGTTTCCATGCACCTTCATGGCTGCCATTGTTGTTCGACTACAGCTTTGTTCAACAACTTCAGAAGATGAGAAATATGTGTGTTTTCTACGGTAGAAGCAGTATGTATATGTAGGTGGAAGGATGAACCTTAACTGTCATTCTAGAATGGTCCAATTCTCAAAAGATTACCAGGTGCATGAATTACTCGTCTCGACCCTGTTCACACTTCCCATATGAAGCAAAAACGTAACGTATTTTCTTCACGTTAAAAACCCCAGCCTGAATGGGACAAAATTTTTTATTAAAAAACTACCATAATTTCGTTTAACAAAATTTATAATTTCCTAATTATATAAAATTTTAATTATTAACTTAAATAAAATTAAACTTTTAAAAATATTTATATTATTTATATTTTTTAACATTATATTCGTATCACATAATTATGTATGTATTTATTTGACTATGATTCATAAATTAATATTCCCTCATTGTACAATTTAACCGTCAACCAAGGGTAGGGTTATGAAATTTTCTCTAATCTAAGTGTTACAACTTTTTGTTTGACCGTCAACTGATCTTCACTGCTTCGGATCCTCGCACTAGATTTGAATACACGTTCACAATTACTGTTTTTTGTTTGCGATTGAGTTGTGGTAATGACCATTTTGTCAACATGCCTTCACTTTCATGTGCATTTTTATGTTAATGGTGATTTTTTTTTATCCATCATCGTCGATTAATTGTGTTGTTCGTATCTATCTTTTGTTCGCGTCTTTTGATTGAGTTTTTAACATTTTTCTTGTATGGTATTTTTATGATTTCAAGTGACTAGTTTCTTATTTCTTTGGTTATAGTAAAATGTTCGAATTATGCGTTTAGATTACTTTTATGATTATAAACTTTCATTATAATATTAAATATTTTTTTAATAAAACTAGTGTCTTCTATAAAAAAAAACAATCAACGAATGGTTCAAGTTTAAGAAATTCTTGAACAAATCACAGCTGAAAAAACATTTACGTTAATAAAAATTTAACAAAGTTTTTTTTCCATTTGTTTTTCCATTTAAATTATTAAGGAGGGAAAGTCATGGCTGGGCATTCACAAGAGAATGGTCGCCAGCGTGTTTGGACATGCTATGTGGCAAACGTGCCTCCATGTTTCAACCGGCAGGGGCTTTGGCAGGACTTCGATCGACACGGGGTCGTTCGCGATGTTTTCATTTCCACAAAGCGAGATAGAACAGGCAAAAGATTTGGTTTTGTTCGGATGGGCTCTCGAAAAGATGCGATGAGGGTGATAGAGAGACTTGATGGATTTTGGCTACACGTATCCAAAATCAGAGTTTCCCTGGAACGACGAGAGACTAGAACGGAGTATTGGAGACGTAGAAAAGGATCGACCGCTGCGAATGCAGATTTAGATACAAAGGCGGCTAGGGTTCCCAAGTTTGAGGAGAAAAAAGAGACTAGAGTTAATAATATACGCAAACAGGTTCAGGGTGTGATTGATGAAGATCATGTTAATATGCTAGCGAGATGTGTTGTTGGCTGGACCAAAGATCCACTGCAGGTACGAGAGTTAACTAGAGTGATGCACAAGGAAGGGTTTGAGGGCCTATCGATTATGAGACTGCCCGGGGAGATGGTCCTTATCATGTGTGACTCAGTAGAAGCAAAGGGAGCTGTGTGTAAATCTATTCGAGTAGGCGAGTGGTTCGCTCGATTAGAAGAATGGTCGCCCGCGATTTCCATGAATCTAGGCGTGTGTGGCTGACCGTTATTGGCCTCCCGATTCATACATGGTCGAAAGAAACTTTCAACAACATAGCAAGCACATGGGGATCTTTAATTCGAACTGAAAATAGAACACAGAATATTTCTTCCTTGGAAAGGGCGAGTATTCAAATCACCACAGATCACCTTGAGAAGATTGATGAAGTGATCGACTTAATTGTTGATGAGGGCAACCCAACCCCGATCAGTGTTTTGGAAGATTCTTTTCTAGGCTGGTAGACGATGGACAATTATGTGGATCAGGGATTTAAATCTCGGTCGCGGACGTGTTTTCGGTCGCGGTTAATGCGTTTTCGGACATAACGGAGGCTATAGCGGTCACTGCGGGTGTCGCGGTCGTGAATTTTTTTAAATTTTGCACAATTTATTGTAAAACATTATAATTATAATTATAATTATAAAAAGTCAATTTTAATGATTTTAGAGTGTTTTCTAAACGAAAATGGACATATATAAATTAAAATAGATTAAAAAATATCTATTATAATTGTCAGATAGGAGATTAGATTCCTTATAATTTTATCAAAGAGTTCTTTTCCACCGACAAACTCAAGAATAAAATATATATTTGTTCTACCAATCAATACCTAAATTAAAAAATATCAAGGTAAATATCAACAATGGGAGGATTTAATTATAATTATAAAAAGTTACTTTTAACAATTTTTAGAGTGTTTTCCAATACTTATAAAAGAATTTAATTGAAAGGAAATAAGACTTAGAGGCTCAATTGAAAGTTTCATTAAGGATTTGAGGACTTAATTGGAAATAGAATAAAACAAATCATTTTAATTAAACTAAAAATCTGCATTAAAGGACTAAATTGTAAGCGTGCTAAAACTTTTAACCTAAAATTCACTAAAACTTGAACCCTATTTTCCGCTATTTACCCTTTTAATGTTTTAAGTTCATCTTCCTCGTTTCTCTCCCGCCTATTCTCTACAATATTCTCCTCCTCCCCTTTTTATCTCCAGCCATCACCCATTTATCGTCCGTGAAATGTACCACACCCACCATTCAACTCTTCGTCCCATCCCGAGCAAACCTCGACCAACTAGTCATTAACGAGATTCGAGCTAAAAAGCTTTCGACAAACCATCCGTGAAATGGTCTAAAAGCGAGAATAGCGGTCTGTTATCACCGTAATCGGCCGCTACCCGTTAAATCGCGGCCACAATCCACCGTTTTTGGTGTGAATTCGATTCACCGGGCTATTTTTAGTAAAAACAGTTTCGGCTGGCGGCGCTACCGCTATATAGCGCCCGTAATTGCGGCTGCGGACCGCTTTTTAAAACCCTGATGTGGATGCTGAAAATTCAGTGGAATCGGACAGTGCGGACCTGGATTTTCGTTCGCAAAAAATTGACAAGAATGATGTGAGGGGGATACTGCGAGTGTTGTTGGATTAGGAGGAGAGGTCTCTAATGCCACTGTAGTTTTGGATTCGAAAGAAAACTTAAATGAGAACATGGAGGCGGTGGAGACGGACTTTGATTTACTGGAGGTGACTAGACACCTTGATCTTAGAGTGGAGGATCCGATTGACAGACATGAATCACAAGAAGAGAAGGCAGGGATGGTTAACCGTGATGAAGTGCACCAGGCTTCGGGCTTAATTTTTATGGATTGCACTGCCTGCGAGACTGATCCCGTATTGCAGCCACAGTTAGACGATAACGAGGCTTCTTCTAGTGGGCTGATGATTCATAGTAGGGTTGCACTCTCAGAACGTATTTTTTATAAAGGCAGCGAAAGGAAAGTTCGTAGTATGTCAGACATTATTTGAGTTTTCTACAGCCGAGAGAGAAAGAAAAGACAATTTCACGTATGCAAAAGAAAGGAAGGGGGAGGCCGAGAAAATCGTTATCAAAAGCCAAGGAGGTGGCGAATGGATCGCTATCTGATTCAGACTTTTTAAATAGGAAGAAAGCGATCATTCGAGAGGCTAAAGAAACAATTGAGTTCGGACGATTAGTGGGCGTAAATACTATTGGTAAAGAGGAAGAGATTGTTCAAGACTTCGCCCGAATTATTGAAGCGCTATCAAAAGGCCAGTGAGGGCCCTATGAGGGTGTTGTCGTGGAACGTCCATGGATTAGGTGCCGCAGCAAAGAAGAAAGCTGTCCAAAAAATATCACGGCAACACCGATGTGATATGGCTCTCCTCCAGGAAACGGAGATGGAGACGGTTTCAAGATTTCAGGTGAGTCGTGTTTGGTATTCTGATAATTTTGATTATGTGTTTGCTCCGTCTGTAGGAAAATACGGTGGTATGTTAGTCGTATGGGAGTCGGCAAAATTCTTGCTGATTGAGCATAAGGTCAGGCCGAATATTATCCTGATAAAGGGTAGTTGGATTTCTGAGAATTGGAAGTGTGTTATGGGTGCGTTATAAGCACCATGCTTGCTCGATGCCCAATTACAAGTGTGGAATGAAATTAGAAATCTTGCTGCTTTGCGAGTAGACCCGTGGTGTCTTGGTGGAGACTTCAACGAGGTTAAGTCAGATGATGAGAGAATGGGTTGCACTTCTAATCGACGTGGTATACAGGAATTTGGTGAATTTTGTGAGGATATTGGAGTATTGGATTCCCTTTTTCTGGGCACAAGTTCACATGGTTGGTACGGAAACCGATGTTCTCCCATAGTGCTTGGCAGTGATAATTCGGATTGGGGGCTCTGTCCTTTCCGATTCTTGAATTGCTGGCTGGAAAATGCATCTCATGTAGATTCATTTAAACAACAGCGGTTACATTTGGGCCAACGGCAGCAAGGGTCATTAGTTCAGAAACTACGGGATTTCAAAATTTTCTTAAAATCTTGGAATAGCCAGACTTTCGGGCAAGTGGAACATAAAATTGGTGAGATTGAACAGGCCATAGATGATCGTGATTCAAGGGTGGCACAAGGAGTTGAGGACTCAACTGAGGGGATTACAATGGTTTCTCTAAGGGTTGAGTTATGGAAACTACACAAATATCAAGAGTCTATTTGGCGTCAAAAATCCCGAGTGTTGTGGCTAAAGGATGGTGATCGCAATACGCGCTTTTCCATTGCCCAGCAAAGATTCAGGCACACTTCATAATGATTTTCGTGAGGCAAATAGCCTTGCCGATGCACTTGCGAAAGGGGGTGTCGAGCGAGTGGCGTAGTTTCGGGCATGTTATCAGGCCCATTTTTGAGATTTTGATGGCTTAGGGACTAACTTAAAAGCGTGACCCTAATAATAAATATTAAAAATATAAATTTTAAGAATAGACTCTTAATAACAAATATTAAAAAATAGGACTCTAATAACAAGTACTGAGAAAAAAATTAGACCCTAATAATAAATATTAAAAAAATACATTTTAAGAGTAGACCTATAATAACAACCCTAATAATAAGTATTACAAAAAATGGGCTCCTTTTAACAAGTATTGCAAAAAATTTAACCCATAATAACAAATATTGAAAAAAATCAAGTATTTAATAACAAGTATTAAAAATTGATCTCTAATAACAAGTATTAAAAAAATAAATTTTAATAACATACTTTTCGTAACAAGTATTAAAAAATTAAACCTTAATAATAAATATAAAAAAATTAAACACTTATAATTATAAGCTGTGGGCCTTGAATAGGATGGTAGGTGGGTGTCCTCGTTTTCAGCCATATGGTGCTGCCCCATATGTCTATCGTGTTGCGTTTTGTTTTTTCAAGTTTGTTCCCTGGCTCTTGGTGTTCTTTGTTATATACTTGGTTATGGGTTGGACTTTTATTGTATTTTACCTTAGGGAGTTCTCTTTTCTTTCATCTAAGTTTTAATTTTTTTTTTCAATAAGGCTCACAAATAATATCTTGTATGATTTAGCTCAATAAAAATCTTACATTGCTGATAAAAAAATAAAAATTTAACGTGGGAAACATAAAAAGTTCATAAAAATAGTAAAGATGTAAAATTTTCTCAAGAAAATGAGAATCAAACTATGAATTTTTTTTAACAATTGGCTAATAGAAAATGATAGATGGTAATTTGTTAAAAAAAATGATTGATGGTAATTTTCTTTGAAAGGTTGTGAATGTTAGATACCATTTTGAAAGGCAATGGGTGAAAACAAAATTTTAATAATAGACGATGTATAATTGATAAGTGTTCAAAAGTACTATTTTTCTTACCCTTTTTACTCATATATTGTTAGACTTAGGCTCATATTAGTTGCATAATTAGCCATTCATGCATTAATCCATGTTTCCTTCCATCGTTGAGCTTGATTACATAACTTGGTAGTTTTTGTGGGAAAAGATGCTGCTTTGGTGTGTTTTGTGTGTATATACAGGATCACTTGCCAAAGCAAGGCTAGAGCTAGTTGCCAGGGCAATACATGAAGGAGATGCCGAGCTAGTTGCCAGGGCAATGCATGAAGGAGACGCCGAGCCAGTTGCCAGGGCAATTGTCGACAAAGAACAAGGTGATATGGTAGTCGAAATTGATGACTAGACAAGCCCAAGATGACGTGGAGCAAAGCTAAATCCCAAAGGAATTTGATTTCCATGAAGAGATTAAAGAAGAATTAAATTCCAATAAGATAGGAGAAGTTCTAGAAGGAATATAATTATAATAAAGAATTATATTCTTTAAAGATAATTTAATTCCAACTTAACTTTCTCCTCAAAGAAGGACTTTGACCTAGCCCTATAAATTAGAGGCCATATCGTCAACTTGAGGGAGAGCAAGATAAGAGAATTTTCGACAAGCATCTAGGGCAAGGGGATTTCGACAAACTTCAATTCTTCATCTTTTTCTTTCTTGTTCAATTAGGTTCATGCTAGGGATTATTTATCTTGTGTTTCTTTGGAACCTAGCCATGAACTAAATCTATTTGGCTATGGTTATTGTGTTTTGTGGTTGTGAGAAACTATTGGATTTTGTTTAGGTAATAAGAGTTTGCACTTTTCTATTCAAGGTTTATTCATTCTTGGTTCTTATTCTTGTTTGCGAGTGAATTGGGAGAGGATCTCGTGACTTCATCTATTTATCTAATATCGGGAGAGTTAGATTCAAGAAACGAATGAATATGATCTTTATTCAATCTATTGATGGTGAAGATTAATCCGGCTTAGGAATAAGTTAAGGATTTCAACGGCTAAGATGAGCGCAAGATTGGTTGTTGTTCACCCTTGATTCACGCAATGATGTATTATCAAGGCATGCACAAGTAGCTAGAGTTTCGACTTATGGATAAGAAGAAACCATTGAAGAACGCTCTACCGAACCTTGAAGATTGTTGCCCAGACGCCCAAGTAGTTGCCCAACTAGTCGCCCAGGCAACCATCGATTAGTTGCAAAGACAACCCCGTTGTGCAAGTTGCCACGGCAACTGAGTTGCCCGTGCACTCTTTTACCAAGACGATCCAATCGGCTATCACATCTCAACTCACGATAACCTGGCCTATCTCTCTCACTTGATCTCATTTATTCTTTTACTTTATTGCCTTCTAGTTTAGTTATTAGTTAAACTCATATAATCTTCTATTTGTGTTTTTACTTTTTACAGTGCAAAAGACTAGATTCTTGAAGTGGCACCAATCCTTGTGGAGACGATATCTTTTATACTATAACTTGCAACGTGTATACTTGCACAATTGCGTAGCACTTATTACGCGCAACAAGTTTTTTTGGCGTCGTTGCCGGGGAATGGCAATAGCGACTTTGTTTTTATTTTCTTGCACTTTCTTTTTACTTTTCTTGTTTAAGATTCAGAGGGCTAACAAACTTTGGTTTTGCATTGGTATATGACCAGGGCAAGACCGATTACATCAGAATATCCCTTTGATCCAGAAATCGAACGAACCTTACAAAGACTTAGACGAATGATAAGAGTAGCAATGGCTAATCAAGACGGCAATATGAATCAAGATGTTCCAGCAGAAGGAGGAGTGATTCTTGCACGAAACAGAACTATTCGAGACTATCTTGAAGAAGATCTTGATGGACTTAATCCAGGAGTTGTCGCACCTGAAATTGAAGCCGACCACTTTGAGTTAAAACCGGTAATGTTTAATATGATCAACACAATTGGTCAATTTGGCGGCTCAGCAACTGAAGATGCACGGCAACATCTTAAATTTTTCCTTGAGATTTGCAACTCGTTCAAAATACACGGAGTCACCCCCGATGTCTTACGATTAAGATTATTCCCCTATTCACTGAGGGATAGGGCGAAAGCATGGTTGAATAGCATTCCTACCGGATCAATAGCATCTTGGACCGATCTTTGTTGTGATTTCCTTGCTCGGTTTAATCCTACAAATTTGACTGATAAGCTTCGTAACGACATTACTTCTTTTCGGCAGACAGATGATGAATCCATGCACGAGGCTTGGGAGCGATATAGAGAACTTCTACACAAATGCCCCCTACACGGATTCCTAGTGTGGACTCAAGTAACAATATTTTACAACGCCGTGAATACACCAACAATGATGATGCTAGATGCCTCGGCAAACGGCATACTCCTAGATAAGTCACCGGAGGAAGCAATGCAAATTCTAAACAGGCTGGCCAAGAATGATTATCAATTCCCCTCTACTAAAAGAGGAGGAGTTAGACGCCAAGCCACAATACATGAACTAGGATCATCAGATTCAATTTCGGCACAATTGGCCACTTTAACCAAGATGGTCCAGAACATGCAAAAACCAAACAACACACATGAGGTCAAGGTAATAGATTCTTTTTTTGAGTTATGTGGTGATAACCATGATTCTTCTGAATGTATGCAGAATTCGGAATCCAGCTTCTATGTGGGGAATTACAATCGGAACAACAATGTGATGTCCAATACATACAATCCAGCTTGGAAGAAGCACTCGAATTTTTCATGGAGTAATCCCAACAATGCTCTAAACCAGAACAATCAGAATGCACAAGCATCGGGATTCCAGCAGAATATGCCACGGCAACAGTTACCGCAGCAACAACCGACAACATCTAGTTCTTTGGAAAATTCTCTAAATGCTTTTATGATGAAAACTGAATCTTATATGGCTGAGAATAGTAACTTCATAAAATGAACTGATGCTTTTATTAACAGAACTGAGATGAGATTGCAAAACCAAGAGGCAGCAATCAAATCATTAGAAAATCAAGTCGGACAGTTTGCTCAAAATCTGAATACTAGACCGCAAGAAGGTTTACCTAGCGATACTAAAGTCGCAAGAGGAACTGGCCATGAGCAATGTAAAGCAGTCACCACTAGAAGTGGCCAACAACTTAGAGAGGCTCAAGCCCGCTCATCAAACAAAACTCCACAAAAAGATCAAGACGAACCTAGCGGCAAAGCCTCAGATGCTGAACCAGGAATTACCGCGGCAACCGACAATAAGCATGCCTCGGCAACCGACGATAAGGATGCTTCAGCAACTTGTGATAAGCATGCCTCGGCAACCCCAATTGATAATACCTCGGCAACTCCAGTTGTCCCGGCAATACCGTCAATCAGGTTCCAAACCAATGAAAGAATCGAAGATATCCGACTTCCACCACCATTTCCACAAAGGCTGAAGCGACAAAAGCAAGAATATCAATTCAAGAAGTTTCTTGATATCCTAAAGCAAGTCCACATCAACTTGCCATTGGTGGAAGTAATTGAACAAATGCCAAACTATGCCAAGTTTCTTAAAGACATTGTGTCCAAGAGAACAAGGCTGGGAGAGTTTGAAACAGTTGCCGCAACAGAGTGATGCATAGCAATGTTGCACAATCGTATGCCACCCAAGTTGAAGGATCCCGGAAGTTTCACAATACCCTGTTCCATTGGAAACCACTATGTCGGGAAAGCATTATGCGACCTTGGGGCTAGCATAAACTTGATGCCTAAATCGGTTTTCCAGAAACTAGGAATCGGGAAGGCAAGACCTACAACGGTTATGCTACAGCTAGCCGACAGATCCTATGTGCATCCAGAGGGAAAAATCGAGGACATACTAGTAAAAGTTGATAAATTTATTTTTCCCGCTGACTTTATTGTTTTGGATTGTGAAGCAGATGAGCATGCACCTATCATTCTCGGGAGACCATTCCTAGCAACAGGGAGAACCTTGATCGATGTTGAAAATGGAGAACTCACAATAAGGGTGAATGACCAGCAAGTTAAACTAAATGTGTTCCAAACACTAAGGCATGCCGATGATCCAAAAGAATGCCAACTTTTTCATGCCACGACAGAGTTTAACTTCGACGAGGAATTTAGTTGCCTCGGCAACTACATTGCCGATCAAGAGGAAGCTGAGGGGTATGAAGAACCGGTCAATGAGGAACAACAAGAAGAGGCAATTTGGCTAGTCAATCGACCAGGAAAAGAAGCTGATCAAAATGTTGATGCTACACAAGAAGGTAATAGGGAGGAGGACGCAGATCTAGAAATATGTGATGCATTCCCGGATGAGCAACTTTTAGTTGCCTCGGCAACCATGGATGCGCATACCTCGACAACCTTCGACACATAGGCAACCATGGACGTGCACGCCTCAGCAACTCTCGATGCCGCAACAGCCTTTGACGCGCACGCCTCGACAATTTTCTGAGCAGTCGCCAAGGCAGCACATGCCTCGGCAATACCCTGGTACGCAGATTTAGTTAATTTCCTTGTTTGTGGTATTTTACCTTATGGCCTTACTCACTAAGGGAAGAAGCGGTTCTGCCATGATGCTAAGCATTACTTTTGGGATGAGCCTCTTTTGTTTAAGCAATGTGCAGATCAGGTTATACGTCGATGTGTCCCTGAAGAAGAGCAACAGAATGTACTCTGGCAATGCCATTCTTCACCTTATGGAGGACATTTTGGAGGAACTCGTACCGCGGCCAAAGTTTTGCAATTTGGGTTGTATTGGCCAACATTGTACAAAGATGCCCAAAACTTTTACAAGCAATGTGATCGTTGCCAGAGGACGGGCAATATCTCTAGACGACATGAGATGCCGCTCCAGAATATCATCGAGGTGGAATTGTTCGATGTATGGGGGATCGATTTTATAGGACTTTTCCCATCTTCATTCGGCAACCTCTACATTCTACTTGCCGTCGACTACGTGTCTAAATGGGTTGAGGCAGCTGCAGTTCCCAACAATGATTCCAAGACCGTGCAACAATTCTTGCAGAAAAATATATTTACACGGTTTGGGATGCCGAGAGCAATTATCAGTGACTAAGGCAAGAATTTTGACAACAGACTAATTGCCAAGATGTTGCAATGCTTCGGCATATCACACAAGATTGCCACGGCATATCACCCATAAATCAACGGGCAAGCAGAAATTTCTAACCGAGAATTGAAGGGTATACTCGAGAAAGTTGTAAACCCCTCTAGGAAGGATTGGTCATTAAGACTAGATAACGCGCTTTGGGCATATCGCACTGCATTCAAAACATCCTTAGGTATGTCCCCCTTCCGACTTGTCTATGGCAAAACATGCCACCTACCGGTGGAAATCGAACACAAGGCATACTGGGCAATCAAGACCGTGAATATGGATTGGGAAAGTACCGGACAAAAGCGTTTGTTGGACCTCAATGAGATAGAAGAATTTCGTGCACTAGCCTATAACAATGCACGAATCTACAAGGAGAAAACAAAGCGATGGCATGACAAGAAACTATTGCCGCGGTAATTCATGCTAGGGCAACTAGTTCTCTTATTCAATTCTCGGCTAAAACTTTTCCCGGGAAAGCTGAAATCAAGATGGTCGGGACCATTCGAAGTTGTCAAACCATTCTCCCATGGTGCCGTGATAATCAAGTCCATCACTGACAAACATGAATTCAAAGTTAATGGACAAAGATTGAAGCACTACAATGGTGCCCATGTGGAACGTAACAAAGAAGTGGTCAACTTAGGAGATGCATGAGCATGCTCTCCCTTCGATATTTTATTTTTATTTTTATTATTTTTTATTATTATTTTATTTTATTTTATTTAGTTTTTTTTCGAACTAACTATTTTTTTTCTCGATTAGTATTATATTTTTAGGATAGATTTTTTTTTTATCTTTTTAAGTTTAAGAATCCTTTTACACATCTTTATTTATTTTCTTTTATTAGTCTATCTTTAATTTTAATCCTTATTTGATTTGTCTTTGAATTGTAGGAAAAGAGTTCAAGATAAAGAGGAATTTTGATCCAAGAAGGAAAACATCTTCAACAAGGAAATTAATGGGCTGAATCTAAGGCTTATATAAAGCCTCCAACTTACCCTAATTAAACCCCCTTACCGTCACCCTCTCCCTAAACCAAAACCTTTTTTTTCGTCTTCCCCTAATCCCACCCACCGTATTCACCACCTATCTTTTCTATAAAAACCCATCACCCTTAACCTATTCCTACTTTTTATCTTGCAACTCTTTAGTTTCTTTTATTTTCTTTGTTTTTACAAAACTCACAACCAAGATCATCCATGGCATCCAAAATTAAATTTTTAGTTCATCCAAGTTCCTCCAAAGAACCAAGATATAAGAAGTTTGCTACACCGGTGGTTCAAGAAAGATTTCACTCCAAGTTTGAAAGCCGGAAGATTCATGAAGAATAAGGCTTTGAATACTCCAACTCTCATCAAGATTTCGGCCTTGAACCATTCATCTTCGAGAGGATTGCACATCAAAAGTGGCAAATCTTTTGCCATCAACCGGAACCGGGCAACATCTAATGGGTAAGAGAATTCTATGCTCACTCACCTAACCCGGATAATCCTTATGTTTTTGTTCGTGACAAGGCCATACTCATAAGCCCTAAAAACGTCAACACCTTTTACGAGCTTTACATTGAGAAGGACGAGCATCAAGTCTTCGTTGATCAAATCACGCCCAAGCAACTCGACAAGGTGCTTCAAGAACTCACTCAACCGGGAACTCATTGGAACGACGGTAAATACAAGGGCACGGTAAATCACCTTCAGCTTAAACCCGAGGCAAAACTATGGAATAAGTTTGTTAAAACCTCTTTAATGCCCACCACACACAATACTACCGTTGATATACCACGTCTTTTGCTCATACATTCTATTTTGCATTATCGCATCATTAATATTGGAAAAATTATTTGTGTTGAGATTTTTGTTTGTAGCTCAAAAGATAAGGGTTCTCTTTTCTTCCCTTGCTTAATTTCTAATCTTTGCAAGGAGATGCATGTCCCAAGTGAATCCACCGATGAAAAGGCCCTACCAAAGTCCGGTTGGAATCAAGCACAAATCTGAAAGCTAATGGAAAAGGCACCGGGAAATTCTTCAAGGCCTCCAATTACCGCGGTAAATCCTGCCGCCCCAGCAATCCCTAATGCCCAAGCACCTAACGCCCGGGCAACTTGGCCATCAACCCCGGGACACTTTGAAGCACTCTTGCAACCATTGGTGAGCCACCTAAGGCAAATTGAAGACCGACAAATAATGTTCATGCGGTACATGAAGGAGCACAATAATGCCATCACCCAAGTCATCCTAGAAAAGTACCCAGACAATCGTGTGTCGTTCCCAATATTTCCTGCCGAGATCCTTGCCCCGACAACCAATGAAGCAGTCGCCACGGCAACCACAACAGATGATGACGCGGCAACCTACATCGTGACTGCACAAGCTGATGCCACGGCAACCAACCCTGAAGATGCCACGGCAACCAAAGCTAAAGAAATCCCGACAACCACTGCAAAAGCCAAAGGTAAAGCACCTATGCCCGAATCAACTCCTATGGAATCATTTTCTAATTTTTCAGATTTGGACGAGTCCTCCATTGCACCAACAAAGACCGCACCAATTGAATCCTCCAAGCGAAAAGCCAATGACATTGATGAAGAGGACGATGAGGACAACCCCATACAAGGATCGATTTCACCACCAACAACAAGAAAACAACCATCGCGTTCAAGCAAGAGAATCAAGACACCAACCAAAAGGAAACTAATCATCCACGATGACGAACTCTCAGAGTAAGTCCTCGTATGCATTTTATTTTTCGTTATTTTTATTTTCCTTTAATACATGCATTGAGGAAAATGCCTCACTCGAGTTTGGGGGGGATTGTTATTAGTAGTTACCATGTTTAGTTACATTCATCTTAAGTATTACATTTAGGATACATAAATTGCTTGCCATGCCTTTAGTTGGAACAAGAATTGCTTAGATTTGATGAATATCCGATGATGACTTTGCCAATGCACTTAATTGATAGAATTTTTATTCTAAGATAATCATGGAAAAACTTAGAATTTTACTATGATGCTAAATTTGATGAAACACTGTTGTGGTTTGATTGATTTAAGGAATTCTAGTGAACTTAGGTTGATAATTAACAAATTGGGGGATTAGAATAAAAATTGGATGAATGCTAGAGGTGCCCGAAATTGGCTCTAGCATGTGCTAAAAAAAATTGATCACTAGAGGTGCCCGAAACTGGCTCTAGTATGTGCTAAAAAAAATTTTCGCTAGAGGTGCCCAAAACCGGCTCTAGTCGAATAAAACTAAAAACAAAACACTAGAGGTGCCCAAAACTGGCTCTAGTTAAAACATGTTAAAAGAACCCAATGAAGTAACTTGAAAACCTCTTGTTTGCATAGAATTCGAAAAATCAACTTACACACAACTCCGCACACACTCACAAGCATTATAGTTTGATTCCGAGTAACTCCTAAGTTTTCCGAAAAATAAAAAGCCAATCATACTTTGTGCCCTGGTTCTGAGAATTGAAATCAAGTTCAAAGCTAAGTTTGTGAAAATTGAAGTCTTGGCAGGTAATTATTAGTTTGCATTGCTTGAGGACAAGTAATAGTTTGAGTTTGGGGGTGTGATAAGTGTTCCAAAGTACTATTTTTCTTACCCTTTTTACTCATATTATTTTTAGACTTAGGCTCATATTAGTTGCATAATTAGCCATTCATGCATTAATCCATGTTTCCTTCCATCGTTGAGCTTGATTACATAACTTGGTAGTTTTTGTGGGAAATGATGCTGCTTTGGTGTGTTTTGTGTGTATATACAGGATCACTTGCCAAAGCAAGGCTAGAGCTAGTTGCCAGGGCAATACATGAAGGAGATGCCGAGCTAGTTGCCAGGGCAATGCATGAAGGAGAAGCCGAGCCAGTTGCCAGGGCAATTATCGACAAAGAACAAGGTGATATGGTAGTCAAAATTGATGACTAGACAAGCCCAAGATGACGTGGAGCAAAGCTAAATCCCAAAGGAATTTGATTTCCATGAAGAGATTAAAGAATAATTAAATTCCAAGAAGATAGGAGAAGTTCTAGAAGGAATATAATTATAATAAATAATTATATTCTTTAAAGATAATTTAATTACAACTTAACTTCCTCCTCAAAGAAGGACTTTGACCTAGCCCTATAAATTAGAGGCCATATCGTCAACTTGAGGGAGAGCAAGAGGAGGGAATTTTCGACAAGCATCTAGGGCAAGGGGATTTCGACAAGCTTCAATTCTTTATATTTTTCTTTCTTGTTCAATTAGGTTCATGCTAGGGATTATTTATCTTGTGTTTCTTTGGAACCTAGCCATGAACTAAATCTATTTGGCTATGGTTATTGTGTTTTGTGGTTGTGAGAAACTATTGGATTTTGTTTAGGTAATAAGAGTTTGCACTTTTCTATTCAAGGTTTATTCATTCTTGGTTCTTATTCTTGTTTGCGAGTGAATTGGGAGAGGATCTCGTGACTTCATCTATTTATCTAATATCGGGAGAGTTAGATTCAAGAAACGAATGAATATGATCTTTATTCAATCTATTGATGGTGAAGATTAATCCGGCTTAGGAATAAGTTAAGGATTTCAACGGCTAAGAGGAGCGCAAGATTGGTTGTTGTTCACCCTTGATTCACGCAGGGATGTATTATCAAGGCATGCACAAGTAGCTAGAGTTTCAACTTAGGGATAAGAAGAAACCATTGAAGAAGGCTCTGCCGTACCTTGAAGATTGTTGCCCAGACGCCCAAGTAGTTGCCCAACTAGTCTCCCAAGCAACCATCGATTAGTTGCCAAGGCAACCCCGTTGCGCAAGTTGCCACGGCAACTGAGTTGCCCGTGCACTCTTTTACCAAGACGATCCAATCGGCTATCACATCTCAACTCACGATAACCTGGCCTATCTCTCTCACTTGATCTCATTTATTCTTTTACTTTATTGCCTTCAGTTTAGTTATTAGTTAAACTCCTATAATCTTCTATTTGTGTTTTTACTTTTTACAGTGCAAGAGACTAGATTCTTGAAGTGGCACCAATCCCTGTGGAGACGATATCTTTTATACTATAACTTGCAACGTGTATACTTGCACAATTGCGTAGCACTTATTACACGCAACAAGTTTTTTGAAAGGTAATTTTCTTTGAAAGGTTGTGAATGTTAGATACCATTTTGAAAGGCAATGGGTGAAAACAAAATTTTAATAATAGACGATTTATAATAAATATTATTTTAAAAAGATAATGAATGGAAATGATACCTTAATAATAATAATTAATAAGTAATGGATGATAGGTGAATTTTACTCTTTAATTCTATGATATCAAATTTGATAGAAAATTGTACTCAACTTTTTATTCCACCATGTAGTATATTATATAATAATTTTATTTATACTTATTATAAAACTTGTGACAAAATTAGTATTACGAGTTAATCAGCATTAACTCATATGTTAAATGGCTAATATAGCATTCTATTAAATAATAATTGATATTATTACAAGAATTTCTTTTTTATCTTTTCATACTTTTCTATATTTTTAAATAAAACAATTAAAGACCATTACTTAATATTTAAATATAAGACTAACAAATCTATATATAAATCATATATTATTTCACTTATAAATGAAGAAATCCTCCGAGCTCCTATGTGTTCCCCAACACTAAAAAATTAAACCCTACCCTCTAACTTTAAATTTTAAATCATAAACCTTAAACCTAAATCCCAACCATAAATTCATTTTTTTAGTGTTTGGGTCATACATAGGAGCACCAAAAAGACATATGATCTCTATTCATGTCTGAAAATTTTTAAAAATACACCCAGGCCCGTCCCTCAAGGTGGGCCATAAGGGTGACGGCCCAAGATCCACCTCTGTCCCGGGCTCACAATCCATAATTATAAGTGTTTAGCTTTAGTGATAGTTTGGTTTTGATCTAAAGATTTATTCTCTCAATTGGAAATTGTACATAAATTCTCCTGTATTGAAACCCCTCAGCATAATTCTGCTGTGGAGAGCAAACATCAACTTCTTTTGACTATTGCACAAATATTGTTCTTTCAATCACTGGCTTATGCGTGTACATTAGTGACAACATCATTTTATGAAAGTCAAAGAAGCAACAAATTGTTAGGCAATCATCCTGTGAAGTTGAATATCGAGCCATGGCTTCAGCTACTTGTGAGTTGGTTTGGCTTGCAGCCCTCTCGTCTTTATTTCAAGTTTCAGTTCCATCCGTTTCTCTGTTCTGTGATAATCAAGCATCCATACACCTTGCTACAACTCAAGTATTTCACGAGCGAACTAAATATATTGAAGTTGATTGTCACTTTGTTTGAGACAAGATTCAAGATGGCTTCCTCAAATTATTTCATGTTTGCTTTAACAATCAGCTTGCAGGCATTTTTACAAAAACCCTTCGTGTCTCAGCTTCACTCTTTTATTGTCAAGATGGAACTGATCAACATACATCGGCCTCCATCTTGAGGGGCCACTATAGTTAGTACAATTAGTTAGTTTGTTATAGTCAAGGCCGTATTTAAACCTGAGCAGGAGGGGCACCCGTCCAGGGCTATAATTTTTACAAACAATATACTATATAAATGTGAAGGCCAATAATTTTTACAAACACCACTCTATATAAACACTAGGGCCCATAATATTTACAACTGCCCCTCTATATAAACATTTGGCCCCAGAATTATATAGAACACCTTTAATTTTACCGTTTTGAAAAGTATTTAATAAATCAATATAAATTTTTTTAATCATTTAAAGGATTTATCACTAATATGGCGGCTTCACTTTCTAAGAGCACAACTTTAATTTTTTAACCATTTAATAGCATAGCTTTAATTAATAAATAATAACGGTAATAAAACTTTTAAATGACTAAAAACACTTCTTTTATGGATGGAATGCAATTAATTTGAGCCAAAAAAATAATGGTAACAATCGGCCTCCAGATATCAGCAAAATTTTTTGGTTGGCCCAGGGGAAGACCAAGGTATAAGCTGGGGAACCGCTCACTTTTGCAATGAAGAATTGTAGCCCAATTTTCAACCAATGAATCATCCACGTTAATACCGAAGAGCTTAGACTTGTTGAGGTTTAGTTTGAGGCCTGAAACGAGCTCAAAACCTCTCAAAATGCAAACTACGTTCCTTATTTGGGTTTCAACAGCTCCGCAAAATATAATTAAATCATCGGCAAATTGTATGTAGGAGATTTCGGGAGAATCGTTGCCTATCTTAAAACCGGAGAATAAACCTTTCGCGACTGCCTTGTTGAGCAATGAACTTAGAGCTTCAGCAACAATGTTGAATAAAACTAGGGATAAGGGGCATCCTTGCCGCAATCCACGTGAAATCGGAAATACATTAACGGGAGAGCCGTTAACCAACACCGATAACTTAACGGAAGAAATACACTTTTTATCCATGAACACCATTGAATCCTAAAGCCCATCTGCTTCATGACAAACAGAAGGAAATCCCAATCAAAGGAATCGTATGCTTTACAAAAGTCGACTTTAAAAACGATCCATTGGGTGAAATGGGAGACATTGTGCCTTCCAAAAGAAGCAGGAGGTCTTGGTTTGTACAACTTCAAATTGAAGAACAAAGCGCATGTAACCTCTTAAATTTGACCAAATTTCTTAAGTCGAAATTTGGAAGTTAAGTTTGAAAAACCCTGTCCCTCAAGGAATGTTATTAGGTTTTAATAATTCAAATTACCACTTTATTATAAAAGTTTGAAACCACAAAATTGAATCATTTAAATAAAACGTGGTCGTTTAGCAAAATTCTTAAAGTCATACTAAAATTCGAAAGAAATTCAAGTAATGCATGACAAACCATTAAGTCTCCAAAATAAAAATAATAATGTCCCAAATACAAAATCATCCGAATTAATAATAATAGGAAAATTCAAATGCCAGAATAGTCATACTATAAAATAGGGTAAAGTCTGATGATATGAAAATCCTCCAAGTACCGTACGCCTAAGCCTAAGTATCTGAAAGAGGAACTAAGGGGGAATAAGCTATAAAGCTCAGTGTGTCTCTAAAGTGCAGATAAAACACAAACAGAAATCTGAACAACAATCATAGTTCAACAGTCATCTCAATATACATATGCAAACAGTCTGAGACATAGAATGTAATGTCATGCACCCATCTCCTTACACCGTCTGAAGAGTAAGGTTCCCCAGAACCACTCTAACTACATCGTCACCATCCGAAGTGGAACGACCGAAGGTGAAACCACTGATCCGAAGCAGAATTCAGCACAAAGGGTGAACCCACTGAACTTCCCTGTACAATTTCCCAACCCAAATGGTCATTGGACCGATTCACACGGTTTTGGGCTCGGTTTAGCTCCTTCTCCCCAGTGGGCCTTCCAAGCCTTTGGGTTGAGCCCACACTCACCCTTTAGTCACCCTTAATCACCTGCCCACTTTAACTAAAACTACAACCAGCAAATAGGGTTATGGGAACCCTTAGCGGTGGCCTCCACCACCGTGGCATTGGTAGAACTAGTAAGAAACGCGGCGGCGGCAGCCTACGACAACGCACCCAAATGCCCCACGGCCTTTTCCCGACCACAACCATCGATAAGATCTCAGCACACCCCACTCTCACACTGAACGTATAAAAACCCAAACGAACGCTTACCCAAACAGAACACCCAAGGCGGAGGGCACGACGTCGCTGGAGGTCTCAAACTAGCTCCTTGTCGTATCTGGAGCTACGGTCTTCAGCTCGGCACAAAAGGTGGGTAACCCTAGACGAAACGAAGATGCGAACACCCCGACGGTCTCGAAATGACGAGACCCTCGTCGGGGCTTGACCGGAGCATCAACGGACAACAAAGGTGAAGGGTATGAGGTTTCAGAGGATTTCGAGCAAAGGGTGCGGCTAGGGATTTCAAAAATGAGGGTTGAGGGAATTCTGGCTTATAAGTGGGTATAAATACCCTAAGGAATGGGTAAATTAGACACTAAGGGCCCAACTTTTACCCGTATTGCACAAAGGTCACCCAAGGTTCCGAACTTCGCACTTTGGTCACTAAATTTCAATTAAGAAATTCGATTGAATTCCCAAAAATTTTGGGTTTAGAAATTAGGGATTTAATGATTTGGGGATTTTTAAATTAAGGGAAAATTGGGGTGTGACAACTTTCCCATCCTTAAAAGAAATTTCGGCCTCGAAATTTACCTGGATCAAAGAGATGTGGATACTGAGCTTTGACAACGGCCTTGGGCTCCCATTTAGCCTCATCATGACCATAATTTCACCACAAGACCTTGACCATCTTAATGGTCTTCCTTCAGAGAACCTTCTTGTCCTGAGAAAGAATCTCAACTGGCTCCTCCTCGAAACGCAAGTCGGGACGAATCTCAACCTCACCTACAGGAATAATATGAGACAGATCAGCATGATAGCGTCGTAACACCGAGACATTGAAGACGTCATGAATACGATTAAGCTCAGGTGGTAACTCAAGCTGATAGGCAACTGGTCCAATCTGACGAATAATCCGATAAGGGCCAATAAAACGAGGACTCAACTTGCCTTTCCGACTAAATTGAAGTACCTTCCTCCACAGAGAGACTTTCAAGAAAACCTCATCTCCCACATCGAACTCAAGATCCCGACGTCTCAAATCGGCATAAGACTTCTGTCTGTCAAAAGCAGCCTTAAGCCGATCCCAAATCAATCTAACAGTTTGCTCAGCCTCATGAACAATATCCGATCCCAACAATCTGTGCTCATTAAGCTTGGTCCAGCCAATAGGTGTGCGACACTTACGCCCATACAGAGCCTCATATGGTGCCATCTTGATACTAGCCTGGTAGCTATTATTGTAAGCGAACTCTGCAAGCGGTAAGAAATCTTCCCAACTACCACTATAATTCACAACACATCCTCTCAACATATCCTCAAGAATCTAGATTACCTGCTCAAACTGGCCATTGGTCTGCGGATGATAAGCAGTGCTAAAGTTCAACCGAGTACCCAAAGCAGTGTGAAGTGACCTCCAGAACTTCACTGTGAACCTTGGGTCCCGATCAGATATGATAGACAAAGGCACCCCATGAAGTCTAACAATCTTCGAAATGTAGAGCTTAGCTAACCTACTCAATGAGTAGTTAACCCGAACAAGAATGAAGTGCGCAGACTTAGTCAACCGATCAATAATAACCCAGATAGAGTCTTTCTTTGAGGGAGTCAAAGGAAGACCACTGACAAAATTCATAATCACACGCTATTATTTCCAATAAGGAATCTCAATATGCTGAAGTAACCCAGACAGACGCTGATGCTTTGCTTTTACCTTCTGACAAGTCAAACACTTTGACACAAACCTAACAACATCCCTCTTTAGGCCCTTCCACCAGTATCTCTCATGAAGATTCTTATACATCTTTTCCCCACCGAGATGCATAGAATAAGGACTGTCATGAGCTTCATGAAGAATAACCTACTTCAACCCAGAATTTCTCGAAATGCAATACCGGCCCCGGAAGCACAGAACACCATCCTGATCGATTAAATAATCCTGGCATGTACATTCTTCAACCTCTTTTATACGGTACATCAAGAATGGATCACTAGGCTGCTCAGCTCGAATATTAGAAATCAGAGTAGGAATAACCCAAAGTTCTACCAAAAGACTGTCATCCTCATACAAACTCATCCGAGCAAACAAGGCTCTCAAATCTGAAATGGCATTACGACTCAAGGCATCGGCAACAATATTGGCCTTGCCTGGATGATACTCAATTTTGCAGTCATATTCTTTAAAGAGCTCCAACCAACGTCGTTATCTTAGGTTCAGCTCATTTTGAGTGAGAAGATATTTCAGACTCTTATAGTTTGTGAAGATATAACACTTCTCTCTATAGAGATAGTGTCTCTAGATCTTGTGAGCAAATATCACAGCAGCAAGCTCAAGGTCATGGGTAGGATAGTTGCACTCATACGGTTTCAACTATCGGGACGCATATGCTACTACCTTACCATCCTGCATTAGAACACGCATCAATCCAGTGTGAGAAGCATCACTCTAGACAGTGTAAGCCTTCCCCAGCTTAAGTTGAATCAGGACCGGTGCTTCAGTCAACACGGTCTTAAGTTTTTCAATACTAGTCTGCTGAGCTTCAGGCTAGACAAAAAAAACATTCTTTCGCAGAAGTTTAGTCAACATAGCTGCGATGATCGAGAAACCCTCAACAAACCTCTGATAATAGCCAGCTAAACCCAAGAAACTTCGAATATCAGGAACATTCTTGGGCTGCTTCCAGCTCATGATGGCCTCAATTTTCTTTAGATCCATCCGGATACCCTCAGCAGAAACAATATGCCTAAAAAACATCAACTTTGAAAGCCAGAATTCACACTTGCTGAATTTTGCATAAAGCTGATTCTCCCTTAGAGTCTGTAAAACAATCTGAAGGTGTTCCTCATGCTCATCCTCGGATTTAGAGTAAACCAGAATATCGTCTATAAAGACCACAAAAAACTGGTCGAGATAGGGTTGAAACACTCTATTCATCATATCCATGAAGGCGGCAGAAGCGGTAGTCAACCCAAAAGGCATCACAAGGAACTCGTAATGACCATAACGTGTTTGGAAAGCTGTTTTAAATACATCAAAATCCTTAAACTTGAGTTGGTAGTAACCAGATCTCAGGTCTATCTTAGAGAACACCATAGCTCCCCGAAACTGATCGAAAAGATCATCAATACGAGGAATGGGATACTTGTTCTTGATCGTCAGCTTGTTCAGCTTCTGATAATCGATACACAACCGAAGTGTCCTATCATTCTTCTTGACAAAAAGAACAGGGCTCCCCACGGAGAAATACTAGGTCGGATAAATCCCCTGTCTAGCAGTTCTTGCAACTGAACTTTTAATTCTTTAAGCTCATTCGGTGCTATCCGGTAAGGTGCCATAGACACATGAGCTATGCTTGGATAAACTTCAATACCAAACTCAATCTCATCACGCTTCGGCGGAACACCAGGCAATTTTTTCGGTAATACATTAGAAAAATCCCTCACAACCCAAATCTTATCCATCCCAGAGTCAGACTGTCTCGGATCAAGAATGTAAGCAAGGTAAGCAATGGACCCCTTCTTGATCATCTTCTCGGCTTTAAGGGCCGATACTACATTAGATAGAAAACCCTGACGCTCTCCTACAAGAGTTATCTCTCGATCATCAGAAGTTTTCAGAGTCACTATTTTCTTCTCATAATCCAGATTGACTCGGTGAGCAGACAACCAGTCCATGCCGAGAATAAGGTCAAACTCGCCAAAAGGTAACTCCATCAGATTAGCCAGAAAGATTTCCCCTTGAATCTCAAGAAGACAATTGTTATACACCCTAGAAACCACAACAGGATTTCCTACCGGACTATGCACAGTAACAACATTAGCAACATCCTCTACTGGAATTTCAAGACCCCCAGATACAGAACTCGCAACATGCGAATGAGTAGAACCATTGTCCAATAATGCAAAGTAAGGAATAGAATGGATAGAAAAAGTACCAGCAATGACATCTGGCTCATCTCGATCCTCATGCCTCCTGGTAGCATAAACCAACCAAGATTGTCTCGCCCCTGAACTAGTTGATCCTCTATTCTGAGCAACCTTACCCCTACTAGCAGTACACGAAACAGCAGATCTACCATGACCTCTCCCTCTACTAGGAGTCTGAACAGATGCCTGTGACTAACTCGGAACATAGGCAGATGAAGGTGACACCGAATAATCTCTAAAAAGATGCTCAAAAGAACCGCATCGAAAACAAGCCCTAGACTGCCTCCTATACTCGTCTAGATGCAATTTCTTGCAAAAAGAACAATGTGGCACCCCACGTGAATTAGACGAACCTCCAACGCTGGCGGTCAAAACAATAGTTGTCACTGGTCTAGCCCTGGAGTAACTCTGATAGTCATACTCATCTCTAGTCCTCTTCCTAGACTGATTTCCCTGACTGTGCTGAACTGACGCGGTCGACTATCTCCTAGCCCGATCAGTACCCTAAGATTCTTGTCGTTTCTTTATAGCTTCAATCCGCTCAGCAGTTCTGGCCCGCTGGGTGATCTCCTTATATTCCTTATCCTGATGCAAGGCAACCCCGGTCTTGATAGAAAAACGTAGCCCTCTCAGAAACCAGTCACACTTCTCCTTTTCTATAGTAACCAGCCTCGAAACATACTAGAGAAGTCTCAAAAACTCAATCTCATAATTGTTAACGCTTATATTGTTCTGCTTCAGATTCATGAAGTCGTCTCGGTACTTTGCCATAAACACAGGTCCAACATACCGGTCTTGAAATGACTGCATGAAGAACTCCCACGTAATCTGACTGTCTAGAACAACTTTTTCCTCAGCCTCCCACTAGATTTGGGCCTCACCCTACAGCAATGATACAACAGCTCTCAATTTTCAGTCGACAGGATACTCTATCTCAACAAACAAACGCTGAAGTTTCTTCAGCCAATATTCCGCATCAGCCGGGTTTGTACCCAACTTGCCATCAAACATGGCCATCCCGGCAGCTAAGAACTCGATAGAAATAGGTTTCATCACGCCCTCAGACTGGTGGAGGTAACGAAGCAACTCCCTCTGCACTGTAACAAAATCCATGCCCACTGTCTCACTGTCCTCAGAATCACGTGGACCAACACTCTGCGTTTGCTGACCAGGTGTTGTATTCCGAGTTCCCGTTTGATTCTCAGGTTGATCATCTCCATCATCATCGTGCACCTCATTCGAATTCTGCGGTAGATCCGCAAGAGGCGGAGCATCACTCTCAACAGCGGTAGGACAACCTCAGCCATGGCCTCTGCCACGACCATGTTCAGTCGCTAATCTAGTACTCCTATGAGGTGGCATAGTACTCTATCACAAAAAATAATCCTAAGTTAGAGTCGGTACTTAGAGTTTTTATTCAAAATAAACATAATCCTTTCAAATATTATTTATATATATTAGAAATTCTCGTTTTGCCCCAAAATGTTTAGTATGCATGCAAAATTATTTCCGGTTTAAAAATTTCATTCGAGCCACATAGTCCGAAGGTTGAACCTAGGCTCTAATACCACTTAATGTAACCTCCTAAATTTGACCTAATTTCTTAAGTCGAAACTTGGAAGTTAAGTTTGAAAAACCTTGTCCCTCAAGGAATGTTATTAGGTTTTAATAATTCAAATTACCACTTTATTATAAAAGTTCGAAACCATAAAATTGAATCATTTAAATGAAACGTGGTCGTTTAGCAAAATTCTTAAAGTCATAATAAAATTCGAAAGAAATTCAAGTAATGCATGGCAAACCATTAAGTCTCCAAAATAAAAATAATAATGTCCCAAATACAAAATCGTCCGAATTAATAATAATAGGAAAATTCAAATGTCCGAATAGTCATACTGTAAAATAGGGTAAAGTCTGATGATATAAAAATCCTCTAAGTACCGTACGCCTAAGCCTGAGTATCTGAAAGAGGAACTGAGGGGGAGTAAGCTATAAAGCTTAGTGTGTCTCTAAAGTGCAGATAAAACACAAACAGAAATCTGAACAACAATCATAGTTCAACAGTCATCTCAACATACATATGCAAACAGTCTGAGACACAGAATGTAATGTCATGCACCTATCTCCTTACACCGTACTAAGAGTAAGGTTCCCCAGAACCACTCTAACTACATCGTCACCATCCGAAGTGGAACGACCAGAAGGTGGAACCACTGATCTGAAGCGAAATTTAGCCCGAAGGGTGAACCCACTGAACTTTCCCGTACAATTTCCCAACCCAAATGATATGACATGTTCCGATTATATTTTCTGAATTTGAGAGTATATCTAATTTATTAATTCATTTTGAGTGCATACGCTATATTTCGATATTATTTTAATCCGATTTTGATATCCAATACATGTGATGCCATCATACAAAACATACCATAAATCACAGATCATTCAGTCACTCACATATACAACATACACGCAAAACATAGAACACAAAAATTATATAGCACAAGAAGAGACACACCTTAGGCAACTAATAACTCAACGTCGAGAGTGACGTCTCCCACACTCAACTCTAGTATTCGGTCGGACAAAGTCAACACCTACGAGGTCATCAAAACATAATTATTTATTACTACTACTATGCCACACAAACTTAATCACTAAACGAAACCATACTCACGTGCAAAACTCGCAGACTGATCAAAAGGAGGTCGAACAGGTGGAGGAGGAGGAAGATTCTTAGGCTCCGAGTCAACGTCACCTGAACACAATAATATTCGAATTAGATTTTGATATCCAAAGTTTTCAAAATACAGACTGTAATTAATTAAAGATGGCAAAACAGTCTTTCGGGTTTGAATTTGGGAAAATAGGCAGCGGATTTAGAATTAGGACGCCGAAATATGTAAAGTCAACTTGGGTCAAAAAGTCAACGCTGATGTCATCAAAAAGTCAACACTAACGTCAGCCAAAAAGTCAACGCTGACGTCAACTCGGGTCGGGTTGGTCAACAGGTTGGGTTAACGGGTCGGGTTGGTCGGTTTACTCGGTCTAGCCGGTTCGATCATTATTCTGGTCTAGTTCGGGTCATTGGACCGGTTCACACGGTTTTGGGCTCGGTTCAGCTCCCTTTCACTAGTGGGCCTTCAAAGCCTTTGGGTTGAGCCCACACTCACCTTTTAGTCACCCCTAATCACCAACCCACTTTAACTAAAACTACAACCAGCAAATAGGGTTCTGGGAACCCTTGGCGGCAGCCTCCACCACCATGGCGTTGGCAGAACTAGTAAGAAAGGCGGCGGCGCCAGCCTACAATAACACACCCAAATGCCCCACGGCCTTTTCCCGACCATAACCATCGTTAAGATCTCAGCGCACCCCCTCTCACACTGAACGTACAAAAACCAAAATGATCGCTTACCCAAACAGAACACCCAAGGCGGAGGGCACGATGGCGCTGGGGATCTCGAACTAGCTCATCGTCGTATCTGGAGCTACGACCTTCAGCTCGGCACGAAAGGTGGGTGACCCTAGACGGAACAAAGATGATAACACCCTGGCGGTCTCGAAACGGTAAGCGGACAACTGCGAGACCCTCGTCGAGGCTTGACCGGAGCTTCAATGGACAACGAAGGTGAAGGGTCTGAGGTTTTAGAGGATTTCGAGCAAAGGGTATGGCTAGGGATTTCAAAAATGAGGGCTGAGGGAATTCTGACTTATATACCCTAGGGAATGGGTAAATTACACACTAAGGGCCCAACTTTTACCCGTATTGCACAAAGGTCACCCAAGGTTCCGAACTTCACACTTTGGTCACTAAATTTCAATTAAGAAATTTTATTGAATTCTAAAAAATTTAAGGTTTAGAAATTAGGGATTTAATGATTTAGGGATTTTTAAATTGGGGAAAATTGGGGTGTGACAGCGCAAGATGCTTCATTGCTAATAATCTCAAATCCTCCAATAAATGTTGGATTTAGAGGAGCAATCGTCACAGCTAACCCATCCCGATAACAAGTTTTATCAAAATACTCGATTCATTGTGGGAGATGGGAAAAGCATTCAGTTCTAGACCGACCCCTGGGTATGCAATGATACTTTGAAAGACTCTTTTCCCATGATTCATGCTTTAGCCATCAAGACAGCATGGGTTATTGCCAAGTTCGTTAATTTAGTAAATGATGTTTGGATCTGGAAAATAGACCTACGGAGGAGCTTATTTGATTGGGAATGAGAAGTCTGGGAATTTAACCGATGTCGAATCAAACACAACATACCAGATAGTATCCGATGGTCAGCAAATTCTAAAGGATTTTTTAGCATTAAATCGTTCTTCAAGGAATTTTCAAATGCTAATTATGCATTTGATTCCGTTTGGAAGACTGTGTGGTGTAACCTTGCCCCACCTAATGTTGAAGTGTTTGTGTGAAAAGCATTAGTCGGAAGAATTCCAACCAGATTTGAACTGATGAAAAGGGGTGCTCTTGATCAACAATCTGCTCTATGTCCTTTTTGTTCAAAGGAATTGGAAACCATTTCACATTTGTTTTGTCACTGTTCGACTACTTGGAATCTTTGGCAAAAATGGTGGAGTTTGTGGAAGATATCCTTTGTCATTCCTGCAAACCTTTGTGATTTGGTTCATCAATGGACTTCGCTTCCTAAAGCCAGGCTACATGATAAGGTATTGGTTTTGAGTTTTTCAGCTTCATTTGGCCAATCTGGTTATATAGAAATGTGTTGGAAAAAATATGATAAAGTGGAACCTTTGAGGCATATTTTTCTATGGGTAAAGGAGGAGATTCGAATAATGAATTGATGCTCAAAGTAGGTTTCTGAATTGAGTTAAGGAAAAAGAAAAGCTTATATCCCATATTGATGGGTTACCGAGCGTGAGATATGTTTATATACAAGACTCAACTTGGTAATTATTGAATAATTTAAGTTGATATAATATGAGTAACGTGATTGTTTGGACTGGTTATGCTCTTCGTAGGCTTGTGGATATTTTAACCCATTATGAGATAATTTTCCTTAAATATACCATTTTTAATATCTCAAATAAAATGATAAATGATCAGAGATTATCCTTAAATTTGGATATTATTTTGTGAATATTTTAAAATTGAAATGATAAATTATTATCTTTTAATTCAGATATTATTGTGATAATGCTATTTAATTATTAAATTTTATTTTAAATAAAATTCATATAAGTCAGAAGTTTTATTTCCAATGAAACTCATACCCCTATAAATAGCATGCAAACCTACTATGTTTTACAAATGAACAAACCACAGAGATTTTTCTACTATTTTTCCTCTGTGATTTTCTAAAGTATTTTCGGTGATAGAGGAAGGCAAGGTTATAGTTTGTGATCTTTGCAGGCGTGCTACTACAGTTGATCATAGAGTTTCTGTATCCTGGGAGATAGACGATCAACGTATCTCAAGCACTATAGGAGTGGTTTAAAATTTGTCTTAAGAAAACTGTGTTCTCACAGGCCTTAACTCGTTTCTCCTAAATCAAAATTATGGTTTATTTTACATCACTTCATTTGATTTGTATTATTCTATTTACTTATATTTTATTTTATTCGATATAATAATAAATTTATTATTTATTTTGTTATTTATTATTTTCTTAGATTACTAACCCCGTTGTCTAACAAAATGCAGTTGTCGTTAAAGGTGCAAAGGTTGATTTAAATTAATTGTTTGATTCAGGTGTCATAAGGCTTTGTTGGTGGTGCAAGGCAAAATGGCCAGACGAGAATATATCTATCTCTGAGCTTATATACTTGTTGTGTGCTTTGAGTGCAACGCAAATGGTGCAAGTATACACGTCACAAGTAATAGTATAGTAAATATATCGTCTCCACAGGGATTGGTTTGAGCCACTTTGCTTAAGCTACTGCGTTGTAAGAGATAGATTGAATGATGATGAATAATAAGTAAAATAAACTAGGTAAACAGAAATAAAGGATAAAGTAATCGAATAAGAGAGAGTAGTTGGGTTATCATGAGCCGTGGAGTGATAGTTGAATGGACTGTCGTGGTAATTGAGTGCTAGAGTAGCTCAATCGTTTCGTCAATTGGATCTAGTCGGATTGCTTGGGCAATTCTGCGATTGCTTGGGCAATTGGGGATGGAGTGATTGCCTGGGCAATTGGGCGACAACCTTCAAAGTTCGGCGAAGCGTTCTTCAATGGTTTCTCATTATCCCTAACTCGAAACGCTGTTAATTATGCATGCCTTGATAATACATCCCTGCGTGAACCAAGGGTGGACAACAACCGAACTTGAGCTCTTTTTAGCCGTTGAAATTCGCAACTTATCCCTAAGTCGAATTAGTCTTCACTATCGATTGATTGAATAAAGACCATGCTCATTCGTTTCTTGAATCTAACTCTCCCGATATTAGATAAATGGATGAATTCACAAGATCCTCTCTCAATTCACTCGTAATTAAAATAAGAACCAAGAATGAACAAACTTTGAAATTAAATTGTAACTCAAAAACCTAAACAATCTAAACGTTTATCAAAACCAAAAACCCAAAATAAACCCAGCCAATTTACATCAATTCATGGCTGGGTTCGAAAGATATACAAAGGAAACAATTCCCAACCATGGATCGCATAAGAATAAAGAAGAAGAAGAAGAATATGAAGAACATGTGATCTATTCTCTCTCTCAAAGTCGATTCCCCTCCTCCCCAAAGGCTGCGGCCTGGTCTCTTTTTTATAGGGGATGATTAGGTCAAACTTGTTGTTGATGAAGAGGAGTTTTATTTGGAATTAAATTGAATAAAAGAAATAATAAATCTCTTTCCTTAAAAACTCCTCACAGATCTGACTTTAAATCTTTATTAAATTCTGCTTGTAAATCTAGATTTTGGGGAGTTATCCCTTGCTTTTCGAACTTATCCAAAAACAGGGCAGACTTATCCCGAATTACCTCAGCAACTGGTTTGGCATGTCCTTCAGAATTCGTGGCAATTGCCACGGCAAATAGCACTTTCCAAGGCAATCCTAACCTGCACAAATTAAGCACCAAAGCAGCGACTTTTCCACGAAAAATAACCAAAAACATCTAAATGGAATGCCAAGCTCAGTAATGAAGGAAACTATGAAATTATGTATGAATTCCTAACAATGCAACTAAAATGTGCCTAAGTCTAACAATAATATAAGCAAAAAGAAGAAGAAAAATAGTACTTTTGAACACTCATCACACCCCCAAACTCAAACTATTGTTTGTCCTCAAGCAATGTAAAACTAACAAGAACCTGCTAAGGCATTTACCAAACATGAACAATTTGCATACCTGACTTCAATCCTCAGAACCGTGGCAACTAGAATTAATTACCTTTGTGACTTTGGGGAAAATATAGAAAGATTACTCAAAATTTAGTATGATGCAAGTGAAGTGTGAGTGTATCCATGTACAAGTCAATCATAGGAGTTCCAAACAAAACTTTAGTTTCATTAACTTGCCGAGGCAAGCGATCTAACTAGAGCCAGTTTTGGGCACCTCTAGTAATTCTTCTTTTTATTCTTATACTAGAGCCAGTTTCGGGCACCTCTAGCATTTGCAAGATCCCTAAGACTAGAGCCAAATGGGCACCTCTAGCTAAGGTTCATTGTTCATCATTTTTCTTCATCATTTTTTGGCTAAAGCCAGTTTCGGGCACCTCTAGAATTTTTCTAATATTTCTTGCCTAAGGTTCACTAGGTTCTTCTAGATTAACAAGTCACAACAGTGTTTATTAAAGCAGCATCATAACAAAATCCTAAAAAACTTTCCATGCTAAGCCTATAGTCAAAAGTTCTCTTAACCTAGTCAAAAGTTCTCTTAACCTAATGTCGTGGCAAATAAATCATCATCAGATATCACAGCAAGTTATTAACTTGTTTAGTTAGGTAAACTATCATGGCAAGTGACACTACCTAAGAACAAATGAATGCAAATGCAACTAAACATGAAACAAACAAAGAAATCCCCCCAAACTCGAAGAAAGCATTGTTCTCAATGCATGCAAAATTAAACAAAAAATAAAAAATGAAATGCAAATGAGTTAATAGAAGAGGTCGTCACCTCGAATTCGTAGCATCCGTATGGTTGTTTGCTTGGCGTGTGTGCTACTTCACCTCACTAGTTGTGGATCTTGTACATGCTTACGTTCTCCAATTTTCTCGACTTCTTTAATCGTTCACCCTCTTTCACTATTTCTTCTGAGATCGAAGCTTTATGCTTCAATGGTCGTTTTATTTGGAACATTCAGAGGTGGGACTTTAATGGTGTAGAGGTGGTGTCTTGGGAATCTTTGTGCAATGCAGGGGTTGCCGCGGCAATGCCACTCGTAGTTAGTCCAAAATTGCCAGCTTCAGTTGCCTGGGCAAGTAACTCAGTAGGGAACCTTGGAAAATATTACTACAATTCAGATTATCCTCAAATATGACGCACTTAATGGGTGTTGATGTAGTGCCACAGGGGCTGATACTCTGCCTTAATCCGCTCTAATCGATTCATCAGTGAGCTCAAGAGTTTTTCTAGGATCGGCGCATTAAAGTCTGATTATCTGGGCTTTTTTTTAACATCCTGGTCTTATTAAAATGGAAAACAAAACAAAAACTAAAATCAAAATAAACATAAAATAAAAATTAAAAGGAATAGGGTTGCCTTAAAGAAAACTTGATGAGGGTCATTTCCAATACTTCTTATAGTCCATCTGCACCCTCTATCGAGTGACAATATTGCCCAAAAAGAGCTGGGCCATTATGATCGCAACCACTACTACTTGCGCTACCTTGGTGGATGTGTCTTTCTTTCATGTTCCCTTGTAGTCCATACGTACCTTCCACCTTAATATTATTCCTCAAGGCATGGATATATTAATAGGAAAAATTATATCAACATCTAACCATTTAATTACCTCATTATCTTTTACTTCCATCATGGTTGGATGTAACCTTTGTTGTCATGGCAATTGTTGTTCTAGCCAATTGTCGTGGCAATCTTCTGCCAAAATTTGATGTAAGTCAAGGGAATGACCAATTTTTTGAAAAGCTTCGCGAGTCCAAACATCGTTTTCTTTAGGCCTCTCAAACATATCCATCAGTAGAGATTTTGATGGCTTCAAATCTACCAGCGTTGGTTCCTCAAGGAATACCTGCAATGGATGAGGTGAGTTTTTAAAGAATTCAAAAGGTTCAACCATCACCTGCTCATATTTCATTAGCAGAGTATTGTTATCTTGTTGATCTTGTATGTGGTCTTGCAATTGCGTGGCAATGGTGAAGAAGAGCAAACCACAGATTTTTGCTTTAGCATCAGTGTTGTAACATTCTGGGCATCAGATTCCTCAGAATATGCTGTAGCATTACCCTTTTCAGCCTCACTGAATGTTGTCACAGCATTACTCTGCTCAGGCTCCTGATTTGTCGTGGCAATTCTTTGTTTAGGCTCATCCAGTGTTGGGCAATCTTTCTCATCAACATGCTCTCGACTTGGAGGTTTTAGTTCTTCCCTACACATCGGGGAGCTCTCTTCGCATTGCTCATTGTCTTCTTGCCTTTGGACTTCAGTATCCCCAGGACTTAATTGTTGGGGCATGTTATCCAAGACATATGTTAATCTCCTCGATCGATCTTCTGCTTCTCTCAAGAGTACATCCATCCTGGCTATTGACGAGGACTATATTGCCATGGCATATCTGTTTGCAGCAACAAAACTGTTATGGTAAAAGAAATTGAGCATTTTGATCATACCATGAAGGATTTTGCTGATGGTTCCAACTATGGTCCTCCGTGTAGCTATATGCACCAGGATTTTGAGGACGATTTTCAAACACATGATGCTCTCCACAACAAGCGCAAGAGTTTTCCACAGTATAAGATCTTTGGGCTTTTCTCGGTTGGTATAGGTAATCATCGGTAAGTGTAACAAATTCTTGATTGGATTGATTCCTATCTTTCAACATCAACTCTCTAATAGATCGACTTTTATTTCCCCTCATGTTGATGTCCCTTAACTTTCTAGCACACCTGATGTTTTTGGTAAAATAAAAAAAAGAAAAGTTAGTAAAAATAAAAAATGCAATAACAAAAACAACTAACACTAATTGCCAATCCCCGACAACAGCACCAAAAACTTGTTGCGTGTTTTGAGTGCAACGCAAACGGTGCAAGTATACACGTCGCAAGTAATAGTATAGTAAAGATATCGTCTCCACAGAGATTGGTTTGGGCCACTTTGCTTAAGCTACTGCATTGTAAGAGATAGATTGAATGGTGATGAATAATAAGTAAAATAAACTAAGTAGACAGAAATAAAGGATAAAGTAATCGAATAAGAGAGAGTAGGCTGGGTTATCGTGAGTCATGGAGTGATAGTTGAATGGACTGTCGTGGTAATTGAGTGCTAGAGTAACTCAATCGTTTCGTCAATTGGATCTAGTCGGATTGCTTGGGCAATTCTACGATTGCTTAGGGAATTGGGAATGGAGCGATTGCCTGGGCAATTGGGCGACAACCTTCAAAGTTCAGTAAAGCGTTCTCCAATGGTTTCTCGTTATCCCGAACTAGAAACACTGTTAATTGTGCATACCTTTATAATATATCCCTGCGTGAACCAAGGGTGGACAACAATCGATCTTAAGCTCCTTTTAGCCATTGAAATTCGCAACTTATCCCTAAGTCGAATTAGTCTTCACCATCGATTGATTGAATAAAGACCATTTTCATTCGTTTCTTGAATCTAACTCTCCCGATATTAGATAAATGGATGAATTCACGAGATCCTCTCCCAATTCACTTGTAATTAAAATAAAAACCAGGAATGAACAAACTTTGAAATTAAATTGTAACTCAAAAACCTAAACAATCTAAACGTTTATCAAAACCACAAACCCAAAATAAACCTAGCCAATTTACATCAATTCATGGCTGGGTTCGAAAGATATACAAAGGAAAAAATTCCCAGCCATGGATCGCATAAGAATAAACAAGAAGAAGATGAAGAACGTCCGATCTGTTTCTCTCTCTCTCTCTCTTCTAAGTGGATTCCCCTCATCCCCAAAGGCTGCGACTTGGTCTCTTTTTTATAGGGGATGATTAGGTCAGACTTGTTGTTGATGAATATGAGTTTTATTTGGAGTTAAATTGAATAAACGAAATAATAAATCTCTTTCCCTTAAAACTCCTCACAGATCTGACTTTAAATATTCATTAAATTCTGCTTGTAAATCCAAATTTTGGGGAGTTATCCCTTTCTTTTCAAACTTATCCAAAAATAGGGCAGACTTATCCCAAATTACCACGGCAGCTGGTTCGACATGTCCTTCAGAATTTGTGGCAATTGCTACGGCAAGTAGCACTTGCCAAGGCAATCCTAACATGCACAAATTAAGCACCAAAGCAACGACTTTTCCATGAAAAATAACCAAAAACATCTAAATGGAATTCCAAGCTCAGTAATGAAGGAAACTAGGAAATTATGCATGAATTCCTAACAATGCAACTAAAATGTGCCTAAGTCTAACAATAATATGAGCAAAAAAGGAAGAAAAATAGTACTTTTGAACATTTATCAATGCTGCCCAAACTCTTTCAACACCTTACGATGCAGTAATCCTAAGTTAAAGATTGCATTTGGTGTCCCTTATATTTTGGAGCCTTGAAATTCAACATCGACGGGGCTGTCGTTGGTAGTTTTGAAGAAGCTGGTATCGGTGGTTGTGTGAGGAATGAAAGGTCAAAGATATTAATTTATTTTTTCAAGTGTGTAGGTAAAACTGACGCGTTGACTTCTGAGATCCTAGCTATCAAAGAAGGTTTACGCTTGTTTAGCATATCACCGTGGTGTAACAAGGTCAGTGTTTTCGTTAAGAGTGATAGCAAATTAGCTGTGGAATGGATTTCGCAACCTCACTTTGCCCCTACTACTTTCAAGCCGATCATTTTTTCATGCCTTATGTCACAGACCAAACTTTTCGGATCGAGACATTGGCACGAGCATCAGATAGGGAGGTTGTGCGCAATGTAACGGGCTTGCCAAATGTGGCCCAGCACTCGGAGAATGTCGTGGACCATACCTTTGGGACCAAGGCGTTGGCGCAAGAATCAGCCAAAGAAGGTTTGCGTGATGTAACGGGCTTGCCAAATGTGGCCCAACACTTGGAGGAAGGCGTGGACCAAACCTTTAGGACCGAGGCATTGGCACAAGAATCAGCTAAAGAGGGTTTGCGCGGTGTAACGGGCTTGCCAAGACCATCACACTTGGCCCGGCACTTGGAGAATGCTAGAAAGCCCGCAAGCCCACAAGACTTAGCCAAATCCATGGAGGATTCAGGAGGGTAATTTGGTCAAAGCATCATCTATTTATTTGAAATATAATTTGTAGACAATGTTTGTGATAATTAGAGATTTAAAATTGAGATTTGATTAGATAAGATCAATCTCGACCATCGATGTAATTTAAACTGAGCCATTGGATGTAGGGGAGTTCAACTATAAATAGAGGCTCCCTCCTCACTTGTAAATCACTTCACTTCTTTACTTCACTACTTCACACTTCACTTATTCATTTACTTTGAGTAATACAAGAAGCATTTACTCTAAACTCTTTGAGTGTTCTTTATTGTTCTTGAGTGTTCTTCGTTGTTCGTGTTGCCAATCTCTTTCCGTTGTTCTTTGATTAGCTTTCGCTTAGAACGATCTTTTGTTCGAGGGCTTCGGGAAGTGTTTGATCTTCCGGAGCGAGAATCCAGGCAAAGTTAGGTGTTTGTCGAGAGAGCTTCACCTAAGGCCGTGCCAAGGGATTTCAGGGTAACTTAGCTGACGTTTCAACCGAGAAAGCGACTAAGGTCCGCACGATTCGTCTGGCAAAGGTCTAGCCCGTGACAAGATCCATCGAAACCTGGAGGGCTTGTCGAAGCCGTTGTCGAGCAGGAGTACTCACAAGGTTGGTTGAAGGCTGACTTAGGCGTAGGAATCAACAGATTTGCGTCGAAGGCGTCTAAGGCTGCACGGATCCGCTGGGGTCAAAATCTAGCCCCGTGACAAGTGGTATCAGAGCGAGTCGAGGAAGGGACTTACGTTCGAGCCAGCTCGCAGTTGCAGTCAAGCGTGGTGGTGACTTGCGTTCAAGCCAGCTTGCATGTGCAGTCAAGTGTGGTGGATTCTAGCTTGTAGTTGCAGTCAAGCGTGGTGGTGATTTGCGTTCGAGTTAGTCGAAGTGATCAGGGATCAGACTAGTTCGTGGCAAAGTGGTGATTGAGATGGCACCAAAGAAGAAGACACTGACAATGGACGATGTAAGAAAGACTTTGAATGAATTTGACAAGAGGAGCAACCGTCTTGAAAATAAGGTACAATCGAATCTGGAATTCATAACAGTCGTGGAGGCTTGGGTCGATAAACTCTTGGACTTCAAGAAGGAGGCCAAGGTGGTGTTTGAACAGCTAGAGTCAGTAAACCTTGAGAAGCTGGGTTCGTTGGATATTAAGATGTTAGAGTCTCTGGAAGGGATCCAGGAGGAGGTTGAATGGGCTCTTAATGGCTTGGAAGTTAAGATATCTGAGCGTGGCAATTCCTTAGAGGCTACAGTTGAAACTCTAAGAGAGGAGGCCAAAAAATCCAAGGTATTGTGGAGTCACGTCTTGAAAGTTAGAGTCCATGGAGGGCAAGTTCAATGACGAGACGCAACGCATCCTCAACGAGTTACAGGTAGTTTAAGAGAGTTGTGCTTGTGAAGCCAAGATGGGGGATTTGCAAAAAGCGAATGATTCTTCCAAGGAGAAAACCGCAAAAGAGATCCAAGAAGTTCTCAACAAGATGTACGAGAAGTTTAACCAACAAGATAATCCCTTTCAAGATGCAGTTGAGGCAATGAAGGCATAATTGGAGTCGTTGGGAAAGAGGGTTCTTAGACTTGAGAAATCCGAAGAGGAGGCCAAGCAGACCTAAGGTGTTTTCGAGTCCCGTCTTGACGAAGTAGAGTCCATAGATAACCGGTTCAAGGATGAGACACGAGAAGTTCTCAACAAGTTGGTGACTGTTCGAGGGAGTAATGCTAGTGAAGCTGAGATGGAAGCTTTGCGGAAAGAAGTGAATAAGCTTAGGAGGGAGCTACTCAGTTGCAAGACGGTAATGAGTGAATGTGATGTGCTCAAGACCTTCTTAAAGGGATTTAGACCGGGGGCGAAGCTTGCAGTAAAGTAGGGAGATACCCAGAGACTTTCAGAGGCTTTCGTTGTTGCAGAACCTCTGACCGAGCCCGCAGAATGCAAGCAGGCGAGTGTTGAGTCAACCAGGCCCAGTTCGAGAGACGAGGGGAATGGTGAGGCTAAGTCCGTACCAGAAAAGAAGGGGAGCAAGAAGTTGAAGTGCTACTTCTGTGATGGTCCTTATTTGATAAGGGGATATCCCGAGAAGAACCGCCTAGCTGCCATGGTGAAGACAGCAAATGAGTCAAAGGGTGAAGTAGCGAGACTTGGGGCGATTGTGTGTGTCAATGCCGCCAAGCGAAGTGAGAGCCGTGGTTCGACTACGAGTGCCAAAGTAGTCCAGCCAGTGATGAGACTTGGTGTGATAGCAAGTGTGAAAGCTGTCAAGCCAAAGGTAAAGACGAGGCGATTAGAGTGCTACCGATGCAAGGGACCTCATAAGTTGTGGAGATACCCGTTTCGAGCCAAGTGGTCCGAGGGACAGGACAAGGCCAAGAGTAAAGAGCCTGTGAAACTTGGTTCCGAGTTGTCTAGTTCTGCCAAGGTAAGCAGAGACCATGAACAGAATGGGTTGAAGATGTCTGGGAAGGCTGGGAAAGAGCTTGCCGAGAATGTTCGAGTGAAGAACATTACTTTTGAGACCAGTAGAGTGTCAAAGGGGGCTGAGCCGTTGAGGGACATAGCAACCGTTAAGATGCCACCTATGGACAAGGTGGGAAAGAAGCGAAGGACTTCGAGGAAGAAGTGCCGACGCAAGATAAAGCAACTAGAGAGCTACCAGTGTAAAGGGCCTCACAAATTGCGAGAGTGCCTGGATCGAGTAAAGCCATCCAAGGAGTTGGGTGAGCCCGAAGAGAGCGAGGCTGCATCGCTTGATCCGATAATGTCGAGTTCTACCAAGGCCAAAGGGGACCGAAAACAGAAAGGGGTGACCATGTCTGAGAAGTCTACCGAGGAGCTTGCCGAGGATGTTCGGGGTAAGAGCATCGCTTTTGAGACCATTGGAGAGCCGAAGGGGGCCAAGCCGTTAAGGGACAAGTAACCATGGAGACGCCACCAATGGGAAAGGTGGGAAACGAGTGACGAACTTCAGGTAAGAAGTGTCGACGCAAGAGAAAGCACCAGACTTCAAGGAAGAATGATCGATGCAAGAGAGCACCAAACTTCAAGTCAGAAGGGTGGATACTGTTGCGCGTAATAAGTGCTACGCAAATGTGCAAGTATACACGTCGCAAGTTATAGTATAAAAGATATCGTCTCCACAGGGATTGGTGCTACTTCAAGAATCTAGTCTCTTGCACTGTAAAAAGTAAAAACACAAGTAAAAGATTATAGAAGTTTAACTAATCTAGAAAGCAAATAAAGTAAAAGAAAGGATGAATTCAAATGAGAGAGATAGGCCGGGTTATCGTGAGTTGAGGTGTGATAGCCGATTGGATCGTCTTGGTAAAAGAGTGCACGGGAAACTCAGTTGCCGTGGTAACTTGCACAACGGGGTTGCCTTGGCAACTAATCGATGGTTTCCTGGGCGACTAGTTGGGCAACTACTTGGGCGTCTGGGCAGCAACTTCAAGGTTCGGCGGAGCGTTCTTCAATGGTTTCTTCTTATCCCTAAGTCGAAACTCTAGCTACTTGTGCATGCCTTGGTAATACATCCCTGCGTGAATCAAGGGTGAACAACAACCAATCTTACGCTCCTCTTAGCCGTTGAAATCCTTAACTTATTCCTAAGCCGGATTAATCTTCACCATCATTGGATTGAATAAAGATCATATTCATTCGTTTCTTGAATCTAACTCTCCCGATATTAGATAAATAGATGAAATCACGAGATCCTCTCCCAATTCACTCACAAACAATAATAAGAACCAAGAATGAATAAACCTTGAAATAGAAAAGTGCAAACTCTTATTACCTAAACAAAAACCAATAGTTTCTCACAACCACAAAACACAATAACCATAGCCAAGTAGATTTAGTTCATGGCTAGGTTCCAAAGAAACACAAGATAAACAATCCCTAGCATGAACCCAATCGAACAAGGAAGAAAAGATGAAGCTTGTCGAAAATCCCTTGCCCTAGATGCTTGCCGAAAATTCCCCTTGCTTCATCTCTTGGTCTTATCGAAATTCCCTCTTGCTCTCTTTATCCAAGTTGTCGAAATCTCCTTGCTATTTATAGGGCTAGGCCAAAGTCCTTCTTTGAGGAGGAGTTTGAGTTGGAATTAAATTATCTTTAAAGAATATAATTCTTTATTATAATTTTATTCCTATTAGAACTTCTCCTATCTTCTTGGAATTTAATTCTTCTTTAATCTCTGCATGGCAATCAAATTCCTTTGGGCTTGGGCCTTGCTCCATGTCATCTTGGGCTTGTAAAGTCATTAATTTCGACATCCCTATTGTATTTTGTCTTTGTCGACAAATGCCATGGCAACTGGCTCGGCGTCTCCTTCATGCATTGCCCTGGCAACTAGCTCGGCGTCTTCTTCATGCATTGCCCTGGCAACTAGCTCGACATTGCTTTGGCAAGTGATCCTGCACATACACACACAAAGCACACCAAAGCAGCATCTTTTCCACAAAAACTACCAAGTTATGTAATCAAGCTCAACGATTGAAGGAAACATGGATTAATGCATGAATGGCTAACTATGCAACTAATATGAGCCTAAGTCTAACAATAATATGAGTAAAAAGGGTAAGAAAAATAGTACTTTTGAACACTTATCACACCCCCAAACTCGAACTATTGCTTGTCCTCAAGCAATGCAAACTCATAATTACCTGCCAATACTTCAATTTTCACAAACTTAGCTTTGAACTTGATTTCAATTCTCTGAACCGGGGCACAAAGTATGATTGGCTTTTTATTGCTTTGAAAACTTAGGAGTTACTCGGAATCAAACTATAATGCTTGTGAGTGTGTGCGGAGTTGTGTGCAAGTTGATTTTTCGGATTCTAATGCAAACAATAGGTTTTCAAATTACTTCATTGGGTTCTTTTTAACATGTTTTAACTAGAGCCAATTTCGGGCACCTCTAGTGTTTTATTTTTAGTTTTCTTAAGTTAATTTAATTGACTAGAGCCGGTTTCGGGCACCTCTAGTTAAAAATTTTTTTAACCTATACTAAAGCCAGTTTCGGGCACCTCTAGTGATCCTAAGTTTTAGCACATGCTAGAGCCAATTTCGGACACCTCTAACATTCATCCAATTTTTATTCTAATCCCCCAATTTGTTAATTATCAACCTAAGTTTACTAGAATTCCTTAAATCAATCAAACCACAACAGTGTTTCATCAATTTTAGCATCATAGTAAAATTCTAAGTTTTTCCATGGTTATCCTAGAATAAAAATTCTATCAATTAAGTGCATTGGCAAAGTCATCATCGAATATTCATCAAATCTAAGCAATTCTTGTTCCAATTAAAGGCATGGCAAGCAATTTATGTATCCTAAATGTAATACTTAAGATTAATGTAACTAAACATGGTAATTACTAATAACAATCCCCCCCAAACTCGAGTGAGGCATTGTCTTCAATGCATGCATAAAAATGACGAAAAATAAAAAATAAAAATAAAAATGCCTACGAGGACTTACTCTGAGAGTTCGTCATCGTAGATGATGAGTTTCCTTCTAGTTGGCGTCTTGATTTTCTTGCTTGAACACGATGGTTGTTTTCTTGTTGCCGGTGGTGGAATCGATCCTCGTACGGGGTTGTCCTCATCGTCCTCTTCATCAATGTCAATGGCTTTTCGCTTGGAGGATTCAATTGGTGCGGTCTTTATTGGTTCAATGGAGGACTCGTCCGAATCTGAAAAATCAGAAAATGATTCCGTAGGAGTTGATTCGGGTATAGGTGCTTTACCTTTGGCTTTTGCAGTGGTTGTCGGGGCATCTTCAGGGTTGGTTGCCGTGGCGTCAGCTTCCTTGGTTGCCGTGGCGACTGCTTCATTGGTTGTCGGGGCAAAAAACTCGGCGGGAAAGATTGGGAACGGCACACGATTGTCCGGGTACTTTTCTAGGATGACTTGGGTGATGGCATTGTTGTGCTCCTTCATGTACCGTATGAACATTAGTTGCCGATCTTCAATTTGCCTTAGGCGGCTTGCCAATGGGTGCAAAAGTGCTTCAAAGTGTCCTGGGATTAATGGTCGAGTTGCCCTGGCGTTAGGTGCTTGGGCATTAGGGATTGCCGCGGCGGCAGGAGTTGCCGTGACAATTAGAGGCCTTGAAGAATCTCCCGGTGCCTCTCCTATTAGCTTTCGAATTAGTGCTTGATTCCAACCAGACTTGGGTAGGGCCTTTTCATCGGTGGACTCACTCGGGACATGCATCTCCTTGCAAAGATTAGAAATTAAGCAAGGGAAGAAAAGATAACCCTTATCTTTTGAGCTGCATACAAAAATCTCATCACAAATAATTTTTCCAATGTTAATGATGCGATTATGCAAAATAGAATGTATGAGCAAAAGACGTGGTATATCAACGGTAGTATTGTGTGTGGAGGGCATTAAAGAAGTTTTAACAAACTTATTCCATAGTTTTGCCTCGGGTTTAAGCCGAAGGCGATTTACCGTGCCCTTGTATTTACCGTCGTTCCAATGAGTTCCCGGTTGAGTGAGTTCTTGAAGCACCTTGTCGAGTTGCTTGGGATTGATTTGGTCAACGAAGGCTTGATGCTCGTCCTTCTCAATGTAAAGTCCGTAAAAGGTGTTGATGCTTTCGGGACTTATAAGTATGGCCTTGTCACGAACAAAAACATAAGGATTATCCGGGTTAGGTGAGTGAGCATATAGGAATTCTCTTACCCATGAGATGTTACCCGGTTCGGTTGATGGCAAAAGATTTGCCACTTTTGATGTGCAATCCTCTTGAAGATGAATGGTTCAAGGCCGAAATCTTGATGAGAGTTGGAGTATTCAAAGCCTTGTTCTTCATGAATCTTCGGCTTTCAAACTTGGATTGAAATCTTTCTTGAAACACGGTGTAGCAAACTTCTTGTATCTTGGTTCTTTGGAGGAACTTGGATGAACTAAAAGTTTAATCTTGGATGCCATGTATGATCTTGGTTGTGAGTAAAAACAAAGAAAAGAAAAGAAAAGAAACTAAAAAGTTGCAAGATAGAAAGTAGGAATAGGTGATGGGTGATGGGTTTTATAGAAAAGATAGGTGGGTGGGATTAGGGGAAAATGAAAAAGGGTTTAGGGTTTTGTAGGAGTTGTCGACAAGGGTTTTGGTTAGGATGAATTGGAGGCTTTATATAAGCCTTAGATTCAGCCCATTAGTTTCCTTGTTGAAGATGTTTTCCTACTTGGTTTAGAATTCCTTCTTTATCTTGAACTTCTTTTCCTACAATTCAAAAGCAAATCAAATAAGGATTAAAATTAAATATAAACTAATAGAGAAAATAAATAAAGATGTGTAATAGGACTCTTAAACTTGAAAAAAAAAATCTATCCTAAAACTACTAATAATCGAAAAAAATAAAATAAAAATCGAAAAAATAAAATACTTAAATAGTCGAAAAAAATAAAAATAAAAATAAATAAAAAATAAAAATATAAAAAGGGAGAGCATGCTCATGCATCTCCTAAATTGACCACTTCCTTGTTACGTTCCACATGGGCACCATTGTAGTGCTTCAATCTTTGTCCATTAACTTTGAATTCATGGTTGTCAGAGATGGACTTGATTATCACGGCACCATGGGAGAATGGTTTGACGACTTCAAATGGTCCCGACCATCTTGATTTCAGCTTTCCCGGGAAAAGTTTTAGCCGAGAATTGAATAGGAGAACTAGTTGCCCTGGCGTGAATTGCCGTGGCAATAGTTTCTTGTCGTGCCATCGCTTTGTTTTCTCCTTGTAGATTCGTGCATTGTTATAGGCGAGTGCACGGAATTCTTCTATCTCGTTGAGATCCATCAAACGCTTTTGTCTGGCACTTTCCCAATCCATATTCACGGTCTTGATTGCCCAGTACGCCTTGTGCTCGATTTCCACCGGTAGATGACATGTTTTGCCATAGACAAGTAGGAAGGGGGACATACCTAAGGGTGTTTTGAATGTCGTGCGATATGCCCAAAGTGCGTCATCTAGTCTTAATGACCAATCCTTCATTGAGGGATTTACAGCTTTCTCGAGTATTCCCTTCAATTCCCGGTTGGAAATTTCTGCTTGCCCGTTGGTTTGTGGGTGATATGCCGTGGCGATCTTGTGTGATATGCCGAAGCGTTGCAACATCTTGGCAATTAGTTTGTTGTCAAAATGCTTGCCCCCGTCACTGATAATTGCTCTCGGCATCCCAAACCGTGTAAATATGTTTTTCTGCAGGAATCGTTGCACGGTCTTGGAATCGTCGTTGGGAACTGCAGCTGCCTCTACCCATTTAGACACATAGTCGACGGCAAGTACGATGTAGAGGTTGCTGAATGAAGATGGGAAAGGTCCCATAAAGTCGATCCCCCATACATTGAACAGTTCCACCTCGATGATGTTCTGGAGTGGCATCTCATGTCGTCTAGAGATATTGCCCGTCCTCTGGCAACGATCACATTGCTTGTAAAAGTCTTGGGCATCTTTGTACAATGTTGGCCAATACAAACCGGATTGCAAGACTTTGGCTGCGGTACGAGTTCCTCCAAAATGTCCTCCATAGGGTGAAGAATGGCATTGCCGGAGTACATTCTGTTGTTCTTCTTCAGGGACACATCGGTGTATAACCTGATCTGCACATTGTTTAAACAAAAGAGGCTCGTCCCAAAAGTAATGCTTAGCATCATGGCGGAACCGCTTCTTCCCTTGGTGAGTAATGCCATAAGGAAAAATACCACAAACAAGGAAATTAACTAAATCCGCATACCAGGGTATTGCCGAGGCATGTGCTGCTGTGGCGACTGCTCCCAAAATTGCTGAGGCGTGTGCGTCAAAGGCTGCTGCGGCATCGAGAGTTGCCGAGGCGTGTGCATCTAGGGTTACCGAGGCGTCTAGGGTTGCCGAGGCGTCGAGGGTTGTCGAGGCGTTGATGGTTGCCGAGGCAACTAGAATTTGTTCATCCGGGAATGCATCGCATATCTCTAGATCCACGTCCTCCTCCCTATTACGTTCCAAACGTGATAAGTGATCGGACACTTGATTTTCTGTTCCTTTCCTGTCCTTAATTTCAATATCAAATTCTTGTAAAAGTAATATCCAACGAATCAAACGAGGTTTAGCATCCTTTTTAGCAAATAAGTATTTGATTTCTGAATGGTCCGTATGAACAATTACCTTTGTACCAATTAAATAGGATCGGAACTTGTCAAATGCGAAAACTACAGCTAGTAACTCTTTCTCCGTTGTTGTATAATTCACTTGAGCACCATTAAGAGTTTTACTAGCGTAGTATATCACATGGAAGGTCTTACCTGTGTGTTGGCCTAGGACTGCTCCTACCGCGAAATCACTTGCATCACACATGAGCTCAAAAGGTAGCGTCCAATCTGGTGGAACGACAATGGGTGCCGAGGCAAGCTTTTTCTTTAAGGTTTCGAATGCTTGAGTGCAAGAATCATCAAAATCGAAGACTTTATCCTGTTCAAGCAGATTACACAAGGGTTTAGTGATTTTAGAAAAATTATGAATGAACCTCCTGTAAAAACCTGCATGTCCGAGAAAACTTCGAATTCCTTTAACCGAACTTGGTGGGGGTAATCTCTCGATCACGTCCACCTTGGCTTTGTCTACTTCAATTCCCTTGGATGAAATCTTGTTGCCAAGCACTATTCCTTCATCTACCATAAAGTGGCATTTCTCCTAATTGAGGACTAAATCCGTTTCTTTGCATCTTGCTAACACCCTCTCTAAATTACCGAGACAACCGTCGAAGTCATTACCAAAAACCAAAAAATCATCCATGAAGATCTCAAGGAAGTCTTCGACCATGTCTGAAAAGAGTGCCATCATGCATCTTTGGAAGGTTGCCGGGGCGTTACACAATCCGAACGACATCCTTCGGAAGGCATAAGTACCGTATGGGCATGTGAAGGTTGTCTTTTCTTGATCTTCTGGTGCTATGGCAATCTGATTGTAACCTGAATAACCATCAAGAAAACAATAAAAGGGTTTACCTGCAATACGGTCAAGCATTTGATCAATAAAGGGTAATGGGAAGTGATCTTTCCTAGTGGCTTTGTTTAGCTTTCGATAGTCCATACAAACCCTTCAACCGGTCACAGTCATGGTTGGGATAAGTTCATTATTTTCATTGCTTACCACTGTTATACCTCCCTTTTTTCGGTACACATGTACCGGACTTACCCACGTACTATCGGAGATAGGGTATATAATGCCGGCGTCAAGCCACTTGATGATTTCTTTCATTACAACCCCTTTCATGGCATGATTCAGTCTCCTCTGGGCCTCAATTGAAGGTTTGTGATCATCTTCCAACAAGATCTTGTGCATGCACACTGTCGGGCTAATTCCCTTCAAGTCGGCAATTGTCCACCCTATTGCCTTTTTGTGTAGCTTCAACATCTTGATCAGCTTCTTTTCCTGCTCAGGCTGCAACTTAGAAGAAATAATTACAGGCAATGTATTATCGGTCCCTAAGCATACATATTTTAGTTGCTCTGGCAATTGTTTCAACTCAAGAATTGGTGGTTGTTCAATAGAGGGTTTTTCGAGCTTACCTGAGTAGTCCAGTGGTTCAAAGTATGTACCTGGTCGGTTGACTAGCCAATTTGCCTCTTCTGGTTGTTCCTCATCGACCGGTTCTTCATACTCCTCAGGTTTCTCTTGATCGGCAATGTAGTTGCCGAGGCAACTAAATTCCTCATCGAAGTTAAACTCTGTCGTGGCATGAAGTAGTTGGCATTCTTCTGGATCATCGACATGCATTAGTGTTTGGAACACATTTAGTTTAACTTGCTGGTCATTCACCCTCATTGTGAGTTCTCCCTTTTCAACATCAATCAAGGTTCTCCCTGTTGCTAGGAATGGTCTCCCGAGAATGATGGGTGCATGCTCATCTGCTTCACAATCCAAAACAATAAAGTCAGCGGGAAAAATAAATTTATCAACTTTTACCAGTATGTCCTCGATTTTCCCCTCTGGATGCACATATGATCTATCGGCTAGCTGCAGTATAACTGTTGTAGGTCTTGCCTTCCCGATTCCTAGTTTCTGGAAAACCGATTTAGGCATCAAGTTTATGCTAGCCCCTAGGTCGCATAGTGCTTTCCCGATACGTTATCAACTGGGGTTGTCGAGGCATGTTTATCACAAGATGCCGAGGCGTCGTCGATTGCCGAGGCATGCTTATTGCCGGTTGTCGTGGTAATTCCTGGTTCAGCATCTGAGGCTTTGCCGCTAGGTTCGTCTTGATCTTTTTGTGGAGTTTTGTTTGACGAGCGGGTTTGAACCTCTCTAAGTTGTTGGCCACTTCTAGTGGTGATCGCCTTACATTGCTCATGGCCAGTTCCTCTTGCGACTTGATGATCGTTAGGTAAACCTCCTTGTGGTCTCATTGTTGATTTTGAGCAAACCGTCCGACTTGATTTTCCAATGATTTGATTGCCGCCTCTTGGTTTTGCAATCTCATCTCGGTCTGTTAATAAAAGCATCAGTTTTTTATGAAATTAATATTCTCAGCCATATAAGATTCAGTTTTCATCATAAAAGCATTTAGAGAATTTTCCAAAGAACTAGATGTCGCTTATTTGTTGTTGCGACATCCATTTGCCGTGGCATATTTTGTTGGAATCCCGATGCTTGTGCATTCTGATTGTTCGGTTTAGAGCATTGTTGGGATTACTCCATGAAAAATTCGGGTGCTTCTTCCAAAATTTGGATTGTATGTATTGGACATCATGTTATTGCTCGATTGTAATTCCCCACATAGAATTTGGATTCGGATTCTCGCATACATTCAGAAGAATTATGGTTATCACCACATAACTCACAAAAAGAATCCATTACCTTGACTTCATGTGTGTTGTTTGGTTTTTGCATGTTCTGGACCATCTTGGTTAAAGCGGCCAATTGTGCCGAAATTGAATCTGATGATCCTAGTTCATCTATTGTGGCTTGGCGTCTAACTCCTCATCTTCTAGTGGATGGGAATTGATAATCATTCTTGGCCAGCCTGTTTAAGATTTGCATTGCTTCCTCCGGTGACTTATCTAGGAGTATGTCGTTTGCCGAGGCGTCTAGCATCATCCTTGTTGGTGTATTCACGGCGTTGTAAAATATTGTTACTTGAGTCTATACCGGGAATCCGTGTAAAGGGCATTTGTGTAGAAGTTCTCTATATCGCTCCCAAGCCTCGTACATGGATTCATCATCTGCCTGCCGAAAAGAAGTAATGTCGTTACGAAGCTTATCAGTCAAATTTGTAGGATTAAATCTAGCAAGGAAATCACGACAAAGATCAGTCCAAGATGCTATGGATCCGGCAGGAATGCTATTCAACCATGCTTTCGCCCTATCCCTCAGTGAATAGGGGAATAATCTTAATCGTAAGACATCAGGGGTGACTCCTTGTATCTTGAACGAGTTGCAAATCTCGAGGAAAGATTTCAGATGTTGTCGTGCATCTTGATTCTTTGAGCCGCCAAATTGACCTATTGTGTTGATCATATTAAACATTACCGGTTTCAACTCAAAGTGGTCGGCTTCAATTTCAGGTGCGACAACTCCTGGGTTAAGTCCATCAAGATCTTCTTCAAGATAGTCTTGAATAGTTCTGTTTTGTGCAAGAATCACTCCTCCCCCTGCTCGAACATCTTGATTCATATTGCCGTCTTGATTTGCCATTGCTTCTCTTATCCTTCGTCTAAGTCTTTGTAAGGTTCGTTCGATTTCTGGATCAAAGGGATATTCTGGTGAAGTCGGTCTCGCCCTGGTCATATACCAATGCAAAACCAAAGTTTGTTAGCCCTTTGAATTTTAAACAAGAAAAGTAAAAATAAGGTGCAAGAAAGTAAAAACAAAGTCGCTATTGCCAATCCCTGGCAACGGCGCCAAAAACTTGTTGCGCGTAATAAGTGCTACGCAAATGTGTAAGTATACACGTCGCAAGTTATAGTATAAAAGATATCGTCTCCACAGGGATTGGTGCTACTTCAAGAATCTAGTCTCTTGCACTGTAAAAAGTAAAAAACACAAGTAAAAGATTATAGAAGTTTAACTAATCTAGAAAGCAAATAAAGTAAAAGAAATGATGAATTCAAATGAGAGAGATAGGCTGGGTTATCGTGAGTTGAGGTGTGATAGCCGATTGGATCGTCTTGGTAAAAGAGTGCACGGGCAACTCAGTTGCCGTGGCAACTTGCACAACGGGGTTGCCTTGGCAACTAATCGATGGTTGCCTGGGTGACTAGTTGGGCAACTACTTGGGCGTCTGGGCAGCAACTTCAAGGTTCGGCGGAGCGTTCTTCAATGGTTTCTTCTTATCCCTAAGTCGAAACTATAGCTACTTGTGCATGCCTTGGTAATACATCCCTGCGTGAATCAAGGGTGAACAACAACCAATCTTGCGCTCCTCTTAGCCGTTGAAATCCTTAACTTATTCCTAAGCCGGATTAATCTTCACCATCATTGGATTGAATAAAGATCATATTCATTCGTTTCTTGAATCTAACTCTCCCGATATTAGATAAATAGATGAAATCACGAGATCCTCTCCCAATTCAATTCACTGCAAACAATAATAAGAACCAAGAATGAATAAACCTTGAAATAGAAAAGTGCAAACTCTTATTACCTAAACAAAAACCAATAGTTTCTCACAACCACAAAACACAATAACCATAGCCAAGTAGATTTAGTTCATGGCTAGGTTCCAAAGAAACACAAGATAAACAACCCCTAGCATGAACCCAATCGAACAAGGAAGAAAAGATGAAGCTTGTCGAAAATCCCTTGCCCTAGATGCTTGCCGAAAATTCCCCTTGTTTCCTCTCTTGGTCTTGTCGAAATTCCCTCTTGCTCTCTCTATCCAAGTTGTCGAAATCTCCTTGCTATTTATAGGGCTAGGCCAAAGTCCTTCTTTGAGGAGGAGTTTGAGTTGGAATTAAATTATCTTTAAAGAATATAATTCTTTATTATGATTTTATTCCTATTAGAACTTCTCCTATCTTCTTGGAATTTAATTCTTCTTTAATCTCTGCATGGCAATCAAATTCCTTTGGGCTTGGGCCTTGCTCCATGTCATCTTGGGCTTGTAAAGTCATTAATTTCGACATCCCTATTGCATTTTGTCTTTGTCGACAAATGCCATGGCAACTGGCTCGGCGTCTCCTTCATGCATTGCCCTGGCAACTAGCTCGGCGTCTCCTTCATGCATTGCCCTGGCAACTAGCTCGGTATTGCTTTGGCAAGTGATCCTGCACATACACACACAAAGCACACCAAAGCAGCATCTTTTCCACAAAAACTACCAAGTTATGTAATCAAGCTCAACGATTGAAGGAAACATGGATTAATGCATGAATGGCTAACTATGCAACTAATATGAGCCTAAGTCTAACAATAATATGAGTAAAAAGGGTAAGAAAAATAGTACTTTTGAACACTTATCAGATACAACCAGAAGCAACGGACTTCAGGGAAGAAGAGTCGATGCAGAGATCGTAACGGACTTTGTGGCGAAAGTGCCGATGCATGCAAAGAACTTCGATGAAGAAGGTTCAATGCAGAGGGGGCCAGACTTCAAGGAGAAAGAAAGGATGGCCTGTTTTAGAGTAAATGTGATCGAGGAGAAGGTACATCTCAAACACATTCCTAGTGTTTTTGGTTTTGATTTGCCATTGTTGATGAGCGTAGGTCAGGTAAGACCTAGTCTTCAGTGCAGGGGAAAAGAAGATTGGAAGAGACCTTTCAGAGTTCAAAGGGGCAAGCCAGAGTTGTCGATGAATCTAAGAGTTCAGTCTGTGTTCAATGTTGTGACAACTTCCAAGTTTTTGCCGCAGGACCAAGTGGGTCTGAGTCGAGGTAAATCAGAGTTTGTGGGGGATTGCTCCTACAAGAGAGATGTATCAAGAGGCGTGTTAGCACGCGATGTTCAACAACAGTTTGAGTCGAGGCGAGCAGTTCATATGGGGGAATTGCATGAAGCCGAGGCATCGACGAGTAATCAAGTTGACCCTGCCCAGGATCATTCGAGTGCAGAGACGAGGGCGTCGCTAAGTCAAGTGGGGGAGAATGTCACGGACCAAACTTTTCGGATCGAGACATTGGCGCGAGCATCAGATAGGGAGGTTGTGCGCAATGTAACGGGATTGCCAAATGTGGCCCAGCACTCGGAGAATGTCGTGGACCATACCTTTGGGACCAAAGCGTTGGCGCAAGAATCAGCCAAAGAAGGTTTGCGCGATGTAACGGACTTGCCAAATATGGCCCAGCACTTGGAGGAAGGCGTGGACCAAACCTTTAGGACCGAGGCATTGGCGCAAGAATTAGCCAAAGAGGGTTTACGCGGTGTAACGGGCTTGCCAAGACCATCACACTTGGCCCGGCACTTGGAGAATGCTAGAAAGCCCACAAGACTTAGCCAAATCCATGGAGGATTCAGGAGGGTAATTCGGTCAAAGCATCATCTATTTATTTGAAATATAATTTGTAGATAATGTTTGTGATAATTAGAGATTTTAAATTGAGATTTGATTAGATAAGATCAATCTCGACCGTCAATGTAATTTAAACTGAGCCGTTGGATGTAGGGGAGTTCAACTATAAATAGAGGCTCCCTCCTCACTTGTAAATCATTTCACTTCTTTACTTCACTACTTCACACTTCACTTATTCATTTACTTTGAGTAATACAAGAAGCATTTACTCTAAACTCTTTGAGTGTTCTTTATTGTTCTTGAGTGTTCTTCGATGTTCGTGTTGCCAATCTCTTTCCATTGTTCTTTGATTAGCTTTCGCTTAGAACGATCTTTCGTTCAAGGGCTTCGAGAAGTGTTTGATCTTCCGGAGCGAGAATCCTGGCAAAGTTAGGTGTTTGTCGAGAGAGCTTCACCTAAGGCCGTGACAAGGGATTTCAGGGTGACTTAGCTGACGTTTCAACCGAGAAAGCGACTAAGGTCCGCACGATTCGTCTGGCAAATGTCTAGCCCATGACAAGATCCATCGAAACCTGGAGGGCTTGTCGAGGCCGTTGTCGAGCAAGAGTACTCACAAGGCTGGTTGAAGGCTGACTTAGGCGTAGGAATCGACAGATTTGCGTCGAAGGCGTCTAAGGCCGCACGGATCCGCTAGGGTCAAAATCTAGCCCCGTGACACTTAGCATAAGCAAAGATTTCGAATGGAGCATTCATTTTGTGCCTAGATAATGTAATTCTCTGGCTGATAGTTTGTCTAAGAAGGGCATATCGAAAAAGGAAGATTTAGTTTCTTTTAATTCATTGTAATTTTTAGTTTCGATGAGTCGTTTACAATTTAGATCATTGCACTTACTCTCAACTTTCATATATGTCACAAAACTTTAATTTAATTATATTAAATCATTAAACTTTTATTATTAGCAAATTAAATCATTCACACTAACACTATGTTAACGGAAAAGTTGACTCAACAGTCTTACTCAACATATTTTTCCATGTCAGCAAATTAATATTAATAGGAATTAAAGAAAAACATTTAAAGACTTCTCTCACATTAAATTATTAAGGAAATTGTGGTTCAATCCAGTATCAATTTATTCAAATTCTCAATCTTTTGTATCTCATTCTCCACCACTCTTTTTCAGCCCGTTAAAAGAATAACTTTGACAAACATCACAAAGTTTTTGCTGCCCTTGAAGATTAGGAGACACCCCAGGTTTGGATTTTTTTTTATTTTTTTAGAACTTTGAAATTTAGTTGATTGTAGTTTAGTTTTGATATAACTTAAAAAGCAATAGTAGTTAGATTTCATGGGATTGGGTTTTTAGTGAGTTTGCTAAGAACCCTAAGGGGAAAATAGTCGTAGTTGTCCATTATTCAAATCAAAACTTTCTAGTTTGTAATCTTAATTTATTAGGAAATCTAAACCTGGTTATTCAAATCAATATGCTTGCTTTAGTTAATTAATTTGATAGGGATTTCCTCGACTATATTTTGCTGTTGCGTTGTTTGGAGAGTGGACTTGTGTCTTTTTTTAACGTGTTTCTTTGTTTCTATATAACTTTGTTTATATGTTTAATAGGTGACTTTATCATAACGAGTTCTTTGTACTGTTTTTGTTTATATGTGTAATTCCTAAGATTTGAACTTAATTTCATGTTTTACTTTTAGTCTTTTCTTGCTCATGCTAGTAGAGAAACTTATTAAAAGTTTGATTGAAAATTTAATTGCTAAATAACTATTTTGTTAGTTACAGTGCAACATACTAGTTATTTTACAATGAAAATTCATCACAAGGGAAATCTATGTTTCATTGATGGGGAAAATAAATATTTTGGTGGTGAAATAGATTACTTTGATTGGTATAACCCATCTGGTATGTCACTGAGATATTTGAATGATTGTGCGCAAATGTTGGGTTATAATGAGTTTATAACTAATCATTGGATGATACCGGGAAATGACTTAAATGATGGATTATTTAAGATAGAGAATGATAATGACGCTACAATCATTTCTTTATATGTACCGGATAATCGAGTAGTTGAAATTTATTTTGAACACAATTCAGAATTTGAGTTGGCTTGAAATATGAAAAACCGTGAGGATGATTGCTTTATTGATAGCGAATATGATTTAGATGATGGATTAGTTGAGGTTGAAGTTAGCAGTAAGATAGATATGACATCAATCCAAGAATCAGAAGAGAAAGATAAAAGAGAAGAGAAGATGGTCTATACAAAACCAACAAGAGGGTCACATGATTCACTGGATAATGAGCTAGCTTCTGAATTTGGTTACTTTTCGGATGTCTCTGACCAATTATGTTTAGAATATGCTACTAGTGATAATGATAATGATTTCACAAGGAAAAGAAAACATCCTGAATTTGATGCGAAAATAGATATGAAGAATCCTGGATTTGTAGTTGGAATGGTATTCAAAGATTTTGACGAATTCAAAAGTGCTTGTCGACAATATTCATTAGTTAATCAGTTGGGAATCGATTTTAAGCATAACGATGAAGTTAGAGTGGATGTAAGGTGCAAAGAAGGTTGTCCTCTTCGTATATGGGCTTTAAAAATGTCAGATAAAATGACAGTTCAAATTAAAAACATTGTAAGTGAGCACAATTATAGCAAAGTTTTTTAGAACAAATTTGCATTTGTTGAATTGTTGGCTTATAAATTTTTGGATGCTTTCCAAGATGACCATAACATGAAAGTGAACACTTTTTTAGCTAAGGTTAGAAAGGAATTAAAGCTTGAAATAATGTGGATGAAGGGTTACCGAACTAAAGTAAAAGCCTTGGAGATTCTTAGGGGGAATGATGAAGACCAATACTCTAAGCTACCCAAATACTATGGAGAGCTAAGAAAAAGATATTATGGGTCAAGTACTATTTTGCATTTAGACAGATCATTGTTTCAAACAGTTTATATTTGCATCAAGGCATTGAATGATGAGTTTCTAGCTAGTTGTAGACCAATTATTTCAGTAGATGGATGTTGGTTAAAGGGTAAATATGGTGGACACTTGCTTCCAGCAATCGGTATAGATGCCAATGATTGTATCTAGCCTATAGCTTATGCAGTGGTCGACAAGGAGAATCGTAACAACTAGGGTTGGTTTTTAAACCTGTTAGCCAATGATTTAAATATTAAAAACTCTCATGTTTGGATATTTATGTCAGATAGGCAAAAGGTTAGTAACAATTTAAAATTATTTTATTTTCCCCTTATTATATGAATAACAATGGATTAATATGTTTGTTTTATTTGTAGGGTCTCATTTCTATTGTGCAGTCTTTATTTCCAGGTTTTGTGCATCGTTTTTGTGTGCAACATATGTATCAAAATTTTGTCATGATTAGTGAGCATAGAGGAAAGGCCCTTAAAGACTATTTATGGGCAGCAACACGAGCTACTTATCCTGGTGAGTTTAATTATTGAATGAACAAGATTGAGAAGACATATAATAGTGCTTACAAGTGGTTGAATAAAAAACCATCTCAAGAATGGTCTAGATCACATTTTAGGACTTTTTCTAAATGTGATATGCTTTTGAATAATCCATGTGAGAGTTTCAACAGCTTAATTGTAGATGTGAGGGACAAACCAATTCTTACAATGCTTGAAGCAATCATTTCAAAGTTAATGAGAAGAATTACAAGTGAAGAGATGCAATGAAGAGATACATTGGGCCAATTCGTCCTAAGATACAAAAAAAACTTGATAAGTTGAAGACTGAGTCTTTTAATTGGATACCGGATTGGTCAGGAGGTTCTAGCTTTTAAGTTAGATGTCCATCAACTCAATTTGCGGTTGATATGAATGAAAAGACATCTTATTGTAGAAGATGGCAATTGAGTGGATTACCTTGTTCACATGCAATTTCTTGTATCTTCAACCGAAGAGAACATCTGAAAGATTATGTGGATGATTGTTACAAGGTTACGGCATTTTTAAAAATCTATGATCATACGATTAATCCAATTGCTGGTGAAGATCAATGGGATTTTGTCCAACATGGAGATGCGATTATTCCACCTGAGTTGCCTAAGCCTAAAAGAGGGAAACACCAAACAAAAAGAAGAAAGGATATTGTTGAAATACATGAAGAGAAGGAAAAGAAAAATAACTTGTCCAAGTTATCTAGAAAATGACTCAAAATGACTTGCAGTATATGTGGACAAGGACACAACAAACGTTTTCATGGTGTTGAAAATAATTTGCAGGTATATTTTTTAATCTTTTTAATAATTGTGTGAGTATTTATTAACTTTTTTTACTACAAGAAAGTGCACAAGTAGATTCAGTCAAACCACTCGAAAATTCACTACAAGGCTTTGTTTGAGACATTTGATCAAGCAATATAAATTTATAGTTAATCATGTTGAAATTTTATTTTTGATAATTTTTTTGATTAAATATTGTGGATGTACGTTTTACATCTTATAAATTCTTTTGCATTATATATTTTATTTTATATATTCAATTGTTTATTTTCTTGAATTTATTTTAAATTCTTTTGCTGCAGTACTTCTTGATTCAAAAAAGATGTGCCCTATATTTGAAAAGACTCGTAAGATTTTTAAAATCTGTCCTCAAGTATCTATACCGAAATACAACAATAAATGATGCGTAAAAAATTTAAATTCGTTTTCTTTAAAATTAGTTAAAAAGTATAGAATGATATATATATATATATATAACCTTAGTGATATATGCAGAAGCAATCATTATATTGGCTTTAACATTTATGAATAGAGTGATTTTCTTGCAAAGAAAAAAGATTTTATTAATATTGATAATAATCTACCACAAGGTGAAACACAAAGGTAAAGGATAATATGGTATGAAATCATCACCAAAACAAAAAAAAAATATATATGATAAACAAAAAAGAAAATGCAATTGAGCCTCAACACTAAAAAAAATTATTAAGATCACTTTGATATATAGTCAGCATAGCAACCCTAACAACAACCCAACTTCAAGACCCTTAACTAAAATATGCTTCCAAAATAAATTAGACATAGGAAACAAAAGTTTCCAAGAATCTATTCTGGACCGAACTGTCCACACGTGCGAAGCCTTAGCCACCCAACTCACCAAAATCTCTTCACGCTTTTGAATGGAACCGGAAAATTACCATTGCTTATCTACAATTGTTTCACCATGCCTTGAACATGTCAAATAACTACAAACCAACAGTAAAAAAATCAGCTATACTATAACGTTACCGAACAACATAGACAACACAAAGCAGATCAAACTGGCACGAGAAAAATTTCAATATAGTCATATGCCTTTAAGAAGTAGTATCAAAATAAAAATAAGGACTCCAAACAAAAACGCTTCATCAATATACTGACCAAATTAGAAGTCACCAAGAAAAAACACAAATTCCAATCAAACTCAACGCACATAAAGCTACAAATAAATAAACTGCAGGTAATCACTCATTGTAACAACAACCAACAACCCCAAGACAAACACTTTCAAAAAGAACCAATCGACCGAAGCATCAGAAACCATATCACCCCAGTGGACCTATTTTCACAGGATAAATTAATAAATGACATTCAAATTGAAATTCATCCAAAAGATAACCTTTCGACTCACTTGTCCGGCACATATTTGAATCTCATGTTAATTAAGACTCTGATGTCCTGATTCAACTCATCAACGATAAAGATAGCTAACATTATCAATGAAAGACAAATAAACTTTATCTAACAAAAAAATCACGAGATCATATCACCATCCAAGCAAAACAATCAAATCAAGTCAAAAAATAGTATGGATGCATAACAGTTAAAAAACGAAACTTAATACAACATACAACAGGAGAGCCGATCATAGGCAATGTACACCACAAAGTGAAACCACCAAATATAGCCTTCTCGCAAGAAGAAGACGCTACTCTTCTCTAAAAAAATCGAGAAACAACAATGATCAACAAAGATTGTACCAATAATTCATAAATCCTACCCACTATCAACGTGTCTTCCAAACTCATGAACTAATTGACACCTCAAGCAGAGTGACATATAAACGAGTCAAGTTAAAAATATATAGAAAATAAGCCAAAAAGTTTACAAAGTGGTTGTAAATGTCACATTTCAGATGATGATACTCGTGTCGTAAAATTTATTAAAATGATAATTCTCAGACATAGGAAACTGCAGGAATTTTTGAAGATCTAAATTAGTTTATTCATCAATAAAATATCTAATAAAAAAACCACAAACAAAAACATTGATTTCAACCAAAAGGTTCGCTAAAAATGTAATCTTGTACCTCATAATCAGAAAGTGAAAGATAGCAAGCATGGCAACGAAACATTCTGAATGCAAAACTTTTGGGTTCAATTTGAGTACAACAATAATTGAATAGCCTCATATGAATACAACATAAACTATAAAAGTTTTTTCTTCTTCAATGTTCTTAATAGACAATTAAAGAATTATCCTTGTTAAATCCCATCAACTCAACAACCGTTGTTTTTTCAATTCTCAAGAATTCTGAGCAATTTAAAACATAAAAACTAAAATTTAAAGTTCTAAAATAATTAAAATACTTTTGGGTTCAATTTGAGTACAACAATAATTGAATAGCCTCATATGAATACAACATAAACTATAAAAGTTTTTTCTTCTTCAATGTTCTTAATAGACAATTAAAGAATTATCCTTGTTAAATCCCATCAACTCAACAACCGTTGTTTTTTCAATTCTCAAGAATTCTGAGCAATTTAAAACATAAAAACTAAAATTTAAAGTTCTAAAATAATTAAAATACTTTTCACACCTTAGATATCTCTTCCAAATCTTCAAGGGCATCAGAAGAACTTTGTGATCCGTTGTAAAGTCAATCTCCAATAGTTGAAAGAGGTCGATTTCATTCGTATACAGTGCTAGAAAAAGAAAAAAAATTAAAACGAAGCGAAGCGAATTGAAAGTGCTTGAGGAAAAGGGGAAGGGGCATGAATAGAGAGTTTTTTGAAATTGTTTTCATTGTGACGATGCTTTTCTTTTCTTTCATTTTTTTTAGAATAAGAAAAATGTTTTTTATTCCACTTAATTATTAATTTGTTGACATGGAAATATATGTCAAGTAGGACTGTTGAGTCACTTTTCTGTTGAAATAGTTTTACGGTGTTAGCGTGAATGATTTCATTTGTTAATAATAAAAGTTTAATGATTTAATTTGATTAAATTAAATGCTTGTGACCCATATGAAAGTTGAGGGTAAATTTAATGATCTAAAATGTAAATGACTCTACCATCTATTGTATGATCTTGCGTTTAATCATACAACTATATTTCAAAAACAAATAACGGTAATAAATCTCAAATTTAACTATAAATATTCTTTACATTGATTTATTATTCACGGTTCAATTTCTCACTCATTTTCCTCTTCCAAATTTATTATTTTATTTATTTAGATTTTCACAATTATTTAGATTTTTGGTTTATAATTTTTAATTTGATACTTCAAAAAAAGACAAGAATTCATTTATTCAATAAGATTGTAGTTTGTGAGATTGGTTGTCGATATGCTATATTCAATCAGGTAATTTTTTAATTTCGGTGATTATAATTTATGTTTTGAAAAATTGAATTATAGAATAATTTATAAACAATTTTTATTGTACTTGTTTATTTTATGATAATATTTTCTTTTATTAATTATGATAAATTGATAATGTAGGTGAATATGTGTTGCATCGCCGATTAGTTTACTCAAATGTGAGGGAGAGCATTATCGGCGAAAACTCAAGTGCTATCATTCTATAATTTTTGCTTCATAATTTTTCTAATATAATGTTTTCGCGAAAACATACTTCCGGTAGTAAAAAAAGAATAAGAGAAAACGAACACAAGAATTAATAGATTCACAAAGATGAGCTCTAGATAATATTTTTTTCAAAACGAGTAGAAGAACCTTTGGGTGGTGATGGGTTGGGTGTAGATGAAGATAATATTGAACATTCTAATGAAAATTTGAATAATGAAAATCCCCTCAATGATGATAATATTAATTTGAATAATGAGAATGATAATGTACTTGATGAGTCAAATATTGATGTTAGCATTGACGAACACATAATCCCTCCTTTTTGATACATGTGACCTTAGAAATTGGGGTGTTCTTGATACTAAAACTAGAGATATTTTGATTGAAAAATGACCCATTAGAGAATTTAATCTCACATTTCTTAAGGATAATTTTTCTAGACATTTTTCATATTCGTATTTTTATAGAAAGTCAAACAATGGAGAAACTCTTGATAGAAAATGGTTGGTTTAGTCTAGACATATGGATAAAGTATAGTGTTTTAGTTGTAAATTGTCCACTTCTTAAAATAACAAAAGCCTTTTAGCAAATGATGGAATTAATGATTGGAATCATTTGGGTGAGAGGCTCAAACAACATGAGCACATGATTAATATGAATAATTGGAATGAAACGATAATATGATTAGACAAGAATAATGGTATTGATAAAGATTTGAAAGAAGAAATTTCAAAAAAAAAAAGGAATTGGTGACAACTTTTAATAAGAATAAAATTCGTTGTAAAATGTCTTGCCAAAAATAATTTTGCTTTTCGGGAATCTACTGAAAAACTTTATGAGGATAGTAATAGTAATTTTTTTGGGTTTAATTGAAATGATAGCTGAATTTGATTTAATAATGCAAAATCATGTTAGGCGTATCCAAAGTCAAGAAATTCACTATCACTACCTTATTCTTCAAATTCAAAATGAATTGATTTTTCTTTTGGCTCATAGTGTTAGAACTTCTATGATAAGGATCGTTAAAGAGGCAAAATATTTTTTTGTTATCCTCAATTGTATCCCATATATGAGCCATCAAGAACAAATGAGTTTGATAATACGATGTGTAAACGTGTCAAGTAATGAAATAAAAATGGCTTAAATGCCCATTTGCCCCCCCTAAACTATGCACTTTTCTCAAACAACCTCCTAAAGTATTTTTTTGGACGTTTTGTCCCCTAAACTAAAAATCATGACCTCCGTTGGCCCCTTTTTGGTAACATTCGTTTAAAAAATCGGCCCAATTAGATCGCGCCATGTGGCTCTTTTGATCAAATTTTTTTACTAATTTTAATAAAAATGGGTAAATGGCATGTTGAGTCTCTCAAGTTTTATATTTATTCAATCTAGCCCTTAAAATTTTTTAACTTGGAATTCATTAGCAAACAAGAACTGTTCATCTTCTTCTTCCTCCTCCAATACAATCTCTGATAATCATTGCCACCCAAAAGGAAATCTTCTTGTACTTGATCAGGATCTTAATTACCTCCCTAATTCAGTCGCAGCATCTGGGTAGGTTCATCTAGAGCTTCCTCTTTTTGGTAATTGCACACGAATAAGAAGTCCTATATTCTTTAAAGAAGGATTTATTTTCTCTTTATAATCTCCATAATTGCATGTAGGCAAGCTTCTCTGCACTCTAAGTCGAATTAATGTTGGCCTACAAACATACAGTTTATGATTTATTGCTAATATACACAAACATATATGCAGAAAAAAGGCTTTTCTTTATTATGCCTTTCTTTCCCAAGGACTTGTAATTCACAGATTCATTAGTTCAAGGCTAGAAGCCATTCATATTGATGAATAATGACTGATATATTTCTTCTGCACTTCACTGGTTGTCTTGCAAAAATACTTCGGAAGACTATTTGGAGGTATAGAACATATGCTAATCTGATAGATTATCAAGAAGCAGATTGGTGCATGAATTCCTTCATAAAATCTGAAGTTTTCTGCCATTTATGAAGCATATTTGTCTTCAAGACTGAGGGAAAACCGCAGGTGTTGCAGTGAAAAAGAAAAAAAAGTGGGATTCCAGGAGTAACACGTTTGCAACTGCAAATTTTGGAGGAAGAAGATGATCAGTTCATATAAGGGACTAAAATGAACAAAAAATAAAATTTGGCATACCTAATGTGCAATTTATCGCTTTTATTTAAGTCAACTTATTTATTTGTTAATAAAATGGCATGTGGCTTGTTTTGATTGGCCCGTGATAAATTTTTTAACGGAGGTTAACGGAGAGGACATATGGTCACGATTTTTAGTTCAGGGGGCAAAATGTCCCGAAAAATACTTTAGGGGATGTTCGGGAAAAAGTGCATAGTTTAGGGGTCAAATGGGCCTTTAAGCCAATAAAAATAGATGAATTTTTTAAAATTCTTACATGTAAATGATACATCTGGATTGAGACTTTTTACTGAATTGTTAAATGTATGCAAGTCGCTTGATTTAGATGTTAATGATATTAGGGGTCAAGGTTATGACAATGGTTCTAATATGAAATAAAAACACCAAGAAATTCAAAAGAGGTTACTTGAAATAAATCCAAGAGCCTTTATATATGTCATGTGCTTGTCATGTTCTTAATCTCACTCTATAGGATATGACACATTCTTGTGTGAAAAATTTTTTTTTTCTGAAATCTTGCAACGTATATACACATTATTTGCAAGTTCTACTAAGAAATGGAAGATTTTAGTTGATAATGTTAAAAATTTTACAATGAAATTTTTGTGTAATACTCGATGAGAGAGTCGAGTAAAAAGCGTTAAAGCTATTAGATTTTCAGCCCTTCAAATAAAATTAGCTTTGTTGACATTGTATAACTCTAGTAATGAAGATACCAAGACAAAGAGTGAAGTAGAAAGTTTAGTTAATTAGGGTTGAAAGTTTTGAGTTCTTTCTTAGCTTAGTTATTTGGTATGAAATTTTATTTACTATTAATAAGGTTAGTAAGAAATTATAATCTAAATCTACGTGCATTAGAACTACAATTAAAGAAGTAGAAAGTATAATGTTATTCTTTGAGAAATATAGAAATGAAGGGTTTGAGTCTTGCATGAATATTGGCAGAAACCTTGCATTTAATATGAATATAGAATCAACATTTTCAATAAAGCGTCATGTGTTTAGAAGAAGATAATTTGATGAGAATGATGATAATGAAGAAGTACAATCACCCAAAAAAATCTTTTAGTCAATTATTTTTTTGTGGTTTTAGATTTAGCTATAACTTCTTTGAAAAATAGATTTGAACTATTAGTGTTATTTAAAAATATTTTTGATTTTTTTATTTGATTCTAAAAGATTAAAATCTTTGAGTAATGATGAATTACAAAAATCTTGCATAAATTTTAAAACTACTTTTTCTCATAATGATTTGTTTGACATCGATGCAAATGATCTTTTCTCATAATTGAAAGTGTTGCAAGTAACTTTACCAAATGAGTTAATGTCGGCATTTGAAATTCTCAAGTTTTTCAAAGTTGCGGATTGTTATCCAAATGTTTCAATTGCTCATCAAATCCTTTTAACTATGCCGGTGACAGTTGCATCTGCTGAAAAAAGTTTTTTGAAGTTAAAATTGTTAAAAGTCCAATGTCACAAGAAAGGTTGAATGGTCTAGTCATTTTATGTATGAGTAAAATATGTTGGACCCTATTGACGTAAATGCTATTATTAGTGATTTTGCATCTAGAAATGCTCGTAGAAATTGTTTTGTATGAGTAGTTTGGTGTTTAATAAAATTTATTGATGTTTTATATTTGAATTTGATGTATTTATTTTTTGAGCGTGATAAAAAAAAATATAATTTACAAGTAAATTAATTTATATTTATTTACTCTTAAAATTTATTTTTTATACTTATTATTGAGTGCACAAATTTTATGTTCGCCACCAAAATTTTAGAAACGTGCGTGGCCTGGTTATACTCGGTTAGTTAGATCAAAGGGCTGAATATATAAAGCATCATTGTATCTTCATTAGCTTTATCTTGTACGTAAAAGAAAGTATTCTTCATTTCCTTGTTGTTACACAAATTAAGTCCTGCCATTTGGAGGACGCCTTCAACTCGAAGATCGAAGGCAAAATAAGAGTCACACTGCCACACAACGCTTAAACAACTGCTCCCACGATTAACTACTCATTATTCATCGGAAACTAATAGAATCATTTCGATTGCATTGCATCCCAAGTCTTCACACTTACTGTTTCTGCATATCGAGGACCTTGGACCAAGAGGGCCTTGCCAAGATATCGACCACCCAAGCACTAACATGTGGGCGTGAATCAAACAGCTTCTTGGCCGAGCTCCCCATCAAATAGTGAGCATTAGGCAGGTGATGCAAATCCGCCAAGGTGAATTGGTCACCAGCCAAGTACTTGGACTCAGCCAAACGAGCCTCGTACACATCTAAAACTTTGGCAAGCGCAGCTTCATTTTCCTCCACAACTGCGGTGTCGGTAGCCATCCCAAAAAGGGGCTTGTAAAACAGCTCAAACACTAGCTTCGTCGACGGAGGATTGAAATGGTGAGCTTCAACTTCCTTCCACAATTGAAGAACTGCCATAGTATCTTCAGATCCCGACAACAACAGTTGAGTCCCCTTATCGGTGTACTCCTGGGCGATGTATTGAGTGATTGCCCTTGATTCTACATGTTCAAAAAGGGTCAGCTAAATAGTAGAAGTAGAACTGGTAACAAACGATTTTAAGGGTTTTTTTTTTTTTTTGCTGTAATAGAAAAATACCAAATAGCTTCAAGTCCCCTTCTTCAAAAGCTGGAACTTGACCAAATGGCTGTTTCAAGTCTCAACCGACACACGAGAAAGGTTAGATCATAAATGGGTTTAGTGAAATGAGAGATTTAACATTGTGATCGAAACTTACGTTGAGGGAAAGGAAGGTTTCGGATTTATGTTCGCCGGCTCCCATGTCAATGTTAACAAACTGGAACTCAACATCTTTCTCGTAAAAGCAAGCAAGAGCCCTTTGAGTAGATGTTGACAGAGGGCTTCCATGCACCTTCATGACCGCCGTTGGTTTCTTCGCTATGCAAGAGATTCATCATCAATTAAAAACAAGGATAAAACACATGAAATGGTGTTTAAAAAATCAAAGTAAGAAAAATACTCGTCTTCCAATTTGTGGCCATCCAAACTGCCAATATCGCCGGTAGCAACCAGAACAACAATTTTCCTTTCATGACTGCCCCTGTTGTTCGATCGACAACAGCTTTGTATATATTCGAGGGTTTTTTATTTTCTGAGGAAGAAGCCGTGTGTATATATAGGTCGGTGGAAGGATTAAACTTTCTGTCGTTCTAGAATGGTCCAATTCAAAAAGATTACCAGGTGCATGAATTACACGTTAGATTACATCGAGTTTATCTTCCTGTTCAACTTCCATTCCATATGAAGGTAAAACGTAACGTATTTTCATTCTAGAAATATGTTTCCTTAAAAAACATTAAAATTTGAATCTTGGAACAAATTAACTTGCACCAAAGTACAATGTAGGAAAATCAACCAACTATTCGCTCATTGCATAGTTTTACAGTCAATGGAGGGTACAAGTTTTAAGGAAGTTCTTGGACAAACCACTGCTGTAAAAAAATGATTTATTAGAGAATTGCTAGGAGTATTGGTGCTCAGTTAATCTTCATTCAAGAATCGAAATTAAGTAAGAATAAAGGAAACCTTGTGCGTTCTTTGGGGGGGGGGGGTCCAGAGCTGGGAATATTGCTTTTTCTCCTACAAACGGGACCCTGATTCTTTTCTTTTGGATTGGCAAATCATTCATCCCAGATTTACTATCTTGATTGGAAGTCTCAAGTTTGTAATATAAAAATGCTGCTTTGTTAACGTTTATGCCCCCAATCAGGGGAGTAAAAAACTGATGTGGCCTGGAAATTCAATTGAAATTGATTTGAGCCTAAATTAGTTGTGACCCGAGGTGATGATGACCCGAACTTGGTCGAGTCTGATATGATGTTGACTTGAATTCAAGTTAGACCCGATGATTTTGGATCCAAACCCGACATGAGAACGACCAAAACTAGATAATGTGATAACCGAACCCCACCTTATATGAATTTGAACCTGAAATCATAAACCGGATCGAAGATGCTATCGGAGAATTAGAGTTAAAAAAAAAATCATATCGAACAATTGCATATGAACGGATACATGAATCCTTAGTTTCACCAATCAGTTATTAGAGCCTTAACTTAGTAATGTTCCATTTGAGGACTAAATCATAACCTTTGCAATCAGATCAAACATATTGTACTAACACGCAAGTATTCAATCAAACGCTTATTATTTTTATTTCATCGGATACTAAACCTTACTATTTTCTTCTTGATCTCATATTATTGTATTATCATTTATTAACCCAATGATTGGGGAATTAGTTGAGCTCATACAAAATTTAATAACTTAATCATATAATCTAATCTTCTTAATAGTATTTTTGATACAAATCAGAGGCGAATTGTTATTCAAAATTAAGATTAGGTCTTATCTTAATAGTTTATTACAAAAGGATCAAATTAGAAATTTAAGGACCTATATGTAATTAGCCGAAAAGTTCTTAAACTATTAGTTAGACGTACAAATAATCAACCACCTCAACTTTAGGAGCTAAATCATCACATTAATCCAATATAATGACTTAAGGATCAAATTACAAGTTTCTAAACTCGAAATTTACTATTTTGGCATTTTGTTACCATGGGTATCGAAATCCACTAACTCCCTCAGTCAAAATTTAATTATCATTGGTTGACTTTTTACATTGTTTTAAGAAGAAACTTTGTAAGAAATGTGATGTAAAAAATTAAATAACAATTTTATCCTTGAAAAGTTAGTTTTTGTTTTTTTGGATACTAAAACAAAGTGTAGAAAAGAAAATATGAATTTTAATTGTTGTTGATTTTTCAAGGGGACAATTTAAATAATTTTAAAACACAAAGTGACAATTTTATTCAGTCGGGTGAAGTATTTGATTTCAAAACCATACCTTGGGTTTTGAAAACCAAGGGCTAGTATCGAAACCAAAATGCAATTTGGAAATTCTAGTTTACTTAATAGTTTCGAAACATGAACAAGGGTATCGTAATCCATGCCATTTTTACTACTTCGAGCTTTCTTAACCCACAAGCTTCACCTAAATTCATTATTATTCACTAAGGAACTCAAAGATATAACATTTAACCTCAAAAGTCTAGCAAACACTACCAACAACAAGTTGGTCTAGTGGAATAAGGCACTAGATACCTTAAGCATTGTTACGGGTTCGAATCCTGATATTGTGAAAGGAGCAATTGGGATAGGATTGGTACCCCTATAATGAACCTCTGTTGTACCTGATCTAGATTAATCAATATTGAAAACCGGTGGTCAAACCAAAAAAAAAATCTAGCATGCAGAGTATACATATGAAGGGATTGACTTGCAACTAGGTCTCAATGCGATCCCAAACTACTCGAGCTTATCTAAAACCTGCAAGAACAATTGTATACAAAGAGTGAGCTTTTACAAGCTCATTGGGGTAATTCGACATTCAAGCATAATACTCATATATATACATTCAACATCATAAACAATTAACAAGTATACATATATGATTATAGGCTATGCCATTCTTCTTTTCAAATTCTAACCATTTAGCACAAATCATATGCACATTCACTACACATGTATTATCTTTAGGGTAAACTACACCAGTAGTCACCGAACTATGGTTTCTTTCCTATTTTGGTCACCGAACTATTTTTTTTGGCAAAAACATCACTAACGTTATGTTTCCTACCTATTTTGGTCACCGAACTATTTTTTTGGCAAAAACATCACTAACGTTATGTTTCCTTCTTATTTTGGTCACCGGCTATTAAAAAAATTTATTTTTAAAATTTTCCATGTCATTTCTTCTCTCTCCTCATAAGCAATATATGTTATTTTATAATATTTTTATTCAAACTAACAGGATGGTGACACGTGTCACTGCCTATTAGTGGAATAAATGGAATGAAAAATCAAGCCCCTTATGCAGCCAGAGAGATTCGACTAATAGGCAGTTACACGTGTCATCATCCTATTAGGTAGTTACACGTGTCACCATCTCTCTGGCTGCATAAGAGGCTTGGTTTTTCATTCTTTTTATTCCTCTAATAGGCAGTTACACGTGTCACCATCTTGTTAGTTTAAATAAAAATATTATAAAATAACATATATTGCTTACGAAGAGAGAGAAGAAATGGCATGAAAAATTAAAAAAATAAAATAAAATAACAGCCGGTGACCAAAATAGGAAGGAAACATAACGTTAGTGATGTTTTTGCCAAAATAATAGTTCGGTGACCAAAATAGGAAAGAAACCATAGTTCGGTGACTACTGATGTAGTTTACCCATATCTTTATTAGACTTTGTTTCGTATCATTTTACATTAGTTTTCGGACCTTGGAATAACTTATACATTAGCCTTTGATTTTTTAGTAACCTTACAGACACGAATCAATCAATCTGCACATCCAATGGCTCGTAAGTCTCAACCCTCACATCCTGATAAGCCCATGCATTGTAGGGCAACTCGTACCCCATGACGTGTCTTGTAGCGTGAGATTGAACTGTCTGGATTGTATTTGATTCGAAAGTGCCACTTGCAACCAACAGATTGTTGGCCCTCAAGTATACGAACGAGCTTCCAGGTAACATTGTTAATAAGAGCATTATATTCGGCAAAACAACTTTCCAAGAGGTGACTTCAAAGTCTGCTGTACAGTCACAGGAATTTCCTCAACACTCACGACAACCGAGTATATCTTGGGCTTAAAAAAACACCTTGTTTGCTTCTTGTCATCATCGAGTGAACATTAACATGTGTTGTAATATCCACAAGTGGTGAAGGGTGCTTGGACATTCTCAAGGAATAAACCATGTGACCTTCATGTTGTAAGGTGCGGACAACCGTATCAATATTTTCACCATCATGAGAGGCTGCTGCATCACCATGGGAGGCTGCTGCATCACAACTGGAGGTTGCTGTACCATTGTGAGAGGCTGCTGTACCATTGTGAGAGGCTGCTGCACCACTGTGGGAAACTGTTGTACCATTGTGAGAGACAGCTGCAGATGATGATAGATTCTGAGTTGGAGAAATATGAGATGAACGCTGGTTCGGAGAAGTACATTCTGCTGTTAACTTGATGCAGGGAACTGAACTGAAGAAGGATCAGAACCTGTTGCCGTGGTTCTAGGAATCACACGCAGGGAGGTTGACTCAAATGGTACTACAACCATAGCCTTCGAACTAGAAGAAGCAACTAGTGATTTTGCGACTGGAAAAGGGAAAATGGACTTATCAATCACTACATGCCGTGAAATAATAATATTCCTTGAGGGGTGAGGCATCGGTAGCCTTTTTGTTGTAGGCTATAACCGAGAAATGTGCAAGGTTGAGACCGGAACTCAAGTTTGTGCTATTGAAACAGAAGCAAATGTGGGAAGCATCGACACCCAAAGATACACATAAAAGTATAATCGGGCTTGCGATTAAACAATTTCTCAAATGGATTTATACCACTTAGTACTCTAGTTGGGAGGCGATTAATAAGGTGAGTTGCAGTAGTGATTGCATAGGACCATAACCGTAGAGGCATGGATGCCTCTCCAAGGAGTGTGAGCGTCAACTCAACGATGTGACGATAACTCGAACCTGTAAAACCGTAAAATTCAGTTTAAATCGAAATTTTTACGACTCGAATAATTCAAAATAAAAACTTGAATCGAATCGAGTTTTAATCTTCCCTTATTACAACTGATTTAGTTAAGGCAGTTCAGCCCGTTTAAATAACAGATTGGTTAAACCATACTCCGTTTGTTATCTACATTGGGCTATATAAATCAAAGGCTCATATAGACAATGGCCCAATTGTATAGCTTTGTGGCCTACATTCATTATTTAGAATACTCTTCTAGAATACTCCTCCAATTTGTCGATTCTAATTCTATTCTATTATTCTCTCTGTTTTTCTGACGGTTCATTTTCATCTCACGTTTACCGAAGTTAGGCCGTCTTTCATCTTCATCTTCATCTTCATCTTCGTGGTTCTTGAATCTTTCAGAAAATGCTTTGGCTCTCTGTCTAATAGGATAACACGAACTCCTTTTTTTAACCTCTTCATTCTCGCGTCCACGTCAACTACTCATTGAGGTACCGGATCTATGGCTTCCCGACATGGCCAGCAACACCTCTGTGACTCAAACTTCTGATTCAAACCTGATCACCGGTTATGGCAGCACCGAAGAAGTGCAGGTCTTTATGTCAGAGAACGGGGTTGAGAGAAACCGGATTGCTCACACCTGCTTGAAGCTGTGCAACACTAGCGATTATGATTCTAGTGCCCAGATATGTGCTTATTACTTATCTGCTGTTATGACGTTAATGCCAGGAATAAGGCCAATTGTTGAAGACACATTCAAAGATATGGGTACTGAAATCATAATCTATGAAGGCGTTGATGCCTGTGTCACGTATTATGAACCCTATTGTTTATGTGAACAGAGGAAGAAAGTAGAGAAATGAGAAATCCTATTCAATTAAACTTTTTTTTCAGAATACACCTTAACTCCCTTTATATACTAATCCCACATTGACTAACCCCATGCATAACGTACTAACTGCTTGCTTAACAACCCTTAACAGACTTAACAGATTGCTTAACTACTCAACAGCCTAACCCTCACGTGCTATATTCAACATGCTTCATGCTTTTTTCAGCTTCTTCAATTGAAAACACTCCTATCTTTTGACGAAACAAGTTGAAGTAAGACTTAGAGAGAGGCTTTGTGAATCTATCAGCAATTTGATTCTCTGCATGTAATTGACAATCAACTTGTTATCTGCCACCTTTTCCCTAATGAAATGAACATCCAACTCAACGTGCTTAGTTCTGGAATGGAATACGGGATTAGCACTCATTGCAATTGCACTCGAATTGTCACTCCAAATTACTGGAACTGAGTCCATTGATACTCCAATGTCATCTAGCAAGGCATTCAACCGTGTAATTTCAGAAGCAACATCATTCAAACTTCTATATTCAGTCTTTGTGGTAGATCTGGACACAATCTTCTGCTTCTTCGAGTTCCACAGAATCATGTTGCTGCCAAAGAACACACAGTTGCCAGTTAATGATCGTCTGTCATCAATATTCCCAGCCCAATCAACATCAGAAAACGCCACCAGCTGCTGTTGTCCCAAAACAGGTGAGAATACAAAACCATATTCAAGAGTGCCATTCAAATATCGTAGCACCCTTTTTACAGCCGTCGGATGCTGCTCACAGGGGGAGTGCATGAACTGGGCCAATTTGTTCACACTGTACACAATATCAGGTCGTGTATGACATACATACAACAACGCTCCCACAAGACTTCGATACTCCTTTGGATCCTGCAATGGACTCTCTGCTGCATCTTGACTTAACTTAAGAGTAGTCACCATAGGTGTGGGTGCTGGTGTCACATTCTGCATGCTTGCTTTAACCAGCAACTCCATAACATACTTCCTTTGACTCAACAAGATAGATTCTCCAGCATGACTTATCTCAATCCCCAAAAAATAGTTTAGAGTGCCGAGATCTTTTAAGGAAAATTGATTACCAACCTGTTTAACCACGTTCTCAACTTCCTCATTACACTGTCCAGTGACAATTATATCGTCCACATACACAAGAACACATGTGGCCACTCCATTTATGCTTCTGATGAACAAGGAGGTGTCAGCTCGCGACGCCTTAAACCCAATGCTGATTAAATGGTCTCATAGCTCTGAATACCAATTAGAGGCTCCTGTCTCAGCCCATACAAGGTCTTCTTTAGTCTACACACCAATCTTGAACCATTAGCATCCTGACTCTCAAAGCCCGGTGGCTGCTCCATGTACACTTCCTCATGCAAATCCCCATGCAAAAACACATTGTTCACATCAATTTGCCTGAGATTCCATTTATTCGAGACAGCTAGTGTGAGAACGACATTCACAGTCGCTGCTTTTACTACTGGACTAAAAGTGTCTCGAAAATCTTGACCAAGGACCTGAGAATACCCCTTGGCCACAAGTCTGGCTTTGTACCGATGAATGGTGCCATCAGCATCCCTCTTAACTTGAAATAGCCACTTACAGCCTAATGCAGACCTATCTGTTGGTAAGGGAACCACCTCTCATATTCCATTCTTCACAAGTACTTCATACTCAGCTAACACAGCAGCCTTCCAATTCTCTGACTGAAAAGCCTCCTGTATTGAACTTGGTTCAGACTCTCCTTCTTCATGCGAGACCACATAGACTTTTGGCTTAAAAATGCCACTTTTACTTCTGGTGACCATAGGATGTCCTCTTATTGTGCTTACAACAGTTGGAATCTCAGGGACTGAAACTGTAGTGTCTATAGCTGTACCAGAAGTTGACTCAACTACCACCTCCCTTATATCACCATTATGAGTCTCTTCAGTGTGCACAGTATGCTCATGCACACTACAGGATCATTAGCCACATGCACTGGCTCAGTAGACGCAGATATTATAAGTGACCTTTCCTTCTCATGACTAGAGGAATGCCTGGTGCTAGTGCCAGTTGGGAAACAATATGATGATGCTGGTACAGAAGCTTGCCCTGACCTTTGATCTCCCCTTGGTTCCAAATTATCCTTTTGTAACCCTCTGCACACCTTGGTTGCTTTGTTCACCACTGAAAAACAACCAGGTATGAACCTTTGATCATCAGTCATTCTACTAGTCTGAGCACTTGAAGCCTCTGCAAAAGGAAAATAATGCTCATCAAAAACCACATGGCGTGAGATAAAAATCCTCCCATCAGATGCAAGGCATTGATAACCTTTATGCTGCGTGCTGTAGCCAAGAAACGTGCATGGCTAAGATCTATAGCTGAGTTTGTGATGCTGGTATGGCATGAGATGAGGGAAACACTTGCTGCCAAATACCCTCATAAACTGATAATCTGGTAACTTGTGAAATAAGGCTTCAAATGGTGATCTCCCTTATAAAATCTGAGTGGGAAGTCTATTATTTAAAAAAACAGCAGTGTTTACTACAAAAGACCAATATTTGAATGGTATAGACGCCTGAGCCATGAGAACCAGAGCTAATTCAATAATATGCCGATGCTTCCTTTCAACTACACCATTCTGCTCAGAAGTGTGAGGGCATGTGAGTCGATGCCTTATTCTAGCAGTCGATAGTACAGTGGAAAACCTTCTATACTCACCTCCCCAATCACTTTGTATCTCCTTGATGCTGGTGCCAAACTGGGTTTTGACCATGTTGTGAAACAGTTGAAACACCTATAGAGCCTGATCCTTACTTTTAAGCAAAAACAGCCAACAATACCTTGTAGCTGCATCTACAAACGACACATAATAACGATAACCATCTAAAGACGTTATATGAGAAGGTCCCCATAAATCTGTAAACACAAGTTGGAATAGTGTATCATACACAGTTGTGGAATCCACAAAGGGCAACTTATGACTTTTTCCCATGCGACATGCCACACAAACTGATTCATTTTCTTTATTTCTTTCAAAAGGTATTACAATATTGGCAGATTTACATGCTTGTACAAGAGACTTGTGAGCAGGATGCCCAAGTCATTTATGCCAAAGATCATAGCCACTACTATTAATACTAGCTACATGAGCTTCAATACATGGACTATCTCTACAAACTTGTTCATTCTTTAAAGCAACAACATCAAACTCATATAGGCCTCTTTTCTCTTTGCCTTGTATCAACACAGCTCCCGTGCCTTCCTCTCTAACAAGGCATGTGGTAGCATGAAACTCGAAATACACACGATTGTCTCTAGCAAACTTAGAAACGGAAAGAAGATTCTTTGTTAATGAAGGTACTAGAAACAAATCTTTAATCAGCAAAGCACGTGTAGAAGTGAATAACATAGAGTGCTCAGTTCTGAAAATATCTAAACTATTGCCATTTCCAACAACCGACTTACCTGGACCAGTATACTCAGTCCCTTGAGCTATCTTTGCCGCATCAAGAGTCACATGGTGAGTTGCTTCTGAGTCAACCACCCAATTGTCTGACGACGTTGGACTGCCTGAAGTTGATGGACTACCATGATGCATATTCCCGCAGCAAGTGAAGCATAACCCAGATGTATCAACCGTACTAACATGTGCATTTACCTGTTCATCTTGACCATTACCATTTCCATTGCTTGCAAGAACCCCAGGAAATGACTGATTGAACCGTTGCCAACATCAATCCGCCGAATGCCCATTCTTTCCACACAACTGACACTGCAAACGCACACGACCTCTCCCACGGCCACCAGATCTACCACCAAAGTATCGTTGACCATTCTTATTAAACTGTTGTCCTCCATTGTTATAGAACTGACCACCACTGTTATAGACTTGACCCCCATTGATACACTGAGCATTCCGATCACCAGATCTGGTATCTTGATTGGGTTCTTCATTACTTTTGTTGACATGCACAATATTAGCAAGTAAAGATAATTGAGACTGAACATTGAACCCTTTTAACTGAGCCTCAGCATCAACTAGCACATTTTTGACACCATCCAGGGTAAATAGTTACTTGCTCGCCGTAATAACCGCCATAAACGATTGATACTCAGGTGGCAAACCATTTAGTATCGTTGCAACCTGTTCTAGGTCAGAGATGGCACTTCCACACGTAGCCAACGCGTCACACACTTCTTTGATCTTTATGAGATAGGCGCGCATGCTCTCTTCTCCTTTGCGAATGGACCTGAGCTTGCAATGTAAACCCATGCCACTCGTGGTTGATTTGTTAGCAAAGAACTTCAGTACTGTAGCCCATACAGATGTAGCCGTCTCGGCACCAACAAACTGAGGCAACAAGTTAGAACTAATGGTGGATAAAAGCCAGGATGCCAACGCACTATCTTGTGCAACAAAGATTTCATAATCTTCATTCGGAACCATCTCACCATTATCACCAGAAACTGTCTCAGGAGGGGATTTGAGCGTACCAAGAAGAAGCTTTTCTAATTTGTGACTGCGAACCGTCAAAAGAACCTGTTGCTTCCATAGCAAGAAGTTCATTTCATCAAGCACAACATTGATCCTCTTGTTTGTGAACATTTTGGCGTTCACCGACGTGACAGACGAATCGCCTTGGTGATCAGAACCGGAGCTAGGCATCGTAACCACGAACCAAGAATCAAAACAAGAACTTTGCAAATAGCGAGCGGAAGAATATAGTCTCCAGGGATCATGGCGATTGATACCATATTAGGAGCCCTATTGTTTATGTGAACAGAAAAGAAGAAAGGAGAAAAATGAGAAATCTTATTCAATTAAACTTGTTTTTTCAGAATACACCTCAACTCCCTTTATATACTAATCCCACGCTGACTAAACCCCATGCATAACGTACTAACTGCTTGGTTAAGCTTAACAGATTGCTTAACTACTAAACAGTCTAACCCTCACGTGCTATATTCAACATCACGCAAGGTGGACTTGAGGTCCTCGAAGAAGCTCCTCCATCAAAGCTACTGACTATGGTTGCCCAAGCTCTGCTCATCTTATACAAGAACATCAATGTTCAGAGCTACGACAACTACATGCGTAACAGGTACAGGGCTCTAGTTGCAGCTGCAGGCTTTGCTGAGCGACAAGGCAATGAGCGATGTGAGGTGGTAATAAAATTTGAAATTGCCCGTTTGATAAACACCTGCCTTGCCACACAACATCGCCTCAGGGCAGGCATTTTGCGCATCATCATTCACAATCAGAACGCTCCAGGGGCTGGTGGGTCAGTTATGAGCTATCTAGCTGGCATACTAAAATGGACCGAAATGGCATCCATAAAGTTCATTTTTGAGACAATTTTATTGCCGAGGTCCCCAATCATTTACGATCCACGAGTTGCTATCGAGATACTCAATCTATATGAGGCTTTCAAGGCTATCCTCAACACCGATCACCCTCGCTATTTCAGGATCTTCTCCCCTACATCCGCGACGAGGATAATGGAGAGATCCAAGATTCTAATATTACTGGCTGTAGCTCAGACTTGTAGAGCAGACATATATGGGATTGTTCTGGTTGGTTTTGTTTGATGAGAGATTCTCATTGGCTTTTCTTCTTTTTCAAATTTGATTGCTCATTGGCTTCTCATCTTCTCATTGCTTGCTCATTGAAAAAACTGCTTATTGTTCTGGTTGGTTTTGTTTGATGAGAGATTCTTACACTCAATGATAATTTCATTTGAGGTATTTGCAGCGTTGTTTTGGTCTGGATTAGTGGTACTGATTGGAGCAATTTTTATTAGTTGGTCGTTGAGTTAAGTAAAGAGATTAGTAACTTTGCCGTTCGTTGAATGTTTGTTAAAAAAAGAGGGGACCGTCTGAAATTTTCTTTTGATGCTCAGCCGCTATTTTTCTCTATTCTACTCACACCTTACTGCTTGGTTAAGTATGGTTTTGAATGGTTATTTGGCATCTATTGTTTGGTGTAGTTGCTATTGAATGTTGGTCACATATACTACAGGTTTGGTTTGTTCAATGATGGGATCTTCATTGTCCTCTGCTTTGTTCACAAGGGTACCTAAAATTTTTAGTTAACAACCAAGTTTACAGGATAGAAAATCTCTGGGGAATGTATAGTGTTTAACAGCCTTACATTCCTTAACCAGACATAAGAAAATGCTTTCTTGTCCAAGAGAGACTTCAGATTGCATCCGAAACTCTTAGCTTAACCGCCTTGCTTCCAACAAAAAAAAGATTGAATAAGTGATGAAGCAAAACATTGAATATGGAGGAAGATGAGATTTCTAAAGGAATTCTGGATGAAAAAAAAATTGTACGTCAAAAAGGGAAGTAAAGAAGAACGAAAGGATGAAAAACACCTTCGATTCTCATTAAACCACCAAGTAAAAAATACGAATTTTTGTTTCTGAAGGAATTATGAATGAAAGATGGTAAGACAAGTGTTTGACTGACATTTTATAGTTTCAACTCGATGAACCAGCTTATAGACTCTTTTCACTAAAGAAGATTGAAGAAATTTTGAAAGGGAAAAAGTAGAGTGAATGTTAGAGAGTAGTATAATTAGTTGTTAATTTCCTGTTATTAGTTTGTTAGCATTTGGGCTAATTTGTTAGCAATCTGTTGTGACTTTAGGTTATATAAGCTCATCATTTGTATTGAGCTAAGCATCCATTATTCATAATAATATAATTTTCATATTTTTTCTTTGTATTTTACCAAATCCTTAACCGTTCATAACACAACCATCGTCGTTCTATTTTCTCCTGCCACCACATTCGGTAGTTTGTCACCACAACTACCTCTAAGAATCCACTAGTTTATGAACTAGTTGAAAGGCTTCGTGCAACCCTCTGACAACCCAACACGGCCATATTCCCTAACATCATTCGTTTTTTGACACATCCTATGATCCAAGAAAAGAGAATATTACTGGACAAGAAACCACCAATGGCAATGAGCAATGGGCAACATCAGCAGCCCCTCTACCTGCAAGGTGAGATGTTTGCCTATCCTTCCAGCCTTGTTTGATAAGTTTATGGGACTAACCAGCTAACAATCAGCTCAGCTTAACATATTGAAACTAACCTGCAACAATAGCACAATACATATTGTCTAATACTTATACTGCCACCGTATTGATAGTGCTCCTCGATCCAACGATCAACCTATGCACGGAAATAACGAGTATCGGTACTTACACGGTACCCTCAAGTATCGGTACTCACACGCGTACCGATACTGAAACTGCTCATGGAAGTATTTAATTTCCACACCCGTACCGGTACGACCCCTAATCGCGTACCAGTACAACCAAATTCATGGGTTCGTACAATATCCTCAAATTACGATATACAATGCTAATTCGATCCCTAAAGCTTATGAAATTCATTAGGGCTTGTATATTATCGCATTCATTTAATTAATATTAATTATCAGCTTCATAATCATTTATTCGAATATAACCATTTATCAGTCTATTTAGTATAATTTCCATTCCAGCGTGCCAATTCATATCTCAAGCAACACAACATGTAAACAAACCAATCAGATAATTATACGAATATTCAAACGGCCTTACACGGTTTATAAAGCTCATAATAGTCTCGAATATTCTCAAACTCATCAAGCATCTCAATACATACAATTCTCATAATACAGGTCTCAATACATGCTTATTTTCCTCTACCTATTTTGCAAACACTAACAAGCAAGGCAATTACACTTATAATACTCATGAAACATTTCGGAGTTCGAGGTGTACTAACCTTAAAGCGATAAATCCTTACTCGAGCTTCCCAACCGCTCCCTTTGATTCGGTATTCAAGCCTGAACAATCTTCATAAATTTATGAATACAAAAATACATTAATTTTATGTATCCCTTATTCAATTCACAAGGTCAAACTCATAAAAACAACTTAGTAGGTTCGAATTTGGCAAAACAGACTCAGAACGTCGAGAAACCCTCAGGTAGGGTCCTCTAGAAAAAGTCAACGTCCGGTCAAGGGTGCTGGCAGATCTGGTGCGACGCAGGTGCACGGGAGCTATGGTGCACCCTAGGAACGAGTTCTTGTGTGTTCAGATGCATGGGAGGATGGTGCACCAACGAGAGCCGGATCCGGTGCGACGCGGGACATACAAGCCTGCATGCACACACCCTCTGCAGCTGCCGCACACCCACTCACAGAAGGCATAGCGTGTGACGCGTGCGGTGGCCTTCGGTGACAGCAAGCGGCCAACGAGCTCTAGTCTGATAGTTTGGCACCTCTTGAGCACAATGGTGACGACGGTTTGCAGCGGAAAACAATGAATCGTGACGGTTTACAACTTCTGAAACTTCACGAGCTTTACCTTGGCGAGTGGCGGCAGCAGCGGGGCGACCAACAGTCGACTTGGCTCAACGGGCTAGAGATGATGGTGGCGGTGGTGTAACCCACGGCGGTTTCGAAGATGACAAATCGAGGTCCAAAGCTCTTTCCCCTTACTTTTTTTTTCTCTCACCATTTCTTTTTTTCTCTCCAAAATATCTTATCCCCCTTCTTCTTTTTCATCACCCACAATCATTTTAAATTTCAAAAACCCTCTTTTCCAATTTGGATAAAAAAATTAAATTACTAAAGTCCATCATCTTCTTCTTTTCCTTGGCCATATGACTCATATTTAAATTTCTTTAATTTAGACTCAACATAAGGGCCCAACACCCGGGTTTTTGTTAACCCAAAATTCCGGTCGTTACAGAGAGGATCGAGGACCTAGTGTTAAATAAGGGGGTGAAGGTTGATGGAAGTGAGGTCTTGGTAGAAATCGGCGGTGGTAGTAACCAGTTGATAACGAAGGGAGAGACACTGAGTGTAGACTGTTACACACTAAGTTGAACTGGGATGAGTTGATTCATATTATATTTTGAGAGAAAAAATTAAAATAGAAACAAAGACAAATTATAACAATTTGTAAGATCCTTCAATTGTGGAACAAGAGGAAGGTTCGGTAAAGTGTGGAGGGATGGTGATGATTGATGAACGGTGAAGGGATTTTGGGATCAAATTGTTATGATTTTTAAATTTATTGATTTATTAGTAAATTGATAGAATATATAAATTATAAGACTCAAATATATAATTATATAAATTTATTTAATTATCACATCAAAATTTCTGTTCTTTTAATTATTAATAACTTAATTAATATAATTTAAAAACTTAAATAATCTGATTGACAAAATTAATGGTTAAAATAAAATCTCCCAAATGACTATTTAAATAGTTTACTCATTAGTTTACATAAGCAGACAACTCTCGTCATCAATCAATAAATAACGAAGTTAAATCTCACGCTTACTACTGTAAATAGTTTGAATATAATAAGTGAAGAATAGTCATATCCGAACTAGTTAGGAATTGCAGACGGGTATAATTTTACGGATTTCTCACTATACTCGTCCCACTTAATGTGAAAAGTCATACCTACCGTAGGTAGTGGATAGATGATGAATTTGAGACCTTACCCGCCTCGCATTCGCCCGCCCACTAACTACCCATCATATGAACTTTGTACCTTTTATGTTTGTAGACTTTCATTATACCTTTTATTATGGTATTTTATGTACTCATATCTTGGTTTGTTTTAAAATCTACGTTAATCCTTTAGTTTTTAGACATTGAACTCAATTAATTTAGTTTGAAAAAATGATGATTTATGATCAAGTTTGAATTAATTAGGTTGTAAAGTTGAATTTATGCTGATGTAAATATGTTTTAGTTAAATTAGTTATAGTTAGTTAGTTGTAGTTAAATTTATATATGTGTAAATGTATTATATATATATATATGCACTTGATCAATCAATAAAGTATATAAAGTTTTACTCTTATTTACAAAAGTCTATGGTTTATTTTTACATAATTCACTATTAATGGCTGCTTGTCAGGTAGGTACAAGTGGGCACAAGGGTGTACGGGTTGGATGGTGGGTATCCAGCTGGGTAATGGGTGTGGGGATAGATTTGATAATATACCCACGTGGGCGAGTGTGAATTTAAAAATTGTGTCCGCCGTGAGTGATGAGTAGGTGGTGGATATGAAAATTTTAGGTAGGTATGGATATGGGGAGAGAGTATCCACACCTGCCGTGCCCATTTGCCATCCCTAGAACCAGTGATATAAGTGGAAAAAGGAAATAATATTTATTTCTTATAAGATATGTATTCGAACAGTTTATTTAAGGCCCTTTTGGTATTGCTTAAAAAAGGTATTTTGCTCAAAAAAAAGTGATTTTTTACCCATAAGCAATATTAAATACCTATAAATTGGAGTGAAAAATCACTTAAAATTGGAGTAATTTTGCTCTCAACCTCAAAAGCTAAAATTTCTAGCTTTTGGGGTGTAAAATCACTATTGAGGCTGAAGTTACTTTTTTAACCTTAATTATTTAACACTAATATTAATACTAGAATATTAATATTAAATATAATAATTATTAATATATTAAATTAATATTTTAATATTAAAAATATCAACTATTAAAATAATATTAGGAATTTAATAATTTAAATAAAACTAAATAATAAAAACACTTTAATATTGTAAAATAATATTAGATATAATACGTATTAATATATTAAATTAATATTTAGTTATATTGCACTAATATAAAAAATACATATTTTAGAGGCTTCTTAGTATATTAAATTAATGTTATAAAAACACTTTAATATTTAGTTATATTAAATAATATTAGATATAATATTTAGTTATATTATAAATACCTACCGTCACATGTCAAAGTCGCATAGCCCGTAGCGATCAAAACAAGCTCACGAATAGCATTGTACAAAAGGATGTCCAGTGTTCACGTAACAACGCATGTGATCGCTGCGCACGCCAAGCGCATACTCTCCAGCGAATACATAACAACGTAGGCGACCATCCACGATCCATCTAGCATCCTCCGTGGCACACAACGAACAAGTAAAACCACAAACAATACCGCGCCCAACGATCATGTGATGATGCACGGGATTGTTACGGATAACAATGTCAACCTAGGACGTCATATCATAGCCAGTTCAATCGACACGCCACGACTATTTGGTCATGACACATGTCCTAACAGTATAAAAAGGGCATGCAACAAGAGAAACGGGGATCCACGACCAGAGATATCATCGTCCATAAAAATAATAACAATATACGAACTCCGACCTAGAACGACCGTCCGAACTACCGCCGAACCACCGTCTTCTACTCCTGTTGGCTTTAACCATGAACAAGGCTAATTTTTTTATTTAATCCAAAATTTTATATTAATTATTTAGAAATATTTAAACTATGTATTATATATATAAATACTAATAAATTGTCATGATTTTTATATTTTTATTATAATTTAAGTTAATTTATTTTATATATTATGTTTAAAATGAGCATTTTACCTTTTCAAAAATATATTTTGACAGTAATGTCAAATATTAAAATCTTACAACTAACTTTTAAAATTACTTTTTAAAATGACTCTCTGATAACACTTTTAAAAGTATTTTTAAAAATAATGACAAGCTGACCTTTCGAGTGTTAGTTACCAAAAAATAAAAATAAATAAATAAGTATTATCATAAAATCATATCAGATATTCGAACAAAAACAATAGTTATATTCATCGTGATGGTTGGCCGTTCAAGATTATCTTATAATCTATGTCGAGTATTCTTAACATTTAATTGGTCTTCGTAGGCTATACGTGGCATTATATGCGAAGTCCAGAGTTTCAGGATCGTGTACCCGACCACATGACTTCACAAATTAAAAAGAGAAAATTTCTTGTCGTGTATTGTGACATAATCTCATGTAAAAAACCTTAATGGTAGGTAATCCAACTTTAGTAGTGTTTTAATTTATAATGAACTGAAGTCTTAGAGTTTGGTTGCATACCACCCGTGCATGTCTTTAAGTCCACAAATTTCAAATTCGCAACATTATTTTAAGGTTTTCTAGTTCCAACTTATTGAGAGCACCAAGTGTCAAGGACCATGAAGGGGACCATTGTCTATAAATGTAAGTTTCAAGTCTTTTTCTCGATGCCTTTTAATGTTTAGATTGCTCCCACAAACCCCATAAACAGCCGTCTATCAGTACTTTTGCCATATATATAATATTAAACAAAAGCAAAACCCTAACCCATAGCAACAATGATCAATTACTTGTCACTGTGTCTTGTATTGATTGACCTGCCATGTAAAACCAAATAAACTCTGAAAATATATTTATGTTCCGATAGTAAAAATAATAATTTTCCACAAACATATTCTATTTAATGATTTAGAGGTTTGGTTTAGAATTTAAAATCTAGACTTTATGATTTATGGTTAGAGTTTAAAATTTAACGTTCTATGGTTAGTGATTTATATTTTAATTTTTTAATATGAGTACACTAGTTTTATTAAAAGAAGAAAAATTCAAAAATCCAATAAGAGTTTACAACTTAAGTAAACAAACTTGATCCGGACATATTCATATAAACAAAGAACCACGATAACTAATGTCTCTGGATCATAAACAGGACCATACAAAAGAAAAGGTAAAAACCCTAACTCAAAGACTCAAAACAAAATAGATACAAACATCACCGAAGCTCGACGATGAAAGATAAAAACTAACAACAAATTAACAGCATTAAAAAGTGCATATTACAATAAGACACGTTGACAATTTGGTCATTACCACAACTCAATTGCGAATAAGAACAACAACTGTGAGCTTGTATCCAAATCCAGTTTGAGGGTTCAAATAAGAAGATCAATAAGAGAATCAAAAGAATATCATCTTGATCAGTCGTGACAACGTTAAATCCGACCTTGATATAAAACTAAATGAAAAACTAAAAGACGGAGAAAACGTACCAAAAGATAGAGAGAAAAAATATGTCACATGAACATAGATTAAATTTAAAAACTAGAAAACATAAGACAAAACAGAAAAAAAAATTTATCAGCAATTAACAACCAGTACCAAGATTAATGTTATTGCCGAACATGCAAAGATGAAAAAGAAGAAAGGTTGCTGTTGTTAGAAAAAAACGGCTGCTAGGGTTCAAAAATAATTCTTTAGTTTTATATTTTAATTCAAAGTAAAATTAAACATAGTTGTGGAATATTTTTTTCACTACCTATACATAGAATAATAATCCATAAACTTTACCATTTTATTACTTACAAATGTATAGTGTATACACATACATGCGCATCTAGATGAACCTTGTATATATAGATATGTATCTATATATATGTAATCGCAAGTTAACGGTTAGAAGAGACGTGTCTGAGTTTAAGAGGATATTAGAGTTTTTTCCCTTTTAATAGAGATGTCCGATAACATAGGTGTTAATTTAGATAGGGAAGGCCTTGAGTACAACTTTACTGCAGCCGGTGGTGGTGTCGCCTCAGGTGAGGATGGCATCATCAAGGAACAAGACCAGCTGCTTCCGATAGCGAACGTCGGCCGAATCATGAAGCAGATTCTACCTCCGAACGCCAAGATCTCCAAAGAAGCTAAAGAAACCATGCAAGAATGCGTGTCCGAGTTCATCAGCTTCGTCACCGGGGAGGCATCCGATAAGTGTCACAAGGAGAAGCGCAAGACCGTTAACGGGGACGACATTTGTTGGTCGCTGGCGACTCTGGGGTTCGATAACTTGGTCGAGCATTTGAAAAGGTATTTGCACAGGTATAGGGAACAAGCAGGGAAGAGGACTAGCTTGAATAGAGCCGCTGGGAGCCACGAAGAAAAGGAAGAAAAATCGAATTACAGATCTGCGGTTCAGCCAACACCGTTGAAGTCCAATGGTGTTGAGAGCGCTCTTGCAAGGCCGTTTTGAACGGATACTATAAAATCATGGTAAATTGTTCACTGTCAAGACATGAATTTACATTAACTACTCCTATCTTATGTTTTTGTCATGTTGAGTCCAGTTCTTATATGTTTTCTCTTGGATTTATTGAGGGCCTTTTTTATTGGAGGTATTTTGTTAAATCACCAGCAGCCTATGATATCTGAGTTCATAATTGGGATTTCGTTGTGCTTAAAATTTTAATGCGTTGTGTCCAACCTGAAATTTTAAGATATTACGTGTGTCCACCATTAAAAATATTTTTGAATCCGCCGCCATCTGGATTAGTCATGGCAAATCACTAGAGAACCGAGTTGGAAAAAACAAACTTCATTACTAATGTATCAAAGAATTCTGTAATATATATTCCTCCAAAAGTGTACTTATTTCTTCATTTACCATTTCAAAAAGGGTCATACTTATCCAAGGATATGGTTTCTCCTCAGGACCACACTTAGTATTTGAACATTTCTTTGTTTTGTCGTGAAAACCCCCATCAGGTCTCGATCATGCTGCCATTAATATATATAATATTGAAATGGATTGAAATTGAATATATAGTTTTCCAGCAAGTGAGGATGACTCGGAGTCCAGGTTTTGGCTGTTACGTTAATTTATATATAGATCATTTTCAGCAGATGCAGACAATGAATTGGAGAATTAAAGAAAGGAGAGGTAAATAATTTGGAATTTTTTGTTTAATTAACCGTACGTTTGAAAATATACTGTCGGAATGAAAAACGAAAGTGAAAGATGCTGTTTGATTCTCTTTTCTTCTTGGGAATTCAGTAAAAAAAGAGAGAGATGCGATTGGATTTCAGACAGGCAACAAATTAGTTGTCAAAACCTTTGAATCCCAACAGTAACCTTCTTTTGCTTTGGTTTGTAATGAGAGATTAATTTCTTAATGTTTTTTTGAAAGGTGAAAGATTGTACGATTATATTAAGAACAATCATACAATACAAAGACATAAATATGAGCCTCGTTAAAAAACTTTCCTAAACTTAAATGGAAGAAAAAGAGTGCACCATAGTTATGCTAAAATGTGCAACAAACCTTCACCTAGAATTAACACACCACCAAAACCACCTTATCCGACAAAATGACAAAATTGCTTACTAAAGGAGCTACTATACCGCCTTACTCTATCACCACCCAACACAACTTCAAACCAATACAATTAAGGCAATCGCATACATAAGCAAAACTCTGTCCACCCTGCAACTAATATACCTTCACAAAATCAAATGCCCTCCCTATGCCTTGCTGAGCTAAACGATGTGCCACGCTGTTCCTTTCACTAAACTCAAAAACCACAGACCATTTAAATTTATGCACAAAATCAGCGATGTTTTTCACAATCTCACCAAAGCAAGGAGGCGCCGACCCTGGATCTCCAATCCACTTAACAGCCAACGCACTATCAGTCTCAACAAATAGAACTTGCGAATCGAACCACTTTGAGCCATGAAACAACTAGCAAGCCTCAAGGATGCTCCTTAACTCAGCAAAAGTTGAATCGGTCACTCCAATGGATTTAGAGAATTGTAGCAGAATTTTTCCAGAGTAGTCCCTGAGCACACCTCCGATACCAGCATTCCCGTAATTGCCGCACACCGCACCATCAACTTTAAATTTTAAGGTGTTCCATGCCGGCGCAACCCAACTCCCCACCTTAGGTCTTAGATTACAAGGGACATCTCCCCACTTTCGGTGGAGCCAACCACACCAACACCCAAGACTCATCAGCCTCGCCCACAACCCTAGAAAGAGAGTCGCAATAGGCTTTGGGAGTGTAAAATCCTGATGGATTGCCAATCCATTTCACTGTATCTTTGGCATGTGCACATTTTACAGCCTTGTTAATAATTGCTAAGAACACCTCTCATACATTAATTTACACCTCTCATACATTAATTTCCCAATCGAAAAATCTCCTCCGAAGTTCAATATTCCACTGCCATTTTCCATTCACCATTGCCCCAAACTCAACAATTTTTCCATTCTTTTTAACAGCAACCGCATGGATTCTTGGAAACGCCAATCGTAGAGAAGGAAATTCAGTCCAATAATCATCCCTGAAATCAATGTGGCTCCCATTCCCGAAGGCTACTCTAACATTTTTGGTGAACATATCGTCAGCAAGAGCTAACGGCTTTGTTATGTTTCTCCATACCCAAGAGGCTTCCTTATTCGAAACATGCTTTAACACCAAGGACGAAGGATCATACCCGTACTTTGCCACTATAACTTTCTTCCACATACTTTCGGTTTCGCATCCAAATCTCCACGCCCATTTGTTCAGTAAGGATCTATTTCTAGTCCTCAAATCCACAATGCCCAACCCTCTGGCTGCCTTTGGTTTACACAGGTCTTCCCATTTAATCCATTGAATGCATCTCCCCTCTTTAGGCCCCCAGATGAACTTAGCTATAATCCTGTTTAAATTCCTCGCCAACTCCGCATGCAACTGAAATATAGAGAGATAGTACACCGGCAAATTTGCAAGCACCGCCTTAACCAAAGTGATGCGACCCCCAAACGATAGTAACTTACCTTTCCACCCATCAAGCTTCTTCTGAAACTTTGCTATAACTGGTTTCCAGATTTCCACAACATTACGAACATATCCAAGAGGGAGTCCTAAGTACTCAGTTGGTAATTGATCCCAACCGCAGTTTATTAATTTAGCCCACTCCTTTAGAGAATTAATCGCAACATTCACCCCAAAGATCTTTGATTTCTTAGCATTCAGTGACAGCCCTGAAACAACCTCAAAAATCCTTAGGATGCGCTTCACGTTCCTGGTCATTGTTTCACTTGCTTCGTTGAAAACTATTAAATCATCCGCAAACTGGATATGGCTTACTCTTAACTCACTATTTCCCACTTTAACACCATTAATAAAACCCATGGCTACTGATTTTTGCAACAGTTTGCTCAACGCTTCCCCCACCAGATTAAATAATAATGGCAATAGCGAGCATCCTTGGCGAAGCCCCCTTTTTATGTTAAAAGGTTTTGTCGGAGTCCCATTTACGTATCCTTGGCGAAGCCCCCACCAGTGCATAGTACGTATACCTTAGACAAGTTGGTCAATCTGTACATCTCCGAGGTTGTGTGTTTGCATAGGGTGCCTAAATCCATAGTTTCGGATAGAGATCCGCGTTTCACGGCAAGGTTTTGGATGTGCTTGCATCATGCTCTGGGAACAAGACTGAATTTCAGCACTTAGTATCATCCTCAATCGGATGGTCAGTCGGAGCGCGTGATTCAGGTTCTCAAGGATATGTTGAGGTGTTGTATTATTGAGTTCCAGGGAACGTGGGAGAAGCAGCTGTCATTAGAGGAGTTTGCTTATAATAACAGTTACCAGGCTAGTATACAGATGGCACCGTATGAGGCGTTGTATGGAAGGAGGTGTAGTATGCCCATGTGATGGGCTGAGGTTAGAGAGAAGCATCTTTCCTTGCCTGATGTTTTGAAAGGCACGAATGAGAAAGTAAAGTTGACATGTGAGCGCTTGAAAGCGGCTTCGTACTGTCAGAAATCCTACGCGGATTTGAGGCGTAAAGATATAGAGTATGTTGTTGGTGACCGAGTGTTTTTGAAGGTATCGCCTTGGAAGAAGGTGATGCGTTTTGGGCGGAAATAGAAGTTTAGTCCGAGGTTTATTGGACCATTCGAGGTTGCTGAGCGTGTGGGTCATGTCGCTTATCGTTTAAGGTTACCTCCTGAGTTAGAGAGGATTCATGATGTGTTTCATGTTTTGATGTTGCGGAGGTATCGGTCAGATCCCTCGCATGTTATGCCAGTGGAAGATATTGAGTTGAGGGCGGACCTATCTTATGAAGAAGAACCAGTAGAGGTTATTGATACCAGCAGTAAGGTTTTGTATGGAAAGACGGTTGAGCTTGTGAAGGTGTTGTGGAGGCACCGCGATGTTGAGGAGGCCACGTGGGAACGCAAGTCGGAGATGCTGGAGCAGTGTCCTCATCTGTTTTCTCTAGGTAAAATTCGAGGATGAAATTTCTTAAGTGGGAGAGAGTTGTAACGCCCTAGTTTTGGGCCTAGCGGTTTTGAGGTTTATTAGATAGCTTGGTGGACCGGGTTAGAGATTCGAGTCGAATGTTGGGGTCATATATTTTTCGATAAGATAAAAATGTAGAAAATAGTTAAAAATCGTCTTTTAATATATATTTATTCTTGGTGGAATCAATTTTGGAAAATGGAATTTGAAAATGTGACATTTTGGTTAGTGGCCAAAATGCGATTTTTGAAAAATATTTTAAAGTGACTAAAATGAAAAGGGTCAAATTCTTAGAATCCTTAAGGAGCTAAATTACCAAGTTTTGATGGTGGTTTCTCCCTTCAATTAAATCATTTTAAACATGTATTTTAAATGGTGATTAAGATGGATTAAAATACCTAAGTTAGTTATTTGTTTTTAAAGGAAATTTACGTAACTTTTTCCTAAATATTTTCTCTCAACTTCTTTTCTGCCAAACACTCAGAATTTCATCAAAATCTAGAGGTGAAAGATTCTTTTCACTCAGATTATTGATTCTAACTTGATTCTTTAACATTGTTTTACAAAATCTCTTTGAAATCTTATGTTTTCTTAGTTTTAAACAAGTCAAATGAGGGAGAAATCACATAACAGGGGTAAGGTCTGTGATCTCCTTTGTTAAATGGTTCTTTATTGATATTCCTAAGTATTTGATCATTGGTTTATGATTTATAATTTGATTTTGTGTTTTTATATAGATTTAATTGGGCAAAATTGATGAAATGATGAAAGATTCGAATTGAATCTGATTTCCAGTGTTATGAATTGTTTTTGAACATATTTTGGATGTTTAATGATGCTGATAAGTCGATTTTATCAATGGAAACTTGGAACTCTTGAATCTCTAATTGTTTAGGTTGCTAGATTTGCGTTTTTAAGGTGTTATTGTGGTTGTGTGTTTGCTGAAGGTGTTAGGTTGGTTTGATTATGTTTTTAGATGTTAATTAATGATAAAAGTGGTGTTAGATTGTTAGGTTGTGGCTGGGTTGTGTTTGGAAAGGATTAGTTGAAGTTTTCGGTTGTTGTGGTTGGGTAATTGTGAGGTGAAAGCAAGAATCCGCGAGGATCTGTTGTTGCAGTGTTGTAAATGCATGAAGATGCATTAATCCTCTGTTGTTATGTGGTTTAAACAGGGGAGGTTGTTTTGGAAATGAGCGGTGTAGAATCTAACTGATGATTGGGGTTGGTGTCCCCGTGGGTTGAAAGGTGTACCCGGTTGGTAATGTACCACGATTGTTATTGTATCGCTATTCCGGTTGAGATGGCTTGAAGTGTTGGTTGAGCACTTGTTGAATCCGTGTATCCGGTGAACTCTTTTTGTTAATGGACTTGTTTAATGATCACTTGTAAGCCAATATAATTGTTGATGTATCATTGGAGAATTTATGTTGTATAATGTGATTTATACATGTTTACACTTTAAGCTTTGTATATGGTTGTTATGCATGAGAAGGCTTAAATTGAGGTTGAGCAATGAGACTTGTTGTTGGTTAATGATACATATTGCATATGGTTTAATATGATGGGATTTAAAGATGTTAAGTGCATGATTTAAGGGCATGATGATGATGTTTTAAATGTTGTTGAAACATGATTTTGAAATGGGATTTAAATGAGTTGTTAAGAAATTATTTTAAATGCATTGATGGTGTTTTGTTTGTGAGCACTCCTCACTAAGCCTTGTGTCCTTACGCTCTTATTGTCCATCAATGTAGAGAATTGAGAGCTTTGGAGGAAGCAAGGAGCAAGGGATCCTAGCAAGACTTGTTTACCAAAGTATGTTTGGATTAGACTATAAGTAATAAAGGCAATGGGGTACTCGTTTTGGTTTTTGGGAGATGTTTTGATAAACTCCCTGATTGAGCAAGTTTGTTTGATTGCTGTAAAGTTGTAAATGACCTTTATGGTTTGTTTTTGGTGATGGTTTGAAGTTTCATGTTTTACTTGAATGGTTTCCTAGGTTGCATGCCTATATATTTACGTTTGATGCAAAATGCCATGAACTGATGTTGAATCTGTGATGTTATGCTGTGAATTGTATCCTAAATATGTTGGATGTATGTTAGAAGCATGTTAGGGTGTTTTGGATAGGCTAAGAGCTTGTTAAACCAGCTAAATGTGACATTACAGGCCCATGCGTACCTATACGCGGGGGACCGTATTGGTACGGCTAGGCAAAATCAAGCATGGTGTTTCGATATGGGATTGGGTGTACCGGTACAGATTTTCCTTACTGGAATCTACTTTTTGGGACAAAACCCGCGTACTGAAACATTACCATACCATATCGGTAGGGTGCCAAATATTTACGAACTGCCAGCTAGACGTACCGAAATGGGTTGTAGTGTTTTGAAACAGTACAAGCTTGTGTAAGGCACCGTATCGATATGGTGGCACGCGCATCGGTACAATTTTCTGTTATTTCAGATAATGTCATGGAAGTGAAATTCTGTTTTTCTTGCGTTTTGGTCCCTGAATGTTGTGGATGCAATTGAATGAGGTTGGATGCTCGAATCGAGCTGATTATCGACATAAGAACATGAAACCTGCTTAATTAAATGTTTGTAACTTAAAAATGTGCTAAGTCCCTGTAGTTTGATCAAATGTGCCAAATCGATGCCCGATTGAGTTGAGTTTTCACCTGATGACAGTATGAACATATAGGTTAATGATTTTGCATTTAGACAAGATAAAAGAAAAATGGTCGCGTTTCGGTTTCTTTCTATATGGTTTACCTCAGAAAACCTAATGTAGCTCGCTCGGTTCAATCTTACGACTAGGCCAGGTCGAGAGGGTTACATGGATTCTAACCCACGATCAAGAGGTAAGCTCGCTCATTCCTCAAAGAATGTTCCAGCCACTTCTTAATCTTTTAAGTTCTAAAGCATTAGACCCTCTAACCATGTATACATTGTAGGGGTTAGAAATGCTCACTACCTACAAAATTGCTCTTGAATTAACATCCTGAAACATAGAGATCACACTGGAGAAAAAATGGTACCTCACATCTATTACCAACAAATGGGTTCACCCAGAACCACGAAGCTTCGAGACTTTCGCTCAAAAACCAAGGCGTGTGTCGTACTCAACAACTGGCCCAAGCACAAGGTAACATCTACTAAATAGAGAGAGTAAATCTAACAAGTCCACGGGGAATGTTACTCTCAATCCTCACTTACCATCTACGGTATAGACCTTACTTACAATCACATATGAATATGATGAATTAATAAACCCAACATCCACTTCTAGACCTTGCCACAATACTTATTTGGTGAAAATTAACACCATTATATGAACAACAAATTAGATCTACATCAATGCAACAACTGAAACCAAAACAAGACATAGATACCTAATATATCATCGGTGGTAAAGCTATCATCTCTGAACTGAATGGTAGGCTATCTAGCAACAAATTGAGCGTTAACTCTGATGGTGGATCTCACAGTACCTCCACTTTAATATCCAAATGACAACCTATAACTGCCTCTAGCAAATCTCTAACTAAGCTGAGAAGGAGTCAACCTCTCAAACTAAACTGGAGTAGCATCATACGTGATCGGCAATTTCTCGCCATGTGGCCCGATGCTCGGCACTTGTAGAAAACCTTTCGTAACAAAAAAATATACTCCAAGATAATGTCGGCTACAATACTCACAAACCAGTGGAAGTAACGGTCTAATTGAACTATCAATACTCCCTTTCAGAGCAGAAATCAAGGAACTCTTACGAACCCTCAGCCTATATCCTTGACTGACTCTTGGTAGTTGATCTAAAACAATTCTCTTTACACCTCTCGAAGCACAAAACCTCATGTACGGAGCCTAAGAATGACCCATGATGTCCCGAATTCCCAAAGTTTGATTCTTTGAGTCTTCAATCTGACTCAGTGTAGAACTTTGAAGTCGCTCAAGTGCCTTCGCGCTATAAGCCAACTCCGAAAATGTCCCTAGTAAACTAATTGACACATTTATCCGAATTCAATCTTTAATCCACGTCTAAACCCTTTACACCTCAACTCCTCAGTGGCTCGACCATAGAAAATCTTTATCAAACTCAACCACTAATCAGTTTCTCTAAACTAGGCACATGAACGGATCTCTCATTTCATCCATATGAACTTCACTGATATACTTCTTCTCGAACTCACCCAAGAAGAAATCTCAAGATGAGAGTGCAGGCTGCAGTCCCAACTCTACGATCTCTCACCACCCATGGGTATTGCCCCTAAAGGTAGGTGATAATACAATCGAGGTCATCCTTTGATTACACCTCATCTATCTCAGAATCCTCTAAGTTTCCTTCAACTATCGGTCAACTTTGATCTGGTCATCCCTCCCGAACCTTCAATATCATTTGGTCCGTATCGATAAAGCCTTTCCCGCTTGAGAGACACAGCTCTCATCACGACTTTCCTAGTCGTGTCAAGCGCCATCCGCTCTATCAATTCTAAAATTGCGTTAAGAGGGTGGTAGCTCATCATTCTCATTACCAAAGGTTTGGTTCTCTCGAAACCCCTAAACTTCAAGCACTATGCTTGACATCTCAAGCTGGCTTTGTGTCCGAACAATCAACCAATACCCACGATCATATCAATTTCTCAAAAAGAAAACTCCACCTAGTCAATCAAAATACCCAACCTCAAACCAAAATCTAACATCTCTAATAAAACTCGTCCATAGTCACATTAAATTCTGGGGGTTTGCCACTTGCACCCTAACTCTAAGTCTTCAACTTAGAATACTTCATTCTCCTGTGATCTCACTATAGACGTATAAATAGGTGGGTCCTAAGATCCACTTGTAACGCCCTCGACCTAGACGTCACATTTGGGCCTCAACCCCAACCCATTACCATAAAATTTTGCAACTAGATTTAGCCCACGCCACTTTCATTCTTATAAAATCCATAAAGTTTAAATATTCGACATAAATAAATAGTTTAAAACGTTACATGGGAACTCCATTTAAAAATACTTAGTTAAAAGCATTCGACTCATAATTTAAAATCCAAAATAAGAGTTATAATACAACATAGAGTCCTACAAATATTTAGCCCAAATAATCTAAGTACTGTACTCGGACAACAAGTCGATGATGAGGTCTTACTTCGATGGTGCTTTGACAATGCATGCAAACCTACTAACATGCTAATGGAAATAACAATTTCGAATGTTGAGCTAACAAAGCTCAATGGATACACTTTCACTCAACCATGCTTCATGCAAATCATAACTAAGAGCATGCAACTAAAGGTGACAACATGGCAGACACATCATACCAATATGGCGCTACCTCTAACCGCCTAAACAAATATATTAATCAACAAAAACATAAGAGTCTTACATAGCAATCATATGTATAATACCAACAAACATAGAGTGAGGCCTAGTTCCATTAAGCAACGCGTATATGCACTCATGCTCAGAATCTCTCATCGATCATCTTTGAATGAGTCTCGATCCCACTAAGTATCGGGTTCATACATTCGGAAGTCTTTAACCATGGTGTTGCAAAACAATCTTCTCTCATGAGAGTACGGAATCCCATCAAACAAGGTGACATAATGTCGTTACGTGGCATAGAACCATCATTCGATCCACCAAGGATCTTTACTAATATAACACAACAAGTCACCCAAGGTTATTTGCTCATTAAGCTCGTATGTGAGGTTTAAATTTTGGTTCCTCAGTTTTACTATTTATTTTACCACTTTAGAAACCCATTGGGCCTTAGTCCTTGAATTATAGGTCCCTCGAACTCAAAAATATATTTTTCAGGCAGATTGTCCAGTGGGTATCGATACCCACATACGTGTACCGATACACCCTTTAAGGAATCGATACCCATCAATGCGTATCGATACCAAGCTTCACACCCACAAGGCTTTAACTAGCAGCCCTGTACCGATACACGGGGCCGTGTATTGGTACCCCAGCTGTACTGATACACTCCCAAGTGTACCAATACCCATTTTTGCTACTAGAATTCTTGTAGAACATGGGGTATCGATGCCCTCCTTAGGTTAATTATTAGATTTATTTCAGTGGTTTAGATGTTTTTATACATCCCAAATGTGTTAGGTTCGAGTCCCTTCAATCCATCTTTATTTCCTTTTTCCTGGCATAAGCAAGAAACTAACATATACATTAGGTTTTGTACCATATATCATAAAGATGCACTTGGCCTAGTGGTAGACACACACCACTCTCACCAGGGCAAGCCTGGTTCAAATCCAGCCAGAGGCAAGATGCTCATTGCTTTTATTTTCTTCCTCCAATCTAGTTACACATGCCACCACCTAATTAAATAATTAATTTATTTTATTAAATTAAAATTCAGAACAAATTAATAGAATGTGTAAATAGTGGGGACAAAATGTGTAATTAAATAAATTTTTGCTAACTGCCACGCCACCCCTCCGTTAGGTTTTAACGGCAGATGACTTAATTAATACCAATTAAATAGTTATGTGGTATAATTGCCACAATTAAAAATATGATGGTCAAATCGAGACCAACCCCATAGTTGAGTGGTCATTTGATTTGTTTACCCATTATAATTTTATAATTGTTTTGAGTGCAATCATTATTATTTTGGTTAGGGTAAACTACATAGATGATCGCTTAACTATAGGGTTGGTGTCAATTTGACCCCTATACTTTTAATTTTGGCAATTTTACCACGTAACTATTTAAGTGGTTCCAATCAAGCCACCATTCATTAAAACGTAACGAAGAGGCTGATGTGGCAGCTAAAATTGGTATAATTACACATTTGGTCCCCGCTATTTACATAATATACCAATTTGGTCCTAATTTTAATTTAATAAAATAAATTAATTATGCAGATTTGAACCTAGGTATCTCTGGTAGGAGTGGCATGCGTTTGCCACTGGGCCAAGGTTAGTTTTGTCATATGAAGTATAAAAATTTAAATATGTGTTAGCCGGTTGTTAATGTCAAGAAAAAGGAAGTGATGTGGTTTTAGGAAACTCGAACATGATACACTTATGGTGCATAAAAACATCTAGCCCAATTAAATAAATCTAATAATTAAATTAAAGTTAAAAATATTTTGTATATATTTTAAATTATATTTAGCGCACGAATTAAAATCATTTTAAATTCATTTAACGAATCCAAACTCACGAAAATAATTCAAAATTATATTATGTTCATGAGTTTGGATTCGCTAAATGAATTTAATATAATTTTAAATTTTTGATTTTTAATATAAAAATAGTTTTAAGATTCTTGTATTTTAAAACTAAATTTAATATATTTTTCATTTCTAGATTTATTTTTTATAATTTCACGTATATAATTATTGAATTGATTTTTAACTTAATTAATAATTTCAATATTTATTAAAAAATTTAATTAAGTTATTATAAAAAATAAAAAATTATATTAAATTCATTTAACGAATCTCCAAACTCACAAACATAATATAATGAATTATGTTCGTGAGTTTGAATTTGCTAAATGAATTTAATACAATTTTAAATTTTTGATTTTAAATCGTGCACTAACTATAATTTAAAATATATACAAAATTTTGTTAACTTTAATTTAATTATTAGATTTATTTATTTGGGTTAGATGTTTTTATGCATCATAAGTGTGTCACGTTGTAGTCCCCTAAAATCACATTTATTTCCTTTTTTCTTGGCATTAACAACCAACTAACACATATATTAAGTGTTGTACCTTGGCCCAGTAGCAAATGCATGCCACTCCCACTAGGGAAACCCAGGTTTGAATCTGCCCAGGGTTGTTTCTTTGTTTTGATTTTTCTTTCTCCAATCAGGTGACATAAGTGATCACTTGATTGGAGGACGAAATTAAATTAAAATAGCTAAAGTCCTCCTATAAAGTGGTGACACATGTCACCATCTAATTGAATAATTAATTTATATTATTAAATTAAAATTAGGACCAAATTGATAGATTGTGTAAATAACGAGGACCAAATGTGTAATTATACCAATTTTTTAACTATCTCGTCAACCTCTCAATTATGTTTTAACGGTTGGTGGCTTGATTGGAACCACTTAAATAGTTACTTGTTAAAATTGCCAAAATTAAGAGTATAGTGGTCAAATTAGTACCAACCTTATAGTTAAGTAGTCATCTGTGTAGTTTACCCTTTGGTTAAAAAAATCTTTCAACCAATTAGATGTGATATTGACACGTATTTATCGATATTTTGAATTTAAAATTAAAAAAATAATTTAATTAATTTTGAAAAAAAATGATAACTACGCTCTCTTAACTACTCACTCGTATGGAATTTAACAAGCGGTTTCAGTAGAAAAAAAAAAGATAATGTTCATTTTAAGAGATTCGAGTTTGAGTAATTTTGTCTAAAGTGAGCATCAGATCGAGTTGACTCGAATAAAAAATTTTCGAGTTAGTCGAGTTGGCGGGTCATATTTTATAACTCAAACTTTATTTGAAATTTTCGAGTCGACTTTATGAAATTCTAGTAGAGTCAAGTGGTTCGAGTTTCTATTCAAATTTAATTGTAAACATTTATAATGTTATAGTACTATTTTTTGTAAATATGAGGATACAACCATAAGCCTCATTGAAAACCCCTAAACCTAGTTAAAGGAAAAGAGTACATATGATAGTATTATAGAAAGAAATTACGAGATAGACTCGACAACTTTAGACAAATAAAATCAAACGAAGCAACAAAGCGAATGTAAACTATACGAACATAAATCGAGCACCAGCTAAGACAAATTAGCCCCTAGTTACCTCATGGACTTGATCATCTATTGAGATACCCGTTGCATCGTCCTGCAATAAATCGTATACTTCTTGAGGAAGAACGAAAGGAGTAAGATCAAAAATGTTTGTCTTTGCAAGCTTGGCCAAACGATCGGCTACAACATTTCCATTACGGGGAACATGTGTGAACCGCACTTCCCATTGCTGATTACTCAGCTCGTGTATGTAAGAAAGAAGAGTTAGTACACCAGGTTGCACTGCTAATCCATGCACCAATCGTATGACATTCATGCAATCCGATTCCACCAAAAATAGCCGAAACCCCAATTCCCAAGCCAAGGACATCCCTACATACATGCCCCAAAGTTCAGCCTCCAACATCGAGCAAACCCCAACAAACTTAGAGAATCCCATACGTCATTTCCCGGTATGGTCACGAATCACACCTCTGTAAGAAGCTCGACCATCCTCAGAATTCTTGGAACCATTTATGTTTAATTTAACCCTAGGTGTCCAACAATTATGCTCAGCCCCTGCCCTTGTGCCGATACTGTTTTTCACAATATTGCTTTCCAATGCACGTTGCATGATTGAAATGAGATATTTGATGCGTTCCAAGATCGATCCCTCATGCTCCTCTTCATTGCCGAAGACCATAGTATTTTGAGACCGCCATAGGTTCCATATAATATCCCCGAATATAAGGTCTCAATCATGATGGTCCTTCGCAAATGCCGAACCATTTGTGATATTCATCCCAAGCCAATCACGTAAGTCCATGTTCAAGAAAGCCGACAATTCCTCCTCTTTGATAAGCATCGTCCCAGCAGAAAGAGTCGGGGCACAAAACCGCAAAACGTGATCAATATCTTTCATTGTAGCTGCGCAAATTGGAAATCGAGCATCCGTGGTGAAATGTCAGCGTTATCTCTCATCATTAGTCATTAGTTTTCCTTTGAAAACAGGCCATATGAAAATCCTAATCTGCTGAATGCCGATTTGATGGTGAATTTCTTGTCTTGACAACCCGACTAGCCAACGCCATCTCCTCGAAGGGAAGCCTTAGGACCTTTTAGAGCTGTGATGTGCAATAGGACAGACCATGGAAGGAAATGTTGAAAAAGATTCCAACGCCAATTGACATCCGGCTCGGCCATATCCGCCACACAAGTACTCAACAAGGTTTGAGCATACGATGGTGGCAGGTAAGCGACGAGAGGGCCTGTATCCGGCACCCAATCATCCAACCAAAAGTCCACATTTTTCCCATTGCCAATTGACCAGCATATATTGTTTCGAACATCACTCCACACAATGCCTAAGCCTTTCCACAACCATGAACAGATCCCGATGCGTAGTTGGATTGGAACACCTTCCACACATTTTTACTTGACACGAAGGAAGCGAACCCTCAACACGTCTTGCTTAGCAATTAGATTAAAGGCTAATTTCATAATGAAAGCCTCATTTTGTTATGTCATCTTACAGAAACTCAAACCACCGTGAAATAGATTGACAGACCATGTCACAATGAACAAGATGCACACCCTTATTATCAACTGAAATACCCCAGATAAAAAGCTGAATCAAACGTTCCAATTCCAGATAGATTTTCTTTGGTAACACAGCTATTTGCATCGTATACATCGGTATAGCCGAGAGAAAAACTTTTGTGAGAGTGATCCTCCCTGCAAGTGAAAGGGTTTTGGATTTTCAACCACTCAACTTCTTTTGCACCATTTGTATTAAGTAATCATACGACGCCATGGTAACCCAAGAATGGAGCAGAGGAACACCGAGATAGTTGCCAAGATTGGAAACCTCTGAAAAGCCAAATGTTAAGCTGATATGTACTCGTAAATCACTGGATACACTCTTAGAGAAGTAGATGGTAGTCTTAGAAATGCTAACTTTCAGCCCGAAAACTCGACAGAAATTATCAAGAATTCTTTGGAGAACCCTTAATTGGTCATGTGAAGAGTCTGCAAATAAAATCATATCATCTGCAAAAAAAAATAAGTGAAAAATTGTTGGGCCTCTATTGTCCACGATTAACCTCAACCTAAATTTTCTGAGCAAGCCTATCCATACACAGAACAAACTGAAATGGTGACACGGAGTCTTCTTGCCTAATTCCCCTAGATGGCCCGAAAAAACTCTGACATCGAATCATTCTAGATGATCCTAATAGAAATCGATGATACACAGCATAATATGAGATAGCATAAAGAGTCTGGAATCACAATGTCCTGAAGAGTATCATCAATAAAGGATCATTCAAGGCGATCATATGCCTTTTCCAAATCAATCTTCAAATCCATCGAACCCTTCTTCCCTTTCTTCCTTCGCATCGTATGAACAATGTCCTGTGCAATAATGATATTGTATATAATGGAATTACCATGCACAAAACTAGTCTGATTTTTAAAAAACCCAAAAGGGCAAGAGTGTCTTAAGACGGTTAATAATAATTTTGGTCACCACTTTATAAATGACTGTGCACAAACTGTTAGGCCGAAATTGTAATATCAATTTTGGCGTAGAGACCTTGGGTATAAGAACTAGCAATGTCTCGTTGAAATGCTTCAGAAGGACCCTATCCTCAAAAATCTTCATAACACAATTGCAAATCGATTGACCCACAATAGACCAATTCCTTTGAAAGAAAGTAGCATGTAGACCGTCAACACCAGGATATTTTAGAGGCCCTATGCCGAATATAGCCTCCTTAATTTCAATTGTTGCAATCGGTCAAGCTAGACTATCCAGCACGGTTTGATCAACTTTCGGGAAGAGGTCCCTAACTTCATATTGCGGATTAGAAATACCATCACTCATAAATAGGGTTTGATAGAAATTAAGGTCCATACCCAACAATTCAATTTGATCAGTGCACCATGTGCCATCGCCATGTTTAAGAACAGTCACTTTATTGGCCGCCTAGCCATAGTAGCGGCATGATAAATATGGTATTACGATTTCCATTTATCACCCAATTCGTGCAAGCCTTTTGCCTCCAAAACTTCTCTTCTTGATCAAACGACCTCCTCCAACTTGGCACGCAACTTGCAATACAAATCCTCAAGAAACTCCGAATGGCGCAAATGTATAATACGCTTAATGCTACGCAACCTCTCTATTAAGGAATTCTTTTTCCTACCAATATGTCTGAATGTTTTCGAGTTCCAAATCATAGCTTTCGATTGGAAAATGGATACACTAGCATCAAGGTCCCTATCCCCCTTCCATAAGGATTCCAAGAAAGCATGAAAGCCAGGATGATCCTTTCTTGCCTCAATGTACCGAAATGGTCTATTATGCATTTGATAATCTGTATTTGCAAATATAAGCAAAATGGGTCGATGATCTGAGCTGAGTCTCTCGAGACGTACAACATGAAAATTAAGCATAATGGTATTCCATGTCGAATTCCCTAAACATCGATCTAGCCTGTGGTACAAATTCCCACGGCTCCAAGTAAACGGTGGCCCATAGAAACCAAAATCCGATAAACCCACATCATGAATAAAACTAGTCAAACGTCAGCTGCCCACCACATGATTATTTGAACCCCCACTCTTTTCTTCCGCATTAAGAATACCATTGAGATCACCCCTAATAAACCATGGAACAACATCTCTTGGGTCTAGTCTCGGAAGTTGCTCCCAAAGATGTTTACGTTTGGATCTATGTGGGCTAGCATAAACAACCGTGAACTACACCCACCTCCTAATATTCGAGACATGAATCCTACCATTAATGACTTGATTCGAGATATGAGTAACATTCAGATCAATTAGATCCTCCTAAAGTAACCAAATTCCACCACTGAACCCATGAGCTTCCACACGGGAGTTCGGATAACCCAACTTAGCAACAACAACATCGGCTTTTCTTCCACTCATGCAGGTTTGAATAATGCCACCATCATTGGTTTGTGCTCACAGATAAAAGCTAAGTTGCACAGATACGGATATGGGAACGAGTACGGGGACAGGAAATGGCAATTTCCAAAATTATAGGGTACGGGTACGGGTACGGCAAATATAAAATAAATTTTAATATATATATATATATATAATAAAAAATCATTAAAATTCATAATACAATAAGGACTAAAACTATAATTGTTTAATGGTTTTTAAAACCCTGTTCACAAAGAAGATAGGGATTTTATTTTTTATTTTTTAAGTAAATTTATTTGGGTACGTCCCCAATAAACGTTGACCATCTCCGGTATATGTTTGACCGTCCCCGATAAAGTTGAGACGTCTCCGGGACGTCCCCTAGTCGTCCCCGTCCTGAAAACGTATCGAAGATACGAGATACCCTTAAAGGGGAGTACCTGTGCTTCCTAGGATAAAAGTGTAGAAATAGCAACGAAACGTCAAGCTCCCTACACCCTGGCAAATCCACAACATGAAACTAGTCATCGAAAAAAATAATCGAAGGATACGAAACTTAATGTTCGCCATTCGGGAGTTGCTCCCCCCGTACCCTTGCATCCACCATGGCCGAGCTTCGAGACAAACCGTCATTTATATATACTTGCATAGTCTGACTCGTGTCTTTTTGGGAGTTATGATTGCCTGAAACCGACGCCATACCTTCCCTCGTTAACTGGTGAGAGAGCGATTGTGCCCATTCTGTCACCCCTTGTCGCGTAACAATTTTAAAATCATTGGTTCCATAATAGTGACAACTTTGTGGTTTCCAGTAGTCTTTCCCCCATGACGTTCCTTAACAACCGCTTGTTGTCCTTATATCATAGAAACAACATTAACACCCTTGGCCACATTAGTCGAAGAATTCGTCTTCTTGTTCGGGTTTGATGCAATGTATGCGGCATTACGAATAACATTCTTAACTGGAACAAAGAGCCCTGCATGTTGTGCAGCAGCTTTAACTGCATCCGGAAAAAATGTTTTCTACCATTATATTTGTTGCACCTTCTTGAGCCATACACTCCTCTATAACTTCACAATCTTCCTTGTCTATACCTTCTGAAGCCAACGAACTAAACCAAGAACCACTTGCATTATCCTTCACGGTGCCCCCAGCCTTGACGGAATCTTGAACCGGTATATTTCGTCTTCGCATGTTATCATCCACCATCAATGATCCGTATAATGATGAAGAATTGGGGCCAGCCTTCTTATTCTTGTCGTTGGTAGTAACACTTTCAGACTATGCACCTCATCTGCCACAATCAGATGTTGATAATTCTCTTTAGCATGTCCATAAACACCGCAATTGAAACATACATGCTGCAAACTTTCATAATCTAGCCTCCGATAGTACCCATCGATGCCAATGAATGGTATAAGGGGTTTATTAAGGTCGATAAGAACTTCCAGTCTAGCAAATTTCCCCCGATTACCCACTTGAGTGCTATAATCCACTTTGACAACCTTCCCTATTGCAGAAGCAATGTATCTGAATAACACTTTAGAGTAATAGCGATGCAGAAGACACTACAACAAAACAGATCTTTAGCGACGTTTTTTAGCCTTATAGCGTCGCTTTTTAGCGCCACTAAAAACTTTCTCGGCACTTAGAAAAGCGCCGCAAGAAGTGCCGCTAAAACCAGCACCGCAACAGTTCGCGACATTTTAGGGCAAAAAACACCGCAATAAGTTTGTATCTATAGCTTCGTTTGTAAATACAAAACGCCACCAATAACTGTTCTTTAGTGGCGTTTGTTTTTACAAACGTCACAAAAAACTTGTTCTTTAGTGGCGTTTGTTTTTACAAACGCCGCTAATAATTATCCTTTAGTGGCATTTATCTTTATAAACGCCATGAGTAAATGTTCTTTAGTGGCGTTTGTTTTTACAAACACCGCGAATAACACCATATTTCCAAAAAAAACTCAAATAAAAAGCATATTATATTATATATTAATCTAAAATGCATTACATTCAGCATCAGTACGGTAAATCAACTACAAAATCTTATGAATGACTGCACAAACTAATTAAACTAAGTTAATCTTTTGACATGAGTTGTTGAAAACAAGAGTAAACACTATGATGAAACATAAAAAACGATACATCCTTGGCGGAACCAGTGAGAATTCTAGATTCGAGTAGAAAAGTTCTCCGTAGGAAGACCATAGAGTTGGTAAAGGTGTTGTGGCGGCATCGCGGTGTAGAGGAAGCTACCTGGGAGAGCAAAACGGACATGTTGAAGTAGTTCCCTCATTTTTTTTCGCCAGGTAAATTTTGAGGATGAAATTTCTTAAGAGGGGGAGAGTTGTAACGCCCTAAAATTGGCCTAGATGTTGGTCGGATCGGGTCGGTGGTTCAAGAGAACCGGTTTGGGTAATTCGAATAGTTTCGAGAAAATAAATTTATAAAATTGATTTTGGGATAAAATAAATTTTAAATTACTTAATTAATATTTTAAGTAATTTGGTGAAGTCAATTTGAGGTAATTAAATCTGATTTTAAGACTTTTTAGTCTAGTGACTAAATTGAAAGTTTTTCAAAACTATTTTGGTGACTAAATTGAAAAGGTGTCAAAACTTAAAATCTTTAAGGAGCTATTTGTCCAATCTTTTTCAACAAATTTATCTCTTAATTTAGGCTATTTTTAAAGTATTTTTAAATGGTTTAATAATTAGATAAATGGGGATTTATTAAAAAGATCTTTAATTTGCTAAAAACATTTTCTTACGTAACTATTTTTCTCCAAACCTTTTCTCTCAACTTTCTCAGCAACCAAACTAGGATTTCTACTTCAAAATCTCCAGGAATCAATCTTCATTGATTTCCTTTTGATTCCTTATTGATTTCTCTAAATTCATTTGCAAAATCTCTTTGGATTTCATCAAAGTTTGGCCAATTAAGGGAGAAATCAACAATTAGAGGTGATTTTCATTTCTCTCCTCTAATTAAAGGTTTTTTATTGAAATTCCAAAGTTCTTGATCCTTTGTTGTTGATTTATGTTAAGAAATTATGATTTTAATATGGATTTATTAATTAAATTGAGTTTTCTTAGAAAATTATTGGAAACTGAATTGGATCTGTTTTGGTGATGGATTTAATTGATTTATATCTCAATTTGGATGTATTTTAATGTTGAAAGAGTTGATCAATCAATGTAATCCCAAAACTATGTGAATTGTTAGTTTTCTAGGTTGTGTATAGTTGGTTTTTGGCTTGATCTTGTTGTTGTAGTGTTGTTGGAGGTATAAGGACGTGTTTAAGGTGTTTTTGGATGTTAATTGATGTTGTTAATGTGTTAGAATAATTAGATGTTGGTTGGGTTTTGTTTAGGTAAGGTTTGATGGTGTTCTTGATGGTTTTAGGAAGGTGTTGAGTGGATTCTTGTGAGGCGATGTTGTGTTTGTTGGTTGCTGGAGGTTTGAGGTACAGAGATGTGTTTTAATCCTGTATTTTTGATTACGTAAAGCAGGGGAGTTGAATCCTTTGGCTTTTGAAGAAGGAGCAGAAGTTTCGAAAGCTTGATTCGTGCATCGGCAAGCAAACGTTGGATTGTTGGTGAGTGGAAAAGTGCTTTACTGTTGTTAAAAGGTTTGAAAAGGAGTTGTGGGGTTAGATAAAGTTTTATACACTTATATAAGCTCGAAAGTAAGTATCGGTTGAGCTTTCTCTCAATTTTGGTTTTGCAAAATGAAATCTCATGCGCATGTTGTTGGTTTTTACTACTCACTGTATTATGTATGTTTTGAAAGAGAAAGATGTTGCAAATGATCATAGATGATGATTCATGAGAATGGCATATGGTTTATAAATGTGTTTTTGGAGATTATTAAATACAAGGTTTAATGTATTTGTGTTAGATTGATTTGATGCATATGTAAGTAAAATAGTGAGTTAATATTGTTTATTGAATATATTGGCAAGTGGTTGTGTTTAAAATGATATCGGATATAGTTGGCATGCCATAGGGTTTAGAGTGCACTATAAAAAGTCATCTCATGTTTGTCGAGGGGTGTTAAGTGTCTGTAATCTCCAACATGAGAACCGCAACTGTTGAGGTGGGTAAATGTTCCGTTTTCTCCCATTGGTGGATTTATACATCAAACCATTGAGGTGCACAAGTGTGTTGTTACTTCGGTTGAAGTATGTATGTGAAGTAGTTGTGGAAACCACTTAAGAAATCCGTGTATCCGATAAGTTTTGAGAAATGAAAGGTTGTTGGTTTTAAGTCACTTGAAAGCCAATATTTGAAATAATGTATCATGTGAAATTGATTATGTTTCTATAATGAGATTTATACATGTGTTACTCTTTAAGCTTGTTATAAAGGTGTTGTGGTGTAAAGCTTAAATTGAGGTAGATATTGAATCCATGATACATGTGTTGAAAATGATTTAAAAGTGGATATATGAGATGTTGTGAAAAGCATGAGATGTTTTGCCATGAAACAATTACATGTGATTTGATAGAAATGGTTTTAAATGCCTTGATGAGTGTTTTTGCGATTCCCTCACTAAGCTTATAGCTTACGCTCTCTTGTCCTCATAAATACAGAGAAATAGCTTTCTCGGACAGCATGTGAGCAATGGAGGATCCAAGAAATATTTCAATACAAAGTATGGTTTTATATACGTTAAGTAGTAATAAGAAGGCAATGTGACCGGGTTGTTTGGGAGATGTATTTTGAGATACTCCCTGTTGTAATAGTTTGGATTGATGTTTTGGTTTGGTATGATCCTCTTATATTTGGTTTTAAGGGGTTGGGAGACATTAAGCATGCTTGGGTAGAAATCATGATCATAGGTCATTGCTTGAGTATGCCATGCTTAGTATAGTCCCAATCTATGTTGCTAAGTTTGATGATTGAATGTCTATAGAGTGTTAAATTGAGCCGAAATGTCATATGTTGGACCTAGAGGTCAATACAGGTCGCCTCGTACCGATACATGCCCCTCAGGTTTCGGTACGCAGGGACTCGTCCAGGCTCAAAATGTTCAAAATAGCCTAGGCATATGCCAATACGCCTGGTAACCGTATCGATAAGCATAGCTGTGAAATAGTGCTCGTTTCGGTACACATGTTACCGTATCGATATGGTGTTTAGCTACTAGAATTCTGATTTTCAAAATACACAAGCCTATACCGATACGCTTGGGGACCATATCGATACGCCCTTTATCTTTTTGTGCCGTAACGAAACGAAGGATACCCGTACCGGTACACAGACCGTTAAATCTATTGTGATGTTATTTGAAGTTTGAAATCTTTGTATTTTGGTCCCTATTTCTTAAATGTGCAATTAAATGGGTATGAATGATTATTTTGAGTTAATATTTATCATGAAGGTATGTAACATGACTAATTGAGGATCGATAAATTTAATTTTATGAAAGTCCTCGTAAATATTGAAAATTATGTTTTAGTCCCCGAGAGTTTAATTTGAGCAATTGGATTCAAAATGACGCCCGATTGAGTTGTAATTTTAACCATGACTTGTATGAACACTATAGGACCTAATAATGCATTTAGATAAGATAAAAGAAAAAATGGACCATTTAAGTTGTAATCTTTTCGGGGTTTATTTCGATAAACCCTAATGCAACTTGCTCGGTTCGGTCTTTCGGCTAGACGGGGTCAAGGGGGTTACAACACGAGTTCTTTCACTATAGCCACGACCTCCATGACCGCAAAATGAACCTCCACAATTATAAGAAGAAACTCCTCGAAAGCTCTAATCTTGGACCATTCTTTGAGAAGGAAAGAACTGATTTGAAGTACCACCACCTTGAGTATTTCCGGGAAAGAATTGATTTGAAGCGCCGCCTTGTGATCCTCCATTAAAGAACTGATTTGAACTACCAGAAGTGTATTATTAAAGACACCATTCTGGGAATTACCACTGAACCTATTATAACCTTAGGTTGTAAATGGGCTCTACGGGCCTTGTCTTATAGGGCCATGGGGAATTGACCCTTGTACAAGATTAACTGAGAGATTTTGTCCCAAAAACTTCTGTTGACGAGCCTCTGTGTCTAGAAGAACACTGTAAACTCCGTCCAACTTATAAGGCTATTGACTCAAGGTGATGTTGGCCACCACCGGCTCATATTTCGGTGGTAACCCTGAAAGGATTGCAGAAATATGCATAGTTTCTGTCAAGGGATTCCCACACGCTGCTAGACTATCGCATATGGATTGAATTTGAGACAAATACTCCTTCATGTTTTGATCACGTTTGCGAAGACTCTTCAAAGAACAATGCAGATGCATTATCTTTGTAGTTGAAGAAACGAAAAAATTATGCTGAATTTTTTCCCAAATATCAAAAACAGTCTTGCAATTGACCAAAGAAGGCAAAATGGAGGAGCTAATGGAAGAAAGAAGCCAAGAGCATAAAGCACTATCTAGTTGTTAGTAAATTATATATTCGACATTAGTAGCCTTAACACCATCTTGCCCAATAATTAATGGTACCATCAATATGATCTACCAAGGCAAGGCTCCCTATAGCAAAAAGAACCTGTTGACGCCAAAGAAGATAGTTGCTATCATCCAATCGAATAGAAATAGTTTTATTCAGCAGTAATATATAATTTCACTTAATCTTTACTTATTACCATTTTCACATTAATTTTGAACATTGGTTTAGCACATGCGTTAGCCTGTGATATCTTAGTAACCCTACGGACAAACGAATCAAACCACCTGCACAACCAGTGACTCATAAGTTCCAACCTTCACATCCTGACATAGCACCGAGTGCCTCCAACTCGTACATCCTTTATCAAGTAAAGAACACGCACTATAGTGCAACCCGTACCCCGTATAACTCGTACACAAACTCCAATGACTCTATGACATGTCAACTATGTCTGACATATTACTAAGATAATCGGGCTCAAAATTTGACTTTCACAAATCTCTTAATTTTTCACATGTACACATCATATCTATGTTCCACATATTCATTTTCACACGCATTTTGGATAGCCGAAGCTTCATATACCAATTCGAATATAGCTTGTGTACCTCAGATAACCGAGCAATGGTCCGAAGACATTTTCAAATATATTTCTGTTATGGTTCTCTTAGCCTGATTGATTAAATGGTAAATTCATACAAGTCAGATTTTAAAGAGTATCTCCTAATTGTAATATTAACAGACACAAAGTAACATTATGATTTATTGTTAAAAAAACATAACATTGTTATAGACTCTGTCTAGACTCGAAATTAGCACATAAATATTATATTCAAGCCTCTTCCTTAACCATGAAAATTAGACATAATTACACTAAAACTCAATCTTTCAAATGTGGGAGCACACACAAACATTTCCATTTATCCGCCATTGTTTTCTATAGTTATCCACACAATTTCAGCTTGTAAACAAATGCTAAATCTTCCTTTAACATAGCATATATAATCACTATAGTTTTGGGCCTTTTAACCATTGATTTAAGCAGTTTTTTCAGCTAAGAATTTCGAATTCTTTTTTTTTATTTAAATGCCGGTAACTTTCATTCAAATATTGAAACACAATACAAAAAGAGAAATAATACAAGAAGGACACGGGATACAGAGGAGGAACACAAACTAGAAACATAACACACAACAACAAAAACAGACATGCACCAAGGCACAGAGTGAACAAAGCACAAGGGGAACAGATCTCCAAAGCCAGGAAAAAATCACAGCAAGAAACACGAGCCAGCAACCTCGCCTTCAACTGCATGTCGGCTCGGTGGTCACCAAAGGATAAGACGATGAGGGTAATGCAGCAAGACACATCATGGGGATCTGTTCCCGTGAACTATTTAAGCAACATCCGACACCAATTCCACATCAAACCGAATCAATTTATACAATCTTTCACAACCACAATCCAAATTACACTCACCAACTCAAATGCTTCAAAGTTTAATATCAAGATCTAGCAAGCATCTCCTTTTGATTTGAAGATCTTTTACAGTTTAGCTCGTTTTCCCTCAAACTAGACTACTACTAAAATAGCTAATGTTCGTCTCCAACTCACGACTAAACTAATTGGTATCAAAATTCAAAGTATCTCCCAAGAGTTTTTTTCCCTCAAATTTTTGACTTGAAATTCAATCTCTTTTTTATGCCTTTCGAAGAATGAAGGAAGAAGAAGAGAATAATGCTTCTTCCCTTTCGGTGACTTTTTCCTTGTATTAAAATATTGTAAAAACCATTTTAATCAATATTTTTCTTTTACTAACTAATTACTATTGTTTTATTTTATGAATAAACTTAATTTATTAAACAATAGTGGCTAGGTGTCACCTATCTTTATTACTATAATTTAGCCATTTCCCTTTATTACCATATAATTGCATTCGATTCATTTTAATCCTTTTCTCATAATTTCCTCACTATTTACACTTATTCAATATTTTTTAATAGTCTAAAGGTGATTACGATTTAGTATATGTTTATAGATAATTCTTAATCCTTTGACAATGTACATACATTATGTAGACAAAGCGATTTAAACTTGTGTCTCATAGGATTAAAATTATTCTTTTTTTCACTAAAACATTTATTGGGTTTCACTTATTCACTTTTGTCCTTTCCACCGTACTTTACATTTAATATTCAAATTCTTATTATTTAATTATATTTATTCTTTTAACAATAGTAGAATGCTTTGTTAAAAGAAAGCATAGCACAATGAAACGTGCCAAAACAAAACCCAAAGTGAATACAAAGCCAAATTCACCTCACATGAATCATAACGCCAAACAGAGCAAGCATGTAGACTATACCCAGAGACACGACGAGACAAGCAAACCAGACCGAACCCATCTCCAATTCCAACATGTTTCACTCGGAACCATGACTTCGGTCTACTCCACCCTTCGTCAATGCGTTCTCCATTCCGTTTGTCTTTCGAAAAATATCGTAAAAAGACACCCACGACAACACAAGCATTACCAAATTGCTTGAAACAACGCCATAATTTCTATGGCCAATGTACATGATATAGAATCCATGAAACTGCCACTCTCGAGTCCGATTCGATTATAATGAAAGGATCATTCCGACAATCCTGGAGGTAAACAACATTGTGTTAATCGCGCAAACTTATCCACCCATTCATAAGTAATCAAGAACCGATCCAATCGCACAAACTTATCCTCTTCCTTCCCTCTTATATCCCAACCCTAGTTTTCTTCTTCTTCAGCGATGGCCAACCGCTACCGGCAACGACAGTTGGCCTTCCATCCCGCTCTAATCTTTTTTCTCTCTCCTTCCCCTTACTTTCTTTGTTCTCTGCTTTCATTTTCTTCTCCATTTTTGGTGCGCACATGCTTCCCGTTGACCTACTCGATGAGACTCTCTTCTCCGACTACCAAGGTTCTTGATCGGACCCTTTTTACGAGATGAAAATTTGGACGCGGACGTGAAGAAAAGCTCTATCTCTTCCCCTCTGTTTCTCTTTCTCCTCGGCTTTGTCTCGGCTGAATTTTGTTTTGGTCTCTGTTTTACAGGCTCTCGGTTTCCTATCAGTGGTTGGTCAGAGTTTTCGCTTTCTGCCGGTGGAAGACTATTTGGCTAGGGTTTCTGACTTCGTTTCTTCCTTTCGGTCCATCTGACATCGGCAATTTCTTAATACTTGTTGTGATGTTTTTTCGATGGCTTTCTCTTTGCATTGCTCCAAATGTCTTTATTCTTTTATGACCCCAGAACTGGCATGCAATTGAATATAGTTAAACTGCTGGCTAAGGTCTTTTTCTCAGCTTCTTCCATCGTTTATGGTGCTTTGATGTTTTTTCTCAGCTTCAGTTTCTGCTCGTGTTTTGTTTCTGTTTGTTTACTGGTTTATGTTCTCTTATTTTTTTCATCCTTTCTTTCTTATTTCCTTTAAATACATTTGAAAAAATATCACTCATTCTGCACATATAAGCATGACTCACATTTTGCAAAACGCGGATTCAATATACGCGTTTAACGAAACGCATATTCAGTCCGATATGGCATGTCTTATCTGTTGACTTTATTTTAATATGCAGTAGAACGAACCCGCGTTTGGTAGGACGCGAATTCAACGGTATTATTAGATAAAGCGTCGGGTATTTATCGCAATCAAACAAAACGGTTGAAATATTAATGACCGCGTTTAAATAACATGAATTCGCGTTGTACAAAATGTGTATTTCTGTATATTCAGTGAATTCACGTTGTACGAAACGCCTATTTCTGTAGATTCAGTGAATTCGCGTCTGACATAACGCGAATTTACTTAAAGACGCATTTGAACCGAAGTGGGTTCTAGTATAAATAACCCCCCATACCCCACAAAAATCACACTAAAAAAAGTATTCTCTCTCAATCCCTTCTGTAATATTTCAAATTTACGATAATGGAGGGCTCCCTGATAAGGTTGGATCATAAACACGTCTTCGATTTTTAGCAAAAAAAAATATAAGCTTTATTTATTTATTTTAAATTTAAACTTTCAGTTTTGGTTTAGTTGAATTTAAAATAAATACAGTAGTTTAAAATTAAAATAAAAGTGTAGATGTTTAATTTTTTAGGATGGGATGGAACGTCGTCTTGAAGTCTTTATCACTCAGATGACGAATGGACCCGACACGCATCTAGACGAATATATTTTGAGGGCTGGATTTTTGCATGTATCCGAAATTATTGGCGGTGCAAAATTGGATGTTGATTTGATCAAGCCCTTATAGAAAGGTGGAGGCCGGAGACACACACATTCCACCTTCCGTGCGGTGAGGCGACGATAACCTTGGAGGACGTGTCACATATTTTGGGGCTGCCGGTAGACGGAGAGGCTATTACCGGTCATAGCAGTGGTGACTGGCGTGGGTTGTGTTTTGAGTTGCTAGGGGCTGCACCAGATCGGATGGATGGTGGCGTTGTGTTTCTTCGGTGGCTACGGGAAAACTATAGCCATTTACCAGAGGGCGCGAACGCGGAAATAAGGATGGTAAAGAATATTTTTTTTGAATATTACTGAAAAAAAATAAATTTCAATATTTGAATTTAATTTTTTTATTGTAGGCACATGCCCGCGCGCATATTTTACAAATAATTGGCGGGATATTAGTGCAGGAAAAATCTCGCAACAAAGTACATATGTTGTGGTTGCGGTATTTGCGGGATTTTGATGAAGCCGGTAGACTAAGCTAGGGATCGGCGGTACTGGCATTTCTCTTTAGAGAGTTGTGCAAGACCACAAATCCCGAGAAGCACGACATTGGAGGTTGTCTTCTTTTGTTGCAGTCCTGGGCATGGTTCAGAATGTCATTTTTACGCCCTGAGCTGAGCGTGCCGAGTCCTTACATTTTTTCACTATGCCGGAGGTAAGAAAAAAAATATTTTTTTTAAAAAATAATAATTTTTTGGTAGCCATTTTTTAATATTAAAGTTATGTTGGTTGTTCTGTAGGTGGAGCGGTAATTTAAGCCATGTTGGTCTGGCGAAAGGTCTAAAGGCTATCAAACAGGACATTGAAAATGAATATGAGAATGAGGTAAATATTTGGAGTTTAAATTTAATATTGAATTTGATGTAAATATTTAAAATAAAGTTTATCAATTTAAGTTATAATTGTAAATTGTACAATTTTTGTAGACACCGTACGCGGATCTGAGTATCCACGAATGCCTCCCGGAATTTTCAAAGGGGACGAATAGTGCTTGGACGGTGACAGTACCACTCATTTTCTACTCAACAGTTGAGTGGCATCCGACCGATCGCGTCTTACGCCAGTTTGGTTGCATCCAAAGAATCCAGTCGAAGCATCCAAATTTTGACGAATTACATAGGCTAACTCGACAAGGAAAGCTCGAGGTACAATAAATTTAATTGCTTTAGTGTTTTTATCAATTTGAACGAAGTTTATATTGATACAAAGAAGAATAAATTTTTTTAATATTGCGTGGTAGGTAGATTGGTCCGTGAGGCACGTAGAATGGATTGCTTAGTGGAAGGGAAGAGAACATCCGCAACGGCAACCCATTCGTGAGTATGTAATGTTCGATACGATGGTCAGCCTTGATTACTTTTCGTGGTACTTGGCAAATGGGAAGCCAAATCTTTTGACTCCAGAGGAGCAGTCGGTCGTTATTGAGCGTATGCAACGCAAATGCCCACGGACTGAACGTACGAGGGGGCACGTTCGACTTCTGGCGCTGCTTCGTCATCAAGGAGAAGAAATGCTTCAGCCTCCTCAGCACCAACACCATTACAGGTCACCCAATCAATCCGACCACAACCTTTTACCCACTCCATGCACTCATCGTTTCATCCCTCGAGTCCGACATAAGGTTTTTTCACACCTATTTTCGGCAACCCCTACAAACCATTTTCGGCGATGATGAGTGGCACGTCGAGTTTGCCTCTAGGCTACGTACCTTTCTATCCATTTCAACCATGGCCGACTGATTTTGGGCTCGAATTTGTTCAGCAAACACCGTCGCAGTCCCTATTCTTCATAAGTAGGCCAGGTGGAACGAGTGATACGTTTGGAGATGGAACTGAAAATGAGGACGGTGATGATGTCGACGATGATGAGCAGGAAATTCATCCCCTTCGTCGACGACGCGTCGACCTCGGCGTCCACCGGGTTGTGGTACCGGTGGACATAGGCACCATTAGTTAATTTTTTCCCTTTTTAAGTAGTATATAAAATTTTTAGTTGTAGTTTGTATTTAAATATAAATGTAACCTAATAAATTATATTTTGAGTTTTAATACTGCACATTAATTTCTGCGTGGTAGATATTTAACATTTAATTTTTTTTTCAATCGCTTCTGTTCAAATAATTATTTAGTGAGTCAACAAACATAACCAAATAAAAATAAATATATTTTAAGTTTTTAAAATTTCACATAAAAATATATTTGTTCAATGTAATTATTATTTGCGTTTAAGATGAAGATTTAATTTTTTCGAATCACCATGAAACTTGCGTCCTATGAAACATGAATATGTCATAAATTCGTGTCCTGATAAGCGTGAGATTTCTGAAACATAGGAAAGCCTAATACGCCAGGAATCCTTTCAGTGTTGATCCAAATTCGCGTTCTATAAAATGCGAGTTTCATAATCTATAAATGGTGGTTCATCCAGTAAACCATTATCTGTCTACGTGGTCTGAAGAAAAAAAATTAAAGATTTCGATTTTATTGTAACTACTAATGACAACAAACTACGTATTTGGAAAAAAATTTACAAAGAAATTTCTCGGATATTGTGGTTTGTCGTATTTATAGTTACATTTATATGATGAGTAGATGTTGGTGGGTTACTAGTTATGGTGAGATGATTGTTGGGTGTTTTTTTCCACGACAAACGGCAACAACAAATCACAATATCCAGGAATCCAAGGTCTGTTTGAATGACAGGCAGAGATCTTAACCTTTTGATCGAAGGTGCGAGTTACATATTTTTACGCCTCAATATTAGAGGCTAGGTTAAGACCCCCACTTGTATCCGGAGTCAAAGCCCCTACCATGGTATGCATGTTTAGGGGTGCAATACTAGGCTCCAATAGACCTATAAGCTTGAAGAAGACCATCGGTTCTCTACTAGATAATTCAGCTCTAGAAGTAAGTCGATATCAGCCTCAAATAACGGTCTAGGCTTGAAGAAGAGACACTGTACTTCACGGGTACAATAGACCTCTGAGCTAGAAATAGAGACACTGTGTAATTCACGGGTACAATAGACTTCTGTGCTATAATAATCTACGCTTGTGAAAAAAAGTATGTGATCATGTACTAGAAGATTGTTAAAGTTTGTGATTATTAACTGTTTGAAAATGTAATCGGATGATTTCTACTTTATTTTGGAGTGTGTACACTCGCTAGCCCGTGTTAAAATCAACTATACCAAATCATCTTTTCTAATTTTTTCATCGAAAGAAGTGTAGAAGTAGATTCCATGAAAAAATACAATAGCAGAATAACACGTTATAGTTGGTTTTAGCGTGTTGTTTGTTTCACTATGCAAAGTTATATAATTTAATAAATTCACATTTTGTAAAATCGTATACATTATTATTTTAAAACTCACGTTTGTCAGGACACGAATTTACTGACATGCCAGATTCCTTGTAACTCTCTGCATTCAGAACGCGAATTTATTCTGACCCATCTGTCCTGACTATAAATACCCCGATTAAACGGATGACCATTTCGATGCATCAGTATTCACTCAAAAAATATATAAACGTCTTATTTCTTTTAAAAATGGCAAGAACAGTTGCTGCAATAGTATACTACGACGGTGAGATGATTCCTGATGCCGAAATCGGTGTCGTGTTTCAGTTCAGCAACACTATTTCGCTACAAATTCTGAAGGGAGTAACATTTGAAAGGCTAACGCAAACGATATCGCGGAAGGTTCCAGTTGCTTCTGGAAGGGAAATTTACTCACTAAGGTATTGACTGCCATCTTCGTTAGATTCATTATATTTCGTAATATTCGATGTTCTGGACGATGAAGGTGTACAACTGATGATCGATACCCATACCCAATTTTCCATGGGATGGGACCTTGAGATGTTTGTAACATTTTCTAAACGAAATGTCGCAGGCAACATTGTAGTTCCAAATTGGCTGCGCTCAAATCTTGACTTTGACCCAAATGCTCATAGCCCCACATCAAGTTTGCGATAAGGAATTAACTTACTAAATACGAGCGATAACCATCCAGCATCATCGTCTACATCGAGGCCAAGACATTCTTGCGTCGCCAAGTTTGACTTAGACCTGAACCTGCCACCAACCCAGGAGTCACCGTAAAATCCTTACAGTGGTGGTGTCAGGCCATCGTCCTCTACGATACTGTACTCCCGTGAAGAATTTAATCCATTTGATGATTTTTCATATGGGATGCACTCGACTTATATCCCTACTGTGGGCCTATCATCATCTACTAGGCCGTACTCTCGTGAAGAATTCAATTCGTTCGATGATTTTTCATCTGGGAGGCATTCGACTTATATCCCTACTCTGGGCCGATCATCATCCACTAGGCTATCATACCTTAAAGAGTTTAACCCATCAGATATTGGATATAGGTCGCATCAGTGCTCTCGTGATCAGGTTAGCGGTGCAGTGCATAGTAGGGTACAAGTTGTTGATGAAGTAGAACTATACAGCTTTGACGAGGATAATTCTCATGAAGAACCACTTACGGAGGTCGGGCCAGATGGTGACGAGATGGGTTTATTTTCAGAAGAACCAACAGACCTTGACGAGCCTACCAGTACAGAGGATGATACAGAGAATGAGGTAGAAGAAGATACAAACGATGATAACGAAGCCGAACCTGTGAAAATAATTGCCCAGCGCAGTTATACTACAATAGGTAGTAGCTCATCCTATTACAAACCACCATCCCACTTAACAATAGTGGATATAGAAGGATTTAACGCTATCGAATTTCCAGAATACCCACAGTTGGAGAATTACAATGAACGAAATAAGCGAAAATTACATCATGGAATGGTCTTCAAGACAAAAAACTGGCGATAGCTGCTATTAAGCATTACAGCATATGCAAATCAGTTACTTCCATAGTTAGGAAAATTGAAGCTGACAAATATATTGCAGAATGCCCCCACAAGTATGAGGGATGTCACTAGAGGGTCCGTGTATCACGATTGAATAGGCTGAACAACCTATGGAAGATAACCAAATACAACGGACCTCATACATGCTCCGTCGAAAGCTTGAGTCAAGATCATCTGAACTTAGATGTGCACGTACTTTGTGATCATCTCCTTCCACTCATGAAAGCTAATCCACGTGTATTTGTGTTCGTATGTATAGTTTCCATTAAATCTTAATTCACATATACAGTTAAATACGATAAGGCATGGTATGCAAGATATCGCGCCATCCAACAACTATATGGCCAGTGAGAGGAATCATACAACGAGTTGCAAACATGGCTAAAGCTGATGCAAAAATACAACCCGAGAATAGTCGTGGAACTTGAGATAATGCCATCTTACTACAACGATCGGGTTGTTCTTGGGGAGTGCCAATTTTTTTGCTTTTTTTGGATATTTTCGCAATGCGTTTTGATAAACGCGAGTTACGTTATCCAATTAAAATATTATAGAAAAAGCGGTGCCACATCATCCGAAATACGCATTTCGTTGAACGCATATTTGCAATCCGCTGAACGCATATCTGCAATCCGCGTTCTGTAAAACGCGAATCCTACTTATGTGTGCAAAATAGGGGTATTTTTCCAAATATAGTTCAAATGGGGGTGATTATTAGATTTTTTTCCCAAAAAGAAATATTGAAACAATAAAGCCACTTTTTGGAGCATCTCTTTTTGGGCAAATTTACTAAAATATTTCTCCTTAATTTTTTTTTTCACAAGTATGGTACAGATTAAATTATTTTCAGAAATATACTATTTTTTACAATAAAAGTAAAGATGATAGTAAATTAATTTTTAATTATTGCACTATTTGAAGATGAAGGTTGCTAGTACCGTTTTTAATTGTTGCATTGTTCAAAGACTGTGCCTTTTGCTTTCATCTTTGAATTTTTTATTCGATTTTATCCAATTACTATCTATAGACAGTAGCAAATAGTGTCATCTTCAAAATTACTGTAAAAAATAATATTTTAAAAAAAATTGAATTTTATTATATTTAGGAAAGAAAATAAATAAAAGACAATAATTATGTTAATTCTGGTCCTTTTTGTATTTATCGGTTCAATAGTTTAGTTGACCATGGCGAATCTAAGCCATAAAATAAGACCTCAAGACCCATACGCCACCGACTCGTAGTTCACAATGAATTCTTTACTGTCCAACTAAATTTAATAAATACAACTAGTACTACTACTACCTGATTCCCCTTCTAGAATTATGAAATGGTTGATCCTTGGGCTTCGACCTATATACATAGATATTGCTTCTTTCTCTGAAAATTACCCACAAAATATTTCTCATATTTAGCAGCAGTTGAACAAAGTTACATCTATGGCAGTCATCAAAGTTCATGGATACCCTTTGTCAAATGCCACTCAGAGAGTCCTTGCTTGCCTTTACGAGAAAGATGTTGAGTTTCAGTTTGTTCATGTAGATCTGGGAGCTGGGGAACATAAATCCCAAAACTTCCTTGCCCTCAACGTAAGTATATCGATTACTGATCTCTCTTTTCTTTCCACTAAACCCATTTATGATCTAACGTTTCTCATCTGGTTGGTTGCTGCTGCAGCCATTCGGTCAAGTTCCAGCTTTTGAAGAAGGAGACTTGAAGCTCTTTGGTAATGTTTTATTATAAGCAGCAAAAGAAAAGCCCCTTGAAAGTTGAAAACTTTGGTAATTTTTGTAACTTTTATCATGCAGAATCAAGGGCAATCACTCGATATATCGCCCAACAATACTCTGATAAGGGGACTCAACTGTTATTGCCGGGCTCTAACAAGACTATGGCGGTTCTTCAACTGTGGAAGGAAGTTGAAGCTCAGCAGTTCGAACCTCCATCCACGAAGCTAGTCTACGAGCTGTGTATCAAGCCCCTCTTTGGGATGACTACCGACACCGCAGTTGCGGAGGAAAACGAAGGTAAGCTTGCCAAAGTTTTGGATGTGTACGAGGCTCGATTGTCTGAGTCGAAGTACTTGGCATGTGAGCAATTCACCTTGGCGGATTTGCAGCACCTGCCTAATGTTCGGTATTTGATGGGGAGCTCAGCCAAGAAGCTGTTTGATTCACGGCCGCATGTTAGTGCTTGGGTGGCTGATATCTCGGCCAGGCCATCTTGGACCAAGGTCCAGGATGTGCTGAAACCGAAACAGTAAAGATTTCTGGATGCAATGAATAAAGAGGAGAGTGATGCAATGGTGGTTGAATTTTGGTTTCACTGGTTGTGTGCTTGTGTCTCTTAATTTGCCTTGGATCTTGGAGTCCAAGGTGTTGAAGTTTGTGTACCATCTGTTGTGAAATTATAAACTTAAGCTACAATTTGCTTCGGCTTTTAATACAAGTTTGAGCTCAAATATAATTAATTGATTTTAATTAATATAGATAAATGAATTTAATCCAAAGGGCTCAATTAATTTAACATTCTTTAAATTTTGCTTTTCTAAATAATTTAAAAATATTTCTATTAAATTTAAACAAAATAATTTTATGAATATAAAATTAGATTAAGTCAACACAAGTAAAATTATGAAATTTTGGCTCAATAAATACATTGGTCCTTGGACTTGGTAATTATTATAAAATTGACCCTTCAACTTTTATTTATAATTAAATAAATATTTGTTTAATAAAAAATTATTACGAGTACCTTAATATATTTTATTCAATAAAAAACTACTTTTATTTAACAATTTTTTTTGAAATGTCCTTTAATGTGGACCACCAAGAAAGTGATGATACATGTCAGATGCTACATTAGTTAATTTTAAAAATTAAATTATTCTAAACATTAAATTACATATTGGTATGGGGAAACTTGAATCCAGGATACCCTCTAAACTAACCACTAATCAAGTAGTTGACAATTTTATAAAATTATAGTGTGATTACATGACAATATTTGTTAATTAATCTTAATTAAGTTTAATAATTAAATATATTTAAGTTAAATCAATGTCATATTCGTCAATAAAAATGAAAAAAAAAATTGAACATCGGAGATGATTTAACCAAGAACTCTTTGAATAAAAGGTCCATATCTTGTTTGTCAAAAACAAATATTTAAGTTAAATCACAAGTACAACCTTAAAATCTCAAAATATTACTACTAAGATTTGAACATAGAATCCCTATGAAAGGAGTCTAACATTAAACCACTGAACCAAAATAATATTTCGGAGATGATTCGGCAAAGTCTGTTGAAAAAGCTGTACTTGCAGCCAAGCATTTGAAATCAAATCCATTGGCTTGTTCTTCTCCATTCCGCATGCAAAAAAAAAAAAATCCTGAATTCATGACATCAACAAATAGCCAATATATGAAAATTGCAGACATTTTAGATAAGAACATTCTTCCCCCCACAACCATGTACTTTTAATCTTAGACTTTGCAGAGGAACTGAAGCTAAACCCTGCATATATATTGAACTATACATCTATGCCCCAGGCCTTAGCATGGAATTCATAATACACACTGTATATACATGAAATGCAAGTTGCAGTGGTACTAATTTGGTGCCTAAAATCACCAATGCTTAATCAATACAATCAAAGTAAACTGATATTTACTAGCAAATGTTGATGAATAAAGATAAAAACATCACAATACCCTTGATACACACTCAACAATTCAGGTAATGAATTATAAAGTTGATTTAGATATATTATTTTGAAGTTATACACATTTTTGTTACCATTTATCAACTCATTCATAGAGTATATACATACGAGTCCATTTCAAATTAGTTATTTATTCTGTTATTGTTACTGAGTTGATACTCTCTCAACTTGGTTATTTTGCACAGGTAATGATCTTAGTTTTTTTGTTTTATTTTAGGAAATATGAATGGTGATAAATTATTTTGTAAAGTAAAAATGTTTTAACAATGCTTTAGAAGTGGTTAGAAAATTCCGACGACTTCATGCAAGCAAGAGAAGGAAAGTCGTCTGAAAATACCGACGACTTCAAGCAACCATTTTCAAATTAAATATTTTTCCCAAATCTACACTTCCTGACACCTTCCACCGTCACTTTTTCTCTCTAAATAATGAAATAAAGAAACACCCACCCTACTTCGTGAAATAAAAAATCCAATTTTTTATAATTTTTTTAAAAACTATATAGATTAGACCATACGTATAGCTTTTCAAAAGGGTCAAAGGGCATTGGTAAGCGGTAATTGGCAGTACACTGAGAACTCTATTGTGTAAATTCATGTATAAATCCAAATTTTTATAAGATGATTTGCAAAAGCAGATTTTAATGCAAAAAGTATTTTGCACACAAAAAATATGGAAGGGAGTTGCCTTAGAATTTGAAGCATTTTAACAGCCACTCAAGCGAAAAGCATTGTCTTGATGATGAGACAGAGAGTGCAAGCGACGGTGCTTTCTTGATTTGTTGACTGAGCAATTTCTTCCAACTTCTTCCAAGTTTACTCCATTCCTCGCCTGACATCACGGACACTCCCTTTGTGCAAATCACAGAACGTTACAGTTTAGCGGCAGTTGTAGCCACAGACTCAGCAAGCTCTTCCAGGAGCTCCTTCTGCTCCATAGATGCACAAGCCTACAAGACGCAAGAATTTGCAGTACAATTTCAACCATATTCCTGTATGGAACCTTATTCGATTTTTTCTAGTTTGATATTGAGATAGATACATGTTCATGCAAAATATTGGGAAAAGAGAGGGATAATGAAAGCATAAATAGAGGTATAAAAAGTACCTGAACTGCATTCTCAATATCACCTTCAAGAAAAGATGTAAGCTCATAGTTCATCTTTAGCCGGTGGTCGGTAACCCTACTGTCCTGATAAAAGGTAGCAACATGATCCTTGTCAGATCCCACAACTGATTTGCAATCAGCAATAAACCAGTAATTCCATAAGCAAAATATATACATGTTAAAGACTCAAAGACAACCTCAACATATCTAATCTCTTCTATAAATTATGCAACTTTAGTCCAAATATTCTTACATGTTATTATAAGAGGGTGAATATGTTATATCATGTTAACTAAAAGCAACATAGAAGAAGTTTTGGACCTTGTAATCGTAGGTTCGAATCTTATCAGCACGAGCTCCTGTACCAACCTGCATATAAAGACATATGCGACACAAACATAAGTCATTTCAATCTGGTCCCAAATGTTTACAACCAGGAAGGAAAAATAACAATCACAGAAGAGGAAATCACATTTTGAAGAAAACAAATACACAACCAGAATCAGCATATTTTCTATGCCAGTCTGTCACAACTCCAAATATGAACCAACAAACAAGAGAAAGGGCAAAACAATGACCTTATAATGATGCCACTGTGTCACATAAGTGAGCATGATACATGGAAGACTTGCAAAAGATTCCCATAGATTCTCTTAACAATTATTGTAATGCTTAGTTTATGGTATGTGTTAACTGTTACATAACAACTCAAAGTTAATAATGATGATGATGATCAGCCAAGAATTACCATAGTACCATTGGACACACCATAGATATTAATTTGTACTTAAATTGGAGGTATGGGAGTGGAATGGGGGTGCTTGAAGCTGAACATGAAAAGTCATCGACATTAACCCCCATGAAACTGCCGCTCGTGTAACAAGCATACCAATGTTGTACCTGTGATTTCCGTTGATTCCTTACCAACTCTTGCTGCTCCCTTACTTTTATTTCATACCTGAAAGGATGAAATAGATCATAAGGAATAGACCAAAATCGAAGATATAAACTACTTTTGAGAAAATACGAAAGCAAGGATACTGATTACTTATCTCTGATAATAATTTATAATTACTGATTAAAATAAATAGCACTGAAAACAACAAAAACAAAGACTACGAAAGCAGTATATAGTTAAGTTATGCCTCACAGTTTAGCTCGTAGCAGCTGCAAAGCTCGATTCTTGTTCTGAAGTTGGGTCCTTTCTTCGGTACAGAAGATGCGAATCCGAGTTGGTTTGTGGAAGAGATCAACCGCTGTCTCCACCTTGTTGACATTCTGGCCTGCACAGTAACTAAGCATAAAGAACCCCAAAAATTGGGGAAAGGGAAATGAGACATGAAAAACTGCAGATTCACTTGAACATAATTAAATCCATGTTATATGCATTTATACCTCCAGCACCACCAGATCTTGCAGTTGTGAGTTCAATATCTTTTGGATCAATTTCCACCTCAACTTCATCAGCCTAAGCCAAAATTCATCTCAATCACAAGTGAGCTCAAATGAAGGAGAATAAAAAATAAGTTTCTGAATCAGACATTGAATGCAGCGGCTAAAATGCAATCTAATGTTTTGTTAAACAAAGGCTTGTAATACGCATTCAAAAAGCTAAATTAATTGATACTAATTCCTAGACTCGAAACAAAATTGAGATGACATCTTTCACACAAGATGTCTCAAGTCAAATATGAATCAGGTCTGTAATGTAATCTACCTCAGGCATGATGGCTACAGTTGCTGTAGAAGTGTGGACACGGCCCTGTGTTTCCGTTTGAGGGACACGTTGAACCCTATGAACACCTGATTCATATTTCAATTTGCTGCAGACACGACTCCCTTTGACCTCTATCACGCAGGTTTTGAATCCTCCTTTTTCAGCCTTTAAAATACCAGAAATTTGACAGCCATATCAAGAACAATAGCATGGATATTTTGCTGCTCTTGAAAAACAGTAAGTATGAGCTAGAAATACTTGTACACAATTTTAACTAAAACTTTCTGGCAATAAGTACTAAAAGTCATATTAACTATCAGTTGTGGACTTGTGGTCGGTAGGATAGTAATGGATGAGTAGCTAATGGCACCCACATATTTTAGCAAGTTTCTAAAACGAATGAACGTTTAATGTCACTGCAGTAGTACATACCTCAGAGCATGAAATTAGGGTGGATTTCCAAGAGTTCCGCTCACTGTACTTCTGATACATTCTGACCTGGATATTGATACAGAGGAAGATATGTTTAAAAAAGCAAGGTTAGCTAATTTCTAGTCAACATATTGCAGAAAAATATACAGGTCAAAACAAGAATCAAAATGTATCATTCGCCTAGTTCCATAAGCTGGTGACTCTGAAAATAAGTAAAAGCAGAAATTAAATGGTTTGATTGGTTTCCTGTTTCAACCCCAGAATTTTTAAAAATTTCCATGTCATAAAGATAATAGCTGCTTTTAGATCACCTTAAAATATTCCAAGCCATAAATCTGAAAGGATAAAATAAACATGTACCTAAAAGATCACCTGCCCATATTCCAGCCTCATCACCACCGGTACCAGCCCTCACTGGAATAAAGACAAGCATAGTTCATTAAAGTAGGAATGGGAAGGAAAATTTCATTAGATGATGCATCTAAAACTATCATCCATGTCACATGGGAAGTACAACTTGTATGAAGACCAATGGCTCAAGTAGATAGAAATATTAGACTGAGAGGAATGGATTTCTGACATGGACTACTGCTCAAAATGCAGCACACTGTGAAGTATAGTAAAGTACAGCCTGAATCCTGTCTGACCTAGAAATTCTGTCACATAATTACCTTCTCGATAAGATTAAGAAAGATGATATAATTACCTTCAAGCATTATATTTCTTGCATCAAGAGGATCACTGGGAAGCAGCAGCACCTGCCGACATAGAAGCAATATAGTAGTTTGAGAGAGTCAAAGCAAAAATAGCATAATCAGCAATAACAAGACATATTACACTATAAGGCTCAATATTGATTAATTCTCATCAATATACTGATAATAAATTATGCAATCAGTTATCAGTATCAATTTCATTCCAAACTGTTGAAACCCAATCAATGTAACTATTTTGTAATGCGAAGAAAAGTGATCAAAACTTCTTTCATGCACTTGACTACGTAGACAATGGACACAAAGTTATTCTATCGGAGAGTGGCTCCTAGATATGGAAAAATAATTATAGGGGCAGTGAGATATGACTTAAGGTGGTGGGCGAAAACCTTAAGCTTCTCCTCAAGCTCTTTCAGTTGATCAGTTGACCAGATAAACAGCCGATTTCAGATGCTATCATCTCAGCCATACCTTCATCTGTACCATCCTCTTCCGATAAAGCTACAAAAAGAATAATTACAAAAATAAGAAAAAGAATTGACTAGCTTTTATCTTATAGAAAAAACTTCTCAAAAAAATCTTATAGCAAAAAACATTTTAAAGGAGATGATCATCAATATTACCTTTGGCCTCCTCTAACTGATTCTCACAACCCTTAAATCTCCTGAATGTTGATGATCATCTCCTTTAAAATGTTTATGGTATTCAGTGGAAACTCTAATTAGCAATGAAAGAGGAAGCAAGATGAAATCCAGTACCTCGTCAAGTTCTGCCACAGATTGAGCCAGTTTTTGGTATTCAGTGGGATTTGAGACAACATCTGGATCAGCAAGCCTAACCTACAGTGTCATTGTTTAGAGAAACAGAAACTTAAATAAACAATTGAATTGAGAGACTATAAATGGCATAGAGAACAATATTTTCAAGCTTAAGGTAGAGAAACCTTGGACAGATAGTTTTACTCCCAAATCATTCATTAAGACAATCATCACCACATTTAGAAACATTACAAACAGATGATGCCAAAAACGAAAATTGCCTAAAGTATAAGTGATAGTTTAGCCAACAATGGCTGAACAATTTTTCATTTTATGAAAATGCATGGTTTGGCCAATTCGGATTTCCATGTCTTTTACGTTTTGGCAAAGTTTGTCACATTAATACTGGATTAACCTAGTTGACTCTCAGAACAGTTTTCATTCTCTGCAGGGCAAACCTACAGAAACCATGCCTAATTTAGATTCCAAAAACTAAATAAACATCAGGTCAATCAATTTTACTAAAACACTCTCATTTTTCAAATAATTGAAACTTATTTAACAAGAAAATGAAGAGAAATTAAGAACTCTACCGATAATTCCTTCCACGTCTTTTCCGCATATTCCAGCTTCGTTATCAGGTACGACTCCTGCAAAAAAAAATCAATCAAAAAGAGAAAAACGAAACCAACAAAAGCTTATCTTGAGCGAAATCTCAGATCTGCTTCCCTCAATTTAAAACTACATAGTTTTTTTTTTCAAACGCACCGCCATACAAACGATTCTCGAAGCTCTGAACGTAGGCCAAGGTCTGGCCAGCCTCAAACATCTCGTCTGAGGAGTAAAACGGCGTCGAACAGGGAAGTGACTGAAAGTAGTAGTGAAAACTCGAGGTGTAGAGCTCATTGCAACGCAGTTCATGGCTGCGGTTTGCTGCTAATGTAACTTTCAGAGATAAATCCAATGTTTGAATAACAATGACTGTCTGTGGCGGATAAAATGTGAAGAGAACGAGAGGGGTTGGAGGGCGTGACCGAGGGGCTAAGGAAAAGACACGTTGCCTTCACCCGAAACTCAACCAGACCCTGAACTGATAACGTTCCACGCTTTTACCAAATATCTCACGTGTGAAAATAATACCAATTGGTTTTTCTTGGATTTCGCAAGGACTTTTAAAACAATACTGATAATAAATATTATGTTAATAATAATTAAAAATTATTAGTATTTAAACAGGGTAATTATTTTATGCACAAGGTTTTAGTTTAAGGACTCCGTTAAGGTTTAAGTATTTAAGTGTAGTAGTTTTAAATTTAGGGTTATTGGTAGAATTTTAGGTTTGGGTTAAAATTTAGGGTTTATTGGTTAAAACTTAAATCTCTAATTATATTACTCTAAAATTTAAACCCTAAATTTTAACCATAAACCCTAAATGCTAAACCCGTGCACTAAATTCCTTAAACTCTAAACCCCAAACTAAAACCTTAAACCCTAAAATTAAGACGCTTGTAGAAACAAAAGTTTTCAGCGTTTGTGTATAAGATGATAATCCTTAAAAAGGAAATTATTCAATGCACAAGAGATTTGTGGAAACTTTGTTTCAACAAGCTTTTTAGTTTTAGGGTTTAGGGATTTCATTTAAGGTTTAGCATTTAGGGGTTTAAGGGTAAGAGTTTTGAATTTAGGGGACGTCGTTAAAATTTAGTGTTTGGGGTTAAAATTTAGTATTTATATGTTAAAACTTAAATCCCTACCATATTACTCTAAAAACTAAATTCTAACCCTAAATTATAACCATAAACCCTAATTTTTAAACTCCTACACTTAAACCTCTAAACCCCCAAATTGTGTTCATAAACCCCAAAATTAAAGTACTTGTAAAAAAATTTCGTTTTCACGGTCGATGCTTAGATATTTTTCCTTTAAAAAATTGGACATAAATTAATAAATTTCAAACAATCGTTCCTCAATTAAAAATATTTTAGAACTTCAAACTCAAATATAGACCTCATGATTTTTTTAACATCTCTTTTACTTTACTTTTTAATCCTTTTTGAACATTCAACATTTTTTATCTGTCAATCCCAATGATTTTCATCCCACTTCTTGTCTAATTACTAAAAAAATTAGTAGAATCGACTCATATTTTCCATCTATATATGTATTGTCGTGTTAACATAAATTTAACTCTTATTTTAATTAATTTAAGCATAACAACTTGTTATATTATTTTTATTAATCATATCAAATTTAAATATAAAATTTTGTTCATTCACATTTTATAATATAACTCATTAAAAACTCTAGCAACTCTCTCTCTTGTCTAGTCAATCGTCTATCATTGCTTTTTTTTTCCTTTTTTTTTGTTTGACCAACGGTAGCATTAAATTTAGTGTTGGTCGTTAATCGTCGGTGACTAATATTCTCGTTTGCTTTCTTATATCCCATTATTGTTTTTCTTTTTTCTTTTTTCTTTGTTATTGTTCGAGTTTTAATAGGATTCTCTTTGTTTTGTTTTCCTATTCTTTGCACATCTTACTGCGATTTGATGTCTTTGTGACACGCTTTCTTTGTCTTATGACACATTTTATGTCTACTGTTATGAACATTTGGTGCTTGTACAAAAATTCTTGTGACGCCAGTTCCTGATTTGGGATTATTGGTGGTCAAGGACAGCTTGATCATCTTTTGTAATTGTAAACCGATGTAATCATAATTTTGTAGCGGATCAGCCTACAAGATTATTTGTTTCGCTCATCTCTCTTATATCACCTTTTATGCGTCTCGTTGGATAGAGATTAGAAGATTTTATAACGATTTTGGGGTTTCTATGATCTTAATTTCAATGTTCATTGCGCTTTGAGTTTTAACACTGTGATTAACTCAATTTCAACACTGTGATTACAGGGAAGGACTTCAAACTTATTATTGCAATCACTCATTTTCACTTGTAAATATATTAATATTGCATGTATATTTATTATATGAATGTTACTAATATAAGGTGATGTGTACATGTATAAGCTATGTATACGTATTAGGGGTGTATGTATGTCGCGTATGTATCTAGGGTATAAGCGTATATAGATGTTATGTTAATTATATGTATGATTATACGTACGTATACTAGAATATTATATTAATTAATGATCGTATAATATAAGTATATATTTTCGTATGTATATGTATTGCTGTTATTATTATTGGGCTGACAAAATGAAAAAAATTAAATATATTAAACCCAAATAAAAAATTACAGTCCAATTACAAATCCAATTACAAGGCCCGTTTGGCCCAAATCTGAATCCCATTTAATTACAATGTGCAGGTAACTGTGGGCCGTTGGATCAAGATATGATCCAACGGCCACGATGCAACCAAGGTCAAAAATATTTGCCAGGCGCGTATTCTACACGTATGGACCGTTCGAGTGCCACGCGCGCGTGTGGTCCACGCGTGGTCGCTTTAACATCCCACGCGCGCGTAAGATCCACGCGTTCTGACTCCTCGACTGCGGAGCTCCACGTGGCGAAATCTGAGGCCGTCTCATCAGATCGAGGCTTCATCCAAGCCGTTCGTCCTTCAAGCCATCTCGATCGTTAGATCAGATCTGATCTAACGGCCGAGAACACGTCTGACCGCTGGCAGAATGCCCATACCGCCACCGCGCCGATATGCAGTCCCCGTGTTCAGAGTATGCCAAAGACAACAAGCAAAGTGTCAGTTCAGATCTGGAAAAGAAGATACAATTTGCAACAAAAACAGAGGCAATAATATATATGAGAGGGGAATTTTGTAACGGGGAGATAGATACAGAACAGGAGGTAAAAAAAAGAAAAAAAACGGAGATCTTGTAATACAAAAAAAAATCTGGAAGTTGTAAACATCCAAGATAATCAAAAAGAAAGTCCAGTGGTAAATTTTTTTGTCTCTTTTTCTTATTTATTTTCTTTACATACATATATGAAAATAGAAAAAAAAAACAGAAACAAAAAGAAGGAAAGTAGTCTTACCGGCGTTGTCTGTGGGTCTTCCCTTCCTCTGACAAGCCTTTCGGCTTCTACAAGCCAGATCTGGTGAACTAAAGGGAGGGGAAGACCCCTTGTGGTTTTGTTTTGGTCTAAAAAAAATATTTTTGGTTCGTATTTCCTAGATCTAGGGTAAAAAAGGGGGTATCCTCTGAATCCAACCACGGATTCATGTTGAGGATGAAGTAGTGGTCATTTTGGTGTCTTTTGAGGCTCACGGCCGCGCCGGTTAGCGCGGCCGGCGGTGGAGAGAATACGTGGTCGCCGCCCGGTCTGGGTATTGTAAGAACAAAGCGAGAGAAAAAGATGAACCTAAGCTATTCGGCGAAAAATGAAACAAATGGCCAAAAATTTGATTTCGGCCTTAAAGGGGGCTTTTATAGTTGTTTTTATTTTGCTAAATGGGTAAATTACACACTTAATCCCACCGCGTTTTCAATATTTTCATTTTTGTCTTGCCGCATGGTATAATCACGATCCAGTCCCCCGAAGTTTTCAAAAGGTCACAATTTAGTCCCTAAATTACACCGAATCGATTTCGAATGGTAAAATTACGCCTTAACCATCCCGCGTTTTTGAATTTTTCACTTTGGGTCCGCCCCTTGGTCTAATTACATTCTGGTCCTTTTAGGTTTTGTTTGTTTCGCAATTTCGTCCCCAAATTACATATTATTGTTCTTTAATTTACGCCACTTGACTTTTGTTTTTCTTTCATTTTGATCATATTTTCTTTGTAAATATTATTGTTCGTATTATAATCGTATATGTTGATATTATTTTATTTCATGTCCTCGTATATGACTCGTATTTCATGTTTGCATATATATGTGTTAAGTATGATATTCATGTTTTTTTATCGATTATTCGTATTAAAGCATGTTATGTTCTAGTTAATTCGTAAAAAAGTATGTTTTTGTATTTTTATACGTATTGCACGTTTCCTTGGCTTTTAGGTTACGTGTTAATGTGTTTTCTTTCACGTATAATATATTGTTCATATATGTTAAAATATATTTTATTAATAGCATGTATATTTTTAATATTTGTCCGTCTACATATAACGTAATTATTCCTGCATTGTTGTTCTAATTTGTTAAAGTTGTTTTTATTTACCATTTAGAATAATATATATTATGCATGTTTTAATCTAGTATATCATTTATTAGATTAGTATTTTATTATGTGAATATTCACCGTCTTCAAGTTATCTGTTATATTTTTTATTTTCGCCCATCGAGATTGCATATGATTTATAAATTGTTAATGCGGTGTCCTTTTATCCGAACGTAAGCGGGGCGATATCAAGCGTAGTGATAGTGGTTGGCGTTTATTCTCGGGTAACGGGACCTTAAAATATATTCGCAATTATGACCGAATTTTAAAATAATCGTCACTCTAATCCGGGAAATCCAATATTAATAAAGCGGTAATTATTAAAGTACCAATCTTGGGCGGTGTGGGGTGCTAATCCTTCCCCATCCGTAATCGACTCTCCCGAACCCCGTCTGTTTGAATCTCGGTTTTATGGTGTCCGCCTACCTAAGTGGCGGTGGCGACTCCATTTTTATAAGGTTTTTGTAAACCCCACAGAATAAATATTTTATATCCAAACACCTTTCAAAAACATCCTTCGAAAACCCATCGTTTTTATTTTAGCGATAAAAAAAAAGAGACATCGCTACAGATGGTGACTCCGCTGGGGACAATTTTTGTTTTTTTTTTAAAAAAAAACAAATGAGAGTCAAGCTTTTAAAATAATTACCGCTTTACTAATATTGGAAGTTCCGGATTAAAGTGACTATTAAATTAACATTTGGTCATAATTGCGCGTTTATTTTAACGCATTTAAAATATGGCATATAAACCCGTTTTTTTAAATGGGGGGAAAACGCTAATGCTTTCGTGGAGATATCGTTTCTCCGTATGGGCCTAGCAAGTACCTTCGGGGCTCGAGTACCTTATGCTTTCGTAAGGATATCGTTCCTTCAGATGCAGGCATAAGCGAATGGGTCCCCCGAATTGAACCCGGTTGAAAGGAGCCTATAATGGGTGATGATCGGGGCCTTGCTACCCTTAGTAGGGGACAGCAAGGACAATTCGGGTACCTCCTAGCACCAACACTGCATGTAGAGAACATAGAAACCTACCTGTTAGAGCCATGCGGATAACCTTAGGTTTTAGACGGGATAAATAGGGTTGTTTTTGTGTGTTTATTTGCATTTAATTTTGTCATTTTATTTATATATTTATCAATTTCATCCGGTATGACTTGTTTTCTTTTCGCTTTTTGTTCTTTTCTCATACATCATTGCATTTGCATCGCATAAAGGTCTTGGATCGAGTGGTTTGCCTGATCGTAAAGTCTTTCACCATGGAAAATAGGTGTCTTAGGAAAGAAGAGCTTAATTTGTCATCGAGGCATTGGTCGAGGTCAACCAGAAAATCCAAGGGGACGATCGCTTAACGAACGCGTAATAGCTGGATACACCTATGCGAGTCTCCAATGTAACGACTTGTGGGATCTTCAAAGCATTTGGGAAAGATGAGACCGAAGGCTACAAGACTTATTTAGCGATAGTTATGGCGACATCGCGCAGCTATTATATGTTCGGATTAACCACCCCTACTCCGAGCTATAGTCCGTTTCGGAATCGGCTTTTTGTCGCTTCACCTTCAATGGCAGGACATGATGCCTACGGTAGAAGAGTACACTCGCTTTACTTAACCAGAAAAATATTCAGAAGATTGGATCTACGCGAAGCCTCAAGGAATCAATTACATCGCTAAACTCAAAACCTTTGCGGGAATGAGTGACGATTGGGTTAGTGGCCTCCTTCAAATCCGAGGAGATAATACAAGATTTGCATGGGAAAGTATTCGGGACATCATATCAACACATCCGACGAGGCAAAGAAAATGGACTTATTCGCTTTAGGAATATATGGCTTGGTGATCTTTCCAGTAGTACTGGGAACATTGACATAGCCATTCGGATTTGTTTGAGCGGGTGAAACGGAAAGCAAACCGGTACCAGCAATCTTGGTCGAGACTTTCATTTCCTTAAACGCTAGCCGTAAACATGAAGAAGGGCGTTTTCGAGGCTGCGCACAACTATTACAAGTATGGATCCGAGTCACATGTGGAAGACGCCGACGCTGGTCCGCCGGGGATATCCTTCCAAGGTTTTTCGCCTTTACGAGAATACTTAGCAAAGGAATGGCGAGAAGATTTAAAAACAAAAATGTGGACCCGATTTCTTCAGAACATTCAAGATAAAGACATAGCATGGAGGGTCCCATGGCTCGGTAAAGTTAATTATTTTCTATACTGATTGTGGTGACTTCAACCGGGCTGATGATGTTAGGATTACATGGAGAGGATCGCTTGTGCTCCACTTTTAGTGTCTCGGCGAGTTCGGATCACGGCAGTTCATTCCCAATACCGCCGGATTAAGCCAAACCGAATTTCTTTTCAAAGGAGAATTCAAAGGAAAAATTCGGACCATCATGAGGGCACGGGATCATTGTTATCGGATCGGGGTGGAAGGAGATACCGAGCACATGACTACCCCAGATTACGATCTTTGGAGACGTTTAAGGGTTAATAATGTGATTCCCGAACCGATCAAGGACCAACAGTGTCACTCAAGAGCTTACAAGGGTGGTACCGTCGAAGCCGATATCTTAAGGAGTGAACTCGAGGAAGTTAAAAGAAAATGGACATCCAATGGACCCAACATGCGGCGAGCTCTATAAAGCAAGCTTAGAAGTTGACGAGCGGGATGGGATCATTAGGCAACTGAAGAAATTAAATCCAGATTTGAGTGACAAGAATACTCTTTATCAAAAAGATGCCCTCCTATTACAGGCAAAAATACAAAGGGCGGTCGAGTCGGTTCATAGTGTGGAAAGAGAAAGAATGAACGGCATCCGTTTGGTGGAAGAAGAACGAGAAATTAACAAAAGAGCGATCGAGAAAGAGATTGAAAGCTACCGTTTGGCTATGGAGAAAGAAAAACGGTCCGCCAAGAAGGCCATTGATCAAGAGAGAGAAAGATTCAGACAAGAAATTAGCAAAGGAAAACAGGCTATTCATCATGAGAGAGAAAGTGTCGCCGTATGGAAAAGAAAATCCATGAGTAGTCGAAATAGACTGTTAGAGCTGCAGAAACTGTACGATGACACTATTCAAAGTTTGGGGCATAGCCAAAGTCAAAATGATGAATTAAAAGGGAAAGTAGCGGAAGTCGAACACTCACTTCGAATGTATCGCCCACAGAATAATTTACCGAGCTGCAAGAAAGAGAACCTTGAAGTGGGTGTGTTACAAGCACAAATCGGGTCCTCAAGCGGTTGTGGAGGATTACAAGGAAAGAATTAATGTGTTCGAGGAAGCTGCAGCGGAGGGGGACACCTATTGGCGTAAGAGATTACGCGTATTTGCTCGAATGGTACAGATGAGAGACCAAGACTACGCAAATCTAATGGTGGACATACAATGAGTCGCTGGACATATAAATGATTTAGTTGTCGATTTGAGACACTCCGACCTTTTATAGCCCCGGGAATGGAAGAAGCTCCTAGGTTCCTCAAGCTGCTCAAGGCAATTGGAAAGTTAGGAGATAGAGCTAGAGTCTATCTATAGGACTCTGTGTTATAATTAGATCTGTTGTACTATGGATCTTTACTTTGTAACCCGAATTTTGTTGTAATCAAGACCCTTTAATTCCCGTAGAAGTAATTCAAAAGGGTGATTACCAGCGGAATCAGTACCTTGTCTGCATGCATTCTTGCATTTGCATCATAACATTTGCATCATTGTACATGCATTTATTTTTTACAACCATATTAACAATATGAATATTATGGCATTGTATGTAGTTAACCCGCAATCATTCATCACCTATACTTTACCCGGCTACAAAGAAAGCTCATGGAAGAAAGAATAATCAATCTAGAAAGAGGGCAAAGAGAGCTCGAGACAAGGCTTGAAGAGGCCCAGAGAAGCCTTAGTGATCAGATTGCGTAGTCACAAACATCTATAGTTTCTGACATAACTGCATTACTGGCAAGAAGTCTTGGAAAACGAGTAGAAGGAGAAAATGTTCAAGAACCGGAAGGTACCCCAGCTCACTACAAGGTTCAACCAACTGCACCAAACCAGGCTAGGAAGGTGTATATTGACCCTGCAGGAATGTCTTCCAGCTTTCAAATAGGGGCTCCTCAGACTCAACCGCTCGATACTGAAGCACTTTATGAAGAAGAAGTGCCGGACCTGAATATGGTCGAAAGAATTAGGAATGAGGTAGAGAAAAAATGGGAAGAAAGATTTCGCCTCATGGAAGAAAAATTTAAAGCGTTACAATCAAATGAAGAATCAGGAAACGACGCTAGCGACCTAAGTCTGATGTCCGATCTTGTCTTGCCGCCAAAATTCAAAACGACGGAGTTCGATAAATATGACGGAACCACATATCCTTCTGCACACATAACAATGTATTGTAGAAAAATGGCGACTTACCATAAAGATGAAAAGCTACTGATCCACTGTTTCCAGGATAGTCTAACTGGAGCGGCATTACGTTGGTATACTCAGTTAAGCAAAGCAAATGTCAAGACATGGAAAGATTTGTCTAAAGCATTTTCCGAGCAATACAAACATGTAACAGACATGATCCCTAGCAGAATCATGTTAGAAAATATGGGGCAAAAGTCCAATGAAAGCCTGCGACAATATGCCCAGAGGTGGAGAGAAGTGGCCGCCCAAATCCAGCCACCTATCCCGGAGCATGAAATCACGCCATTATTTGTCAATACTCTGAAAGGGGCACTCCGCCTCATTAATAACACAACACAGTGTTTCGCCGACTTGATCAGGACTGGGGAGTCTCTCGAACTGGCAATTAAGAGCGGTAAAATTAATGGTGGGGAAGGGTCTCGAAAGTACAACAAGAGAAATGAAGTAAACACCACCAGCACCTATACCGCCCCGAAGAACTTCACAGTCTCACAGCCACAAGCACCTGTGGGAAAAACACAAAATTTGAATCAAAGAGATGAGAGAGTCACCAGAAAGGATAAAGAGAAGAGAACTTTCACTCCCCTACCTGTTTCATACTTAGAGCTTTATTCCCAGTTGTATGAAGCAGACTTGGTCCGACCATACATCGTTAATCCTGTCAATCCACCCTTCCCGCCTTGGTATAATCCAAGCACGCATTCCGACTATCACGGCGGTACCCCTAGACATCCCACTGAGAACTGTCTTGCCTTCAAAAAGCTTGTGCAGAACTTAATCGATTCTGGGATATTGAAGTTTGAGGAGCCGAGTGTAGCCAACAACCCGCTACCTAATCATGGGAGCAGAGGGGTAAACGTCATAGAAGAATGCTTTACCAGGAGGATAAAGGATGACGTGTCATAAATCAAGTCTCCTTTACGGTGGGTATTTCAACAATTATGCATGGCTCGTGTGATCAACAAAGGCATGATAATAAGACAGAAGGAATGTGGAAAGTATTGCGAATTCCATCAGACCGAAGGGCATGATATCTAAGAATGTGAAGAGTTCAAGAAATTGGTGCAGAAGTTGATGAATAAAAAACAAATTGAATTCTTTGAGGAACCCATGGGGAAGGGATCAGACGTGCACATGACAGATAGCCCCAAAACTAGATACGGGAAGGATAGACCTTTTATCATCTCTCCCAGGATAGGGAATGCAGGTGTCTCCCAAGGAGAAACCAGCAAGATAAATCCCAAGATCGTCATTTCAGCACCATCCCCATTCCCATTCAAAGACATGCGACAAATTCCCGGAATTATTTGCGAATGTGACCATGCCAGAAAAATCGTAACGCGAACAGTTAAAAAGAGTCTACGCCGGAAGACCAACAAAGCCAGAACAATGTGAACGTCGGTGAAGCAGGCCATTTCACAAGGAGCGGCCGATGTTATTCCTCCGAGGCTTTGAGAGCAGCTGAAAAAGATAGGGGAAGAATACAGCAGTTAGCCCTACGCAGATATTTGGAGAAGAACCTCCCCAAAAGATAAATGAACCGGTAACTGAGGCCTAGGCCAAAGAATTTCTAAAGTTCTTGAGACATAGCGAGTACAGCGTAGTGGAACAACTACGGAAACAACCGGCCAGGATCACAGTGCTGGAATTACTCTTGAGTTCAGAGAAGCATCGGGAGACGCTATTGAAAGTGTTGAATCAAACTTTTGTGCCCCAGGACATTTTCAGAACAAACCTGGACATGATAGTAGGGCATATTATCGCCTATAATCATATCACATTCAGTGATGATAAAATCCCGGAGGGAGGAATGGGGTCTACCAAAGCCCTTAACATCACTACCCACTGCAAAGGGTATGTATTACCAGGCGTACTGATCGACAACGGGTCAGCATTGAATGTCTTGCCTATGGTAACCCTGCAAAAATTGCCAATAGATGGTTCACACCTAAAGCCTTGCTACAACTCGGTAAGAGCCTTTGATGGTACGCAAAAAGGAACAATGGGGAAAATTGAGGTGCCCCTATTGATCGGACCAACTGAATATGTGATCGATTTTGTGGTGATGGACATAAAACCATCTTACAGCTGCTTATTGGGAAGACCGTGGATCCACTCCGCATGAGTTGTCCCATCATCATTGCATCAGAAATTAAAATTTGTAGTTGAAGGCAAATTGGTCACCGTAGAAGCAGAGCATGAATTTGTTGCTTCCGTGACATCAGACACCCCCTACATTCAAAATGATGAAGATGTTGCAGAATGCTCGTTCCGAGCATTAGAACTAGTAAATGCCACATTCATTTTGAAGGAAGCCGGATCCCTTACCCCGGGTTATCTAATTGTACCAAGATGACCGTCGCAGTAAACTCGGGCCGAGGAGCCAAAATAGGAAAATGGCTGGGAAAGAAATTACAAGGAAACCTGAGACCCAAGAATATGATAACCAAGAAGGATCGTTTCGGGCTGGGTTACCAACCAAGTGTCCAACAGAAGAAATAAGAATATAAGAGAAAGGAGGAGCAAAGAAAAGCCAGATCTAAAGGAGAAGACATTCCGTGGAGGTCGATGTCCTTTCCTAATTTGAAAGCCACTTTCATCTCCGGAGGGTTCTACCAGCCAGGTCAAGATATTGGAGAGGCAATGAAGAAAAATGATGAACTTAACCAGGAGGAAATACTCAGTAAATCATTTGAAGGGATGTACATCAACATGATAGCTGAAAAGGACCGAGGTAGCAAAATGTTGACCAACATCCGCCCTTGCCATCCCGAGGAAACACTCGATAACTGGAGCTGCATTGATCTACCTGTAGTTTTTAGGAATAGATCAGAGTAATGCTCCGAATCAACCTTTTGTTTTTGCCCATAGACAATGGGGATCTCTTGTATGGGGCACCTATGTTAACTTTTTGATTGAAATGAAAATATCCCCACTTTCTTAAAAAATGACCAAAGTCTTATTTATTCCATTCATGCATTCTTCATATTCATTCCCTTCATGTAAAGCCGTCTCTTTCCCAATACAATTCATTCTCATTTATTGCAGGTCGCTCATGATTAACGATATGAATGATACCGGATCCGATCCTGGAGTAAATTTCGAATGCCCTGAGGTCTCAGAGGAAATTGAGGGAGGATATGATGAAATAGAAATTGAGGTCCCGGAAGAGTTAAAGAGAATGGTGGATGACGAAGAAAGGCAGATTATGCCCCACCAAGAAGAAACGGAAATTGTCAACTTGGGGACTGAAGAAGCGAGAAAAGAAATAAAAATATAGAACGACTATTTCCTCAAAAACCAAGCATGAACGATAGCCCCCGCTTCAGAATTCAAGGATGTCTTCGCTGGACTTATCAAGATATGCGGGATTGAACACCGACATAGTGGTGCACAAATTGCCAACAAAATCGGAGTGCAAACCAAGACAAAGTAAAAACTTCGTAAAAATGAGGCGGAGATGTTAAAAATCCGAGAAGAAGTGAAAAAGCAATTTGATCTTTGGATTCTTGGAGGTAGCCAAATACCCGAGTGGGTTGCAAACATTGTACCGATGCAAAGAAAGACGGAAAGTTCGTATGTGTGTAGATTACAGGGGATCTGAATCGAGCTAGCCCTAAAGACAACTTCCCTTTGCCACATATTGACACATTTGGTTGACAACACCGCAGGACATTCATGGTTTTCCTTCATGGACGGCTTCTCAGGGTACAACCAGATAAAGATGGATCCTAACGACATGGAGAAAACCACATTCATAACCATGTGGGGTACTTTTTGTTATCAGGTGATGCCATTTGGACTAAAGAACGTGGGGGCAACATACCAAAGAGCAATGGTGACTCTTTTCCATGACATGATGCACAAAGAAATAGAAGTATACGTGGACGATATAATTGCCAAATCCCGAACAGAGGAAGAGCACCTACATAACTTGAGAAAACTATTCCAAAGACTACAGAAGTACCAACTAAGGCTCAATCCTGCCAAGTGTACCTTCACCGTTACTTCTGGAAAACTCCTAGGGTTCGTAGTAAGCAGAAGAGGGATTGAGATTGATCCCGATAAAGTGAAAGCCATCCAGGACCTTTCACCACCCCGCACGCAGAAGGAAGTCCGCGGTTTCCTGGGGAGGCTGAATTATATCTCTCGTTTCATTTCCCAATTAACCAATCAATGCGACCCGGTCTTCAAACTTCTTAGAAAAAATAATCCTGGCGTATGGGATGAAGAATGTCAAAAAGCCCTAGAAAAGATCAAAGGGTACCTGACAAATGCTCCAATTTTAGTCGCACCAGTACCTAGTCGACCACTAATTCTCTACTTAATGATCTTGAGAATTCAATGGGATGTGTCTTCGGGCAACACGATGAGTCAAGAAAAAGGAGCAAGCCATCTATTACCTAAGCAGGAAATTCAATGATTGCGAAACACGGTACCCTTGCCAAAGCGAAGTTCGTGTTGTGCTCTAGTTTGGGCTACCAAGCGGCTCGAAAGTACATGTTATACCATACTACCATGTTGATATCCAAGCTAGACCCATTAAAGTTCTTAATGGAGCGCCCGGCGCTTAACGGGAAGGATGGCCCGATGGCGGATGCTCTTATCCGAATTCGACATCGTATATGTTAATCAGAAAGCTGTAAAGGGGAGTGCCGTAGTAGATTTCCTGGCTAGTCGTGCTTCGGATGACTATGAGGCATTGAACTTTAGTTTCCCGGATGAAGACTTGATGTGCATCACAACCGAAGAAGAGATTTCAGATGATATGTCATGGAAACTTTACTTCGATGGAGCCTCCAACGCCCTCGGACATGGGATAGGGGCAGTACTAATTTCACCTGAGGACGTCTATTATCCTTTCACCAGCAGATTGGAATTCTTCTACACAAACAATATAGTTGAATACGAAGCTTGCATCATGGGAGTGAACTCAGCCATCGAAAGAAAGGTTAAGGAACTTCGAGTGTTCGGAGATTCATCCCTAGTCATTTACCAATTACGCGGGGAGTGGGAAACCAGAGACCCGAAGTTGGTCAAATATCACGAATGGATCCAAGAGCTCGTCAAAGAGTTCGAAAAGGTCAGCTTCAATTACCTACCCCGAGAAGAAAATCAGATGGCAGATGCATTGGCAACCTTGGCATCCATGTTTAAAACAAACACCGGGGTAGAAATGAAACCCATTGAGATGCAGACGTTTGAAAAGCCTGCTCATTGTTGTAATGTACAGGAAGAGATTGACGGGAATCCACGGTACTATGATATCCTGCAATATGTCAAACTTCGAAAGTATCCAAAAGGGGCAAACGACAATGACAGAAAAGCGTTCAGAAAAATGGAAACAAAATATGTCCTAGATGGGGAAATCCTATATAGGAAAAGTCATGATCAAACATTGCTGAGATGTGTGGATGCCCGGGAGGCGAAGGAAATCTTAGCCGAAGTACATGACAGGATCTGTGGAACGCACGCCAACGGGCTGTCTATAGCCCGAAAAATTATGAGATACGGTTATTTCTGGTTGACCATGGAGGGAGATTGCATCGATTACGCCAGGAAATGCCACAAATGCCAAATTTACGCTGACAAGATTCATGCACCCCCATCACCTCTACACACCATGAATTCTCCGTGGCCTTTCGCAGCGTGGGGCATAGACGTTATCGGGCAGATCCATCCAAAAGCTTCCAATGGGCATCGCTTCATTTTGGTCGCCATAGACTACTTCACTAAATGGGAGAGGCAGCGTCTTACGCCAATATCACCAGGACTACAGTTTGTAAGTTCTTAAAGAAGGAAATTATTTGTCGATACGGATTGCCAGAGAGGATCATCATCGACAATGCTTCCAATCTGAACAACAAAATGATAAAGGACGTGTGCACTCAATTCAAAATAACACACCATAATTCCACAGTCTATCGTCCTAAAATGAATGGAGCAGTGGAAGCGGCAAACAAAAATATAAAGAAGATCATAGCGAAGACTACAGATACCTACAAGGATTGGCATGAGAAGTTGCCTTTTGCCCTTTTCGCCTATAGGACGTCCATTCGTACATCAACAGGGGCAACACCCTACTCCTTGGTGTATGGTACCGAAGCAGTACTCCCAATTGAGGTAGAGATTCCGTCTCTCCGAGTCTTAAACGAAGTAAAATTGGAAGAAGCTGAATGGGTGCAGGCCAGACTCGACCAGCTAAATCTCATTGACGAAAAAAGACTAAAGGCCATTTGTCATGGTCAGATGTACCAAAAGCGGATGGTGCAGGCATACAACAAAAAGGTGCGCCCAAGAGAATTCAAAGAAGGGGATCTGGTACTCAAGAAAATCCTCCCTATCCAAAAAGATTCTCGAGGAAAATGGATGCCCAACTGGGAAGGACCGTACGTCGTAAAAAAGGCCTTCTCAGGAGGAGCCCTGATCCTAACAGAAATGGACGGGGACGAGCTTAAAAATCCCGTAAATTCTAATGCCGTCAAGAAATACTATCTCTAAAAAAATGATGGAGAGCTCAGGGCGAAAACCCGAAATCGGGCGTCTTGAAGCAAAGGAAGGACCCAAGTTGAAAACTCGTAAAGGGCAGCTTGGGTAAATTGAAAAGTTGAATATCTGAGGAGAAGGGTATCCCCATGAGCATCATGAAGAGGAAGCTTCAGGCAAAAAAATTCTACACCAGTTGACAGGATCATGTATCATTCATATCGAAGATAATGAGAGATCTTGTATTTAACTTATACGTGTCATACCTTTCTTTTTAAGATATCTCAAAGCACTTAATCATAATAAAACCGTGTTTTTGAGCATCCATTCCTGGCCTTCTTGCCAATTTCAGTCAAATAAGATAACATAGGCTTATAACGAAACAAGAGATTTCGGAGCATTACTATGATTTAACCTTGGAAATGCAGGTGATCAAAGAAAACGATGTTAACTTCGTCCTTTAGTTCCCTACATAATGGCTGTCGATAGAGAAGGCGGGAAGCTTCAGACAACCTGGTAGAATAACCAATGGCACATGTCATAACTATTCAAGAAAGGCATACGAGATAACAAAAGAAATCTCCTAGGTGAAAACCAGAAGGGCACCCCTCTCAAAAAAAATCTCTAAATTGAAAACCCGAAAGGGCACTTTAGAATTCCAAGTCGGAATTGAAAAAAGAGAAAGGTCGAGATGGTTGAACTTGGCAGTGAAGCGGGGTATCGATGCCCGTAAGAAAGGATAAAGCGAACATCAAGATCAAATAAGAACCAAAACAAGCCCACCAAGATATTGAATCTCATGCATTATGAATAGTCAGACATCACTAGGATTAAGAGCATGTCAATTCATTCATTTGTCATAGCATTTTGTTTTCATCTCAGACAGGTATCTGCAGATCCAAAGAGATATCGAGGGTCATTACGGTGTGAATCCCAAATGAGAAGACAATGTTTTTACATAAAGGCACATGTTTTCAAGCTCTAGAGAGAGGTTCTATATAGGAAGAATCCTCCTCTCTGAGGCTTCAGAAGCGGAAAGTTCTATATAGGAAGGACTGACAGTTCCAGGGTGAAGACTAGCAGTTCTATATAGGAAGAACTCCCGGTCGAAGGAATTCACCCATGACACGCAAGATTATATAGGGAATCCTGCTGTGTCGAAAGCAAAGAGTTCTATATAGGAAGGGCTCCTAGCTTCAATGTCTTAGAGTGAAAGATTCTATATAGGAAGAATCCGTAACTCCAAGATTTCAAGACGCCGAAAAGTTCTATATAGGAAGGACCGACGGCTCCAAGGTGAAGACTCGCAGTTCTATATAGGAAGAACTCCCGGCCAAAGAAATTCACCTATGACACAGGGTTATATAGGAAACCTGTTGTGTCGATAGCAAAGAGTCTTATATAGAAAAGGCTCCGAGCTTCATTGTCTTAGGGTGAAAGGTTCTATATAGGAAGAACCCGTAACTCCAAGATTTTAAGACGCTGAAAAGTTCTATATAGGAAGGACTGACGGCTCCAGGATTTGAAGACTAGCAGTTCTATATAGGAGGAACTCCCAGTCGGAAGAATCCATCAGTGGCGCAAAAGGTTTTATATAGGAGAAACCAGCGTTGAAAGCAAAGGGTCCTATATAGGAAGGACTCCAAGCTTTATTGTCTCAAAGTGAAAGGAATGACTCATAATTCGGAATGTCAGAGCGAAGGGTTCTATGTCGAAAGAGCCTGTAGCTCCAAGGTCGGAAGGTGACGAAGCTCTATATAGGAAGAACTTACGAGCCTGGAGACTCAACCAAGGAAGAGCGGAGATGTCCAAAAAAATTCGCTTTTCCAAGGCTACAAACCAAACAGGGAAGTCTGATAAAACTCCAAGGTCGGAAGGTGACGAAGCTCTATATAGGAAGAACTTACGAGCCTGAAGACTCAACCAAGGAAGAGCGGAGATGTCCAAAAAAATTCGCTTTTCCAAGGCTACAAACCAAACAGGGAAGTCTGATAAAACTCCAAGATCGGAAGGTGACGAAGCTCTATATAGGAAGAACTTACGAGCCCAAAGATTCAGCCAAGGAACAGCGGAGATGTCCAAAAGAATTTGTTTTTCCAAGGCTACAAACAGGGAAGTCTGATAAAATGAGTGCTTATGAATCTTTGCTTTGTTTCCCATTTCATGAGAACGAGCAAAGAGGGGCAATTGTAATCACTCATTTTCACTTGTAAATATATTAATATTGCATGTATATTTATTATATGAATGTTACTAATATAAGGTGATGTGTGCATGTATAAGCTATGTATACGTATTAGGGGTGTATGTATGTCGCGTATGTATCTAGGGTATAAGCGTATATAGATGTTATGTTAATTATATGTATGATTATACGTACGTATACTAGAATATTATATTAATTAATGATCGTATAATATAAGTATATATTTTTTCGTATATGTATATGTATTATTTGTTATTATTATTATCAATGACAAAATGAAAAAAATTAAATATATTAAACCCAAATAAAAATTACAGTCCAATTACAAATCCAATTACAAGGCCCGTTTGGCCCAAATCTGAATCCCATTTAATTACAATGTGCAGGAGTCGTGGGCCGTTGGATCAAGATCTGATCCAACGGCCACGATGCAACCAAGGTCAAAAATATCTGCCAGGCGCGTGTTCCACACGTATGGACCGTTCGAGTGCCACGCGTGGTCGCTTTAACATCCCACGCGCACGTAAGATCCACGCGTTCTGACTCCTCGACTGCGGAGCTCCACGTGGCGAAATCTGAGGCCGTCTCATCAGATCGAGGCTTCATCCAAGCCGTTCGTCCTTCAAGCCATCTCGACCGTTAGATCAGATCTGATCTAACGACCGAGAACATGTCTGACCGCTGGCAGAATGCCCATACCGCCACCGCGCCGATATGCAGTCCCCGTGTTTAGAGTATGCCAAAGACAACAAGCAAAGTGTCAGTTCAGATCTGGAAAAGAAGATACAACTTGCAACAAAAACAGAGGCAATAATATATATGAGAGGGGAATTTTGTAACGGGGAGATAGATACAGAACATGAGGTAAAAAAAAGAAAAAAAACGGAGATCTTGTAATACAAAAAAAAATCTGGAAGTTGTAAACATCCAAGATAATCAAAAAGAAAGTCCAGTGGTAAATTTTTTTGTCTCTTTTTCTTATTTATTTTCTTTACATGCATATATGAAAATAGAAAAAAAAACAGAAACAAAAAGAAGGAAAGTAGTCTTACCGACGTTGTCTGTGGGTCTTCCCTTCCTCTGTGACAAGCCTTTCGGCTTCTACAAGCCAAATCTGGTGAACTAAAGGGAGGGGAAGACCCCTTGTGGTTTTGTTTTGGTCTAAAAAAAATATTTTTGGTTCGTATTTCCTAGATCTAGGGTAAAAAAGGGGGTATCCTCTGAATCCAACCACGGATTCATGTTGAGGATGAAGTAGTGGTCATTTTGGTGTCTTTTGGAGGCTCGCCGGCGCCGGTTAGCGGCGGCCGGCGGCGGAGAATACGGCGGTCGGCCGCCGGATTCTGGGTATTGTAAGAGCAGGCGAGAGAAAAAGATGAACCTAAGCTATTCGAAAACTGAAAAATGAAACAAATGGCCAAAAATTTGATTTTGGCCTTAAATGGGGCTTTTATAGTTGTTTTTATTTTGCTAAATGGGTAAATTACACATTTAATCCCACCGCGTTTTCAATATTTTCATTTTTGTCTTGCCGCATGGTATAATCACAGTCCCAGTCCCCCTGAGTTTTCAAAAGGTCACAATTTAGTCCCTAAATTACACCGAATCAGTTTCTAAATGGTAAAATTACGCCCTTAACCATCCCGCGTTTTTGAATTTTTCACTTTGGGTCTGCCCCTTGGTCTAATTACAATTCTGGTCCTTTTAGGTTTTGTTTGTTTCGCAATTTCGTCCCCAAATTACATATTATTGTTCTTTAATTTCTGCCACTGACTTTTGTTTTTCTTTCATTTCAGTCCTATTTTCTTTGTGAATATTATTGTTCGTATTATAATCGTATATGTTGATATTATTTTATTTCATGTCCCTTGTATATGACTCGTATTTCATGTTTGCATATATATGTGTTAAGTATGATATTCATGTTTTTTTATCTGATTATTCGTATTAAAGCATGTTATGTTCTAGTTAATTCGTAAAAAGTATGTTTTTGTATTTTTGTACGTATTGCACGTTTCCTTGGCTTTTAGGTTACGTGTTAATGTGTTTTCTTTCACGTATAATATATTGTTCATATATGTTAAAATATATTTTATTAATAGCATGTATATTTTTAATATTTGTCCGTCTACATATAACGTAATTATTCCTGCATTGTTGTTCTAATTTGTTAAAGTTGTTTTTATTTATCATTTAGAATAATATATATTATGCATGTTTTAATCTAGTATATCATTTATTAGATTAGTATTTTATTATGTGAATATTCACTGTCTTCAAGTTATCTGTTATATTTTATATTTTCGCCACTGAGATTGCATATGATTTATAAATTGTTAATGCGGTGTCCTTTTATCCGAACGTAAGCGGGGCCAATATCAAGCGTAGTGATAGTGGTTGGGCGTTTATTCTCGGGTAACGGGACCCTTAAAATATATTCGCAATTATGACCGAATTTTAAAATAATCGTCACTCTAATCCGGGAAATCCAATATTAATAAAGCGGTAATTATTAAAGTACCAATCTTGGGCGGTGTGGGGGTGCTAATCCTTCCCCATCCGTAACCGACTCCCGAACCCTGTCTGTTTGAATCTCTGGTTTTATGGTGTCCGGCCTACCTAAGTGGCCGGTGGCGACTCCATTTTTATAAGGTTTTTGTAAACCCCACGGAATAAATATTTTATATCCAAACACCTTTCAAAAACATCCTTCGAAAACCCATCATTTTTATTTTAGCGATAAAAAAAAGAGACATCGCTACAATTATGTGAATGAATTTGGACTAAATTCAGGTTGGTGAGTTCACGAGGCACAAGCAGCCATTCAAAACTGCTTTCGCTTTTTGCATGTATTTACTAAAAGAAAAGAAGTGGGCAATATAAATGTCTGCTGACTTTATGTACCTATGCCTGGGCTATTCCCCAATTTTCCTGGCTGATACAGATCAACGGAGGGGAAACAAATATAACCATTCTTTTATTCATACTTTATATATAGGCACTTGCAGTTCCACTCTGAGCGGCTGCTCATTGCCATAAAACAAGGTTCAAACATTTAAATTTCTAAAGTTCTGCTCGGAAGTAGAAAATTACTTGATTAGGACCAACTTGAGTATAGAAAAATAACTGAGGCTTCAAAGCCATATGGCGCCTGCCCTAATGAGCAATGGGACAAGCTGGTTCCTCACTTGGAGGGACATGACTTGGTTAGCACCCCCAATGAGCTGCTGGCCTATGAACACGACCGGTACACCCGACTTGCACCCCATCTGTTGCAATGCTCTTTCGATCTGTCCCCCATTCTGAACTTCGTCGAGCTCGTACACCATAGGGTTAGCCCCGAAGCCACTTATCAGAGTCTTGATGGTGTGGCTCATGCAACAAGTGGTCCGGCTAAAGATCACCACTGGCCTGTCCGCAACCATCCTTGTAATCACTTCCATTGTTATCCAGCAGAGAAGAGACTGAAAATGGGAGTTCAATGGACCTTATTGGGAAACTTTGGAAGTTTTAAACTGCTTAAGCCCTGATGAGGAACCTAATCATCCTGGTGACCCTATTTATACTGTCCATGAACCAGAATAGAAAAGGAATAAAATAATCCAATAGATCATCATTCCTATAAATTGCCATTGATTTTGCATAACAGTGTGCAAATACACAACATGTGACAATAAATACATTTAAAATGACAACATTATCCTTAACACACTCAAACATTCAACAATACTCAACAATAAATGCAATTGAAGCATAGGATGCAAAATTTAGAACTTTTTCAAAAGCAAAATATTTTGTTGATATTTGATACTACACAAGATTCTTCACATGGTCTGCTAATGAATTACTTATTCTTAGGACGGATCTTCAAGGACCTACATTTTCAAGAATGGGGTATTTTCCTATTAGGTTTCATCTCATCATCTGTCTGATGTGAGCCAATTATCATCATCTCTGCTTAGATTTTTGCATTAGTTTGTTCAGTTAGAATATATTCACATTTCCAAAACACGTTTTTTTTAGAATTTGGCACCATCTCTCACATTTTTCTCATTTACCAAATCATGCTAAAATAAGATAGATAGATAAGGCATCAACAATTCAATCAAAACCAAGTTTCAAAGTATAGTTTAGAGCCAAAATTTACTTGCTCCCTCAAACATCAAATTGTAGTAAACATGCACATGGCAATTGGCAAGGAACATTCCACAGATGACTATACTATACCTATCTGTTCAAATTTGGGATTACAGAATTATAATGCTCTCCGAGCCCAAAGGCATGCTTATGGTATGACAACCCGAGAGTCCCTTCCGATGAAGAAGACCCTCCAACAGATTTGTACTCCTTTCCCATATCCACATCGGGAAAAGATCCTGAAAATATCATGATGTGTTTTCTCAGGCAGCGACTTAAAGCTCCAAGCTCTAACTGCCCTCCCCATGCAGCAGTCGACTCCACCTCTTTACAGTAGTTCTCGAATCTCTCTGCCAGTGAATCATCAGAATCTCCATCTATGTATTTTCTGTATTTTATTTAAAAATAGAGTCGCCACCGGCCATTCAATGTGGACCGGACACCGTAAAAACCAGAGATTTCAAAATATCGGGTTCAGGAGTCGGTTACGGATGGGGAATGATTAACACCTCACGCCGCCCAAAATTGGTACTTTAATAATTACCACTTTATTAATATTAGACTTTCCAGATTAAAGTGACGATTAATTTAAAATTTGGTTATAAGTGCGAGTAGATTTTAAAGGTCCCGTTATCCGAGAGTAAACGCCCAACCACAATCACTATGCCTGATACTGGCTCCGTTTACGCTCGGATAAAAGGGCACCGCATTGACAATTAATATATATCGATATGCAAACTTAAAAAACACGACAAACATAAATAAATATGATGCGATAATCAAGATAAATACTAACATTATAACATACTAATCTAACAGAAATAAAATACTATTCTAAAACATACATAAATATTAATCTAATATAACAATATAATAACATGTACAAACAACAATATAAATATACATAAAATCTTATATATATATATATATATGTATATATATATGATATAAAAAGTATAAGATGTTATACGTAAAATATAGGTAGTAAAAAATATTATATACATAATAATATAAAACATATTTCACATACGAAAAAAAACATATACTTAATAAACGTAATAAATACATATTAGAATACTATACGTTTATATACATAATAATAAAATATATAATCTTAATGTATATAATATATAGAAAATAGGTTATTTTGTATAAATATAATAATAATAATAATAACAAAACATGGATTAAAATATATATAACATGAACTAAATATTAAGGGTTAAAATGCACGAATTAATAATTTACATGGCATATATGACAAACAATGCAGGGCCAAAATGAAACAAATATAAAATATGCATAAATAAGCATAAATAAATGGAAATAATAACCTGGAAATTAAAAGATAAAACATAGGGACTAAATCAAAATAAAACAGAACATAAAAGCCATAAAAAATAAAAAGGACATTATTAAATACACATAACAAACAGGGGGACTGAAAACATAATTATTCCAGAACAGAAATGAAAGCGAAAATAAAAGAATGAGGACTGAAACTGAGATTAGTCCGTAAACAAAAGCAAAAGCAGGAAAGAACTGCGGGACCTATTGTGTAATTAGACCGCTTTCATAAAATATAGACACCAAACGGTGTCGTTTGGCTCAGCAGGTTTAGAATATTAAGATAGGTTTAGTTTTTATTCGAAACTGATAATACCAAACCCTAAAATTTTTCCTCTCATCTCTTTCAGCAACTCAGCTCACAACGGCGCCGCTTCCATGGTTTTCACGACCGTTCATCGGCTGTATGGCCTCGCGGCAAGGGGCGGCGCAACGACGGAGAAAGCGCAGAGCCTACACCGACCAGAGATAAGTTTCAAAACCCTTTTTTCTTGTATTTTTGTTTTACCAAACAATCGAGATTTAGGTTTTGAAAACACACACAAAAAATTCGTTTTGAGATTTCGAACAAAACAAAATCCAAATCAAACTTCGTTTTTGATTCAACAATAAAAGATGAACTCTGTAAAAAAAATTGACTTCTAAATTGTTTAAAAAGAACTTACATTTTTTTATCTAAAATCCCTTACAACTTTTGATCTCCCATTTTCTATCTCTCTAATTTTTTTAAACCCCCCCGATTTACATTTGATTTTCGGTTCTTATATAACAAAATAAAAAAGATTTCTTATGTTGATTGCAGATTTAGAGCGGATCTTCTGGGGTTTTGGTGAAGACAATGTATGGGTAGGGTTGGTGACAGGGTATGGTGGAGGCAGAGGTCAGTTTGGGGCTGTGGGTAAAGGGTTTATTTTATTTATTTAGGGTTAATTTGGGGTTTATGGGTTGGAGGTTATATTTAGGGTTAATGTAGTTTAGGGTTATTTAGGGATTTCAGTTTGATTTGGTTTTGAGTGGTTGGTGGCCGGCGGCAAGGACAAACGGCGGAGGCTGCGGTAAGAGAGGTTATTTAGGGTTAGGTTTTTTAGGGTTTTTGATTACCGGGTCGAGTCATGGGTTGTAAACGGGTTTGGATCCGGGTTTGGGTTATGGGTTTAAAGTTTGGGTCAGTTTAGTTTGGTAACCCAGATGAAATGGGTTATTACAGTTGCCCCTCTTTGCTCGGTGTTGTGTAACGGCAATGAAGCAAAGACTAAAAATGACCCATTTCATCCAGTCCGACTGAGTTTCTCCTCTTGACGTATGTCTTCTTTCTTTAGTAGATCTTCTTTCTCTTTGATGCATGTCTTCATTCTTGTCTTGATTGATCCACCTTGCAACTCTTGGGGAAGCAAAACCTTCAAAATAGGGGGTTGTTTGTTGGGGGAAGCAATATGAGTACGGCTTACTATGTTATTGACGACGATAATACCTAGAAAAGATTCGACCCAGCTGCAACACTGACAAAGAAACAGGGTCTACAAAATTCGATCCAGCTACGACACTGACGAGGAAGCAAGATCGATGGACGAAAGTTCTAATGTCTGAACCAGCTACAACTCTGTCGAAGAGACAAGACCAGAAAACTGGCAACTTCTTCCTTTTTCTCTTTTTTTTCATTCTTTTTCTTTTTTCTCTTTTTTTTTCTCTCCTTTTTTTGCCTTTTTTTGCTTTTTAGATACAATATTGGTAGAACTTGAAAGTTAATAAATTTTGACCAAGCTACAACACCGACGAAGAGGCATGGTCTAAGGTTAGTAATGTTGATCCAGCTACGACACCGATGAAGAGGCAGGATCAAAAGTTAGTGGATTTGGTCTAGCTACAACACCGACGAAGAGGCAAGACTGAGAGTTAGTGAATTAGGTTCAGCTACAACACCGATGAAGAGGCAGAACCGGTGGATGAAAATTTCAATGTCTGATCCAGCTACAACTCTAACGAAGATGCAATACCAGAAATTCGAAAACCTCTCTCTTTTTTTCTCTTTTTTATTTTTTTATTTTTTTATTTTTTTGTTCTTTTGTTCTTTTTTATTTTTTTTGAATTTTTTTGAATTTTTTTCTCTTTTCTTTTTTTCTTTTTTTTTCTTTTTTTAAGATACAACTTTGATAAAACTTGAAAGTTGGTAAATTTTGACCAAGCTACAACACCGACGAAGAGGCATGGTCTATAGTTAGTAATGTTGATCCAGCTACGACACCGACGAAGAGGTATGATCAATAGTTAGTGAATTTGGTCTAGTTACAACACCGACGAAGAGGCAAGACCGGAAGTTAGTGAATTAGGTTCAGCTACAACACCGATGAAGAGGAAGAACCGAAAGGTAGATTTGACCAAGCTACAACATCGACGAAGAGGCATGGTCTAAAGTTAGTAATGTTGATCCAGCTACGACACCGACGAAGAGGCAGGATCGGATAGTTGATTTCTTTGCGATCAAGCTACGACTCTGATGAAGAGGCATGATCGGAATTTGGCAAATTTGGTTCAGCTACATCACTGACGAAGAGGCAAGGTCTGAAGATTTGATCTAGCTACAACTCTGACGAAGAGACATGATCGGAATTTGGCAAATTTGGTTCAGCTACATCACCGACGAAGAGGCAGAACCGAAAGTTACATTTGTTGGATCTATCCACACCATCAACGGAGAGATAAGATCGAATTTTAGCATTTGGACTCCACAAGACCATCAACGGATAAGCAGAATCGGATGACATCAATTTGAACACGGCCACACCATCAACGGAGGGACATGATCAGATAACACTTGAAATTTTTCCTTGTTCTTTTTTTTTCAAATTTTTCTTCTTTTTTCGAACTTTTTTTTTCATTTTTTTTTCATCTTTTTTGTAAGTAAAAGAGCAAATTTCAAGGAAAAGTTTAGTCTAGCTGCAACACTGTCGAAGAGGCAAGACCTGGGTAAGATTTGATTTGCCACCACTGACGGAGAGACTAGATCAGCAAAATGTGGGACCCGCTACACCACCGACAGAGAGGTAGGGCCGAATGAAAAATCTGATCTGCAACACCACTGACGGAGGCAAGATCTGGATAGGATTTGATCTGCTACACCACTTTCGGAGAGATTAGATCAGCAAAATGTGAGACCCGCTACACCACTGACGGAGAGATAGGATCCGGATGGAAATTTTGATTTGCAACACCACCGACGGAGGCAAGATCTGGATAGGATTTGATCTACTACACCACTTCTGGAGAGACTAGATCAGCAAAATGTGAGACCCGCTACACCACTGACGGAGAGACAAGACCGAATGGAAAATCTGATCTACAATACCATCGACGGAGGCAAGATCTACATTAAGTTGGCGTACCACCACTGTCGGAAGCATGATTTGCAAAATGTTGGATGACTGCACCACTGACAGCGAGACAATGTTTGGAAAAATTTACGCTGCTTTTCTATCGACAGAGGGCAGAGTCTGAAAAGAATTTCTATTGGCATAGTAGAAATTAGGAGAATGTTGACGTCTGTCACACCATCGTCGGAGGAATAAAATCCTACGAAAGAAAAAACATTGGTCAGTAATTGTCAAAGATTTTGTCGCTGATACCTTTTATTTTGGGTGTTTCAGTATCTTCTTCGTGTTTGGCCTCCTTCAAGACTAGGGTTGGCCCTCTTGTCATTGCCCCCATGTTGAGGGTATTCAGTCTGTTTCGGGAATCTGTTTATATGTACAAGCAAAAATGCGTGAATGCATCTAATTTTATGCCTAAATGCATGTCTCTATCCTAAATGCATGGTGATTTTGGTGTATGCATTTAAACTAAATATACGACGTATGCAAAAATGATTCAATGCAAGATGAATGCAACTAAATGCATGAATTTTTTTGGCCCTCAATGGGATGCCCCTGACTCTTCACTGGTCCTGTCATGATCTTGGTCTTTTGTATATGACAATGCCCCAACCTCTTCTTGGGTTCGAATACCTTTCTTTGAATATTTCATCAGGGTGATTGCCCCAACATTTTGTTCGTTCTATGTTGTCATCTGAAACTGCTCTTGTAGAAAATTTAAAACTTGTATGTTCACTCTTTTTTTCCCGAGGGGCTTTCATTGTCCTCATGAAGATATTGTGTTGCCTCCTAGGTCGGGTTCACAATTTTTTTGTGCTGGGTAACTTATCTCTTTTTGATCAATGCGGGGCAGTGATGATATGTAGTTGTCGAATGCTTGTTTCTGAACCTTGAAGGAGAATGCCCCCAAATTGAAGTCTTGTCAAAGATATGGTGTTTGCAGCAGACGCTTTCGGATATGCCCCAAGATCGGGCTTTTGTAGAGGTTCTATAAGGTGCTAGATCGACCAACTTTGTTGTATCAGATAGGGTAACCCAGGGACTAATTTTGAAATTTCAAAATGTATGCATGTAAATACGAAATGCATGTCCTAGATGTGAAAGTACTGATTCAAAAATGGTTCCCATGGCTCAACTTTCGAACTCACGGGATTCATTTGCAACTTTGAATATTGTCTTAATATCTAGAGTGCTAGATTTTTTCCCGATGACAATTTTTCAAATTGAGAATCAGTCGTGAATCAGCATTTCATGCTAGTAGAATGCAAAAATTAGAATGTTATAATATGTCATGTAGTTAATGCAAAGATGAATAGATTTAATTATGATGTGATCACAAAAAATGGGTCAGTTTGGAATTAAAATAATCAAATGAATAAATTAAAGTAAATAAGGTAAGCTTTCTGATCAGGCAAACCACTTGAACCAACATCTTTATGTAATGCAAATGCAATGATGTATACAAAAAAGAAAGCAAAACAAAAAAGAAAACGAGTCAGTACCGAATAAAATAAATAAACAAATAAAAGGGCAAATTAAATACGATAAACAAACAAAATAACCCTATTTACATCCTGTCTAAAACACCTAGGTTATTAGCATGGCTCTAACAGGGTGGGTTTCTATATGTTCTCTACATGTAGTGTTGGTTCTAGGAGGTACCCGAATTGTCCTTGTTGTCCTCTTCTAAGAGTAGCAAGGCCCCGATCATCACCCATTATAGGCTCCTTTCAACTGGGTTCAATTCAGGGGGACCTATTCCCTTATACCTGCACGAAGGAACGATATCCTTACAAAAGCATAAGGTACTCGAGCCCCGAAGGTACTTGCTAGGCATACACGGAGAAACGATATCCTCACGAAAGCATTAGCGTTTTCCCCTCACTTAAAAAAGACGGGTTTATATGCCAAATTTTAAATGCGTTAAAATAAACGCGCAATTATAACCGAATGTTACTTTAATAGTCACTTTAATTCGAAACTTCTAATATTACTAAAGCGGTAATTATTTGAAAAAGCTTAACTCTCATTTGTTTTTGAAAACCAAAAAATGTCCCCAGCGGAGTCGCCATCTGTAGCGATGTCCCTCTCGCTAAAAAAGGTGTTTTTATTTTGAAAATGATGTCTTGCGTGGGATTTTAGAAAAACCGTATTTTATTTAAAAATGGAGTCGCCACCGGCCACTCAAGGTGGACCGGACACCGTAAAAACCAGAGATTTCAAAATGTCGGGTTCGGGAGTCGGTTACGGATGGGAAAGGATTAGCACCCCCACACCGCCCAAAATTGGTACTTTAATAATTACCGCTTTATTAATATTAGACTTTCCGGATTAAAGTGACGATTAATTTAAAATTTGGTTATAAGTGCGAGTAGATTTTAAAGGCCCCGTTATCCGAGAGTAAACGCCCAACCACCATCACTACGCCTGATACTGACCCTGTTTATGCTCGGATAAAAGGGCACCGCATTGACAATTAATATATCTCGATATGCAAACTTAAAAAACACGACAAACATAAATAAATACGATGCGATAATCAAGATAAATACTAACATTATAACATACTAATCTAACATAAATAAAATAATATTCTAAAACATACATAAATATTAATCTAATATAACAATATAATAACATGTACAAGCAACAATATAAATATACATAAAATCTTATATATATATATATATATATGTATATATATATATATGTATATATATATATATATGATATAAAAATATAAAAAGTATAAGAAGTTATACGTAAAATATAGGCTACAAAAAAAATTATACATAATAATATAAAACATATTTCACATACCAAAAAAATATATACTTAATAAACGTAATAAATACATATTAGAATACTATACGTTTATATACATAATAATAAAATATATAATCTTAATGTATATAATATATAGAAAATAGGTTATTTTGTATAAATATAATAATAATAATAATAATAATAACAAAACATGGATTAAAATATATATAACATGAACTAAATATTAAGGGTTAAAATGCACGAATTAATCATTTACATGGCATATATGACAAACAATGTAGGGCCAAAATGAAACAAATATAAAATATGCAGAAATAAGCATAAATAAATGGAAATAATAACCTGGAAATTAAAAGATAAAACATATGGACTAAATCAAAATAAAACAGAACATAAAAGCCATAAAAAATAAAAAGGACATTATTAAATACGCATAACAAACAGGGGACTGAAAACATAATTATTCCAGAACAGAAATGAAAGCGAAAATAAAAGAATGAGGACTGAAACTGAGATTAGCCCGTAAACAAAAGCAAAAGCAGGAAAGAACTACGGGACCTATTGTGTAATTAGACCGCTTTCATAAAATATAGACACCAAACGGTGTCGTTTGGCTCAGCAGGTTTAGAATATTAAGATAGGTTTAGTTTTTATTCGAAACTGATAATACCAAACCCTAAAATTTTTCCTCTCATCTCTTTCAGCAACTCAGCTCACAACGGCGCCGCTTCCATGGTTTTCATGACCGTTCATCGGCTGTATGGCCTCGCGGCAAGGGGCGGCGCAACGACGGCGAAAGCGCAGAGCCTACACCGACCAGAGATAAGTTTCAAAACCCTTTTTCTTGTACTTTTGTTTTACCAAACAACGATCGAGATTTAGGTTTTGAAAACACACACAAAAAATCGTTTGAGATTTCGAACAAAACAAAATCCAAATCAAACTTCGTTTTTGATTCAACAATAAAAGATGAATTCTGTAAAAAAATTGACTTCTAAATTTCTTAAAAAGAGCTTACATTTTTCGATCTAAAATCCCTTACAACTTTTGATCTCCCCTTTTCTATCTCTCTAATTTTTTCAGAACCTCCCGATTTACATTTGATTTTCGGTTCTTATATAACAAAATAAAAAAGATTTCTTTTGTTGATTGCAGATTTGGAGCGGATTTTCTGGGGTTTTGATGAAGACAATGTATGGGTAGGGTTGGTGACAGGGTATGGTGGAGGCAGAGGTCTGTTTGGGGATGTGGGTAAAGGGTTTATTTTATTTATTTAGGGTTAATTTGGGGTTTATGGGTTGGAGGTTATATTTAGGGTTAATTTAGTTTAGGATTATTTAGGAATTTCGGTTTGATTTGGTTTCGGGTGGTTGGTGGCCGGCGACAAGGACGAACGGCGGAGGCTGCGGCAAGGGAGGTTTTTTAGGGTTAGGTTTTTTAGGGTTTTTGGTTACCAAGTCGGGTCATGAGTTGCAAATGAGTTTGGATCCGGGTTTGAGTTATGGGTTTAAAGTTTGGGTCGGTTTAGTTTGGTAACCCAGATGAAATGGGTTATTACACTCATATAAGCAGCTGTCATCTCCCGTAGCTCTTGATATGTATAGGGAGAAGAACCTCCAGACAGAAGGGCCAGCTGATCTTCAACGGATCGGTAGAGGCAGTGTCCATCTGGCTTTGTTTCATTAATTGCAAATCCCGGGGGTTTGAGTTTTCTCTCCAATTTCTCATCTTCAATCATTCTATCACTCACAATGTTGCTCTGCTCTTCTTGAATCCGTTGTTCTCTAGCCGCCTCTTGCTGAGCTCTTTTCTCTCGCCTCTTGGCACCTTTGGCAGGTATGGGATGATCCTGCTGAGAAGTTACAGACACTCTAGCTATGGCCTTCACTAAGTTGTCAATATTGCTTTTATCATTTCCATTACTGTAGCCTAGTGAAGCAAGCTCTTCAGCGTGTTTTTCCTCGAGCTTAGCAGATAGCTGAGAGATCTCTTCCTCCACCTGCTTCTTTTTAGCTTTTTGTTCAGAATTGATACCCTGTGCTGCATCCTTTTCACGCTAACTTCCTTATTTTGTAAGCTCCGATATCTCTCTCCTGCAGAATAGGAAGACAAAGAAAAGCATTATAAAGGGCGAAAAGATATTATTTAAGTTGAAAAAAAAGAAGCCCCAACTAAACTTGCATTGGGCTAAACCCCAGCAAGCACAATGCAGTTTTTATAGGGTCTAAGAATCAAATTTGTTAAATCAGGGCAACATTAATGTTTACGTATTAGCAACTAACCTTATTAAACCATCTACACTGTGCTAGGAAACAAGCAATATTAATTAACTAGATTAAAATTGAAAGCAAGGTACACCAGTCAACTGTCTGAAACCATGAATAAATTTACAGCCTACAGGTATAGTAAGAATATATGAAATATCATCGTATTACCTATGCCTTGAAAACATTTCATCCCGGGTTTCCTGCTTTTGTGATGTGCAGGGCAACCTTTCTTCACATGGTTTGTCATCTAAGCCTTGAACATCCGACATCTGAGCACACCTAAAATCATGGTCAATGATAACATAGAAGAAATGGTAATGTTTAACTTGGGATCAAATCTATGCTAGTTTAAGCAACAAGTATGCAGCTAAACAGGTCAAATAGCTTTCTTAATTTTCAGCTTTCCGAATGCACATACGGTCAATTTTGCAACCAAAAATTCCATATATCTACAAGAGAACCGGCCTTCTAACCAAAATAAGCTTTCTAATCTAGATGCTATTCTAAACTAAACATGCAACTCTTTCATTAAAATCAAGTTCGAAAACAATGCTTAGACCCGTAACTTCCCTTTTTTGGAACTCTAAATCCATGCATTTGCTAAAGCAATTCCAATTCACTAGATGAAGTTTCCTATATGAGATTAACAAATTTTCTGATGCGAGTTAAGTAATCAACTAAACAGAACCCTAAATTCAAATTCCTATCGGAAAAGCAAAGATAGAACAAAAAGAACCCACAATTTATTCCTTTTAAAACATGAATTAAATTTAAATCAAAGAGCAACTAGTAAAAGAAATCCCACTTCGAATTTATTTAAGTAGAAACAAATCCTAGCAACAATGGATGATCGGACCTTAGTTCTACAAATACATATAAAGAAGCAAAGAAGCTATAACTACCTTTTGTATCCTTCAAATTTTCTAGTATAAACTAACAGTAAAGGAATATTGCGAGATTCAAAAGAAGCACGAAATTCGCAGAAGTTGGGGTTTACTCGCGTTACAACCTATAAGTCTTGCAGGAAAAAAAAGAAGGAAAAAAAAGGTAAAGTTGACAAATGTTCACTAAATTTTGTTAAAAAAAATTAAAACGGTGATCAAACTTTCAAATGTTACAAAATGACAATTAAATTTTATGTTTTGTAACAAAATGATAACTCGACCGTTAAAAAATTAAAATGATAACTAAACTTTCAACGTGACTATTATGAAACTTTGTATAAGAGCACATTTAATCCCTTATATATACGTTTTTAATTAATTTAATCATAATTTTAAAAAATTCAATAAATTTAGCCCTCATTATTAACACGTTCTTTCTATTTGGTCCTCTTTATTTTCATGCATGATTATCGATCAATACCAACATCCACAAGTTAAGCTTAAGCCAGTTAAGCCAAAAAAGAATACAGCTAAATATAACATATCGGTTTACTAGCTGATATTCTATCAATAATCTTTATGCTATATTTAAATTTGATTAATTTTGGTTATTGTACTTTTCAATAAATCTGATTGGAATAGCTAACAGAAATATGTCACTTCTCAGTTGTGGGTTTCCCAACCAAAAAACTTGATAAAGCCAAAAGGGCAGCTGGTAGAAAACAAGGATTTACTACTGCATTTAACAACAATTCATTGATTTGAATTTGTAAAATGTAATAGAGTTGATCAAGCAATTTAAAGACTAAAGTTCTCCTTTACCCATAATATGGCTTGCCTTTGTTGTCAAGCGTACAACTGACAATGGCAACTTAGCCAGAAAAAAAGAACCAAAACAGAGTTATACCCACATCCGAATGAAGCTGTACAAAGCCATACAAATGCTAAAATGTTTGGTTTCTCGATACCACACAGTAAGGCCTAAGGTACATAGACAATTAGCTCAAAGAGAAGCACATGGAACAAAAATTAATTCTGAAAATGAGAAACTAAGAGCAGTAAGTTACGAAGCACCTTTGAACCAATCATCAGCCTCTCCAAACCGAAGCAGCGATTACCTTCCTCCTCTGCCAGCAAAGAACAAGGGAAGACCGTCTCTTCTCAACATGGAAACCTCTAATCGGAGTTCATTGGATCAAACACTCAGTTTGGGACTCAGTGAAGTTACTGAATATTAATGGAGAGAATCCATATTGCATAAACACACTCCTCCAAGGAGGCCTTCTTTCCGGGGACCGATGCCGACCCAGCACGATCTTTTCGATGCTAGGTTGAAGGAAGAACCTTTCAATCTTTTCTAAGGCATCGAGGTTCATATTCACACCATCAAGGGACTCAAGGAGGTCGGTCGGAATACGATTGGAGTGCATGAATTATATGGTGAGGAAATGGAACATCAGTTCTGTCGCAACCCCTGTCTAAAGAGACTACAATTTTGGCTGACAACTACTTTACAAAACGAAGGACTAGAGGGAAGGTTGAAGGGTAATTGGAAAATGTGTTGGATTAAAATCCGTAATAGTGGGCACATATGTATAATGTATATTGCTATTTTAAAGTATGACACAAAATTAAGTGACCAATTATGTTAGGCGTGTCATGGGTATTAAAATGTCATGGAAATAAAAGTGTAGATACCATAAGATGTATTTATAATTCGATAAGGGGCAGAGTTATAAATACTTAATAGTTGATTATTAATCTACTATATAAAGAGGTAGTGGTCCCCAAGAAATAGGTTAACTTGTTTTTTCTCTCCTTCCCCGTCAGAGAGTTTTACGTCAAGAGAAAACCTATTTTCTTGGAAGATCAATACCAAAGATTTGGATTTCAACATCAAGATTCAAGGTTTTCAGTCTATCGATTAATTCAGGTACGCTTCCGCAATTCAGTTCATTCGATTTATTATTCTTGATGATTTGACATGATAGATCCTGGGTTTAGATTTCATATTTAGTTATGGTTTAATTCTAACAAAATGAACCAACTGGGTGATTAACTGTTATTGCTTCATTCTCAGGTCTGGCTCATAGCAGGAGCAGCCTGAGCATGCGCTCCGGCCCCCAACTTTCATGGGGCTTTATATAATGTGTAGCTAATACAAATTTGTCAATAAACTATACCGCCTAAAATTGTTTTGTCAACAAACCAAACGGGCAAAATAGTATTTATTTAATATCTATCCATCACATGGGGGCCACTTGTCACTAGTCAACGCCATCACTCATGCTTTTACTGGTTTTAGAGGGTCATTGGCCATCTATAGTATTAATTCAAACGGTATTATATTGAAAATAAGAAAGTATTAATTTAAATTGCATTAAAAAATAAATAAACAATAATATTAAGATTAGCATTACAAGAATTTAAATGGTCTTTAATATTTTAATTGTATTTAAGGTGTTTTCTTAATAAAATAATAAAAATAAGAATAAATATATTAGTGGTGGAAACTTTTAGTTTCCGCAAGCGCCTTAATTTTAAGGTTTATGGATCTAATTTAGGGTGTATAGTTTAGGATTTAAGTTGAGTAGTTTAGAATTTAGCGATTGTGAATAGAATTTAGAGTTTAGGGTTAGAATTAGGGTTTATAGGTTGAAACCTAGACCTCAACATATTACCCTAAACTTTAACCTATAAACCCTAAATTCTAACCCTAGCCCCTAAATTCTAACCATTACCCCTAAATGCTAAATACATACACCTAAACCCCTAAACCGTGCACCCTAAACTAAGGCCATAAACTCTAAAACTAAGGCGCTTGTGGAAACTAAAAGTTCCCACCGCCAGTGTATTAGATATAAATTCTAAAAACAATGTGTTAAAAGAATTTAATCGCGTTTGTGTAATTAATTAATAAAATTTTAAATTAATGGTTCAAATAGATGAAATATATTTTCGTTTTATGGGGCCCTATTGTTGAGTTTTCGCACAGAACCCCGAAAACATCCGAGATAACTCTGTTCATTCTTAGCAAAGTGCAGGGGCAATGGCCACAACATTAATTCAAGGACTCAAGATTCATGATTTCTATTTCGAAGGCGCTGTTGATTTCAAATTAGGACCAAATTGAAACAGATTGAAAGAATGTGTAAATAATGAAGGCTAAATTTATTACATTTTTTGAATTAGGACTACATTGATTGAATGTGTAAATATGAAGGACTAAATGTGCTATTATATAAAGTTTCATAACAGTCACGTTAAGTATTTAACGGCCTTTAACGGTCGAGCTACTATTTTGTTACAAAACATAAAGTTTAATTGCCATTTTGTAACATTTGAAAGTTTGGTTACCATTTTGTTTTTTTTAACAAAGTTCAGTGGCCATTTATGAACTTTATCAACAAAAAAAGCCCATATTTATTTATTTTATGCGTAAATTACACTAGAGGTCACTTAGTTATAGGTTTAGTAACAGACATATCACTCTTCTTCTAAAAGTAACAATTTAGTCTCTCAATTATTGGTTTAGGAACAAACATGTTAATTTTCTTCTAAAAGTATCAATTCAATCACTCGATTATAATTTATAGGCTTAGGAACAAATAGGTCACTCAATTAAAAATTTGTGACAAACAAGTCACTCTGTCATTAAAACTGAAATAAGGGCTTGGTATAAAATAATTTCAGTCCATGAAACTTGTCTATTCTATTAATTTGGTCCTAATTTGTAATAATTCAATAAGCTTAACCCTTCATATTTAAAAATTTATTAGTGAAGTGATTGTGTCTACTAGCAAGCGATGTTAAGGTCATAATGTGTTTATTACATTAGTTTGTCAACTTTCTAGTAGTGAACTGTTTATGTCTATCGAGCTATCATACTTGTTAATTATCGGACTGATAGAAAATAACATGGAGTGTGGTACGTGGTTAGAGAGTGTGTCAAAATTTTTAAATATGAAAGGTTAAGTTTATTGAATTATTTCGAATTATGGCCAAATTAATAGAATGCATAAGTTTCATGGGCTAAAATTGTTATTATACCAAGCCTTTATTTTAATTTTAATAACAGAGTGACTTGTTTGTTACAAAATTTTAATTGAGTAACATGTTTGCTACTAAACCTTTAATTGAGTGACTGAATTGCTACTTTTTGAAAAAGAGTGACATTTTTATTACTAAACCTATAACTAAGTGACCTCCAATGTAGTTACCCTTATTTTATTTATGCACTTTGTTAAAAGGGTAAACTACACTAGAGATGACTAAACTATTGACATATTTCTATTTTGACCACTAAACTATTAATTTTATTAATTTAGTAATTAAATTATTAAAATAATTTAAATCAAGTCACATATCATTAATCGTTAAGGGAAAGACAATTGTCTTAGTTAAATAAATTTATATGATTACATATTTGACCTTCATTACTTACACATTCTATCAATTTGATATTTTTACTTGTGTTGACTTCGGTGAAAGGGGTAAACTATACTAGATATGGCATATTTCTATTTTGACTACTGAACTAAAAATTTTATTAATTAGGTCACTAAATTATTAAAATGATTTCAATCAAATCACATTCCATTAACTATTGAGGGAAAGACTGGTGTGGTAGTTAAATAAATTTATATAATAACATATTTGATCTTTATTACTTATATATTCTATCAATTTGATTCTAATTTTAATTCAATTTAATAAATTGATACTAATTTAATTAAAAGAAATGGATACTAATTTAATGTTTGGAAGATTTCCGCTGGTCTATTAAATTATATTCCATTAACAAGTCAGGGAACTATATATATATATATATATATATATATATTGAGAACAGTAAGAAATACTCCTATTTCATTTTTTAATTAATGACAATCACAATTTTTTTATAAAGAAATTGAATTTTATTAAAAAAATAAATGTAACAAACTCAAATCATAATTTAAATCATAAAAAGAGTCTCGAAGACTAAATTCATCAAAAAACTATGAAGAAAATTAAAACATATAACTAAAGAGTGTGAAAAAAAAGATTAAACATTCCCTTGTATACCTTGTTCATTTTCTATAAAAAATCAACAACTATCATGAAAGTCTCTCTATCTCCAACTAGATGCTAGATTAGTGTATGAGTGGAGACCGAGAAAATTAACCTTGCATATTGTTCTGTTAACGGATCTCATTATATCGACAAACTACCACAAAAGGTGATTTAACCAAATTAGACCGTCAACCTTTCCTGATTAGAAAGTACGCTATAATGACCGTTATACGAACGTCGAACTACCATAAAAATTGACAAAAATCGTATCACAAGGTATACAAAAATTATGCCACAAAGACAGATAAACAAATGCAACAAGATACACAAAAAAATTAAAACGGAGAAGATTATTATTTGAGACTAAAAGTAAAAGGAAAAAAAATAAAAAAATAGAGAACAACACTAAAACTTTTGCCCGAGACGCTCTTTAAGAAAAACCAAGGTCCTGTTTGGCAATTAGCTGATAGCTAATAGCGGATTACATTAGTTGATAGTTGATTTCATTAGCTGATTTGACTAGTGAATTATATTAGTTGATTGTATAAAAGTGTTTGGTAAAATTAACTAATAGCTGATAGCTGTTTGATTATTTAAACAAACAAAATAGCATATAAGGACATGATTATATTCGATGCTTGTTTGAATAATTTATTAGTTATCAATATTTTGTATCTATTAATATTAATTAGATTATAAAAATAATTTTTTTAATATAACAACATTAAGCATATTTGAAGTATCTATATATATTAATTTATTATTTATATAATTATTTTTAATACAATTTAATTAATTATTAAATTAAAATAATAATATAAATGTGTGAGAATAAAAAGAAAAAAAAGTATTACTTTACAAATGTTAGAATATAAATACGTGAGGGTGAAAAATTAAAATAGAAAATGTTAAATTTAGGTTATTTGAAGATTTTTGATAATTGTGAAGGGTAAAAGAGTCTTTATAACTCTTATGTCAAAACTGTTAATTTCAAAAGGCTCTTATTAGCAGTTTTTTTAAAATTAGAGGTTTCACCTCAATCCGCTATTTCAATCTGCTACTCACCAAACATTCAAATTAGCAGATTTGAACGGTCAAACTTCTAATATTAGTTCAAACTTCTAATTTTAATTTAAACCGCTATTTACCAAACAAGACTAAATAAATTTTTTGAAAAGAAAACCTATAGGAAGGATAATAATAACAATCACAACTTTAATTATATTATATCTTTCTAGAAAGAAAAAAAACCCAAGTTAATAACTTGGCCTAATGACATAATGTTACATCAACATTTTAGTTCACATATATTTAACACGTCAGTAAAGAAAATATTAACTATAAATCAACTATTTATTCTCATATATTAATTTTCTTCTCTGAATCAGAAAAATATTGTAAGTTTGACATCATTTTCCAATTTTTTTCAAGTTTTATCATGGAAATTTCTATGATATGTCCTCTACCCTCTCCTTACCATCTATTTTTCTTAGATATTGTGCTGCCATTTTTTATTTTATGATTTGGGTACTTAATTTTTTACTTCACGAACTATAATTTTTTTACAATAAAAATATAAGTCGGCCAGCAAGCACACCAACTTCAAGGTAATTTTTTAATTAAAATAATGAGTAAAGCCGTTGGAAAGGGAAGCCGACTTCACCTTTCCCGTGCGTGATGCTGGAAAGCATTGACTCGTCTAGCGTGACGTTGTGGCAAAAAAATGGCTCGAAATTATCAAATTTTTTGGCGACTTTCAGAAGTCGATATGAAGTCATACTAACTTCAAATTCAATGTAACAATGACATTAAATTGTGAAATAAAAAAATGTACCTTCTATCATAAAATAAAAAATCAAGAGCAATATCGCAACAAAATAATCCCTTACCACCTAATGCATTTAAAAATTTGCAACACACAATTATCTAGTAATGAGCCAAAAAATAGAACTTCGTCGCTAACAATTCGGTAAATTGTTCAAAACTAAAATGTAATTTCATAAAAATAATCATATATATATATATATAAAGATGCTATTGCCGGAAATTATATATATATGGCAAAATTTAGAAAATAATCCAAATGGAAAAAAATTGGAAAATAAGGTATATAGAACTATATTTTGGGATCTAGGCCATTTTGAACAGTACACATGGAGGACGCCATGTGCACATGGTGTTCTCACTATTGCTGCAATTATCGGCTCACCAGCTCGCAATGCATGAATCTGGATAAAGCTCAGCTCGTCCTGCCAACGCCATGTTCAAGAGGTGTTGTCACTGTGCTGGTCTGCATGGCTACGCCTGCAGGATCATTTATCCAAAAGCTGCCCGTTGCAGGACGCGACCTAGAGGTGGCGTTGCCACTGTTCATGCATGCATGCAGATAATAGCTTTCACGTGAAATCTGTCCGGGCATTAATTATTTTTTTTTTAATTTTTTGGTTTATATATAGGCAATGCAATGAGTTGAGTTGAGAAGAAGGAATAGGCTACGAAGAAAATAATTGAGAGGAGTAGGGTTGTATCCGATTCGATTTCGGTTTAATTCAGTAAGCTATTTTAGTAACCATCGGTTTTCGGTTCGGTTAACCTCGATTTTCGGTTTTTCCATATTAACGTTAGTTTTTGAAAATTTTTATTTTATTTTGACAAAATAGATTTATTTGATGACTTTTAAACATTAAAAAGTTAGAGTTTTAAAGTATTTTTCATAAATATTTATTAAAAACTTAATTTCTTAAGTAAAAATAATAATTAAAAATGCATCTATAGTATTGTAAGTATAAAATACTTATTTTTACATTATAAAATAACTATAAATTAAATAAAAAATCAAATTCGGTTCAATTCGGTTAACCACGGTTCGTAAACTTGTGAACCATAAACCGTCCAAACGCCTCAGTTTGAATCGGTTTTTGATTTTGCGGTTAACCATGCTCAGCCCTAGAGAGGAGAAGTTAGTAGAGTTCGAGTGATAATCGGTTAATAATTTTGATAAAAGTATATTTGAAGACGGTGAAGGCTGTTTCAGTATATTTGTTTGTAAATTTTCTCGATTTCTCAAAAGTAAGTATGTTTTTTAATTAATTTGTTTTTTTAAATTAGATTGGTTTGTAGATTTTTTGTGAGATTGAAGATATATTCGAATGATAATTACTTTTTATTGTTGAAGGATTGAGTAAATTTACACGGTTTCTCGTTTAATCCGATAAATTTTTGTATTTTTTGAAGATATATTCGAATAGATAAATATTTTTGAAGTTAATACATTTTTTGGTTTTATATATATTCGAATGACATTTGTTTTGTAGATTTGTTTAAAAATAGCATATGGAGGAGTTTTGTTGTACCGTGACCATGAGCACATTTCGTCTCATATTCATGAAGAGCAATTAAGTAATTTAAATTTATTATGTCATGTTTAAAAAATATAGTTTATTATAATAAAATAATTAATTATAGGGTGTGGAGTATACCATTCGTCGTCGAGGAATGAAGATTAAGGAACCTTCCGACCGCATAATTTATTTGTTACAACTCGCCGATTTTTATAATGCTTCATTTCTTCGTGGATTTAAGATTGTCTTCGGTTTGATTACTGGATTAATAGAACGGTGGAGACCAGAGACTCACACATTTCATTTTCCATTTGACGAATGCATAATAACTTTAGAAGATGTAGCTATACAGCTTGGTGTCCCAATAAATGGAAATCTGTTGGTTGGACAAAACAACTATAATGTATTTGAGTTTTGCAGCCAATACCTAGGCAAAATTCCTCCCGAGGCATGTGTGAACGCTCTACGTGTGAGAATTTTATGGTTGCAGAATAAATTTATTATAACAGAGGGCTCTACTCGCGAAGAACTTGTATATACAGCTCGAGCATAGATATTGCAAATCATTGGTGGGATATTGATGCCAGATACATTTGGTAATCTGGTTCACACACAATATCTGCCGATGTTGATTGATTTTAGCACAACTGGCAATATAGCTGGGGATATGCAATTTTGGCATTCTTTTACCATGAAATGTGCAAGGCCACAATTATGATTGGTGAGAGGAAGATGTCAGATATGGGAGGATGTCAAATCTTGTTACAGTCGTGGGCTTGGTTCATGCTGCCTTATTTAACGCCCATTGTGGAAGTACACGTACCCATGCAGTTTCCACTTGCTGGAAGGTCATATGATTACAGTTGTCATATAGATATATATTTTATTGATCTAATATTAATCTCTAATGACTTAGAAATATAAGTTTAATATCTTTGCAGATGGAGACATAAGTTGAGGTATGCGGGGATCGTGCAAAACAATGTGAGAGATATAAGACTAAAGATCCAAACAATAGGAAAAGATCAGGTATCATAATATTATTTTTAAATTAAAATTTGGACTTTTTATTTTTAAAATAATATGTTTGTTATATACGTGTATTAATATTTGTTTTTGACAGTTTATTTGGATGCCGTACGAGAATCCAATAATCAAGGCTTGCATACCAGAAAGTGTGCTTGAATGTAAAACATCCTGGGGTGCAGTTGTGCCTTTAATTCATTTTTCTATTATTGAATATCATTATGGTGATAGAGTGTTACGACAGTTCAACTTTCATCAATCTATTCCTAGAGCTCCACCTGATAGTGAACATATACATACTGCATCTAGAGGTAGATTCGATGCGAATTGGGCTGTGAAGCAAGCCTATTTTATTTCACGATGGAAGGAAATATATACGCGGTGGGCTGAAGATTTGAGTCCAATTGAAGCCAATGATTTTGAATTTAATACAGAGTACTATTCATGGTTTTCGAAAAATGGAAAACCATTCTTAGTATCTATTGAAGCTGCAAATAAATAGCTTGAAGATCCGCGTTGCTCGAAACACGTACACTTACCAGTATCGAATTTTGGTCAGAGCTCAGAAAAACTAGCAGACGAACCAAGTTTCTATGCTTCTATGGGTTGACATTCTTCATGGTCTCCGTTGCAATCCCTCAGGACAGTATCCACCATTTGGTCATGTTTCGGAACAGCCACCAATTGGTGACAACTCATCATTTTATCAACCATTTGGATTTGGTAATGTTCCGGAACAATCGCTAATCAATTTTCCATTTGGTGGCAGCTCATCTTCTCAGCCAGATTACAATTATTATGGGCCGACTTACATACAACAATTTAAGTATGGTACACCACCGTCTATGCAATCGATGGATGATCAATTTGGAAATAATGAGCAGACTCACGAAGAATGGTTCAACCCCCTAGACAATATGATCAAACATCATCCTTACACTGACAGAAATTGCCGAGAAGGAGGCGAAAACAGAACAAAAGTCAAATTTTTTTTGTAATATATTTTTAATTCAAATATTGTTTGTTTACTGTTTTGGTTTTTGGATTGTTGTATTTTGGTTTAATTTATCTTTTTTCTATTTACACCTATATTTTTTTCTATTTAATTCAAATTAAAATTCGACTTTTAAAATCAAATGCAAGTTCAAATTCAAATGCAAATACAAATTCAAAGTAATTATTCAAATGCAAATGAAATTGAAATTCAAATTCAAATTCAAATTCGATTTAGATTCAAATTCAAATGAAAAATGCAAGTTCAAATTCAAATACATATTCAAAATAATTATTCAAATGCAAATGAAATTGAAATTCAAATTAAAATTAAAATTTGATTTAGATTCAAATTCAAATTCAAATTCGACTTTTAAAGTCAAATGCAAATTCAAATAAAAAATGCAAGTTCAAATTCAAATGCAAATACAAATTCAAAGTAATTATTCAAATGCAAATGAAATTGAAATTCAATTAAATTCAAATTCAAATTCGATTTTTAGATTCAAATGCAAATTCAAATAGTGCGAATGTATATATTTATTTATTGCAAAAAAAGAACTGGTTGCAATTTTAAAAAGTTTAAAAAATAAAAAAAGTGTACAATACAAAGTTAAAAAATTGTATTTATTTGTTAAAAAGTACATAGAATTGATTGCAAATTCAAATGGAATACATTACGAATTTACATTAACACAAAATTTAGGTTGATGGTCCGCCACGATAGTTGGAAAAATTTGATTTGTTCGGACATTTGTTCCTTCTGTGACTTGGTCCCCTGCAAAGTGTACAATGCTTAATTTAAACTCCCCATCTCTGTCATCCAGATCATCCATATTTGTATGAATGCGAGTGGAACTCGATCGACCCTTCAGCTTTCTACGAAGCTCTGGATTTGGTAGCCATTCTTCGTATATTGGCTCTACCGGCCAATAATATTGGTTCGGGATCGTGTTGAACTGAATTCTGTATATATTTGCCATAATGTGCAGGTTATAACACGGATCTGCAAACCTGTAAGGATCCATATTAATACGCATACATGTGGCGTGTGCGTGAGAGTAGAGATATCGAAATACTTGAAATTGACCACAATCACACCATATCCGATGAAGGTTTACAACAAACGTTCTTTGCTCACCTCAGACCATAGCTTCGATAGTAAATTCTGCACCACTTGGGTCGAATATTCTAACTCTCATAGCGCTTGCATATGCTTGAAGAGCGATCATTTGATCCTGAAGGGTTCTAGACCAATTTTGTCTGCTATTTATTCGAGCGTTAACTCCATGCCCTTTGTCGGACCAAACTTTACCTAATCTAAATTAAGTTTCCCACACAATACTTGTAATTGGGAGATGGTGTGTTCCTTTAAGCACTGAGTTTATAGCCTCGGCAAGGTTTGTTGTCATATGGCCGTAATGTCGCCCTTCATCATAGGCTTGTAACCATCTTTCCTTAGGGATGTCATTTGCAAACTTAAATACAAGTGCGCTGTACCGCTTCAACCTTCTTATCTTCGTGCCAAATTTGGGTCAAACTAGTTCATACCCTATTTAAAAAAAGAAAATATAGTCTAAATCAAATAAGAAAATATCATAAATAAATTAATATTTTTTATAAACAAAAAATAATAATTTACCTGCGCCTAAAATCTCTTATCAGATCTCATTGTTTCCGAAATTAGTTTTTGCATTTTCCGCAATATGTCGCACATAATATGCTGGATATGTATGCGGAGGAGCCCATAAACTTTTTGGTCTGTTAATTACTGATAAGATCACAATCCCTCTATCAGAAATCATACAAACCCAATCTTCTTTTACTATATGGTTGCGTAAATGCTTCAAAAAGAATTCTCATCCATCCGCGTCTTCTTTTTCAACTATGGCAAAGGCAATTGAAAAAATATTACCGTCTCCATCTTGTGCAACAGCCACGAGTAATATATGACCGTACTTCCCATACAGCTATGTACCATCCACTTGAATCATGCGTTTGTAGAACGGAACCCTTCAATGCAAGCCTTGAATGCCCATAACAACTTACTAAATATCCTTTTACCAGGAATTAGTTTGCCTTGTAAGGTGTACACCGACACTGTTTTGTACTCTATAATAGTTTCTGGGATAAATATTTACATTGCTCATAAAAGAGCCGGTAGCTCATTATACGATTTATTCTAATCTCCATACACCTGCATCATCGCATTTTGCTTTGCCATCCATGCCTTGTAGTAAGATGGAATATATCCAAGCTGATTTCAGATGGATGCTACTAACACTGTAATCGAAATCCTTGGTTCCTTTTCAACTAATAACCTGGTGTAAGCACATATTAGATCGGAGTCTAAATTAATGTGGTCATGTGATAATGATATATTTGAACATGTGTGCTGCTCAATAAACCGTGTCACCTCCCACGTCTAACTCCTCTTCTTGTATGAAATTCTTACCTACCAAGGACATTTGCTCTTCCAATTAATACACTTTACGCAATAGGTTTGCGTATTAGACTCAGCAACACATAATCTCGTATGGCGTTTGATGTAGTACTCCTTAACGGCCAGCTGAGCATTTTTTTGTTTCAAATTGAGTCTTCAGTACCAATTCTCCATAGTTGGAAGATGATGAAGAACCAAATATGTGAGCTTCATGTTCCGGATCTCGCATTGCAGTATAGTCTACCTCATACATGCGGGCCGGAGGTTCATAGGCTGGATAAATGGGTTCCGGTTGCTCAGTCTGTGGTTCAACATAACCCCAAATCAACTTCTCATTTCCCAAACCAAGCCTAGCGACAACTGTATTCCAAACATCATATTCAACCTCCAGACCATTACCCTCACTCACATCTGTCATAATAGCCTCAACATCATCAGCATCGAGTAAATGCACGTCATCATCTTCCGCAATAGGCACAATATTTTCTTCATCCTCACTGAAATCGTCAAGCGATTCGCTCCAACGACCAACTATGTTTTCAGTGTCACAATATGTTGATGAGCTCATTCTATCTACATATTAAAAAAAAATCATATTACTGCTAGCACTAGACAAGTTTTCTTATTAAAAATAACAAATAATGTACTAACTTCAAAAAATTTCATCTATCCGAATATATCTTCAAAAAATACAAAAATTACTGGATTAGATGAGAAATCATGTAAATGTACTCTAAAACCTTCAACAATAAAAAATAATTATCATTCGAATATATCTTCAATCACAAAAAAATCTACAAACTCATATAATTAAAAAAAAAAGATTAATTAAAAGCATAAATTACTTACTTACTTTCGAGAAATCGAGAAGATTTACAAACAAATATACTTTTACAGCCTCCACCGTCTTCAACTATATTTTAAACAAAATTATCACTCGAATTCTAGAATTTTTTCTCTCAATTTTTTTCCAAATTCGTGTAATATCCACCCCTTCTCCTCATCCTATATATATACAATTTTTGAAAAAAAAAATAAACTGACCAGCTTTCACGTGAAAGCTGGTCTGCATGCATGCATAGTAAAACGCCACCTAGAGGTGGCGTTACCCCTGTGAACCGGCCCCCTTGGCTCAGCCAAGGCTTCAAAGATGTCAGCCGAATAATTGCAGCAATAGTGAGAATGCCATGTGCACATGGCGTCCTGCTATGTGTACTGTTCAAAATGGCCTAGATCCCAAAATATAGTTCTATATATATTATTTTCCAAATTTTTTCCATTTGGATTATTTTTCAAATTTTGGCTATATATATATATCTTTCCTGTTATATAATTTTACAAAAATAAAAGATAAGTAAGATAAATATTATAATAATTTCATACAACAAACGATATTGAACAAGCAAATGTGATTACCACTACTTCATATCCAATGTTCCCAAAAAAAAATCCATCCAAATAAGGACGGAGTTAGGATTTAAGGCAAAACATAAATGTTTGAAAGTGAGATAAATTCATAAATAGATAATTTTCAAAAAAAAAATTATATAGGGCGATAAAAGTGAGAAAAAAAATTCTTGGATGGGGCAATTGCCCTTTTTCACCCCTAGTTCCGTCCCAGCATCCAAGTAGATCGTTCAAAATTATTTAGCTGATTGAATTTTACCATCTCTTTCGAGGAGTTTCACTTTTATTTTAGATGATGAGATCATCTAAGAATCGTTTAAAGTATCCTTTTGTCAACATCATTTGACATATCTACGTATATTTATGTCAAGTGTCATGAAACCCGAATAACATAATGTAGGCTGCAGAAGGAAGAAGAAGATGCAGAACTGGCTAGTCGATGGAGATTCGGATGGCAACCAGAGAGCCAAGTAAGCCGTCCCTTTTTATTTGGTTCTCTTCTGCTTTTTCCATCAACTGTTGCTATAGTGTGCTGGCCTTTGCACTCTCTGCAAAGACAACTCAATATATTCCTCACCCAGTGGCCTGACAACGCAAACCTATCCTATATTCAGAAGTATTCCCTTTTCACTTTGTTTATCCAAATCAGTAAACAATGTCATGGTCTTCTGCAAACTTGAATGCATATAAGATAAGAATGGCATTTTACTGATGGGTGCAGTGCAGCATCTTCAAGCTCAATGAAAGTGGATTCGATTCCGGGTTACTTGACATTTGAGAATAATATATGTTTATTTGTGATGCCATATGCCAGATAAATTTACCTTAGAAAAATAGCGTTAATTCAAGAATAAATAATAAACAATAGATTTAATATTGATTTATTATTAAACGAACATAGAAAATATAGAACGATACAATTTATGTAACGCAAACCGAAATGAAGCGTGTTGAGGCCTGCACGAACTGAGGCAAAATTTTCATTCAAATCAATCAACATTTACTAAGTGGGTAAGTGTATATAAACACTTCCAATTCAATTTATTCAATCAATGTGGGATTGGGGGTTTCACTTCCTTATTCAATTCATAACTACCATACTTTAAGCATCAATTTCTCAATCATCACTCAACAGTTTTGAGCATATGAGATACCGTTGTAAAAGTCTCATGGAATAGAATTAGATCCAATAATATTATTATTCGAATCTCCACCTTTACCCATTCGAAATATGGCTCAAAATTACCATTCTCCTCACATTTTTCCAACACTTACCGATTATATTCCCAGCACAGGTTTACTTGTACGGATAGTAATTCCAACTTGTTTATCACTCTGAAACAAATCAGGGTTTTCCTTATCCAAACAAATATCTCAAGGAACTTCCTTCTTTTTATCCTTTTAGATTGTGTTTTTATTAAGTTCTTTTGATATTTCTTTGCATTAAACAAATGAAACCCAATTCTCTCCCTTGGCCTTATAAATAAGAGTATGTGAAATCTCAAAATCCATTACAGCTGAGTCTTAGCACACTTATAGCCTTCCTACACTAAGCCTGTATCACCTTTTTCCTTTTCTTCTTTTGCCACTTAGAGCTGCATTGTTATTAGCATCTTGTGCTTAATGGATAGAATACGGGAACTGGCATCGAAGAAGGCCGCTGTGATTTTCACGAAGAGCTCGTGTTGCATGTGCTATAGCATCAAGACGCTTTTTTACGAGCTTGGTGCTAGCCCTGCGATTCATGAGCTCGACCAAGATCCTTATGGGAGGGAAATGGAGAGGGCTCTCCGGGGGCTAGGGTGTGACCCCTCCGTCCCGGCTGTGTTCATCGGTGGGAGATTTGTTGGCTCGTCGAAAAATGTCATATCCCTTCACGTTGATGGATCGCTGAAACAAATGCTTATGGATGCAAAGGCCATCTGGTTCTGACTTCAGACAAATGATATAGAAAAACAACTCTGCCTACTCAAGAATTGGCAAACTTAGTACTCTACTGTGACAGTAATAAACCTAATACCATGTTGATAGAGGGGAAATGTTGTATTAGGGGCTTTGCTTTTTCTTGAGTTCCTTGAATACATTTTGTATGGAAAAAAATGACACCTTGAAAACAACTAAACATGAATGTATATATACATGTTATCTTAAATGTTTACTGGTGCTTTCTTCCATTTCCATGGCATATGAAAACACATCAAGAAACTTGCAGACTAATGAAAGTAATGTGGCATTTCACTTTCTGGGATTCTTTCCTATCAAAAACAGGCATGGAATTACATGGCCTTAATCAACTTTAGGATCAGATGGTGTTTAAGGGAATTCCTTACTGAAGAATATTTTTAATTTTTCTCTTATGCAAGCTAAACTATACCAGAATAAAGTGTTTTTCCTGTAATCGAAAGTATGGTTCCGATCGAAAACTTGTCCACTTGCAGAAAGTCAATCCCCTATGTCATGAAACTGACTATTGAAGAAGCAGCTTCGAGCTAACGACCCCTCGAGGTTATTGCAGACTTTTCAGTGTTTTTCGCGGCGATAATTATTTTGAAGGTAAACTACATTAGATATCACTAAAATTTAAATTTAATATCAATTATAGTGACTATTGAAGAAGCAGCTTCGTGCTGACGAACTCTTGAGGTTATTGCAGATTTTTCAGTGCTTTATTCTTTTCATGGTGATAATTAATTTTAAAGAGGAATCAAATTGGTGGTTCCTTAGCAAGTTTTGTTGATGATTTTATATCTACTGATGTGTGTGTATGGACTTATCTGAGAGACAGAAAGGTGATGCTGGAACTTTTTTATGCCTCCAATCTTATTCCTCACCATCCAAAACTTGAAAGGAGAAAAAGGGTGTTTTTTCATTTTGCTTGAAAAGTCCTAGATGCATGTATACTAATCCACACGCATAAACATTTATTTGGCTATGGATTGGGATGGACCAAGACGTACTGGGGTGCGGGTGCATCCATGAGAATTTTAAAATTTTATATATTTAAAGCATTTCTTTGCATTTTCTATTAATAATCTAATTTCTCATTTTGGATATTTCAAAAATTTCAAATTATCACATAATTTTATTAAGTACAAAAGTATGCACCCGAACATAAAATTTTATGTTCATCTAGACTATGGATATGCATGAACATATGATCTCATGCATGCATGAAAGGTCTTCTACCTTGTAAATCAAATTCTTTACCATACTCTTTGCACTGAGATAGAAAAGAGACGGAGGATTTGTCCCGCTCTTGGTGTCATTGTGTTGTGGGATCATTCGCAATTCACAGTCTTTTTTTGTATAATACTTGTCCATTTTATGGTCTATATTCGGGATTCGTGACTCTCCTTTTTAACAATGTCTTCTCTAAAATTTCAATCCAGGTTCTCTCCTTGAAAGAGTAATTCACAGTCTTTGATATAAGTTGCAGCAGACCAGAATCAAAAGTAATTTAAGTTGTAGATCTGACTTAAAAGCTTTAGACCATCGAAAAAGAGTCATTGTTGTGACAAGGAGAATCTGAGATCAATTAAAATAAATCAGATTAATATCAGAAACTGAAAGATAAAATACAATGAAAAATAGTGAAATGATGGAACAAAAAGATTAGGTGAAAGATAAATGCTTAAAAGCCCCTCGAATAAAAAAAATCAATAAATTTCTTCAAACATGTTCTAATCTCTCTTCTAATGATCTCGACAAGTCGAAGATTGAAGATGGATCACCAAAGATATTTACAAAAATCAAGTTGAAACAACTTGTTTTGGCACTGATACAAAGAGCAGCAGATGCTGTATGCAATAGAATGAATCTGAAGTGAAGTGAGCCTACCAGTGTGCTCACATGTGGGAAGAATCATACAAGTTGGTTGGCAGAACAGAATGAATACAGCCACCGAAAGCCATCACATTCGCAGTACTTCATTTGTTATCTTTCTGCGTATGGTTTCAAAGGAGGCGATGAAGAGAATCTGGTGTAAAAGTTGGCCTCAGAATGTTCTATTACTGTAAACTGACCAGCTAAAACACTACATGATCCGAATTCGAACGAACCATCTGTTTTCGAAAGTGTTGATTATATCGGATGGTTATAGGCTTTGATGGTTTTAGTATTTAGCAGAAAATTTATTTGCCAAGTTGAAACCATGGAAACACAGTAGTCCCATCTTATAAAGTAACTTTATTGGTATTAGCATCTAGGTAAAGCCACATTTTTCTTTTGAATGTTGTCCCTATAAATACTCAGGCATGGGACTTAAGTTCCAGCAACCTTAAGCTTTGAACCCTTTCTCCCTTTTCCCACCTCACCTTCTCAAAGTCCAAAACTCCCGCACCATTGGATCGAATACCGTCTATGTTCGATCAAATAGAGTGAAATTGACAAGTAGTTAAATCATTTCGTTGTGCCGATCGACACTAAAGAACTTTGCACTTACTAAGCGGACATTGTTGATCTAGTCATTAACATGGACAAGGTGACGAGATTGGCCTCGGAGAAAGGGGTAGTGCTATTCAGCAAGAGCTCATGTTGCCTGTGTTATGCAGTCACAATTCTATTTCAAGAGCTTGGGGTGACCCCAACGATTCGCGAGATCTATCAAGACCCTGAAGGCAGGGAAATGGAGAAAGCACCTATGAGGTTGGGGTGTAACGCGCCGGTTCCGGTCATCTTCATAGGTGGAAGGCTCATAGGCTCGATGAATGAAGTCATGTCCCTGCATCTAAGTGGAGGACTGGTACCTTTGCTGAAGCCCTACCAGATTGTATTAAACTAAGTACATGACAATCAATAAAATTGGCTCAAATCAGCAGTCTAGTAAGATACACGTGCACTATAGCTATGGATTAGCTCTCCAGCAATTGCATGTAATCTGTTCCTATTTCTTTAATGAAGTCGATATACTTTTCTTGCTTTGAGCTTTGCTTTCAATAGAATCCGAATGATCACTGTATGTTATTCGGATGCTTCCCTTTCTGCAATTATTTTATTGGTCATTCATTCAATTGTAAAGCCATTTATATGATCTGTACGTATGTATATGAACATGAGCACGAACACGAACAAACATAGAGTAGTTTAGTTTCGGAGAGACCTAACAAGAGTTGATGTCCTCGGCCTTGAAAACCCTATCGAATTCGGAATGAGTACCAGGTACCGGAGAATATATAAGTATATTTGAAGGATTGCATCAAGGGCACGTAACAAATACGAATACTTTTAGGAAAATGAAGAGTACGAGTAACAGATGTTCCATGTGGACAAGAAAAGGTTTTAAAAGGAGAATTATGAGCTTTATCTCTTGTATGCTACCATTGGTTTTTCTTCTTTCTTCTCTTTATTTTATCTTAGATAAAGAAAGGTATTACATTCCTTGCAATGTTGTTTTTACAATGGCCATGCATATTGTTTTTAATTATTGTAATATTCTCTCAATCCAGAAGACAAAATTAAAATAAAAAAGAAAGGAAGCTATGAAATAATGTTTTCAGTACATTCCTCCATTGTTAATATGGAGACAAGCATATGGATTCCATTAAAAGTAAGGCAAAAAGCAGAGTCAATGGAAGGTGGAATCCTACAAAGGGAATCAAACACTATTGGGAAGTCATAACTTAGCATAATCAATCATTGTCACTCTTAATCATGCTCTCTGACTGTTTAATTACATTTTTTTGTTCTTTTTTATCATCAATAACAGAGGATGGAACGCTTGACTACTCTTCACTATTGTCAAACATTATGTAAGAGGATGATTCTCGCCGTAGGGGACTAATTTGTAATCACCTTTAAACCATTTAAAAATAGATAATTATTTAATACACTGACTGTGAAAAATTTTAGTTTCTGCAAGCGCCTTAGTTTTAGAGTTTAGAGACTTAGTTTAGGAGGTAGGGTTTAAGGGTTTATGTTCAGTAGCTTAGAATTTAGTGATTGTGAATGGAATTTAGGGTTTAAGGCTAGAATTTAGAGTTTATAGGTTAAAACCTAAATCGTCAACATATTATCCTAAAACATAAACCCTAAATCCTACCGTAGCCTCTAAATTCTAACCATTACCCAAAAATTTTAAACCCTTAAACCCTAAGCTAAGTCTCTAAACCCTAAACTAAGGCGCTTGTAAAAACTAAAAGTTTACATCTCCAATATATTGGATATAAATCCTTTAAAAAAATATTATGTAATTACGCGTATCGAACACATATTCGAGTATAAAAATAATATAATATTTTAAAATATAAAATTTAAAATATGACTATATAATTAGATACATCATACATATATCTGACATTCATTGATCTTATTCTCGATTGTATTCTCTCTTAACCTTACTGAAATGTCCGGTTGGATTAACGGACCAAAACATGTTACAATTTGTGAGTATACAAGGAAAAAAAACCCCATTAAGCTTGATACTTGACAGCAGATGCCATTGATTTGCTACAAATAAACATTGGGAGTTTGGAACTTCTTTTGGCCCAAAGGCCTTACAATTTCTCCATTGATCATTTGCATGCTCATCGTCTTAAAACTTTTGATATTAATGTAGTGTTTGGAGGGCTTTTTTGATTTGTTCAAAAAGAAATTTGTGAAGTTTTATTCATCAAGTTTTCAGTACAAACTCTAACAATCGATCAATATTGGTTTGGTTCATGATTTTAACTTTTGAAGTCTATTAAAAATTGTTAGAGGATTTATAAAGTCGAGAGTAATATGGATGTCTGAAACGATGAAACCACCAAAAAAAAATGAAGGGTTTGCACTTGATGGATTCGTACCCAAGTCCCGTACCTGGACATTTATTTTTTTGTGAGCTCGTTTTTAGGCATTCAAGACGCTCTGATCCGAAACAATACCAATTAATTGTTGGAGTTCTCATACACATGTTAATTATAAAATTGATCGATTTAATTTGATACCCAAGTGAACGAACTCCATTTACTAAATTAGTAATACTACCTTTTTCAACTATTTTTCTCATTTTACCCAAAAAAAACTATAAAAGGAATGAAAAGGCAGTTGAAAGAGTTTTAGGTCTTCAGGGGAATTAACTAAGAGTAACGACCTCCTTTTTCTCTACTTGTTCGTAACGACCTCTAATTATAGCAGTAACCAATTACGTAGCGCCACGTAAAGAATAAGGTTAATTTACTCATTGGGCCAGCTCTTTGGTTTGACGTGGAAAGCAAACACTGGGAAATTCAGTAGCTTCATTTTACTCGTCTCCTCAGGGTAATCGAGCCTGTAAAATCGTAGTATGAGTATAAATTTGAATTTGTATTGGATCCACCATTTTTATCAATTTCGATTTATCACAGAGATTTTTGGAAAACACCTACACAGTGGCCAGACAGGCTTTTTGCTTCATTCGACTCTCTCACACGCACTGTCCTTCCGTCAATGGCTTCTTAGTTAGGTATTTTCTCTATTTACTCTCTCGATTATTATTAATTTTCCTTTCTTGTTTGATTTTTCAGTGTTTTCTGTTATTTTTCTTGATTAGTTTGGTTGGTGAGAAAAATAGATTGAAAGGAAAGCGAAAAGAATTGGAGAAAGAAACAACGTTTGTTGTGATTCCGTTAGTTCATGTTATGGTTTGATGAAACGGAAAAGGAAAGAAAAAGAGGAACCGAAAACCTGGAATCTTAGGTTTTAATTGCATTTCTTTTCTGATTTTTTTTCCTGTTGGTTAATTAGGTATTTAATAGAAATAATGTTGTTTGATTGTAATTTTCTTCTCCAATCAGAATGGAATATCGAGATCTTAAACTAAATTATTATTAATTGTGGTTATTTCTTGTCTCTTTACATGTCTGTTTCTTGAATTTGAGTTCTTAAACTATATTATTTTTCTTGATTAGTTTGGTTGGTGAGAAAATAGATTAGAAAGAAAACGAAAAGAATTGGAGAAAGAAACGATGTTTCTTGTGGTTCCGTTAATTCATTTTATGAATTGATGAAACGGAAAAGGAAAGAAAATTAGGTTTTAATTACATTTCTTTTCTGATTCTTTTTCCTGGTGGTTAATTAGGTATTTAATAGAAATATTGTTTGATTGTAATTTTCTTCTCCGATGGAATGTCGAGATCTTAAACAATATTATTAATTATGGTTATTTCTGCTCTCTTTATATGTCTGGTTCTTGAATTTGAGTTCTGCGTTTTGTTAAAGGAACACTGGCTGAGAGCTAGTAACAAGGAACCTTACCAGTTACCAGTAAGATCATATGAAGTCCTCACTCTTTTGGCGAGGTTCTCAGGCGGTTGATTTGCATGCACTGTTACCAAACAAATTTCTTAGAGGATTTACTGAGGTTGGTTTGATGTAATGCAATTCGTATTAGCGTTCGTGTTTCTCTACATGAGTTATGGAGAACAGTAGCAAAAGTTAGGCGTTTTATGTTTTCTAGCCGATATGCTTGACAATGTACTAATACTCTGTGCGCATGCTTAATTTAACTAGGATAGGCAATTGAGTTGATTATGCAAGACTTCAATTGTATCTTTCCAGCAATGTGTATGTTTTAGGTTTGAGTTTTACATGTGGGTACTTTATTGTTCTTTGTTCAGGTGACTGAATTCTGGACTAAAATTGTTCATCTCATATCTCATTTGACTTGCAAGCAGAGAAACAGAGAAAAAAGATGGGTGAGGAGCTTGTTGAGCTTAAACTCCGCATTTATGATGGGACAGGTATAGCACACAGTACTTACGCGTCATCGATGACTGTTGCAAATCTTAAGCTAAAGATTTTTGTCGAGTGGCCCCGAGGTATTATTCTATTTCTGTTTTCACGTTTCTTCGCTTAGATTACTCTTTGCTGAGTTGTATAGTTGGATTATCATCTTAGGTGTTAAATTTGGTATTTTTTTTTTAAGTTTATATGTACTGTTATACCCCAATATCTACCTTCGGAGTCAAAGCCTCCGGAAGGCTCACCTCCGAATTAATAACCCACTCTAGAGCAACACGTGTCACGGCCAAATGTGCTCGTAACGCCATTAACAACCTATGATATGACCTTTGACAAAACCTTAGGCGTAGCTGCTTTGACATCTCATAATACCCCAGCCTACTAGCCGACTAAGACGTCGGAAAATTGTAATAGGAATTAATACTAAGCTAAAGTACCAAAATGGTAACTAAATTTTGTTTAAAAATTTAAAATAGTAATCAAACTTTCAAAAGTAAAAAAAATAATTAAATTTTATGTTTTGTTACAAAATGGTAACTCGATCATTAAATGCCGTTAAATACTTAACGTGACTGTTATAAAACTTTTTATAATAGCACATTTAATCCTTCACATTTACACATTCAATCAATTTAGTCATAATTTGAAAAAATACTAAATTTAGCCCTCATTTTTTTATATATTCTTTCAATTTGGTCCTTAAAGCAAAGTTCCAAAGCTGTTCTGCTACATTCTCGGCCACGCAAAACTAAATTTAGGTTTGGGACCCAATTTAAGGTTTAGGGTTAGTGACTCAGTTTAGGGTTTAAGTATAAGAGTTTTGAATTTAGTGGAATAGTTTTGGCATTTTGCTTTAAGGACCAAATTGAAAGAATGTGTAAATAGCGAGGGCTAAATTTAGTGAATATTTTGAATTAATACTAAATTGATTGAATGTGTAAATATGAGGATTAAATGTGCTATTATAAAAAGTTTTATAACAGTCACGTTAAGTATTTAACTGCCTTTAATGGTCGAGTTATCATTTTGTAACAAAATATAAAGTTTAATAGGTTTCTTGTGACTTTTGAAAGTTTGGTTACCATTTTGAATTTTTAAACAAAGTTTAGTTACCATTTTAGTATTTTACCTTTAATACTATGCCCTGACATCTATCGCCATCTTGGCACTCATATTATAAATTTAGTTACCACTGTATTGATCGTGGCTCTCCACCCTAATCAAATAGGCTAAACCACGACAATCACCTCTATTCTTGTCTCCATCTCTCTTGTCTGGTGCCCACTAACTTTAGGCATCAACAATTGGTGCGGTGAGCGTAGAGACGTTTTCGACCTAAGAGAATAAGTCAAGATGTACCCGCAGCGACAATCATCAAAAAATAATCAGCCTAAGTTTCCTTATTCGTCCCAAAATCCTTATGAGGCAACGACATCCCACATCCAACAACAGCAAAATATTTACGACCTCGTTCACTATGGGTCTTACCATGACTATTATGGATCCCATAACCAACCTGGTTAGTATGTCCAACCACAGTATCAGCCAACCTAGTTCATTTGTGACCAAAGTGGTCAACAGATTTAGATCTTGCAGAATGAACTACGAAACTTGCAATCACAGTTCCAAGTCGCTCAAACTAGCCAACAAGAACAACTGTGGTATATTCAACAGCAACAAGAGTCAATGCTAAAAGCTTTCCAGGAGCTACTGCTTTTTCAGCGTCAAGAGAGTAGACAAGGGGGAATGAGGAAGAGAGAGCCTATAACACTGATGAGCGGCGCCAATAAGAAGAAACTGTTCGAGTGTTAGGGTTCTTCTTCTAGATCAAGGGAATTGCACCGAGCATGCCCCTCACATTGAAGATTCGAGAGAGCAAGAATAAAAAAGGCAGACGAAAATGATGCAAAAGCAAATAAATGATCTTTGGACTTCAAACAACTTTAAAGTAGATTAGGTCGTAGAGGAAACATGTGGTGGAACTAGAGACCCAACTGAGCACCTCTCTCAGTAATAGAATCATATGAAAGTTATAGGAGCTTTTGATGACCTAAGGTGTAAAGTCTTCCCGACTATTTTGAGAAATAGGGGCCAAAATTGGTATGACTTTTTGATGGCGGCAGTAAGAAACTTTAAGAGATTGTCTAATATGTTCATCAACCAATTTTTAGCCAACAAAGCCATCCTCCATTCGTAGACCAGTCTGTTCAATGTAACGTAGAAACTTGTTGAGCTCCAAAGGGACTATACAAGGAGATTCGCTAGAGCCACCCATAACACCCGCGACTTTACGGATGACTGGGCGATCTGTGATCTTTGTGTATGTATTCGGACTTGGGCACAAACCCTTAAAATACGCTATAATAGACAGTAAGCCACGACAGATTAGTTAGTTGTATGAGACAACTAGCAGCAGATACATCGAGGCAGAGGAAATGGGGTCCGAAATAAGTATTGCTCAGAGCCCAACCCTCAATGGCACATCTCACAAAGCCAACGAACTAGGAGACATTAAAGGCCTCCACTAAGCTTCAATGAATCCTTAAGGGTTAAAATCAGAGATTCATCTTCCTCAGGCAGCCGAGGCAATAACAGAAAGGGACACAACCATTATCGACAATTTAATGTGGCTACGGAGAGGACCATATTGAGATTATACCAATTACGCCCCCTCACCACGTTATTACTTGAAGTTCTTTATCAAGTTAAAAACTTCAAAAATTCTGAAACCCCTTTCCCCAATAAGACCAAGCACTTAGAAAGACACTACATTCTATTGTAAATTTCACAGGCAAAGGGTTCACAGTATATGGCGGTGTGTAGACCTGAAGGATGTTGTAGAAGAAACTATTCAAAAAGGACACTTGGAGTAGTTTGTGCAAAGAGGCATGCCACAAAGGGAGAGCCACATGATAGAGCGTGAAAAAAGGTCGGTTAAAGAGGCTATCAATTTAATAATCGGAGGACCCTAACGTGCAACGTTCCTTGGTAATGGTTCATCTTCCCAAAGTGTAATATCTATGGAAATGGCGGTGAAGAGGTCTAGACCCATGAAAGATTGTAAGGTCAGCTTTTAGGGCTTCGACTCTTCCCAAGTCCTTGACGAAATCGTTAACGATTCTTTGGTGATCTTAGCTTGCATTAATGACTTACTATTAAGAGAATTTTGATGGACAGCGGAAGCGTAGTAGATGTCTTACAGTGGGAAGATTTCTAGAAAAATGAAGAGTCTTTGGAACAATTAAAGCCTTGTAGACTCATCAACGACATTTCCAATCATCCAATAGACGTTAAAGGTTCTATAGTCTTGTCGGTCATTTTGGGAGATGGTAGAAACACCGTCACAGTCGATATTGAGTTCTTTGTCGTTGATCAACCTTTTGCCTACAACGCGATATATGGAATACCACTAATGAGAAAAGGCCAAGTTCATACTAACAAAGTTTAGTATAACAGTAATGTTCATAATCCCCTCCGAAGAGGGGTACATGAAGGCAAATCAACAAATAGCTCGAGAATGTAACTTACGGTTTTTGTAGATTTCCAGTGCACTTCCGCAACACCCTTCGCTCAATCTAGCAAGCCAATGCAGGTTGATATGGGTATCAATATGTTGGACCGAATGCAACTTGGTTTGGAAATCATCAACGTTGTTGGAGATAAGAACTCGAAGAGAACAGGGTCTGCTGAACAAATCGAGATATTTCCACTCTTTAAAGGAGAAAAGAAAAAGTAACGCACATTGCCGCCATTGTCCCTAAGCTAAAAATACACTCCCTAATAAGAGTGTTGAGAACACATGTGAATGTATTTGCATGGTTTGCTTCAGACATACTTGGAATTGATTCCTCTATAAGAATGCACTCGTTTAGTGTCATGCCTTTTTACGAAGCTAGTAAAGTAAAAGAAACGAATGTTGGCCACCGATAAGATACATGAGGCAAGACAAGAAATGACAAGAAATGAACAAGCTCCTAGCTGCCAAGTTCATTCGGGAGGTGGCATACCATGAGTGGCTATCTAATGTTGTCATGGTGAAGAAATCAAATGGCAATTGGAATATGTGCATTAACATTATAGACATCAACAAAGCTTGCCTAAAGGAAAGTTTTCCACTCCCCTCCATAGACAGATTAGTAGACTCCACAGCTAGGTATAAATATGTGAGTTTCATGGACACATTTTCTGGTTACAATCAAATTCAGATGAATCCGTGACTAGGAGAACTTCTTTCATCACATAGGACAAACACTTTTGTTACAAAGCCATGCCCTTCGAGTTAAAGAACGCCAGAACTACATTCCATCGATTAGTGTATAAACTTTTCAAGGACTAAATCAACAAAAACATGAAAGCCTATGTAGACGACATGATAGTGAAAAGTGTTCTATAGATCAACACGTGAAAGACCTGACGGAGGTTTTACAAGTCCTTAGATTGCACAACATGGGCCTAAACCCTTCTAAATGCACATTCGGTGCGGGTACTAGAAATTCTTGATATCTGTAAAACTTATGTTTGATTTTGATATAACAAAGTGTTTGAGGACTAAATTGTAAAAGGAAATAAATTTTTAACTACTTAAAAGTCTCACAAATTGACAAAGAAAAGTTTTCTGAATTTAAAGACTTAAATCCAAAAATTTTCTAAGTGTTTTCAGGCCAAAGTACTCAAATACGCCCAGGCGTATCAATACACCCCTTGGTGTTTTGATAAGGAAATTGGCTACTAGAATTTGGTTTTACAAAGTGTGCCGATACGGCTTTTCCTGTTTTGATACGACCTTCAACTTAACCTGCATTTTAAACGATGCGTATCGATACGGTCTCACCTGTTTCGATACGACATTCATCTGGGCAAATATTTTATGCTTCGCGTTTCGATACAGACCTGTCCGTTTTGATACCGTTTGAAATCTGGGTTTAAGACATTTTTATTTGTACCGATACGGTCCCAGCCGTTTCGATACGGTTTGTATTAAATGTTTTCAACCGTTGCCCTGTCAGTTATTAGAATCAACGGACTTTTAATTTTTTCGTTAGCCGTATCGATACGCCCCTATGCGTACTGATGCAATTTTTTTATCTCAGATTCCAGTGATTAAAACTTGTAATGATACGGCCTTGTCGTTTCAATACACCCTTGTTTTTACACTATGTTCGTTTTGATACGGCCTCTTGCATATCGATACGCCTATACACAACGACTATATTTTTCTTGTAACAGGTACTGATACGGGCATACGTGTACCGATACGGATGGTTGGCAGAAAGTATTTAGAAGCCCTTCAATGGTTATATTCAATACTCCAACCATCCAAACAGCCAGAAATCAATAAGAGGGTATAAATACAAGACTCCAAAGTTGCTGCAACAACTAATGAACCTACTTTGATCAACACTCAAGCAATCAAGAAAAATCTAACCCTTTGAGCTTTTATCGTCAAACCCTTGTACACCCAACTTGTGTAATTCTTTTGTACATCTTTGTTTCAAGTTTGGAGCCGTGAGAAATCTAAATTGGGCAAAATTTGTATCTTGTGAGGATATTTTATTTGCCAAACTTTTTTTCTTGTAAAAAAGTGATTCTTGATCAAGCTTTGGGTAGAAAGATTTGATCGGTTGTAACGGTTGCCTCCTTAACCTAAAAAAGAGGAAGAATTTCATAGTGAAATTGTTGAAAATCCTTAGTAGGAAGCTAAGGTAGAAGACGTAGAGCTTGTTAGAAGCTTGAACCACTATAAATCGTTGTGTCCCTTTGTCTATCTCTTTCAATTTGCTTTCAAAAGTTTAAAATTGCCAATTCACCCACTCTTGGCCACCATTTACATTGATTACCCTAACAATTCGTATCAGAGCCACACTCAACCGAAGGTCTAACAATTGTTGAGGCGATCCTAGAAGGTGATTCAATCAATCGAAGTCAAAGCCATAACATCCATCTCTGGCAACAACTTGTACGAGTCTCAATCCATCATCAAACCTCCATACTTCAATGGGGATAACTATCCATATTGGAAAAATCGTATGAAGTTCATCAAATCTCATGACTACCTCTCATAGGATGTAGTATAAGATGGATCGACAATCCCGATGAAGAGAGAAGGTGATCGATTAGTTCTGAAGTCCAAGTACGAGATGACCGATAAAAATCTGAAGAAACTCTAAATCAATGATAAGGCAATGCATATGTTATTTTGCTCACTTGGAACGGACGAGTACTCCAAGATGTCATATTGCTCAATTGCCAAGGAAATTTGGGATAAGCTAGAGATCACATACGAAGGCACCAATAAAGTTAAGGAGACCAAGATTGGGCTTCTTAATTTGAGCTACGAAAATTTCAAGACGGAGTCGGATGAAGACATCTCCAGGATGTTCGAATGATTCTCCATTATTGTAAATGGTCTCAAGGGTCTTGGAGAAGTCATTCCGGAGGAGAAGTTAGTTTGAAAACTACTCTACTCATTTTCCAAGTCTTGGGATGGTAAAAGAACATCCATCATAGAAGTGAAGGATCTCAAGACGCTAAAGCTTGACGCTCTCATGGGGTCTCTTCTCACTCATGAGATAATGAAGAAAGGAAGAGAAGAAAAAAAAGGAGGAAATAGGGATCGAAAAGAAGGAAGTAGAGAAGAAGAAGATAGGAATCGCCCTCAAAGCTTCACAAGAATAGAGTGATTCAAGTGAGGAGGAAGACGAAGAGTTGGCTATGATAGCCAAACGATTCACTCGGCTCATGAAATCCAACCGAAGAAAAAAGTTCAATCGAAGAAGGGATCTCAAGAACAAGAGCAAGAAAGAAGAAAATGATCCAATCGTGTGCTACGAATGTAAGAAGTTGGGGCACATCAAAATCGATTGTCGCCAACTCAAGAAGAAGGGGTTCGAGAAGAAAAAGAAGCACAAGGCTCATGTAGCTACTTAGAGCGATGAAGAGTCTTCAAGTGATGAGGAGCACGAAGTTGCCAATCTTTGTCTCATGGCCTTTAAGGAGGATCCAAAGGTAACCTCTAACTCATTAAATGATCCTACATGTGATGAATTATTTGATGATTATAATGAGTTACAAGAGGCTTATGACGAATTGGTTGAAAAATATAAGGAATCTATTTTGAAAAAAAAGAAAACTATCATTGATTTGAAAAACCAAAACGATTCCTTATCTAAAACCAATTCGAAACTCGAAAAGAAGGTTAGTGAATTAAAAGATAATCAAGAGTATTTTTAACAATAAAATGTTGATTTAAATAACCTTCTTTCCGAACTAAAGGATCATTACCTCAAGGAGGTAAATGATCTGAAAGCCTCCTTAAACAATGTTGGGAAATTAAGTTTTAAAAAAGGACAATCTTTAAAACCCAACAATGTTAAAAGGAACTTTAATAGATACAAACATGAAGGGTATTCAAAACCCTATTATGGCAAAAAAGTTAGAAGTGTGTGGATTGCTAAATATATTATTGCTTCTAACAATGTTAATGAGATTGCCTCTTGAATTCTTAAGGGAACCAAGATTTTGAGAACTAATGTTTATGGACCCAAAAAGATTTGGGTATCAAAAATCAAAACTTGATTCCATGTTTGTAGGGGGAGCATTGCTACAAGGCCAAGGCTACAAGTGCAAATTCATGGTTCCTTGATAGTGGATGCTCGAGACACATGACCGGAGACAAGAATAGATTCGTGGAACTTGAACTAAAGAGAGGACAACTCCAAAGGTCAAGTTGAAGGAATGAGTTCCATCGGTAATCACTCTTCCATACTTATTGAAAATGTTCTATATGTCAATGGTCTTAAACATAACCTATTAAGCATAAGCCAACTTTGTGATAAAGGTTTCGTAGTGATGTTTGATAAATATGGTTGCAAAATTATAAATGTTGAAACCCACAAATTGTGCATTTTGGTCATCGCATAGGAAATATATACATGGTGCATTTAGATGAAATTCATATTTCTAATGCATGCTTTGTTGCAAATGATGAACATGATTCATGGTTATGACATAGAAAATTAGGGCATGCAAGCATGAGTGTTTTAGAAAAAATGGTTTCAAAAGATCTAGTTAGAGGTTTGCCTAAAATAAAGTTTTCAAATGATAAAATTTGTGATGATTGTGCAAAAGGCAAACATAAAAGAGTTTCTTTCAAACCTAGTAGAGTTTTACAATTGATCCATATGGATCTCTTTGGTCCTATTAGAACTACTAGCTTGGGTGGAAAATCATATGCATATGTTTTAGTTGATGATTACTCTAGATACACTTGGGTTTTATTCTTAAGTACCAAATATGAGGCTTTAGAAAAATTCACCACATTTTCAAAAATCACTTAAAATGACCTTGGTCAAACTATTTCTCACATTCGAAGTGACCATGGCACCAAATTTTAAAATCTAGGTTTTAAGGATTTTTGTAACTCAAATGGTATTAGCCACAAATTTTCAGCCCCTAGAACACCTCAACAAAATAGGGTTGTAAGAAAAAATAAAACTTTAGAGGAAATGGCTAGAACCATGCTTTGTGAAAACAATTTGCCAAAATATTTTTAGGCGGAAGCCACTAATACAGCTTGTTATATAATAAATAGAGTAATGATTAGGCATATTTTAAATAAAACTCCTTATAAGATTTTAAAATCCAAAAGCCTAACATTAGTTATTTTCATTTATTTGGTTGTAAATGTTTTGTTTTAAATAATGGAAAAGACAATTTGGGCAAATTTGATTCTAAAAGTGATGAAGCTATCTTCTTAGGGTATTCTTTAAACTCTCGAGTATTTAATAAAAGAACCTCAGTTGTTGAAGAGTTAATACATATGATTTTCGATAACCCCCTTCCGTGGAAGGATTCTTGTGATGATGGTGATGTAGGGATTTTTTAAGCCAACGATGGTGGGCAATCATCAAAGGTGAATAAGTTCCATCTAAAGAAGAAGAAACACAAGATCCACCTTTAGAAGCCTTGAAGGACATGACCCTAGAGGAAAAGGAATTGAGCTACCCAAGAGGGTACAATTATATCAAAGGTGGTAAGATTTTAGGTGATCCATCCAAAGGGGTAACCACTAGACTTTCTCTTAAAAATGCATGTAATGTTACTTTTATCTCATGCATAGAGCCTAAAAATATCAAAGAAACATTAAATGATAATTATTGGATAATGGCTATGCAAGAGGAATTAAACCAATTTGAGAGAAGTCAAGTTTGGATATTAGTTGATAGGCCTAGTAATAAAGCTACTATAGGAACTAAATGGGTCTTTAAAAACAAACTAGATGAGAGTGGTAACATAGTGAGGAACAAGGTTAGACTTGTTGCTAAAGGTTACACTCAAGAAGAGGGAATCAATTTTGATAAAACCTATGCACCCATAGCTAGAATGGAAGCCATTAGGATGTTTTTAGCATTTGCATGTTATCATGAATTTAAGCTTTTTCAAATGGATGTAAAAAGTGCATTTTTAAATAGTTTTATTAATGAAGAAGTGTATGTAGAATAACCACCGGTTTTGAAGATCCAAATTATCCAAACCATGTTTTTAAACTTTCAAAAGCTTTATATGGTTTGAAACAAGCTCCCAGAGCTTGGTATGAAAGATTATCAAGTTTTCTAATTGAAAAAAGGCTTTGAAAAAGGAAAGATGGACACTACACTCTTTATTAAAAGAAATGGCAAAGACATTTTAGTAGTTCAAATATACATTGATGATATAATTTTTGGTTCCACTAATGAATTGCTTTGCCAAGATTTTGCTATGTTGATGCAAGGTGAGTTTGAGATGAGCATGATGGGGGAGCTTTTATTCTTCTTAGGGCTCCAAATTAAACAAAAGAATGACGACATCTTCATCAATCAAGCTAAGTACATCAAGGACATGCTCAAAAAGTTTGGCTTGGAGAATGTGAAACCTCAAGCCACTCCAATAAGTTCTTCCACAAAGCTTGACAAAGATAAAGGAAGTAAGTGTGTAGATTTAAAGCTTTATCGCTCTATGATTGGATCTTTGCTTTATCTTACCGCAAGTAGACCCGATATTATGTTTAGTGTTTGCTTGTGTGCTAGATTTCAAGATAGTTCTAGAGAATCACACCTTATAGCCGTTAAGAGAATTTTTAGATACCTTAGAGATATACCTTGTTTAGGTCTTTGGTATCCTAGAGAGTATTCCTTTAGTTTACATGCCTTCTCGGATACGAATTATGGGAGTTGTAAGATAGATAAAAAAAAAGTACTTACGGTACATGTCAATTCCTAAGTAGTATACTTATATCATGGTTTTCTAAGAAGCAAAATAGTGTAGCATTATCTACCACCGAGGCGGAATATATATCGGTATGAAGTTGTTGTGCTCAAGTCCTTTGGATAAAGCAACAACTCTTAGATTATGGAATTGATGTAGGTACCATCCCCATTAGGTGTAACAACACTAGTGTTATTTGTCTCACTAAGAATCCCATCTAACATTCTAGAACCAAACACATAAAAATAAGGCATCATTTCATTAGAGATCATGTCTTGAAAAATGATATAGTTCTAGAATATGTAGACACCTTGAACCAATTAGTGGACATTTTTACCAAACCATTAGACAAAGAGCGTTTTTGGTCTTTTAGGAGAGAGTTAGGTTTAACCAACCTCCTTTGACCCTTAGAGCCTCTTTTGGTCTTAAATACATGCTTAAATTTGTTTGATTGATTGTTTTTGCAATTTTGCTCCTATATACATATATGCTTGTTGCTAGAGGGAGTATGCATCTATTTATGACCATGCATGATGTTCTCATATCATTTACATGCATTTTGATTCGATTCAAATTGAGTTTTTAAGCAACCTGCAACTAAAATTGACATTTCTGGCACAGGCGTATCGATACGATATCCCTCGAATCAATATGAGTCATTTACAATCGTTTCGGTACAGGTTTACCTGTACATGTATGGGTCATGTATCGAAATGGCCTTTAAATCGTTTCGGTACTTAGTTTTGATAAGCCAATGTGGCGTATTGGTACGCGTAGCCGTTGGGCAGTTTTTAAGGGCATTAAAAGAGGTTTTTCACTTTAACTCCAATACCAACTTTTCTAAAAACCCTAGATACGAAAATCCTCTATAAAAACATCAAAATCCTTTACTTTGTCTCACATAAATCTTCAAAATTCTTGAGGGCTTTTAGTTTTTACATCAAACCTAAGCAAAAATCATCAAGTTTGTGCATCCAAATCTCTTCATTCATCCTAAATCTCAACTTCAAGGTATAAACCCTAACATTTTTCTTTTTAATTTTCGTACATATATATATATATACACACTGATTTTGTATTATAATCATAGATTTAGAACATATATAGTATAGTTTTCAATATTTTTTAAAAACTTTTTTAAATTTGAAATTGTTTGATTCGAATATAATATTACATCGTATATATTTTTAACTCTGTTTTTAAATTTTTTTTACCAAAAATTATTTTTATACTTGTATATGTTTTTAACTATATTGTATAGATTTTAAACCATACATTGATCATTGGATTAAGTTTTGGATCGAATGTGTTAATTTATGCATACATAGTTTTTGGTTTGATTTTGTTTTCAGATTATGACCCCAATGAAACGTGCACGAAAAGATATTGCCTCTAGTTCCAATCCTCCTAGTCTCAATCCCAACCGTAATGGTAATAGACCCAATCTTACTTATATCTATCAACATTGTTTTAATGAACCTCAATTCCCTCAAGCCATAGAATATTTTAAAAAGTATCAAAGTTACAAAATTCGCCAAGAGCGCGTTACTTCCATCCCTTTTCTATCATCCGAACATTTTGAATTTAAATATCTTTGATGGAAGAATGGAACTTTATACAGTTTTTTAGTATACCCGAGATTTTATACCGAAACCTTGTTTTGATATTTTATTCCAATGCCCGGTGTATTTACAATGAAAAGAAAACCTTGGTTATTGCGATTGAGTCTTATTTAATGGGTTAAAAATTTGGTATTGATTCAACCGTTTTAGCAAATTAGTTGGGTCTTGAGGATACGGGGATTGATGATGAGGATTCTTCGGGACATACCCTTGGAGGCTTTGTGACCGTACTTGATGCCTATGACCGCATTTTGCACCTCATGATCACTTGGTGGTTTTGTCCATCCGGTGAGAAGTTATCCACGATTCGACAAGTCGACGACTTTTGGATCCGTTGCTTCCGTGAGGGTAAATGCCCTAATCTTGCTCAAATTATGTTCGGGGAGATCGTCTTTCTTGTGCAACATCGACATATTTCTATGGTTACATCCTTCACCTACGGCACCGCCTTGAGCTACATTTTTCACAAGATGGAAATTGATTGTTACTATGACCTTGCGGAACCCCTTACCGATCCGATTGATGAGCTTTCTCTCCGTTGCACAAGGTTCACATACTACAATGGAGAATGGGTCCAGAACACCGATCTTCCGAGAGGTGTTTAACCCGATTCGGTGGCCCAACCTAATCTTGATGCCCTCATGGTTTACCTCAATGAACAATTCACCAACTTGCATACAACCATGAATTCTAGGTTTGCCGCTATTGACACCCGCTTCACATGCTTGAAGGAAAGAGTGACGGCTATTGAAAATCGCCACAACTCTATGGATCTCACTCTTATTGCGTTTCATTGCGAGTGGCGTCAATCCCTTGGGCCTCAAGTCAACGATGATGAGGATGAAGATGAAGACGATGGGACGAATCCTTAGGCATATTGCATATCATATTTGGACTAATTTATGCACCTATGTTTTTATGTTTTGATGAACTCCTATGCTTTATCATTGCTTTGTTATTTGGATTATGTTTTTAGGTTTTAAGTTAGATTGGATTTGATTATGCTTGAACTTATGCTTTATATTTAAATGATTATGTTGCTTATTTACTTGCTTGGAGTAATGTGATTATCTTTAATGTTTATCCCTATTGAATTGATTTTGATCTAACAAAAAAGGGGAGAAAAATTAGCCAAATTTTTTCAAACTTTTTCAGTTTTAAACTAAGGGGGAGTTTTCTAAAAATACTTAAAAATTTTCACTTTGGTTTTATTATATCAAAAAGTGGGAGATTGTAAAACTCATGTTTGATTTTAATATAACAAAGTGTTTGAGGACTAAATTGTAAAATGAAATAAATTTTTAAGTACTCAAAAGTCTCACAAAATGACAGAAAAGTTTTCCAAAGTTAAAGACTTAAACCCAAAAATTTTCTAAGTTTTTTCAAGCCAAAATACACAAATACGCCCAGGCGTATCGATACACCCCTTGTTGTTTCGATACGAAAATTAGCTACTAGAATTTGGTTTTGCAAAGCGTACCGATACGACTTTGCCCGTTTCGATACGACCTTCAACTTAGCCTGCATTTTAAACAATGCGTATCGATACGGCCTCACCTATTTCGATGCGACATTCATCTGGGCAAATGTTTTATGCTTCGCGTTTCGATACGGCCCTGTCCGTTTCAATACCATTTGAAATTTTGGTTTAAGACATTTGTATCCATACCGATACGGTCCTAGCCGTTTCGATACGATTTGCATTAAATATTTTCGACCGTTGCCTTGTCAGTTATTGGAATCAACGAACTTTTAATTTTTTTTGTTAGCCGTATCGATACGCCCCTAGGCGTACCGATGCAATTTTTTATCTCGAATTCCAGTGAGCAAAACTTGTACCGATACGGCCTTGCCGTTTTGATACGCCCATGTTTTTACACTATGATCGTTTCGATCAGTGTTAAAAAGGGCACAAGGCGCACTAAGGTGATAGAGGTTCTATAGCAAAGGTGCAAGGCGTATGGCGCGCGCCTTATTGAAGTAAAGCGCACTTTTTAAAATTTAAAGATATATAGATTTTTTTCGGTTGTATAATAACAATTAGTGCAATGTAAATACCAAAGAGTATTCATAAGCAACATTTTATGTATTAAACATCACTTCAAAGTTCAACAAAAGAAAATTATAAATGCACATAAAACATAGTACTAAACAAGAAAGAAATTTTAGCACTTTAAAAAGGACTATAAGTTCAACAAAGGTAGTCATATAAGCGGTCTCAAAAGGATACATGATAATATGACATCATATATAATCATCTTCTCATAAAATCGATTTTAATTCGAACTTAAATTAAATTAAATAACCGAGAATTGAAATAACTTTGCAATGTATCAAACAATCGATTTTAATTCGAACTTGAAAATCGACCAATTTAATTTAAATCTCAAAACTAGGTGTAATGATTTAAATTAAATCATGATAGAATAACTTAATTCAAGATTAATTTAAACTTAAATTAACTAAAAAGCAATAACATTTTGTTGTATTAAACAATTAAATTTAGTTCAAGTTTTAAAACTCAACCAAATTAATATGAATATAAATTTGATCTAATTTAATATATTTTGAATATATTGTGTTATGCACGCCCCATTGATTAATGTAAAATACAATCAAATTAATTTAAATAATAATTCGATCTAATTTCATATATTTTTTATATATCGTGTGTTATGTGCGTCCCGTTTATTATTTTAAAACTTAATCAAATTAATTTGAATATAAAATTGATCCAATTTAATATAATTTTAATATAAATTCGATCCAATCTAATAAATCTTTTAATTAATATTATTTTTTGTGGGCCTCTCTCTTATCTCAAATTAGTGCTGTAAAAATAAAATAAAAAATATATAAAAAGAATAGAAAGAAGAAAAAAGTGAAGAGGCGGCATATAAAAATAGAAAGAAGAAGAACAGTGAAGAGGCGACTCTTTTTTGCCCCTGCGCCTTCTGTGCGCCCAGTTGGGCTTCACCGAAACCGCCTCGCCTGAGCGCCTAGGAGGCGCTTCCCCCTCTTTGCATTGCGCCTTAGTGGTGCCTTTTAATCCACTGGTTTCGATATGGCCTCCCGCGTATCGGTACGCCTAAACACAACCACTATATTTTTCTTGTAACAGGTATCAATACGGGCATACGTGTACCGATACGAATAGTTGGCAGACAACATTTATTGCGGGAAAGAAGCCATTCAACGGCTATATTCAATACTCCAACCACCCAAATGGCTAGAAATCAATGAGAAGGTATAAATACAAGACTCCAAAGCTGCTGCAACAACTAATGAACCTACTTTGATCAACACTCAAGCAATCAAGCAAAATTCAACCCTTTGAGCTTTTATTGTCAAACCCTTGTACACCCAACTTCTGTAATTCCTTTGTACATCTTTGTTTCAAGTTTGGGGTTTTAAGAAATCTAAATTGGGCAAAATTTGTATCTTGTGAGGATATTTCATTTGCCAAACTTCTTTCTTGTAAAAGAGTGATTCTTGATCAAGCTTTAGGTAAAAAGCTTTGATCATTTGTAACGGTTGCCTCCTTAGCCAAAAAACGGGAAGAATTTCATACTGAAATTGTTGAAAATCCTTAGTAGGAAGCTAAGGTAGTGAACGTAAAGCTTGTTAGAAGCTTGAACCACTATAAATCATTGTGTCCCTTTGTCTATCTCTTTCAATTTGCTTCCAAAAGTTTAAAATTGCCAATTCACCCTATCTTGGCCACCATCTACATTGATTGATCATCCTAACCATATCAGACAAGGGATCGAAGCTAATCCAGAGAGGATTGCAGCCATCATTGAAATGAAACCTTTGGAAAAGGTTAAAGAGGTGCAAATACTGGCGGGATGAATCGTCACTCTACATAGGTTCGTCTCCAAAATAGTTAAACGCTTCTAAATGCACGTTCGGTGTTGGTGCTAGAAAATTCTTGGGATTCTTTGTATTAGATTGAGGGATACTTACGGGATGAATCGTCGCTCTACATAGGTTTGTCTCCAAAATGGATGAAAAATGTCAGTTCTTTCAAAACCCTCTACTACACACTTTTCAAATAGACTTCTGAATGTTAGACTGCCTTAGTGAAATTAAAGAAGTACCTAAAGGTTCCGTAGTAGTTAAAGTCTTGTGAACCCATCAACGGCTTCTCCAATTATCCAATAGACGTCAAAGGTTCATAACCCTTCGCATACAACGCGATAAATTGAAGACCACTAATGAGAAAGGCCAAGTTGATACTGGCGATGTTTAGTCTAACTGTAAAGTTTTCAACCCCCTCACAGAAGGGTACGCGAAGACAAATCAACAAACAACTAGGAAATGTCACTTGCAGTCTTGGCAGATTTTCCATCGCACCTCTGCGTCACCTTCCGCTGAATCTAGCGAGCCAATACACATTGATAAGGGTATCAATATGTTAGACCGAATAAAACTTGGTTTGGAAAGCCTCGACGTTGTTAGAGATATAGACTTGAAGAGAGCCGGGTCAACTAAAGAAGCATAGATGTTTCCCCTCTTTGAGGGAAATAAAGAAAAGGTAACGCACATTGCCGCTACTCTCCCCAAGCTAGAAAGACGCTCCTTAATGAACGTGTTGAGAATGCATTCGGATGTATTTGTCTGGTCCATTACAGACATACTTGGAATTGATCCCTCCATAATCATGCACTCGTTCAGTGTCATGCCTTCTGCGAAGCCAATATAGTAGAAGAAACATAGACTGGCCACTGATAAGATACATGGGGAAAGACAAGAAACGAACAAGCTCTTAGAGGCCAAGTTCATTCGGGAGGTGGCATACTCGGAATGGCTATCTAATGTTGTCATGGTGAAGAAATCAAATGGCAATTGAAATATGTGCATTAGCATTATAGACCTTAACAAAGCTTGCTTGAAGAAAAGTTTTCCTTTCTCCTCCATAGACAGATTAGTAGATTCCACAGCCGGGTATAAGTATATGAGTTTTATGGACACATTTTCTGGTTACGATCAAAATTAGATGAATTCACATGATTAAGAGAATTTATTTCATCATGTAGGACAGTCTCTTTTGTTACAAAGCCATACCCTTTAGGTAGAAGAACGTCAGAGCTACCTTTCATTGGTTAGTGGATAAACTTTTCAAGGACCAAATCATTAGAAACTTGGAAGCCTATGTAGATGACTTGGTAGTGAAAAGTTGTTCCATTGATCAACACGTGAAGGACCTGATAGAGTTTTCTAATTCCTTAGACTGCACAACATGCGCTTGAACCCTTCTAAATACACGTTCGGTGTGGGTGCTGGAAAATTCTTGGGATTCTTGGTACCGGATAGAGGGTTCGAAGCAAATCTAGAAAAGATTGCAGCCATCCTTGAGATGAAACCTCCAGCAAATGTTAAAGAGGTGCAAAGACAAACGTGATGAATCGTCACTCTACATAGGTCCATCTTCAAAATGGCTGAAAAATGTCTCACTTTCCTCAAAACCCTCCGCTCCATACCTTTCCAATGGACTTTTGAATGTCAAACTGCCTTAGAAGAATTAAAGAAGTACCTAAGTAGCCCTACACCCTTGATATCTTCACGAGAAGGAGATCAACTCTATATCTACTTGGCTGCTTCTAATAAGACAATAGTGTTGGTCCTCGTCAAAGAAGCGGAACAAGAGTAACTCCCCGTGTACTAAGAGTGTTCATTGTCGGATATCGGATCATATCTGATCTGGTTTTTTGGATATCTAATTTTTTTGATCGACGATATAGTGATCCATATTTGATCTAAAAAAAGTAGATATTTGGATATTCAAATTTTCTGATATTCGATTATCCAAAAATATAATTTGATTTAACTATTTTTTTGAATTTGAATGTCGTATTTATGAAAAATTCAGAATTTTGAAATAACAAGCCACAAATTGCTAAATATAACAAGATTCGCATATATGAATTTTTTTTTTTAATTTTCGGATATAACAAACATCAAATTGTTAAATATAACAAGATTAATATTCATGACATTTTAATTTTCGAATAATCTAAAATTAAAATATTATGTTCCAGATTTGATCTAGGAAAATTAAAATTGAATCGGATATCTGATTTAGAAAAAAAATCAGATCATATATCTAATTTTTTAGATCAGATCAATGGATAATTGGATTGGATCGGCCAGATCAATTTTTTTGAACACCCCTTCTGTGTACTATGTTAGCAAAGTTATTCAAAATGGGGAAAGCAACTACTCGAAGATGGAGAAAATTGTTTTTGCCTTGGTGGTAGCTGATAAGAAACTCCGACAATATTTTCAAGCTTCTCCATCTCAGTATTGATTGTCCTGCCCCCTAAAAGAAGTCCTTCAGATGATAAAATCCTCTGAAATGATGGTCAAGTAGAGCATTGAACTTAGCGAATTCGATATTGAATTCATCCCAAGGTGAGCTAATAAAGCCCATATTTTGGCAGATTTCATATTATAATACTCCTTTACGAATTCCATTAATAACGATAACACTCGGGCATTTATGTCCAACTCTGCTTTTGTTCAACAAATCCAAGCCTGCAAAGTAAAGAAGTTGAAAGATCATTCTTCAGAGGCTCAATAGACTTTGTTCGTTGACAGTTCTGACAGCAAAGATGGTGTCGAGGCTAGGGTCCTATTGTGAGATCCTTCAAGGCATGAGTGACAGTACAATATCTCTTTTGGCTTTGATGCTTCTAACAATGTTGCGGAGTATGAAGACTAATAGCATAGATAGAGCTAACATTGAAGCTAGGTGTACGATAACTATTGGTCTAGATCAACTCCAGTTGGTGGCCAAGCAAGTGATGGGTAAATACGAAGTAAAAGATCCTAACCTCATGTGATACCATTAGTTAGCCACAAGCTTAATAGGCAGGTTGGAATGTGTTGATCTGCAACAGATCGCCCACTCGGTGAATGCCTGCACGGACGCCTCTTCAACATTGGCCACCTCTGTAGAAATTAAAGATAGGAATTGTGTTTTATGAAAATAAAGTCTAACCAAGCCACACCCAAACTTAAGTGGCATGCTTTCATAAAGAGGCAAATTGGGGAACTTTCATAATCAAATTTCTCGCCGACGATAAAGAGTCAGAGGATCCCAAGGAAAGAGTCAGAGTGCGCAACAAGGGTACTATATACATCATCATCGATGGGACACTCTATAGGAGAAGTTTCTCTCAACCCCTCATTCGCTGTTTGGGTCCTCGAGAAGCTAGCTACGTCCTTTGCAAGATACACGAGGGCATTTGTGGGCATCACATGGGAGGAAATGATTTAGCAAAGAAGGTCCTCCGATAAGGTTTTTATTGGCATACTATTCATAAGAATGCTTTAGACATGACCACCAAGTGTAAACTTTGTCAATAGTATTCTCACATACCTAGGACATTAGAAAAGTCTTTGCAAGCTATCTCAAGCTCATGTCCCTTCGCCACTTGGGGTATGGATATCTTGAGTCCTTTCTCAGAGGCTATTAGAAGGAAGAAATTCATCATAATGACCATAAATATTTTACCAAGTAGATGAAAGTTGAAGCCTTGATGACAATCATTGAAAACCATTATCTGAACGTAGGGTCTTCCTCGTGTTATCATTAAGAATAAATAAACTCAGTTTCAGGGCAAGTTCGAAGAATTTTTTCACAATTTGAAGATAGTCCCTGCTAAGAGCTCTGTCAAAACTCTACAAACCAATGGCCAGGTTGGGGTAACGAATAAGAAGATACTACTCGTTCTTAGAAAGAAAGTTGGTAATGCCGAAAAGGCTTGGTTAGAAGAAATATTAGGTATCCTATGGGCACTCTGGACTACCTCTCATACTGGCATTAGAGAAACTCCTTTCAACAAGACGTTTGATTCTGAAACAGTTATCCCAATTGAGGTGGATGCAAGTTCTTATCGTACGTTGCATTATGATATGAACAATAACAAAGAAATGCTCTAAAACACCTTTGATTTTTTGGAAGAAATCAGAGAAGCAATCGAGGTCCAGTTGGCTGCCATGAACCAATAGATGGTCAAGTACTACAACTCTAAGGTTCACTACAAGCAATATTATGTAGATCTTGTCTTATGAAATACTGAGGCTAGTGTACCAGCAACATGTAAATGGAAAATAACACCAAATTATGAAGGCCCGAATAAGATCACCAAGAAAATCGATTTTGGTGCCTACAAGTTGGAAGTCATGAACAGAAAAAAAAGTCTATCGCACATGGAATACCCGCTACCTCAGAAATTTTATATCTAGTAGTGCCCCTGATGTATTTTTGTAGTGTTTAGCACCACTCTTGATCTACAATTGTGATGTAACAACCGTATGGATCAAATAATGAAAATATGATACTTATATAGCTGTCACCATATACAGAGATGAATGAGGTATTGAGGCCCTTCAACACTTAGACGAAAGTAGGAACTGACGAGTATCACTCGAATTCTTCGCACTGCTCTTCTCTTAAGCATTTTATCTTGCAAGCCTACAGGTATTGGGGAAGAAACCTTTCTCTTAAAGCATCCTAGGAGTATATACTTAGGTTGCACTATGGTCGAATGGTTGAATGAATGCGTGGATAAGTGAATGTGTGAAAACACCAACAAATTTCACAAACATTTATGTCTCTTCATGACTCCAATACATTCGAATACGGCCGTAATCCCATTTGCACTTATTTCACCAAGAGCACTATTCGATGCCTCGGCCCATTTAATGTCTTTAGCACTGCGTTATCTCTAAGGGCGTCAAGATACTTGCACTCTTGTGTCATGGAGGACACATGATATACAAGAGTGCATATTTCTGCGTTCATTTATGTCTTGGACGACATGGACTTTACAAGGACACAGAGGATTGCCTCCGACTCATTCAATGTCTCTGACAATGCTGTTCGAGAGAGCAAAGATGCCTACACTTTTGTGTCTCGGATGACACATGATCTGTAAGAGTGTAGATGTATGCCCCAACAGAGGATAGCCTTCGGCACATTCAATGCCTTCAACATTTTTTTCTCTATAGGGCTTGGAGATGCCTGTGTTCATTTGTGTCTACCGATGACACTGGCTTTATAAGAACATAGATGACCCCTCCTCTTATATAAGTGCCCTCAGCATTGTAGATTATTAAAGGAGATGGTTGTACTCATGTGTCTTGGATGACACGTGATCTACAAGAGTGTATATGTCTGTCTCAGCAGAGGATTGCTTTCGGCCCATTCAATGCCGCTTCAGCAATGTGTTTTTCTTTATAAGGTAAGGAGATACTTGTGTTCATTGTGTCTACCCCAGCAGAAGAATGCTTTCGGTCCATTCAATGCCTGTTCATCATTGTGTTTTTCTCCATAGGGTAAGAAGATGCTTGTGTTCATTGTGTCTACTGTAGTGACCTAAAAATTCAGGCTCCTCTGGTGAGCCCGTTTTTGGATGAAAGCTCGTGTATTTTTAATCACAAAAATTGGAGTCGCCACCTGCCACTTGGATAAGGTAGATTGGACACCGAAAAGACTGCCAGAGATGGGTTCGGAAGTTGGTTACGAGTGAGGAAAGTTTTGCACCCCCACCATGCCTAAAATTGGTACATAAAGTGTTCACATTATATTTATTAAGAAAAATAAAGATTTGATTTAATTTAATAATTAATTCCCAAAATGCATGTATGCATGACAATTCAAAATCTTCCTTGGTATTCACGACGTTCAAAGGAGATGACACCTGAAGATCGGGATGACACTCCCAATAGAAATACCGGAACAATAAGGTCTAAGACTACATGCAACAGTTATGAACAAATAAATAAATCCGTAAAAATTAATATAAGATGAACGATAAATGTACGAATCAAAATTTGCCTTGATATCTACAACACTCAGAGGAGATGACACTCCCAATCGAAATACCAGATCAATAAGGCTAGATACTACATGCATCAGTTACCTACATGAGCAAATAAAAATGAAGAAATAAATGAACAATATAAATATTAAATAATTAAATGTACAAACATGACAGATCAAAATTCGTCTTGATATTCACGACGTCAAAAGAGATGACACCTGGAGACAGGGATGCCACTCCTAATAGACAATCGGAATAATAAGGCTAAATATTATATGCCGTGAATAATTAAGTAGCATAAAAATATAGATAAATACTATAAATATAAGGTGCTAAAATATAGATAAAATACCATATGATATAATCTAATATACATATTATATAAATATATTATATACCTATTATAAATATACTATACATTACATGTCACATATATATAAAGTATACGTTATATAAATATAAATAATAATATATATATATGTAATATACTATTGTCACGGCCCGCACATTTGGGTCCGAGACAGATGCGCAACAAGCAACCCAAGGGGTTCTAGGCTTGCCAAGAAGACCACCAGACTTGGTCCGATCGTTGGAGACTGAAAGAAAGCCCAAGTACATTGAGCCTGGTAAATTAATAGATGGCATTTTACCGGGGAATATTCCAAGGGATAAGAATATCTCTCAATGTAAACACAAACTTAAGGAAAGAATATCATAGTGATAGAGTTTCCTTAGTTAGTGTAGATTTGGTAGGTGGCTTTCAATCTGGGCCGTTAGTGTGATTCGATCTCGTCCGTTCATTGTATGGGGGTTCAACTATAAATAGAGGCCTCCCCACCTCACTTGTATCATCCATCATTTGAGTAATACACTTGACATTTACTCTAAAAACACTCTGTAGTGTTCTTCGCGTTCTTGAGCGTTCTTTCTCTTGTTCTTGTTGCCTTTCTCTTTTGTTCGGTTCCCCTTGGAACGATATTGTGTTTGTGCGACTTGGGAGTATTTGATCTTTCGGATCGAGGATTCAGGCTTACTTAGTCGTTTGTCTTAAGGAATCGACTAAGGTCGCACGTTGGGTTGGTTTAGAAGTCTAGCCCCGTGACAGTTGGTATCAGAGCGAGTGTTCGAGCACAAACACTGATTGGAGATGGCAAAGAAAGAAGGGAATGTTGCAGCACAAAAGGGTGTTGAGGCCCAGGCTGACGATGGAAAGCGAGACAGTCCGAGCAACATTGTGCCTACGCTGGAAGAAAGGTTGGGAAAGCTCGAAGGATCCATGAAGGATGCCCGAGAGGAGATTGACGTTGTCAGAGTACGTCTTGACGAGCTGGACTCTTCGGGAGAGGAGCTCGAAAGCAACGTGCAGGATCTGAAGAACAACGTGCGAGACCTTGACCATTGTGCCGACAGTGCGGATAGACGGAGTGATGCACTCGAAGCTGAGCTAAAGGCTTTGAAGGGGGGATGATGGAGGAAATCAAGGAGCTCAAGGGAGAGCTTCAAGTTTACAAGGCTGTCGTGACTGATATGTTAAACACGGCAACATTTAGACCGAAGTTGGACGTGCCAAAGCCGAAGGAGTTTAGCGGAGCTAGATCGGCCCAGGACGCGGAGAACTTTGTGTGGAGCATGGAACAATACTTTCGTGCTACAGGCATCAAGGATGATGCGGACAAGGTAAACATTGCTTCTGTTTACTTAACTGACGTTGCACTTTTATGGTGGCGACGCAGATGCTCTTGAGGAGAAGAGCAAGGATATTCCCATCGGGACTTGGGAAGAGTTTCAGGCTGAGTTCAAGGAACAGTTCTACCCAAAGAACGCCCAACAGGAGGCTTGGGAGAAGCTGCACGAACTCAAGCATGAAGGTTCCATCCTGGAGTATGTCAGACGGTTCACTGAACTCAAACTCCAAATCACGGACATCGCTGAAGTTGAAAGCCTTTTTATCTTCAAGAATGGGCTTAAGCGATGGGCCAAAATGGAGCTGAAGAGGATGGGAGTCGAGGAACTCTCCAAGGCTATGGTCGCAGCTGAATCCATAGCCGAGTTCGAGATGGCGGAGACTCTCAAGCCCCGAGGCAAGGGCAATGGTGGGGGAGTCAAAGATGGGGAAGGTCTTGTGTGTTGTATCTGCGGAGGGAAGCACATGATGAAAGATTGCCTCAAGAATGATCGTCTTAATGCTGTCAAAGGCGATGAGTCCGAGGAGTCAGACGAGGAAGTGACGAGACTTGGTGCGATTGCGAGTGTCAAAGCGATCAAGCCGATGGTAGAGAAGCAACTAAAGTGCTACCAATGTAAGGGGCCACACAAGTTGCGAGCATGCCCACATCGAGTCAAGCCATCCAAGGGGGTGGACGAGCCCGAACAGAGCGAGGCTGCGAGACTTGGTTCGATGATATTGAGTTCTACTAAGGCGAGAGTACGCAAGCAGAAAGGGTTGATGTTTGTCGACATCAACATTGGGACGATCGAGGAGTGCTCTAGTGGACACCGGAGCAACCGATCTATTCATGTCCAAGAAGGCTGCCGACAAACTTGGTCTTAGAGTTGTGGGTTCAACTGGAAAGATCAAGACTGTGAATGCTAAAGAAGTTCCAATTGTTGGGACGGCATGGAAGGTGGAGCTGCAGATTGGTGAATGGAAGGGCAAGGAAGATATCAAGGTAATCAATTTAGATGACTTTGATTTTGTTTTGGGACTAAGCTTCCTTGACCGTATAGATGCTCTTATCGTTCCTTGTGCCGACGTCGTCTGTGTATTGGATCGCAACAACGTTGCGTTGTGCCCTCGTACCGAGACAAGGGTAAAGGAACCAAGACGCTGACTGCCATTCAGCTTGCCGATGATGCTCCAAGCCAAGGAGACATCGCTTTGGGGGCTACTGTTGGAGGAACTACTTTAGTGGGGCAAGAGTTGCCCAAGTCAGATAGCGACATGAGGCCCGTGGAAAAAGCACTTTTGGGCAAGGTGGATGAAGCATTGAACTTCAAGTGTGAAGAAGGGTCAATGCGGGAAAAGTTGCCAATGGGCAATGAGGCACCAAACTTCAAGAGGGAAGGGTTGATGCCGGTTAGAGTGAATGCCACGAAGGAGGCGCATCTCAAACTTCATCGAGATGTGCGCAATGATGCAGAGCGAGAAGTTACACAGCAGAAGGAACCAAGGCGAGCAGTTTGTATGGGAAGACAACCCAGCCCGAGTCGAGCGCTCCTTATGGGGGGAGCCGTTCTTATGGGGGAACATCGTTGCCCGATTCTAAGTTGGGAGTAAGCCAAGGTACCATGGAAGATCCAAGATCAACCAAGAGAAGTCTTTACTGAGACAGCGATGAGGGCATCGCCGGATTTGGTGGGGGAGAATGTCACGGCCCGCACATTTGGGTCCGAGACAGATGCGCAACAAGCAACCCAAGGGGTTCTAGGCTTGCCAAGAAGACCACCAGACTTGGTCCGATCGTTGGAGACTGAAAGAAAGCCCAAGTACATTGAGCCTGGTAAATTAATAGATAGCATCTTACCGGGGAATATTCCAAGGGATAATAATATCTCTCAATGTAAACACAAACTTAAGGAAAGAATATCATAGTGATAGAGTTTCCTTAGTTAGTGTAGATTTGGTAGGTGGCTTTCAATCTGGGCCGTTAGTGTGATTCGATCTCGTCCGTTCATTGTATGGGGATTCAACTATAAATAGAGGCCTCTCCACCTCACTTGTATCATCCATCATTTGAGTAATACACTTGGCATTTACTCTAAAAACACTCTGTAGTGTTCTTCGCGTTCTTGAGCGTTCTTTCTCTTGTTCTTGTTGCCTTTCTCTTTTGTTCGGTTCCCCTTGGAACGATCTTGTGTTTGTGCGACTTGGGAGTATTTGATCTTTCGGATCGAGGATTCAGGCTTACTTAGTCGTTTGTCTTAAGGAATCGACTAAGGCCGCACGTTGGGTTGGTTCAGAAGTCTAGCCCCGTAACACTATGCTAATGTTGTATATAAATATGCCATATATTATACATATGTAAATACATATTATATTTATATATATATTACATAAATATATACATACTTATACATATAAATATTACATAAACATATTATATACATGTTCTATATTAATATAAAAATAGACAAAAAAGGAAATAAAAACGTATCGAATATAATGAAAATGCATAAATAAAGGACTAAAATTAAAGAAAGCAAAATACCAGCACAAAAATTAAATTAAAATAATGTACAGGACTAAAATTAAAGTATTTACAAAGGCAAATGACCAAATAAGTAATTATAGCATCAAAGTAGGACTAGATTGACATGTGTGGAGAGTTTGAATGACCAAAAAGGGAATTATCCCTTTAAAACCGGTTGAATTAGATTTAGAGACTAAATTGCAAGGCATTCAAAACTCTCAAGGACTGCGGAGAGGATTTTACCATGCAGAAGGTCAATTTTGTAAATAGTTTCGGGCAGAGGGATCGGGACTGAGAACGTGATTTCCCCATGCGGAGGGACGAAAAAAAATAGTTTGCCCTTTTGTTTCAAAAACGCGAAGGGGTTTATGATGCAAATAAACCATTCTTTATTTAGCACACGCTACCATTTCATCATTTATTTCCAAAAAGAATTGAGTTGAGGGCTCTAAAGGCTTCTGCCAGTTGCTAGACTTTGGCCGGCCGGCCGCCGTGGGCCGTCGCTAGTTGGCGGTGGAGCGCTGCCACCTACGGTGACCGAAATGCATGCAAAACCGCCTCCAAGGTATGTCTTCTCCTCCTTGTCTCGATTTCGCTATTAGTTTTCATAGAACCCCCTAAATTCGTAGATCTAGGATTTTCGATTGATTTTTTCCTTTTAAAAAAAACATTTTCTTTCCTTTTTTGTTTTTGTTTTTGAATACTAGATATTTTTAAACCCATTTTCTTTTGTTTTATTTCTTTCGAACTTTTTTTTTGCTCAATAACACTTTTTTATTCTATTTAAAAATGTAAAATGCTACAAAAAGATTTGGGGTTCTTATACCCGAAAATGTATACAACTTGCACTGCTTTTTGATTTATCATATGTGATTACATATAATAATGGCTGATTCTTTTTGCTTTTTCCAGGTCTGAAATACGGCTCAGGGGTAGTGGAGAAGATGGTGTGTGGTTACTTGAGGGCGGTGGCTGGGCATAGGTTTAGGGTTAGGGTTTTTAATATTTAAATTGGGTATGGATCTGGGTTTGGGTCTGTTTGGGTCAGATATGTATTTGGGTTGGGTTTATTTGGGTATTAATAATAATATTTTAATTGGGCTTGATTTGGATCTGGCCCATACCAAAATGGGTTATAATAGTGTGTCTATTGATGACACCGATTCTACAAGAACACAGATGACCCATCCACTTATTCAAGTATCCTCGACATTGCATATTATAAAAGGAGATGTCTGCACTCATGTGTCTTAGATGACACCTGATCCGGAAGAGTGTGGATGCCTGCCCAAACAGAGGATGCCTTCAATGATCCAATGCCTAGTGCATTGCTGATTCAAATGAAACGGAGATGCTTGTACTCATTTATTCTCTGACAACACTTGCTCTACAAGGGTATAGATGTATGTGTTCACTGTAGCTGCTCACGGTTCTTGCATCACAAACAATAAAGAATAAATATGTAACACCCTCGACCCTGATGTTACATTTGGGCCTCAAGCTCAAACCAAAACCATAAAATTTTCTTTTCAAACAATATCAACCCATCAAGTTGCAAAAGCATTTAAAACCAACGATCAAAATAAATAAATAAATAAATAAAAGTAAATAAAATATTACAAATGAGCTTCAATTTGAATTTAAAACATTTAAAGGTATAATTTTTAAATAATACAATTTCAAATAATAATTATATACTCCACAAGTAAGGTTCTAAGAACACGTAGCCCACTAGACTCAAATACCGTACTCTGAAGATCACCATGTGCTAGAATCTCGATCTAATAGTGCCTCACAATCCCATGATCCAATGGTCAACCTACGCATGAAAACAACAATTTCGAGCGTTAAGCTTACAAAGCTCAGTGGTACACATCTACTCTATTGTACTTCATGTTAATCATAAACGTAAGCATGCAAGCTAGTACGAGCAATAAGGAAAGATAAATAAATATATGGCACTACCATAATCGCCTAAACATATACCATAGAACAAACAGCATCTCAACAGCATAAACATATAGATAAACAAACCAGGAGTGAGGCCCAATGTCACCCGACACTGGGAGACCCACCCATGCTCGGAATCTCACATCGAGCGGTATACTCGAAATCTCGCATCGAGTCTTCGCTCGAAATCTCACATCGAGCGGGTCTCAGAATCTCACATCGAGCAAATGTCATCACTCAGAATCTCACATCGGATGGCCTTCATCTCATCACCCGAAATCTCGCATCGGATGGCCTTCATGTGTTGCAACACTCACTCACTGGGTATCTGGATCCCACCAAACAAGTGCCCTACCTGGCACACAACCATACATGATCCACCACGAATCCATACAAGTGTCTTACTTGGCACACAACCATCACACGACCCATCACTGGTCCTTATTATTGGTATTACATCCAACCAAGCATTACCGAGTTGTTACGTTTTATGGAATAGTAATACAATTTATTCCCATCAATTATTTCCATCAATTTACATTATCTCATTGATTACAATAGTAACCACTTGTTAAACATATCCGTCAAATTCTACCTTAACTGGCATTTAAACCAGTTAGTGTTGAATTACTAGTTCATAAGTAGTTTATCGAGTATTTGCCGGAATTAGTCCATTAATCCTGACAACATCAATATTAATTACGAGGCCCTATTCTACCCTTAAAGATTATGAGAGTCATTTGTTGCTAACGCATTTAAATCATTTATTATTAATTACCGATTTTTAAACATTTAATCGAATATTTATCAACATTGCCCCTAACCAATATTCAATCAAACATATTAATTGTTCCACTAGCACACAAGGCATCATCACATAGAAATCATAAACCATATAATCATACGTATATTCCAACAATCCTATATGGTCCCTAAAGTTCATAACAGTCTTAACATTCTCAATAATTACCAAGCCTCGAATATCCACATCATCACATGCTTATTACTCATCTCCTAATTTGCAACTACTAACATGCAAGTCAATTACACTTATGATGCTCATGAAGCATTTTCGAAGTTTGATGTGTACTAACCTTATACTGACATCGCTAAAATCTTCATCCTAGCTTCCTGAATATTCCACTTGATCTGATAATTGACCCAATTAATCCTCGCATAACAACAATTACGAAAACACTTAAATTCCATACACCTCATATGCCAAGCGAAGGGTCAAACACTTAAAAATAGCTACCGAGTTCGAATTTGGCAAAACGGACTGTGCCATTAGATCCGGAACGTCGAGAAACCCCAGGGTAAGGTCCCCTGGAAAAAGTCAACGACAGTCAACTTTCAAGGTCAACAGCGGTAGTCAACGGTCAACGATCAATGCAGCAGTCAATGGCGGCGGTCGGTTCGGCGCGGCTTGGCTCAGCTCGGCTCGGCTGGGCTTGGGCTGCGTCAGCTCGACCTGACTCGGCCGAGTTGGGTCGAGTTGGGTCGAGTCAACTCGGGTGACTCGGTCCCCTGGAGCAGGGCCACGCGCAGCGGCGGCGCGTGGGGGCGCATGACGGCGTCTCCGTCAGCTTTCGACGACCAAACTTCATCGGTCGACTGTTTTCAAGCCAGTGAACTAGGTGGTGGCCTCCATTTCTTGATTCGAGCCCTCTAACCCCCTTGAACAGCACCACCCGAAACTTCTACTCTCTTACCTCTTCCGACGACAACTCTGACGGCGGTGATGCTGGTACCAGTGAACTCGTCTCAGCGAGGTGAACACAATGGCGGTGGAGGTGTCACGATCGGACGGCTAGATCTCTATAGATCGGAGTTTGAAATTCTCACCCAACTTTTCTTTATTTTCTCTCTCTCCCACCATTCTCAACTTTTTTCTTTTCTCTCTCCTCCATCATTTATTTTCTCTCTTTTAAACCACCCACTCCCTATTTAAAATTCAAACAACCTTTTCCTTTTTATTTCTTTTCCCCATTTTTACCCCTAAGCCCAAATACACACTTTTAATTGGGCCCTGAACCCAAGGCCCAATACTCGGTCCAAGACCTGATTCGTTAACCCAAAATCCGAGTCGTTACAAAATCATCATTTGATGCATGCCTCCAGCATTGCTTTTTGAAGAACAATAAGTCGATTAAGTGCCTTTTGGTGGCAGTTGATACCTCCGCTCTTCCAATGCCAGTATAATGTTGATTCAAACGAAGTGAAGATGACTATACCCTTTTGTGCTTTTTACAACACAAGAAACTACAATGGTGTAGATGTTAATTTTTTTATTTTTTTCCCTTTATAACGACTAAAAAAATTACAAGTTTCCCCGTTTTAAAAAAATGGATTTAGGGGAATCTCTTGAAAAAAAAAATCTTATTTTGAATAAAATGAGTGAGTCGCCATCGATTGTTTAAAATTGGTAGATCGGACACCTAAAAATGAAATCAGAGAAAACGGGTTCGAAGTCGGTTACGTACGGGAAGGGTTAGCACCCCCGCTACGCCCAAAAATTTGTATCTAAAGGGTTTGTATCGTATTTATTAAAAATAATTAAAATTCAATTTAATTTAAAAAATTAAAATGACAATTTAAAATGCCTCGATTCACGATACTAAAGGAGATGACACTAGGAGACCGGGATGACACTCCCACTAGAATACCGGAATGAGAACTAGGTTTAAAAACAATGAGATAATAAAAACATGTACAAGACAAAAAAATGTAAATACGATTAAATACAGATATACATAAAAATAAAAAAAACTATACTATACAATATATATTAACATATAAAATGTATAAAATCAACACATGTAAATATATATATATATATATAACATACACAATATACATGTTACATATAAAATATATACATAAATGAAAAATATTATAAAACACATGTATATTTAATATAATATATGATATATATAATGTATAATAAATTATAAACATAATACATGTATAAAACATGTGTAATACACATAAAAAACGATAAAAAGGTATTTACATATATATATAACATCTATAATATATATAGATAATATAATATATTAAACATTACAACACAGTATATAATATGGTACATATATATAAATACCCATACAAGAATGTATATAATAATAATAATAATGACACTAATAATAAAAGTATATATTAAAATATATAATATATAACATATATAAAAAAGGTAACAACATAGTATAGTAAAGCATATATATAATACATAATGTATATTATAAGATAATAATGTATGTATAATATACCAACAATAATACCAATATATATATATGTATGACATACATATAATATATATAATATTAATGGAATAAAATTAAATAAAGGAGAACATTTAGAGCACAAACTAAATAAACAAAAACCAATCATAAATACCAAATTAAATATAACAAAAAAGCAGATATTCAAAGGGGAATTTAACCATTCGTTCTCGGGCCAAATTGAAACAAAAAAACTTTAAGGGCCAAACCAATCATAAATACCAAATTAAATATAACAAAAAAACGGAACTGACCAAAGAAAATTAGTAACTAAAATGAAAAAACATAAACTAGGGAGGAAAGCGGAGTAAAAATAACTAGGGCGAGAGGATTTAAAATTTTTGATTAACCCATTTTCTTTAAACTGGTCAGTTTAAATTTTACTTATTTTTTTAAAACATTTCTATCATTTGAAACAAAAAAAAAACCCAAATAGCCTCTAAGGATTCTCTGGAAACCCAAATGAACTCTGTCGTTCCCATCCCCAAACGCCGTGGTATTTTCCAGAATCTGGTAGGGTTCCACCATGGACCGTTGCTCGCCGGCTTCAAATTCTGGAAAATACCCAAAAATTTATTGTTTCCTTTTTTAAACACTAAAACCCGAATCAAAGAGAAAAAAAACTAAATCAAAACAAAAACAAAACCTAACCCTGGACTCGAAAACGAAGACGAACCGGTGCATGTTCATCGGCGCAACTCTCTCGGCCGGTGAAGGCAACCGCTGTCCGAGACCCCCTAACGTATAACCCCTCAATGTCCTTTTATTCTTTATTTGTTTGATATTTTTTGTTCGAACCGAAAAAGAAAAAGATGAAGATTTTTTTACCTCTCAAAGTTTGAGTTTTTTTATTTCATCATTGATAACTGCAATTACAATTGATTTTGGGTTCGGATTTTATATCCAATTTACACTCCTGTATAATAATAAAAAAAACCTAATATACTGTTGATGGATCTGTTTGCCCATGCCTAAATCTGATATTTTGTTTTTTATTGATCTTTTTGCATGCACGGTGGTTGGGAGAGCCGGTGATCGCGGCGTGATGTCCGGCGGTCGTGCCACGTGGACGGGGAGACGAACAATCAGGTGCGTGGGCGTGTGACAGAGATAAACTGTCGATGCAGTAGATGGCACGCGCGAGTGAGGCAGATTAAGGGGCATTCTCGGGATTGATCTAGACCGTTGGATCAGATCTGATCTAATAGCTCAGATCCCTTGGCGGCTAAAAAAAGATAAATTAGATTATAAAATTATTAGGTTTTAGGGTTTTGAATATTTGGGCCAAACGGGGCAATTGTAAATTATGGGTTTGTAATATTGGACATTTTATTTAATTGGAATGGTTTTTAATTATAATGGGCTACTTAATTTTTAGATTTTTTTGTGAATATTTAATAATAATATTAATAACAATAAACCAAAAACAACTAGTAAATAGTAAAAAATATTACTAATAATAATATTAATATCTGAATATAATAATAACAAAAACTCAGACAAAATTAGTGATTACAGCTGCCCTTCTTTGCTCATTCTTGTAACACAACAATAGAGCAAAGACAAAAAAACACTAATTTTGTCCTACTTCCCTGTTTCGATCCTGAATCACCATGCACTGAAAGTCCTGCTGATGGCTCGTAAATCTTGGAGTTATGCACTAGAAGTCTTAATAATTTCCCGAATCACCACGCACTGGAGGTCTTACAGATGTCCGGGCAATACTAATTTCCCCAAATCACCAAACACTGGAGGTCTTACTGATGGTCTGAAGGTCATAATACCTTGCACTGAAGGTCTTATTGGTTGCTCGAATCACCTTGCACTAGAGATCTTATAGATGCTCGAACTATATTAAATCCATGCACTGAAGGTCTTACTGGTTGCTCGAATCACCCTGCACTGGAGGTCTTACAGATGCTCAAACTATATTAAAGCCATGCACTGAAGGTCTTACTGGTTGTTCGAATCACCCTGCACTTGAGGTGTTATAGATGCTCAAACTGTATTAAAGCCATGCACTGAAAGTCTTACTGGTTGCTCGAATCACCCTGCATTGAAGGTCTTACAAATGCTCGAACGACATTAAAGGTTATGCACTGAAGGCTCTAGTAGTAATATTGAAGTAATTCATTGAAGTTTCTAATGATTTCTATCAACATGGACAAGGCAAATTAATGATATGAGTTAGCATGCCCCTAACTTAAGGATGTCTAATTACTCGTGATGCAAATTGAGGACCACTTAGGATGAGCTCATCTTCGAGAAAGCTCAAGGTTTCTTATTGTAAGGCTCAAATCTTTATAATCTTTGTATTCCCAAAGCTTTTTCAAGTTTCCACTTCGGATTGTTCTTCACATCTTGCTCAACTTAATGTCTGTGAGTTCTGGTTTTGAAATGTCTTTGCCACTAAATAGATTGGCCATTTTCTTACCCCAACAAAATTTGCCCCAAAATTTTGTTGTTTACACTTGTACTCTTTGAACTAATTTTCAGCTTGCTCAATAGTTAAAATTTTTAGACTTTATACCTTTTACGGTCCATACTGATTTGGACTCCTATGTACTAATAAACTCGGTATGCGGACGAATGGTGTCCCATTAATTTTCATTCTTGAATTCATGATGTAAAGTTTGTCCTACTTTCAACTTTTTTAGGGTAAAAAATGCTTTCAACTCACTTAATGCAAAAAACTATGAGTATTTCAAAATCTTATGCAAAAATATTGTGTAAAGTCAACCTTATTTTCAAAATTTAGGGAAAACGCTTTAAACTCATTTAATGCAAAAACTATGAAAGTGAGTTTTTAAAAAATTTATGCCAAAATATTGTGTAAAGTCTGCCTTATTTTCAAAATTTAGGGCAAAAAGGGCTTTAAGCTCATTTCTATTCAAAAACTTATGAAGATGGGCTAGAAAATTAATTAATTTTGAAAAATGAATTTGTAAAAATGAGACCAAAATTAAATACCCGAATATTAAGTGCAAGAGTGTGTTTGTTTCAAATTGACAAATATCAACCCAAATGGAGCTTATGTTTAAAGGATCACGAGAGTTGCAGTGACACATGTGAAGTCCTTTTTGGGCTATTAGGCTTCTGAGAGGAACATTTCTCATACCTAATTTCTATCCTATTTAAGTGGCTCTCTTAACCTCATTAACTCTCCATGCCTCATCCTTCCCTCATTTAGGTGTCGATCAGGCATCCGAAGTTTGACGTTCCTTGAAGAAAGGTTAACCCTTATAGGCGGGATGTGATCTGAAGACAGAATTATCTAACTCAGATATCCACATATGATTTGAATTGTCTTTGTAGGCTTGTAATGTAGGTTATGGTTCACGACTATAAAAGAAAGGATATATACTCCCAAATAAGTGTTTAAGGGTGATGAAACCAAGGATCATTTCTCCCTATTGAAATATCTTCTTTGCACTTGTTGACTGGGATGTGCTTTAATGGAAAAACTTTTTTGATTTATTTCTCGGATCGCTCTAGACTACCTATTTCTGAGTTTTCACCCTAGAGTTCATTTTCTTCTCTTGTAGCTTTGGAATGTGTGGTTGTGGACTGATTTGCGTCTTAGCTCGGCATTGACGTGTATTTCAAAGGTGATCAATCTGCCAAAGTTCGTATAAATTTCCAATTAAAACCTTATTTAGGTGTCGATCAGGCATTCGAAGTTTAACGTTCCTTGAAGAAAGGTTAACTCTTATAGGCGGGATGTGATCTGAAGACAGAATTATCCAACTCAGATATCCACATATGATTTGAATTGTCTTTGTAGGCTTGTAATGTAGGCTATGGTTCATGGCTATAAAAGAAAGGATATATACTCCCAAATAAGTGTTTAAGGGTGATGAAACCAAGGATCATTTCTCCCTGTTGAAATATCTTATTTGCACTTGTTGACTGGGATGTGCTTTAATGGAAAAACTTCTTTGATTTATTTCTCGGATCGCTCTAGACTGCCTATTTCTGAGTTTTCACCCTAGAGTTCATTTTCTTCTCTTGTAGCTTTGGAATGTGTGGTTGTGGACTGATTTGCGTCTTAGCTCGGCATTGACGTGTATTTCAAAGGTGATCGATCCGCCAAAGTTCGTATAAATTTCCAATTAAAACCTTATTCATGTTTTTCTTGAATTGGGGTATACTCACATAGAGTGATATATTCATTGGATCACTCTAGACTGCCCATTTCTGGGTTTTACCATAGAGTTCATTTCATCTTCTCGTGTAGCTTGCATCTTGAATGAATGTTGATGTGCTTCAAATTCAAATGTAATTAAATCTTTAGGGCTTTTAATGTCCCTTATTGTACTTTCTGACTTGGTGCTTTTAATCTTCATTGCTTCAAGTTTCTTGTTGGCAAACTTTTAATTTGGTTTAACCAGTCATTTTGAGCAATAAATTCTCTTACCGGCTTATTTTGATGTTTCTCTGGCCTTCGTGTCCAGTACATTGGTTCTCATTTATTGCGCTTATTCATGAAGCATTATCATTGTAATGTGGTCAAAACTGGGCAGCCTTAATTTGCCGACAAAATTTTCGTTCCTCTTTGCCCCCAATGTGGGATGATCCTTGTTTGGGTTTCAAGTGAAAAGAAATGATCAGGCTCAAAGGGGGACAACAAATGGATTTTTTTATTATTTGTGAAGGGAAGTGAAAGAATGCCACTCGTCATCCCATGCATGGATATCAAAATAGTCTTCAGGGGTAGAAGTTTAGGGTCAACACTCGATTCAAGGATCTTAAACGACAAATGCTTGACAGAGGAATTCACTCAATGGGATCTACCCATTATCTGAACACTCATTTTGTTCCGCCCGTCTGCCTAAATAGAACAAAAGATGTTCACACTTACAACGTCCTTGCAGTATTCACTTTTCTCTAAACATAAGCTGCTCAGGATTAAAGTTACATTTGCAATTAATGACAAGTAGGGTCTTCTAAAAAAAGTCAATTTCGGTTAATAGTCAACAGCAGTGGTCAAAAGCGGCACGACAGCTGGTTCGGCTTGACTCGCAGGCTGGCTCGCTTGGCGGCTCGGGCTCGGCTGGCAGGCTAGCTCCACAATTGGCCTAACGACTTGAGCCCAACGGATCGACTCGGGCCGGTTATAACTGTCCACTGCAGCTAAGCCTCGCCCACGTGCAGGGACTGCACATTGGGGCGCGTGCAATGGCCTTCGGTGGCCAAATGGTAGCGGCAACCTCCATATTTGCATTTTTGATAACGATAAGCTCAATGGTAAGGTCGGTTCACGTCGACTCAAGGCTGAACTTGACGTTTGAGCACTCCCAAAACTCTATACACTTTACCCTGGCGAGTGGCAACAACGGCGGTAAAACGGCGACCATCGGCGAATGTTTCTTGGTGAGATCTACCCGATGGTGGCGATGGTGTCGTCGACGGACAAACGGACGGAAACCAAACTTGGTTCAAACATTTCCTCTCTCTAAAAACTCATTTCTCTCCCCAAATGCCACTTTCTCTTTCATCTTTATATTTTCAGATTCACATCATTTCTCTCGCTTCCACTTTTCAGCCACTTAAAATTAAATACACCATTTTCCAACAAAATGGGTAAACCAAATCATAAACACCCATCTTTCTCCTTGTTTTTACTTTTAGACTCGAACTTAAAATCCTTATTTGAATCAATCCAAGAATCCATTTAATGAGCTTCCAAAAATAATGTTTCTTATTTTTTAATTACCAACTTAAAGATTCAAAACCTGGATCTAATACCCATTTAAGTAACCTGAAATTTGGGTCATTACAGTATCGGTACGGGCTCTTTTGGGCATCGATACACGTACATCTGTACCGGTATTCAGAGCCTATTTTTGACATTTTGGCTATTTAAAAACATTTTAAGCATGTCAAAAACCCTATAAAAATATTTCAAACATATTTTTTAAGTTAATGGACTTTTGAAATAATTTTGCAAAAGTGTTTAAATCCAAAAATATTTCATTTTAAATTATATTGAAATCAATATCTCAACAATCTCCCCTTTTTGATATAACGAAACCACTTGAAAAGTTGTTTTTGAAATTTCTACCCGTTAGAAAAATAATTTTAGAAAAAAAAGAATATTTTTAGAAAATATTAAATATCTTCTTTTCTTTTTGGAATTTAATTTTTCAAACATATTTCTCCCCCTTTTTGTTATATCAAAAATAATTCAAAACTAAGTTTGAAATCACTTTAAGTTCAAGATAACAATGGGAAAAGACCCAAAAAGTTTTAACATAAAAATAATTTTAGAAAATGGCTCCCCTTTAATCAAACATTAATAAAATTGTTAGTCCAACAATTGAAGAGAAATATTGAATTTCAAATTAAATAAATAAATTAAACCTAAGAAATTCAATAAACATGTCATATACATGAATAAATTAATAGGCATACAAGACATGACAAAAAAGAGACAAAACTATCCCTTTTTGGTTGTGCGTACCGGTACGATATCGACCGTATCGGTACAAAGGTTGAATGTTGTATCGGCACGGTATAGGCGGTGTCGGTACCGAAGGCACGAAATGGTGAAAATATGCATCAAAATCAATCCAAAAAGCCTTACAACTTGGTCTTAAGTTCATACAAAGGCTTGAGGAGCTCCTATATATATATATATATATATATTGCACATTTTTCTACACATGCTCCTCAAAAATCATCAATTAAACATATAAAGCATGAATTTCATCAAATTCAACCAAACATTACAAGTTTAAAGCCAAAAACATAGATATAAGCAAAAGAGGCCAAAAACATGTAACTCGTAGAATTGAGACTCCCCATAACTATATGCAATTAGGCACAACATGGAGTCATACAAACATGATTGAATCATAAACAAGGTTAAGACAATTTAGATATGATCAAGCAATTGCATCAAATTAAATTTACCACTTGAACCAAGGTAGGATATTAAGCCTCTCCTTCTTCAAGTGTCATTCTTCCTTGTGTGTCAAGAGCTTTCAAAATTCGACATTGCTCATCAATGCTCAAGCACACCTACAAGTAGACAATCAAGTAATTTTTGGTATCCAAATTAATTTGGACCCAATGGCATTAGTCCCAAAAAAATTGGTATCCCTTTGAAGAAATGAGTCTTTTGGGGACCCAAATTTTCTTAATCATTTTGCCCTTTACAAACCTAGGAGAACTAGATTGTCTTACATAAAAATTTGATTTTACAAAATTGGTTTTGGAGCAATCTTTATTTTTCTTTTCAAAATTTTTGTAAATCAAGTATTTTTCTTTTCTAAGATCGTCCAATTCTTTTTTATGATCTTCTTGAACTTTTTGAAGCAGATTTTGTAAATTAAAATTATTTTTCTCAAACTCATTGAGTTTTGTTTCAAGTTCATCTTTGGTTTTAGAAATCAAATTATTTTGAACTTTTAAATTTGAGACAATTATCTTATTTTTCAAAATTTGATTTTTAAACTCTAAAACTAAATCATCATATGCATTTTATAATTCATCAAATGTATATGAAATTGAAGTAGACGAATTAGAAGTTACCCTTGAATCTTGTTCGATGGCCATGAGACAAAAGTTGGCTACCTCATCATCGGTGGAGTCCTATTCATCACACCATGTAGCCACAAACACCTTATTCTTATGGCTTGATCCCTTCTTTGTCATCTTTGGACAATCATACTTGATGTATCTTGACTTCTTGCATTCGAAGAATATGATGGGATCCCTCATCTTCATTCTCAATTCATGTCTTGATTCTTCATTATCATGTTTTTTGAATTGGGTGAACTTTTTGAAGAACTTGGCCATCTCTTCATCTTCACTATCCTCTTCACTTGAATCTTCTTGTCGGCTTGTAGAGGATTTAAGAGAAACATTCACTTCTTTGTTTTCCTCTTCTTCTTTTTTCTTCCACTTGGGTATCATCATTTCATGGGTTAGCAAAGATCTCATAAGCTTGTCAAGCTTAAGCTCCTTCAAGTTCTTTGCTTCAATGACGGCAGTCTTCTTGGAATCCCATGAATCGGGAAGTGAATAGATCAACTTCCTCACAAGCTTGTCTTCTAGGATTATCTCTCCGAACTTTTTCAGCTCATTGACTATAATGGAGAATCGATCGAACATAGCTTTGATATTCTCTTCCAGGTCTATGTTGAAGTTCTCATAGTTAAGATTGAGAAGTCCAATCTTGGTCTCATTTACTTTGTTTGTACCTTCATGAGGAACTTCTAGCTTGTCCCAAATCTCCTTATCACTCAAGCAAGAAGACGTCTTGGCATATTCGATGGGACCAAGAGCACAAAACAAGATATGCATAGCTTTGTCATTGAGTTGCAACTTCTTTCGATCTTCATTGGCTCATTCTTGTTTTTCTTTCTTGACAAGTCGGTCTCCTACCATTTTTATCAGGATAGATGGCCCTTCCATCACTACATCCCAAAAGAGGTAGTCGTTTAATTTAATGAATAATCTAATCATATTCTTCCAATAAGAATAGTGGGCACTGTTAAAGTAAGGAGATTTGTTGATGGATTATGCCATTTGAACCGATTGATGTAGAAATGTTGAGCACTCCAAGGATCGACTCTAGGATGTTAATCCGACGTAGAGACAAAGCTATTATACCAATTGTTGGGCTCAAACGATCAACCGAATTTTCCAATAGAGGGTGAATTGTCCTTTGAGTGGTTGTGGTGGGAGGAATCAGAAAATAAAAATTAACACAATAATTTATAGTGGTTCGACTTCTCAACTAAGTCTATCTCTACTACCTTAGCTATCTACACTAAGGATTTTCAACAAATTCACTAATATGCTTTCCTTTTTCTAGGCTCAAGGAGATAACCTTTACAACTCCAAGACTTATACCCCAAAGTATTGTCTATCGCTCTCAAAGAGAAAATACAAATTGGCAAACAAAGGAAAACCTCACAAGGCAGATATGTTTGCAATTTTAAGCTCTCACCCAAAGCCTAAACACTTGAGAAAATGTGACAATTTGGCTCACTAGTGTTTTCTGCAAGAAATATGACAATTTAAGTACAAAACTCGATTTCTCAATACATGAATGTTGGCAGGTTGTTTTTTGTTGTTCCATGGCTGCTTGAAGAGGTATTTTAAACCCTTTAATGGCTTCATGACTGTTAGTAGTCGTTGGGTTGATTAGAGCCGTTAGAGACTTTAATTCCAGCATTAAATGCAATTTTGGGCTCGTCGGTGCCGGTACGAGGGGTTCGGTATCGGTACCTGCCTTAAAATAGAAAGAGCCGTTGGGCAATAAATACACTGGGTATCGATACACGATACATGCGTATTGGTACGCACCCTTGAGTATCAGTACGGTTGAAGTCGTATCATTACTTAGTTTGGCTACTGAAATTTGTTAAATCTTGAGGACAAAGGAGCGTATCGGTACACGGGCAACCGTACCGGTACGGGCTCTTCTGGGTATTGGTACACGTACATCTGATCCAGTTCTCAGAGCATGTTTTTAACACCTTGACTATTTAAAAATATTTAAGCATGTCAAAAACCCTTTGAAAACCTTTCAAACATATTTTTCAAGTTAATGAACTTTTAAAATAATTTTGCAAAATTATTTAAGTCTAAAAGCATTTTTCATTTTAAGTTATATCGAAATCAGTATCTCAACACTATAGATGCAAGATATAGAAGGGAAGTGAATGCTTTTTTTTGCCATTTTGCATCTGTAAATTGTTAATGAACTCACCTCATTCGTTGATTTTATATGATCTAATCTTTCTATCATGCATGCCTTCATTATATTATTTTATTATATTATAAGGTAGGGGCCATGAGTCTAGTCTCTATTTTTTCGATATTTAATCCTTAAATCTAAAAAGAATACAGAAAAGATCAAAAAATTAATACGGATAGTCTATCAAACTTTCTAGCAATGCACCGTCATCGATAGTGATAGCTTCCAGATACAACTACTAAAACTATGCAATTCAAACGAACACATAAAATAAGCATGCGTTACGCCGTAACCTGTTTTGGATCCCCTTAATCTTTCATATGTTTCTCTTGGGGCTCAAGCAATATAAAAGGGAAAACCAACCAATGCATTCAAGACACGTGTCACGTTGACAGAAACATAAACGATAAGATTACTCTCTGCTTTTTTCGTTTCTGTATCTACCATCTAAGCAACCAATACTTAGCTCCAACATCATTCTTTTACTTTCTAAACAATTTTTTCCCATACATCAAACCTCCAAAACAAAAAAGAATGACCGACGAGAGGAATGGCCAAATACAGAGGCGACTCTGTGATTACTGTGACCAATCCACAGCTCTTTTATACTGCAGAGCTGACTCCGCCAAGCTCTGTTTCTCCTGCGACAGGGAAGTTCACTCAGCTAACCTACTATTCTCCAAGCACTCTCGGTCTCAGCTCTGCGACGCCTGCCACCAATCACCTGCTTCCGTCTTTTGCGGAACGGAGCAGTCTGTTCTCTGCTCTAATTGTGATTGGGAAAACCACAGGTTACCCTCCTCTTCCTTGCATAATAGGAGGCCTGTAGAAGTCTTCACCGGGTGCCCTTCCGTGGCTGAGCTGCTGAGTTTTATTGGGATCGAGGATTTGGGTGATAAAGCTCCCTTCTCCTGTGAACCCAAAGTTGGCTATGCTGATGGGGTTGAGGACGATGATGGGTTGTTGGATTTGTTGAATTGGGAATCTCCTGTGGTTTCTGGCTTTGATGGTTTGTTTGTTCCCAGCGATTTCGATCATGGGTTTAAGCCTACGGATGTTCCTCCGGTACCCAAGGTTGGTATTAAGTTCACTCTTTTAAGTCTTTTGCATTTCTTATACGTCTATGCTGATTGGTTCCTCAGAAAATATGACTTTTTGTTTTTGGGAAATCATGTGAACTGCAAATTTCTTAGCTTCTGTTGCTTTCTGTTTTCTATATATTTACACAACTGTTGCTTATATATAACATGGTTGAATGAACTGTTTTCGAAACAGAACCGCAACTCATCTTGTGGACCACACAAGGAGGAGATATTTCATCAGCTACATGAATTGGCAAAGTCAGAACCCAATCTCAGCTTCGAAAAGGCCGATGTTAAAGCCATTATTGGATTCCAGTCACTGATACCTGCTGCTGATAATTTGCAGCCAGGAATTGTGCAACCGAGTAGGAAAAACGATGCAGATCCTTTTTCATTTATTGCTTATGAGGTCTGCATTTTCTTTTCTTCTCATGTTCAGTGAGATATATAGTCCTTGCTGAAAATAGATGGCTAATCTGTTTTCCCTTCATGCAGTCAAGTCCATTACAGTGTTTCAATGATAACAATGTTGAGATGGCCAATCCAGCATTTCTACCTTTTTCGGAGGAAAATGCCGCGGTTCCTAATAAACATCTAGATTCTAGCTGGAGTATAGATGTGAATGATGGCCCTGAAGGCCAAATGCAACCTCCAAAGGTTGTTGTCCATGAGTTGAATAGCCAGGAGAGGGACTCTGCAATCTCACGTTACAAGGAGAAAAAGAAAACAAGGAGGTATTTCATTGCTTCACATCTTTAATCTGCATCTGAAAAAGAAAACACACATTAAACCTTTGTTACTTGGCCTCGAGTGGAGTGTGAATACGGGGACATCTTAATTTTTCATATATTTGGAATGTCTTTTGAAGATTTGTTTTCCGTGAAACATTACAGATATGATAAGCACATCAGGTATGAATCAAGAAAGGCTCGAGCCGAAAGCAGGACAAGAATTAAAGGCCGTTTCGCAAAGGTGGAGCGTTGAAAATCATACTGGTAGAGTTGGGTCATTTCTAGTAACTTGAAAATGTTTTCTCCTTGTAATGTTCGTTTCTTTCTTAGAAGCTAAATCTTTAGGGTATTCCAGGTTTCTCATTTGTAAAGTATGAATTTTGCAAATACTAGTGTTTAGCTTTTATGCCTCTTATATTGAATTGTAAAACTTATACATAAAACTTGTTGATAATATATTGTGTGTTTCTTTGGGCCATTTTTGACTTTGTAAGCTGCTAAGAGTGTGGAAAGATGAGGAAAACAAATAAAAATGCAGAGTCATGCAAAACGCAATAGAGATTAGAGAAATTGACCCTATAATTATGAAGATGATGACCACACTATAGGAACATCAGAGAGATGAAATGAGCAGTCAGCAGCAACAAACATAAGTAACAGAGAATATTAATGATCCATAATAAATAAAAAAACTCTGATTAATAATACAACTGGAGTTTCTATTTCTATGATAATCATTAATTGAGTTTTCAAAAAGTTGAGATGGCCGAGTTGGTCTAAGGCGCCAGATTAAGGTTCTGGTCCGAAAGGGCGTGGGTTCAAATCCCACTCTCAACAATTAAGAAGTTTTTCAGCTTCAATCAGGTCGGCAAATTAGATTGAAGTATATGTATAGACCTTGGCGACTGGGTACCTTTCTGGTCTTGAATCTGGACGTCCCTTCTCATCCATAACTTCCACATTCAACCTAGGCATTTTACAAAGTTTAAATGTACTTGTATATCTTTTGCTCCGGAGAAACTATTTTGGAACAATGAATCTCCATTATTCCAAGTGTAGCCCTATAATGAGCAATTTCGATACTTCTTATGAAACACTTTCGACCACTTGTTATACTTTCTATTAATTATTCTTCAATTCTATAATCGATATTAGGGCTCTAAATAAGGCGAGACAGTTCATAAGTTACTTGAGTCCGATTCGATCAAAGCACGACTTGATTGAGCTTGACTCGGGTTCGGCTTGAGTTCTTAACGAGCCGGGCTTAGTTGCTCGATACGCGATTCGAAAATATAATACACTATATTTTTGTAATATTTTTTAAAATAAATAATAATAATGTTGAATAAATCCACTCAATTATTATTAATATTATTAATTGGGCTATAAATGAAACAAGACAGTTAGACACATCGTGAGCTACTCGAGTTCGATTCAATCAAAGTTCGGTTAATACTCAATTCAATTAAACTCGACTAGAGCTCGGCTCGAATTCTTAACAAGCAAGAACCCAATGAACCCGAACTCTATTTTTCTCCCCCAAACCATGCATATTCAGAACCCCAAAAGTTTAGATCTAAGTCCAAATCCAGATCCAACCTATTTCCACCCATCTTATCCAAATCAACTCGATCCATCCTCAAATTCACCATCCCATTACCAGCCATCAGCCCATCATCCCTAAATTTCATCTATTAATTACCCTAAAACCCTATTTGAACCCTAAATGTTTATGAGACGGATGGACATTAAACATCAGAAGCTCGCACACATGCCCCGCCCGTCTTCCCCAATCCAAAACCCAGACCTATCTTGCATCATATTTCCCTAAGCCTCTCGGCCTTCATTCACCGAGCTACCCACGAAAATCTTGATAACTTTATATGTTTATTCTCTTATTAATTTTTTTTAGCATTTAGTATTATCTCATAATAGTATATGTTCATTTATTTCTTAACCATTTGATAATGTACACATATCTCGCAAGATAAATTGTTCGAACTTAAGTCACCTAAAGATAACAATATTCTCTTTTTTATTTGGACCACTCGGAGGGTTCTCTTGTTAATATTTTAAATATAAAAACTAGTTTTATTAAAAAGAGAATGTATCCAAAATTACAATGGCGAGTTTACAACCATAAACGTAAACTAAACAACATTTGCTATAACCATTGACACAAGAAACTAGAAACTTGAGATCAAACAAAGATTATAAAATGAAAAAGTTAAGAACCCAACCACAAGACTAGAACAGAAAATAAATACGAATAAATTTGACTGCATCGGCAAATGAACCACAAAAGGGGATCAAACTATTGAAAGACCACTGGCAACCGCAAATCAGAGCCGAGCGTTGTGAGAAAACTATCCACTAACACAAATCGTGTATCCAAATTCGATATAAGGGTTCAAAGCAAGGAAGATCAGCATAATAACAAATAAGCATCTACTTATTTTATATTAAATAAATATAATTATTTGTGTATACAATATGAATGTAAAATGATTCTATGTCGATAGCGACTAGTAATTTGTGAAAATTGAATCAAATCAAAAATCAATGCAACATAAAATTAAAGTTCATATATCACATTACACATTAAACGATATTTTAATTGAAAGAATGACATGTTTAAAGAAACAAGTACATCCTATGAAAAAAATGGGCTTCCATGAGAACCTATGAACTAATTTAAAGAAACAAGTACATCCTTATCATACACATCTGTATCCAGAACTCACCTGAGTCCAGCAAAGATAGGCCACCGTTACACGATAAAACGTATTTGTACAAGTCAAAATCATCAGAGGCAGCTAGTAATATTTTAATTCCTTGCAAATAACACACAGGAGAAGCTCCAGACCTATGGTGTAACAGCAACTTCCAACTGCAATACAATCAAAATGTAACCAAAATCCTGTTGAATAAAAGGTGATGGCAGTACAAAACTAGCCTCCATTCACCACCAATAACTTGATGAAATTTACAGAGTAGCCGCCAAGAGAAGCTGAATCAAATATCATCATCAGAATCGGAGAAATTTTAGTTGCTCAGGTTGACTGTAAAAAATACATGGTCATGGAAAAAAATTACCAAAGACGTGGAATATTCCATTCATTAGATCTAGACATCTAGTTCCAAAACCACAAGGAAGGATCCCTCATTGTGAGAATAGTGCAATAATAAAAGAACATAAAAAAAATGATACAGAAAGAGTCATAATATTATTCTCTTATCAAATTGTCACATTTTCCGAATGCTGCAAGTCATAAACAAGCTACCCTTCCAAGAAAATATCATGCTCAATAGCATACATTGGCTTACTTACGCTCTTACTTTAGATAGGTAAGCAGAGTATGAGAGTTCAGCTAGATTAATGATTAGCTTCAGAAGATTGTTGATTGGCATTGACATTGTCAAATCCTCCACTTGTTGGGGTTGCAGGACCAGTAGCATATGGTGCAGGCACAGTCATGGAGGTTGCTCCGGTAGAAGTGGGTGTCATTGCAGTTCCAGGATTTGATGGTGGCGGAGCCAGTGTAGGAGGCCGTGGAAGGCCATTTACTTGACCAGGCAAAGGAGCACTAGGCGGTGCCAGCATTGGTGGCATGCCTGGAACAGGAACATAACCTGGCAATGTCACCAATGAAGGGGGAAAAAATCAATTCCATCCTATGCGTGCACTTAAGATCTAGAGTCAAACGGGCAATGGCTTGATTGAAAAGATGGTACAAATCAAATAAGGCATATGCTATATAAAATTACAGCTTTATGGTAACAGAAAGAAGTATGCAAAAGAAAATTCACCGAGTTCACTATCACCACATAAATTCATGACTAAATTTACATTATTAACATTAACCAAACATCCAAAACCACCTCAAACTAGCAACAACAATAATGATACAGATATGTGCTGAATATTACCAGAAGCACCCGGAACTGGTCTTGGCAGAACAGGGGGCCTCATCCCTGGGATCAATGGTTGCATAACAGGTGATGGAAGCATGGGAACTCGGGGCCTCTGAGCCATTAGATGTTGATTAAAAGCAGCTCCAACCTGCTGGAAGGCTGCCGCTTGGCCAAGATGTTCCTTAATCCTCTGGTCAATTAAGCTCTGGGTCTGTTGCTCCTCAAATTGCTGATAGTAAATTCTAACATTTGCCTAAAGTTACACAAAGAATGAGGAAAAAATTATAACTCACAATCATAGATAACTACATGAAATACAAAGAGAAAATTCTCTACAATTACCTTGTGTTTGTAACCTGCATTATGTTGTTTTCTAACTGATGGCTGAAATTTAAACCCAAACAAAATTGCCAGAAATTGTTCTAAACTCAGCAACCAAACTAATAAACAGTAATTTGAGGATTTTTTAAAATTGTTTATCGGCTAAAATATGGAAGGATTACGTAAACACAAACATATTAAAAAAAAGACAGAATAGAATCAGAGAACTCACCGAGTCGTGCGTCAAATAAGTGTCGCAATAATCACAATAGTAACTGCAAATTCAAATCCAAGTAAACATATTAACAAATGTGAATGAAAAAAACTCCGGATGATGTTAATTTCTGTAATCACTCATTTTTACTCGTAAATATATTAATATTGCATGTATATTTATTATATGAATGTTACTAATATAAGGTGGTGTGTGCATGTATAAGCTATGTATACGTATTAAGGGTGTATGTATGTCGCGTATGTATCTAGAGTATAAGCGTATTTGATTAATATATAGATGTTATGTTAATTATATGTATGATTATACGTATACTAGAATATTATATTAATTAATGATTGTATAATATAAGTATATATTTTCGTATATACATGTATTGCTGTTATAATTATACTATTATTGGGCTGGTAAAATGAAAAATTAAATATATATTAAACCCAAATAAACATGAAGTCCAAGTCCAATTACAAGTCCAATTACAAGGCCCGTTTGGCCCAAATCTGAATCCCATTTAATTACAATGTGCAGGTAACTGTGGGCCGTTGGATCAAGATCTGATCCAACGGCCACGATGCAACCGAGGTCAAAATATCTGCCAGGCGCGTGCTCCACACGTATGGACCGTTCGAGTGCCACGCGCGCGTGTGGTCCACGCGCGGACGCTTTAATATCCCACGCGCGCGTAAGATCCACGCGTTCTGACTCCTCGACTACGGAGCTCCACGTGGCGAAATCTGAAGCCGTCTCGTCAAATCGAGGCTTCATCCAGGCCGATCGTTCTTCAAGCCATCTCGACCGTTAGATCAGATCTGATCTAACGGCCGAAAACGCGTCTGGCCGCTGGCAGAATGACCACACCGCCACCGCGCCGATATTCAGTCCCCGCGTTCAGATTATGCCAAAGACAACAAGCAAAGTGTCAGTTCAGATCTGAAAAAAGGAAGATGCAACTTGCAACCAAAAACATAGGCAATAATATATATGAAACGGGGTTTTTGTAACGGGGATTAGCTAGCGAAAAAAAATGGGGAGGGTAGCGAAAAAAGCTAGCGAAAAAAAATAGGAGGGAAGTGAAAAAAGATTAGCGAAAAAAAAAGAGAACAAGGGTAGTAACAAAAAAACAGAGATCTTGTAATACAAAAAACCCTGAAAGTTGTAAACATCGAAGATATCAAAAGGCAGTCCAGTGGTAAATTTTTGTCTCTTTTTTTCTTACCTGTTTTCTTTACATGCATATGCGAAAGATTAACAAAAAAAAACATAAATAAAAGAGGAGAGTAGTCTTACCGAGTCGTTTGTGGGTCTTCCCTCCCTCGGTGATAAGCCTTTCGGCTTCTACAAGCCAGATCTGGTGAACTAAAGGGAGGAGAAGACCCTTTGTATTTGTGTTTTGGTCTAAAAAATATTTTTTTGAGGTTCGTATTTCCTAGATCTACGACAAATAGGGGCGTATCCCCTGAATCCAACCACGGATTCATGTTGAGGACGAAAAGAAGGTTATTTTGGTGTATTTTGGGAGCCTACCGGCGCCGGTTAGCGGCGGCCGGCGGCGGAGAATACGGCGGCCGGCCGTCGGATTCTGGGTTTCGCAAGAACATTTGAGAGAAAATGAAGAACGGTTTGGGTTATGAAAACCGAAAAATGAAACAAAGAAGGGGAAAATGGGTCTCGGTATAAAAATAGGCTTTTTATAGTTATTATTATTTTTGAAATGGGTAAATTATACACTTAATCCCACCGCGTTTTCAACATTTTCATTTTTGTCTTGCCGCATGGTATAATCACCATCCCAGTCCCTATGATATTTCAAAAAGTTACAATTTCGTCCCTAAATTACATCGAATCAGTCTTTGAATGGTAAAATTACGTCTTTAACCATCCCGCGTTTTTGGATTTTTCACTTTGAGTCAGCCCCTTGGTCTAATTACAATTCTGGTCCTTTTAGGTTTTGTTTGTTTCGCAATTTCGTCCCCAAATTATATATTATTGTTCTTTAATTTCTGCCACTGACTTTTGTTTTTCTTTCATTTCAGTCATGTTTTCTTTGTAAATATTATTGTTCATATTGTAATCGTATATATTGATATCATTCTATTTTATGTCTCTCGTATATGACTCGTATTTTATGTTTATATGTATATATATGTGTTAAGTATGACATTCATGTTTTTTTTGTCTGATTATTCGTATTGAAGCATGTTATGTTCTAGTTGATTCGTAAAAAAGCATGTTTTGTATATTTTACGTATTGCATGTTTCCTTGGTTTTTAGGTTACGTGTTAATGTGCCTTCTTTCATGTATAATATATTGTTCATATATGTTTTATTACCAGTATGCATGTCTTTTTGAAATATTTGTTCGTCTACATGTACTTATTCCTGCCTTATTATTTTGACACATGATAGTTGTTTTTATCTATTATTTAGAATAATATGTATATACATGTTTTAGTCTAAAATATCATTCATGTTAAATTAGTATTCTGGTATGTCAATATTTATTATGTTTAAATATTTTGCCATGTTTTACGTTTTTTCCACTAAGATTGCATATCAAGATATAACTTGTTAATGCGGAGTCCTTTTATCCGAGCGTAAACGGGGCCAGTATCAAGCGTAGTGATAGTGGTTGGGCGTTTATTCTCGGGTAACGGGACCCTTAAAATATATTCGCAATTATGACCGAAATTTAAAATAATCGTCACTATAATCCGGAAAATCCAATATTAATAAAGCGGTAATTATTAAAGTACCAATTTTTGGGCGGTGTGGGGGTGCTAATCCTTTCCCATCCGTAACCGACTCCCGAACCCTGTCTTTTTGAATATCTAGTTTTGTGGTGTCCGGCCTACCTAAGTGGCCGGTGGCGACTCCATTTTTATGAGGTTTTTGTAAATCCCACGGAATAAATATTTTATATCCAAAAGAGTCACAAACACCTTTCAAAAACATCCTTCGAAAAAGCCATATTTTTATTTTAGCGATTAACAAAAAAGAGACATTCGCTACAGATGGCGACTCCGCTGGGGAAATTTTTGTTTTTTCGAAAAAAACAAATGAGAGTCAAGCTTTTAAAATAATTGCCGCTTTACTAATATTGGAAGTTCCGGATTAAAGTGACTATTAAATTAACATTCGGTCATAATTGCGCGTTTATTTTAACGCATTTAAAATATGGCATATAAACCCGTCTTTTTAAGTGGGGGGAAAACGCTAATGCTTTCGTGGAGATATCGTTCTCCCGTATGGGCCTAGCAAGTACCTTCGGGGCTCGAGTACCTTATGCTTTCGTAAGGATATCGTTCCTTCGTACGGGCATAAGCGAATGGGTCCCCCTGAATTGAACCCGGTTGAAAGGAGCCTATAATGGGTGATGATCGGGGGCCTTGCTACCCTTAGTAGGGGACAGCAAGGACAATTCGGGTACCTCCTAGCACCAACACTGCATGTAGAGAACATAGAAACCTACCCTGTTAGAGCCATGCGGATAACCTTAGGTTTTAGACGGGATAAATAGGACTGTTTTGTGTGTTTATTTCTATTTATTTTTGTCATTTTATTTACTTTATCTGGTACTGACTTGTTTTCTTTTCGCTTTTTGTTCTTTTTCTCATACATCATTGCATTTGCATCGCATAAAGGTACTGGATCAAGTGGTTTGCCTGATCAGAAAGTCTTTCACCATGGAAAAAAGGTGTCTTAGGAAAGAAGAGCTTAATTTGTCAGTCAGACATTGGTCAGAGGTCAACCAGAAAATCCAAGGGGACAGTCTGCCTAACGAACGCGTAATAGCTGGATACACCTATGTGAGTCTCCAACAGAACGACTTGTGGGATCTTCAAAGCATTTGGGAAAGATGGGACCGAAGGTTACAAGACTTATTTAGCGATAGTTATGGCGACATCGCGCAACTATTATATGTTCGGATTAACCAGCCCCTACTCCGAGCTATAGTCCAGTTCTGGAATCTGGCTTTTTGCTGCTTCACCTTCAATGGGCAGGACATGATGCCTACGGTAGAAGAGTACACTGCTTTACTTAACCAGAAAAATATTCAGGAAGATTGGATCTACGCGAAGCCTCCAAGGAATCAGAATTACACGGCTAAACTCAAAACCTTTGCAGGAATGAGTGACGATTGGGTTAATGGCCTCCTTCAAATCCGAGGAGATAATACAGTCTTTGCATGGGAAAGTATTCGGGACATCATGTTGACACATCCAGACGAGGTAAAGAAAATGGACTTATTCGCTTTAGGAATATATGGCTTGGTGATCTTTCCCAGAGTACTCGGGAACATTGACGTAGCCATTCTGGATTTGTTTGAGCGGGTGAAACGGAAAGCAAACCCGGTACCAGCAATCTTGGTCGAGACTTTTATTTCCTTAAACGCTAGCCGGAAACATGAAGAAGGACGTTTTCGAGGCTGCGCACAGCTATTACAAGTATGGATCCAGAGTCACATGTGGAAGACGCCCGACAAGAGTCCTGCCGGGGATATCCTTCCAAGGTTTTTCGCCTTTACGAGAATACTTAGCAAAGGAATGGCGAGAAGATTTGAAAACAAAAATGTGGACCCAGTTTCTTTGAGAACATTCAAGATGAAGACATAGCATGGAGGGTCTCATGGCTCGGTAAAGTTAATTATTTTCTATCTGATTGTGGTGACTTCAATTGGCTGATGATGTTAGGATTACATGGAGGGATCGCTTGTGCTCCACTTTTAGTGTCTCGGCAGATTCGGATCACGGCAGTTCATTCCCAATACCGCGGATTAAGCCAAACTGAATTTCTTTTCAAAGGAGAGTTCAAAGAAAAAATTCAGACCATCATGAGGGCACGGGATCATTGTTATCGGATCGGGGTGGAAGGAGATACCGAGCACATGACTACCCCAGATTACGATCTTTGGAGGCGTTTGAGGGTTAATAATGTGATTCCCGAATCGATCAAGGACCAACAGTGTCACTCGAAGAGCTTACAAAGGGTGGTACCGTCGAAGCCGATATCTTAAGGAGTGAACTCGAGGAAGTTAAAAGAAAATGGACATCCAACGGACCCAACATGCGAGCGAGCTCTATAAAGCAAGCTTAGAAGTTGACGAGCGGGATGAGATCATTAGGCAACTGAAGAAATTAAATGTAGATTTGAGTGACAAGAATACTCTTTATCAAAAAGATGCCCTCCTATTACAGGAAAAAATACAAAAGGCCGGCCGGAGTCAGTTCATAGCTGTGGAAAGAGAAAGAATGAACGGCATCCGTTTGGTGGAAGAAGAACGAGAAATTAACAAAAGAGCGATCGAGAAAGAAATTGAAAGCTACCGTTTGGCTATGGAGGAAGAAAAACGGTCCGCCAAGAAAGCCATTGATCAAGAGAGAGAAAGATTCAGACAAGAAATCAGCAAAGGAAAACAGGCTGTGCATCATGAGAGAGAAAGTGTCGCCGTATGGAAAAGAAAATCCATAAGTAGTCGAAATAGACTATTAGAGAATGAGAAACTGTACGATGACACTATTCAAAGGTTGGGGCAAAGCCAAAGTCAAAATGATGAATTAAAAGGAAAAGTAGCGGAAGTCGAACACTCACTTGAATGTCTTTGCCACGGGGAATAATTTATTTGAGCTGCAAGAAAGAGAACGCGAAGTGGGTGTGTTACAAGCACGAATCGGGTCCCTCGAAGCAGTTGTGGAGGATTACAAGGAAAGAATTAATGTGTTCGAGGAAGCTGCAGCCGGAGGGGACACCTATTGGCAGAAGAGATTACGCGACGCTGCTCGAATGGTACAGGACAGAGACCAGTACTACGCAAATCTAATGGTGGACATACAGCGAGTCGCCAGACACGTAAATGATTTAGCTGTCGAGGTGAGACACTCGACCTTTATAGCCCGGGAATGGAAGAAGCTCCTAGGTTCCTCAAGCTGCTCAAGGCAATTGGAAAGTTAGGAGATAGAGCTAGAATCTATCTATAGGACTCTGTGTTATAATTAGATCTTTTGTACTAGGGATCTTTACTTTGTAACATGAATTTTGTTGTAATCAAGACCCTTTAATTCCCGTGAAAGTAATTCAAAAGGGTGATTACCAGCAGAACCAGTACCTTGTCTGCATGCATTCTTGCATTTGCATCATAACATTTGCATCATTGTACATGCATTTATTTTTTACAACCATATTAACAATATGAATATTGTGGCATTGTATGTAGTTAACCCGCAATCATTCATCACCTATACTTTACCCGGCTACAAAGAAAGCTCATGGAAGAAAGAATAATCAGTCTAGAAAGAGGGCAAAGAGAGCTCGAGACAAGGCTTGAAGAGGCCCAGAGAAGTCTTAGTGATCAGATTGCGCAGTCACAAACATCTATAGTTTCTGACATAACTGCATTGCTGGCAAAAAGTCTTGGAAAACGAGTAGAAGGAGAAAATGTTCGAGAACCAGAAGGTACCCCGGCTCACTTCAAGGTTCAACCAACTGCACCAAACCAGGCTAGGAAGGTGTATATTGACCCTGCAGGAATGTCTTCCAGCTTTCAAATGGGGGCTCCTGAGACTCAACCCCTTGATACCGAAGCACTTTATGAAGAAGAAGTGCCGGACCTGAATATGGTCGAAAGAATTAGGAATGAGGTAGAGAAAAAATGGGAAGAAAGATTTCGCCTCATGGAAGAAAAATTTAAAGCGTTACAATCAAATGAAGAATCAGGAAACGACGCTAGTGACCTAAGTCTGGTGTCTGATCTTGTCTTACCGCCAAAATTCAAAACGCCAGAGTTCGATAAATATGACAGAACCATATGTCCTTCTGCACACATAACGATGTATTGTAGAAAAATGGCGGCTTACCATAAAGATGAAAAACTGCTGATCCATTGTTTCGGGATAGTCTAAGCTGGAGCGGCGTTACGTTGGTATATCGGTTAAGCAAAGCAAATGTCAAGACATGGAAAGATTTGTCTAAAGTATTTTCCGAGCAATACAAACATGTAATGAGACATGATCCCTAGCAGAATCATGTTAGAAAATATGGGGCGAAGTCAATGAAAGCTTGCGACAATAGGCCCAAGGTGGTGGAGAAGTGGCCGCCCAAATCCAGCCACCTATCCCGAAACATGAAATCACGCCATTATTTGTCAATACTCTGAAAGGAGCACTCTTTGATCGCCTCATCAATAACACAACACAGTGTTTTGCCGACTTAATCAGGACTGGTGAGTCTCTTGAACTGGCAATCAAGAGCGGCAGAATAGATGGTGGGGAAGGGTCTCGAAAGTATAACAAGAGAAATGAAGTAAACACCACCAGCACCTATACCGCCCCAAAGAACTTCACAGTCTCACAGCCACAAGCACCTGTGGGAAAAACACAAAATTCAAATCAAAGAGATGAGAGAGTCACCAGAAAGGATAAAGAGAGGAGAACTTTCACTCCCCTACCTGTTTCATACTCAGAGCTTTATTCCCAGTTGTATGAAGCAGACTTGGTCCGACCATACATCGTTAATCCTGTCAATCCACCCTTCCCGCCTTGGTATAATCCAAGCGCACATTGCGACTATCACGGCGGTACCCTGGACATCCCATCGAGAAGCTGTCTTGCCTTCAAAAAGCATACAGAACTTAATCGATTACGGGATATTGAAATTTGAAGAGCCGAGAGTGTAGCCAACAACCCGCTACCTAATCATGGGAGCAGAGGGGTAAATGTCATAGAAGAATGCTTTACCAGGAGGATAAAGGATGACGTGTCAGAAATCAAGTTTCCTTTACGGTGGGTATTTCAACAATTATGCATAGCTCGTGTGATCAACAAAGGCATGATAATAAGGCAGAAGGAATATGGAAAGTATTGCGAATTCCATCAGACTGAAGGGCATGATATCCAAGAATGTGAAGAGTTCAAGAAATTGGTGCAGAAGTTGATGAATAAAAAACAAATTGAATTCTTTGAGGAACCCATGGGGAAGGGATCAGACGTACACATGACAGATAGCCCCAAAACTAGATACGGGAAGGATAGACCTTTTATTATCTCTCCCAGGACAGGAAATGCAGGTGTCTCCCAAGGAGAAACCAGCAAGATAAATCCCAAGATCATCATTTCAGCACCATCTCCATTCCCATTCAAAGATATCGACAAATTCCTGGAATTATTTGCGAATGTGACCATGCAGAAAAATTAGAACACGAGCAGGTAAAAGAGTCTACGTTTGGAAGACCAACAAAGCGAACAATGTGAACGTTGGTGAAGCAGGCCATTTCACAAGGAGCGGCCGATGTTATTCCTCCGAGGCTTTGAGAGCAGCTGAAAAAGATAGGGGGAAGAATACAACAGTTAGCCCTACGCAGATATTTGGAGAAGAACCTCCCCAAAAGATAAATAAACCGGTAACTGAGGCCCAGGCCAAAGAATTTCTAAAGTTCTTGAGACATAGCGAGTACAGCGTAGTGGAACAACTACGGAAACAACCGGCCAGGATCACAGTGCTGGAATTACTCTTGAGTTCAGAGAAGCATCGGGAGACGCTATTGAAAGTGCTGAATCAAACTTCTGTGCCCAGGACATTTCTGTAACAAACCTGGACATGATAGTGGGGCATATTACCGCCTATAATCATATCACATTCAGTGATGATGAGATCCCGGAGGGAGGAATGGGGTCTACCAAAGCCCTTAACATCACTACCCACTGCAAAGGGTATGTATTACCAAGCGTACTGATCGACAACGGGTCAGCATTGAATGTCTTGCCTATGGTAACCCTGCAAAAATTGCCAATAGATGGTTCGCACCTAAAGCCTTGCTACAACTCGGTAAGAGCCTTTGATGGTACGCAAAAAGGAACAATGGGGAAAATTGAGGTGCCCCTATTGATCGGACCAACCTGAATATGTGATCAATTTTGTGGTGATGGACATAAAACCATCTTACTGATTGCTTATTGGGAAGACCGTGGATCCACTCCGCAGAGTTGTCCCATCATCATTGCATCGAAATTAAAATTTGTAGTTGAAGGCAAATTGGTCACCGTAGAAAGCGAGCATGAATTTGTTGCTTCCGTGACATCGGACACCCCTACATTCAAAATGATGAAGATCTTTGCGAGAATGCTCGTTCCGAGCATTAGAACTAGTAAATGCCACATTCGTTTGAGAGGAAGCCGGATCCCTTACCTAGGTTATCTAATTGTACTAAGATGACCGTCGCAGAAACTCTGGGCGAGGAGCCAAAATAGGAAAAGGGTTGGGAAAGAAATTACAAGGAAACCTGAGACCCAAGAATATGATAACCAAGAAGGATCGTTTCGGGCTGGGTTATCAACCAAGTGCCCAACAGAAAAAAGAGGAATATAAGAGAAAGGAGGAGCAAAGAAAAGCCGGATCTAAAGGAGAAGACATTCCGTGGAGGTCGATGTCCTTTCCTAGTTTGAAAGCCACTTTCATCTCGGAGGGTTCTACCCGGCCAGTCAAGATATTGGAGAGGCAATGAAGAAAAATGATGAACTCAACCGGGAGGAAATACTCGATAAATCATTTGAAGGGATGTGCATCAACATGATAGCTGAAAAGGACCGAGGTAGCAAAATGTTGACCAACATCCGCCCTTGCCATCCCGGGAAACACTTGATAAGCTGGAGCTGCATTGATCTACTGTAGTTTTTAGGAATAGATCGGAGTAATGCTCGAATCAACCTTTTGTTTTTGCCCATAGACAATGGGGATCTCTTGTATGGGGCACCTATGTTAACTTTTTGATTGAAATGAAAATATCCCCACTTTCTTAAAAATGACCAAAGTCTCATTTATTCCATTCATGCATTCTTCATATTCATTCCCTTCATGTAAAGTCGTCTCTTTCCCAATACAATTCATTCTCATTTAATGCAGGTCGCTCATGATTGTGATATGAATGATACAGATCCAATCTGGAATAAATTTTGAATGCCACGAGGTCTCGAGAGGAAATTGAGGAGGATATGATGAAATAGAAATTGAGGTCCCGGAAGAGTTAAAGAGAATGGTGGTGGGCGACGAAGAAAGGCGATTATGCCCCACCAAGAGGAAGCGTAAATTGTCAAAGGGGACTGAAGAAGCGAGAAAAGAAATAAAAATAGGAACGACTATTTCCTCAAAAACCAAGCATGAACCGATAGCCCTACTTCAGGAATTCAAGGATGTCTTCGCTGGACTTATCAAGATATGCGAGGATTGAAACGAGCATAGTGATGCACAAATTGCCAACAAAATCGGAGTGCAAACCGATCACAGCAAAAACTTCGGAGAATGAGGCGAGAGATGTTGTTAAAAATCCAAGAAGAAGTGAAAAAGCAATTTGATCTTTGGATTCTTGGAGGTAGCCAAATACCCGAATGGGTTGCAAACATTGTACCAGTACCAAAGAAAGACGGGAAAGTTCGTATGTGTGTAGATTATAGGGATCTGAATCGAGCTAGCCCAAAAGACAACTTCCTTTTGCCACATATTGACACATTTGGTTGACAACACCGCAGACATTCATGGTTTTCCTTCATGGACGGCTTCTCGAGGGTACAACCAGATAAAGATGGATCCTAACGACATGAGAAAACCACATTCATAACCATGTGGGGCACTTTTTGTTATCAAGTGATGCCGTTTGGGCTAAAAAACCTTGAGGGCAACATACCAAGAGCAATGGTGACTCTCTTCCATGATATGATGCACAAAGAAATAGAAGTATACGTGGATGATATGATTGCCAAATCCCGAGCAGAGGAAGAGCACCTACAGAACTTGAGAAAACTATTCCAAAGACTACGGAAGTACCAACCGAGGCTCAATCCGCCAAGTGTACCTTTTTGTTACTACGGAAAACTCTTGGGGTTCGTAGTAAGCGAGAAGAGGATTGAGATTGACCCGGATAAAGTGAAAGCCATCCAGGACCTTTCACCACCCCGCACGCAGAAGGAAGTCCGCGGTTTCTCGGGAGGCTGAATTATATCTCTCGTTTTATTTCCTAATTAACCAATCAATGCGACCCGGTCTTGGACTTCTTAGAAAAAATAATCTGGCGTATGGGATGAAGAATGTCAAAAAGCCCTAGAAAAGATCAAAAGGTACACGATAAATGCTCCAATTTTAGTCGCACCGAGACACAGTCGACCACTAATTCTCTACTTAACGGTCTTGAGAATTCAATGGGATGTGTCTTTGGGGCAACACGATGAGTCAAGAAAAAGGAGCAAGCCATCTATTACCTAAGCGGAAATTCAATGATTGCGAAACACGGTACCCGCCAAAGATCAGAAGGCTGTGTTGTGCTCTAGTTTGGGCTACCAAGCGGCTCGGGCAAGTACATGTTATACCATACTACCTGGTTGATATCCAAGATAGACCCATTAAAGTTCCTAATGGAAGCGCCGGCGCTAACGGGAAGGATGGCCCGATGGCAGATGCTCTTATCCGAATTCGACATCGTATATGTTAATCAGAAAGCTGTAAAGGGGAGTGCCGTAGCAGATTTCCTGGCTAGTCGTGCTTCGGATGACTATGAGGCATTGAACTTTAGTTTCCCAGACGAAGACTTGATGTGCATTACAACCGAAGAAGAGATTTCAGATGATATGTCATGGAAACTTTACTTCGATGGAGCCTCCAATGCCCTCGGACATGGGATAGGGCGTACTAATTTCACCCCGAGGACGTCTATTATCCTTTCACCCAGCAGATTGGAATTCTTACGCACAAAAAAATATAGCTGAATCTGAAGCTTGCATCATGGGACTGAACTCAGCCATCGAAAGAAAGGTTAAGGAACCGTGTGTTCGGAGATTCGTCCCTAGTCATTTACCAATTACGCGGGAGTGGGAAACCGAGACCCGAAGTTGGTCAAATATCACGAATGGATCCAAGAGCTCGTCAAAAAGTTCGAAAAAGGTCACTTCAATTACCTACCCCGAGAAGAAAATCGGATGGCGGATGCATTGGCAACCTTGGCATCCATGTTTAAAACAAACACGGGCAGAAATGAAGCCCATTGAGATGCGAGACGTTTGAAAAACCTGCTCATTGTTGTAATATACTGAGGAAGAGATTGACGGAAATTCATGGTACTATGACATCCCGCAATATGTCAAGCTTCAAAAGTATCCGAAGGGGCAAACGACAATGATGAAAAGCGCTCGAGAAAAATGGCAACAAAATATATCCTAGATGGGGAAATCCTATATAGGAGAAGTCATGATCAAACATTGCTGAGATGTGTGGATGCATGAGAGGCGAAAGAAATCTTAGCTGAAGTACATGACGAGATCTGTGGAACGCACGCCAACGGGTTGTCTATAGCCCGAAAAATTATGAGATACGGTTATTTCTGGTTGACCATGGAGGGAGATTGCATCGATTACGCCAGGAAATGCCACAAATGCCAAATCTACGCTGACAAGATTCATGCACCCCCATCACCTCTACACACTATGAATTCTCCGTGGCCTTTCGCAGCATGGGGCATGGACGTCATCGGGCAAATCCATCCGAAAGCCTCCAATGGGCACCGTTTCATTTTGGTCGCCATAGACTACTTCACTAAATGGGTAGAGGCAGCGTCTTACGCTAATATCACCAGGACTACAGTTTGTAAGTTCTTAAAGAAGGAAATTATTTGTCGATACGGATTGCCAGAGAGGATCATCACCGACAACGCTTCCAATCTGAACAACAAGATGATGAAGGACGTGTGCACTCAATTCAAGATAACACACCATAATTCCACAGTCTATCGTCCTAAAATGAATGGAGCAGTGGAAGCAGCAAACAAGAATATAAAGAAGATCATAGCAAAGACTACGGATACCTACAAGGATTGGAATGAGAAGTTGCCTTTTGCCCTTTTCGCCTATAGGACGTCCATTCGCACATCAACGGGGGCAACGCCCTACTCCTTGGTGTATGGTACCGAAGCAGTACTCCCAATTGAGGTAGAGATTCCGTCCCTCCTGGTCTTAAATGAAGTAAAACTGGAAGAAGCTGAATGGGTGCAGGCCAGATTCGACCAGCTAAATCTCATTGTGAAAAAGACTAAAGGCCATTTGTCATGGTCGGATGTACCAAAAGCGGATGGTACAGGCTTACAACAAAAAAGGTGCGCCCAAGAGAATTCAAAGAAGGGGATTCGGTACTCAAGAGAATCATCCCTATCCGTAAAGATTCTCGAGGAAAATGGACTTAACCGGGAAGGACCGTGACGTCATAAAAAAGGCCTTCTCGGGAGGAGCCACGATCCTAACAGAAATGGACGGGGACGACCTGAAAAATCCCGTAAATTCTGATGTCGTCAAGAAATATTATCTCTAAAAAAATGAAGAGCTCAGGACGAAAACCGAAACCCGGGCGTCTTGAAGCAAAGGAAGGACTCGAGTTGAAAACGCAAAAGGGCGGCTCGGGTAAGTTGAAAAGTTGAATATCCGAAGAGAAGGGCATCTTCATGAACATTGTGAAGAGAAGGCTTCAGGCAAAAAAATTCTACACCGGTTGACAGGGTCATGTATCATTCATATCGAAGATAATGAGGGATCTTGTATTTTCATACTTAACTCATGTGTGTCATACCTTTCTTCTCAAGATATCTCGAAGCCCTTAATCGTAATAAAGCCGTGTTTTTGAGCATTCATTCCTGGCCTTCTTGTCAATTTTAGTCAAATAAGATAACATATGCTTATAATGAAACAAGAGATTTCGGAGCATTACTATGATTTAACCTTGAAAATGCAGGTGATCAAAGAAAACGATGTTAACTCCGTCATCCAGTTCCCTACATAATGGCTAGGGAAGGTGAGAAGCTTTAAACAACTAGGTAGGATGACCAATGGCACATGTCCTATCTACCCAAGGAAGCCACACGAGATAACAAAAGAGATCTCTTGGGTGAAAACCATAAGGGCACAAAAAAAACTCTTTAAAGTGAAAACCCGAAAGGGCGCTTTAAAATTCCAAATCATAATTGGAGAAAAAGAAAGGTTGAGATGGTTGAACTGTGGTGAGGCGAGTATCGATGCTGTAAAAAGGAGAAAACGGACGTCAAGATCAAATGAGGACCAAAACAAGCCCACCCAGAGATTGACTCTCATGCATCATGAATAGTCAAGCATCACTAGAATTAGGAGCATGTCAATTCATTCATTTGTCATAGCATTTTGTTTTCGTCTCGACATGTGTATCTGCAGATCCAAAGAGACATCGAAGACCGTCACGGTGTGAATCCTAAATGAGAAAACAATGTTTTACATACAAAAAGACACATGTTTTCAAGCTCTAGAGAGAGGTTCTATATAGGAAGAATCATTCTTTACGAGGTTTGAAGCTGAAAGTTCTATATAGGAAGGACTGATGACTCAGGTGAAGACTCGCAGATTCTATATAGGAAGGACTCCCCAGTCAAAGCAATTCACCCATGACACGCAAGATTATATAGGAAATCTGCTGTGTCGAAAGCGAAGAGTTCTATATAGGAAGGGCTCGAGCTTTATTGTCTTAGAGTAAAAGGTTCTATATAGGAAGAACACAGTAGCTCGAGATTCGACGCCAAAAAGTTCTATATAGAGGGACTGATGGCTCCAAGTTGAAGACTCATGATTCTATATAGGAAGAACTCCCAGTCAAAGCAATTCACCTATGACACAGGGTTATATAGGAAACCTGTTGTGTCGAAAGCAAAGAGTCTTATATAGGAAAGGCTCCGAGCTTCAATGTCTTAGGGTGAAAGGTTCTATATAGGAAGAACCTGTAGCTCTGAGATTTCAGACGCCAAAAGTTCTATATAGGAAGGACTGACGGCTCCAGGATTTGAAGACTAGCAGTTCTATATAGGAGGAACTCCCAGTCAGAAGAATCCATCAGTGGCGCGAAAGGTTTTATATAGGAGAAACCAGCGTTGAAAGCAAAGAGTTCTATATAGGAAGGACTCCAAGCTTTATTGTCTCAAAGTGAAAGAAATGACTCATAATTCGGGATGTCAGAGCGAAGGGTTCTATGTCGAAAGAGCCTGTAGCTCCAAGATCGGAAGGTGACGAAGCTCTATATAGGAAGAACTTACGAGCCTGAAGATTCAGCCAAGGAAGAGCGGAGATGTCCAAAAGAATTCGTTCTTCCAAAGCTACAAACAGGAAGTCGACAAAAATGAGAGCGAAGGGTCCTATGTCGAAAGAGCACTGTAGCTCCAAGATCGGAAGGTGACGAAGCTCTATATAGGAAGAACTTACGACCACGAAGATTCAGCCAAGGAAGAGCGGAGATGTCCAAAAGAATTCGTTCTTCCAAAGCTACAAACAGGAAGTCCGATAAAAATGAGAGCGAAGGGTTCTATGTCGAAAGAGCCTGTAGCTCCAATATCGGAAGGTGACGAAGCTCTATATAGGAAGAACTTACGAGCCTGAAGATTCAGCCAAGGAAGAGCGGAGATGTCCAAAAGAATTCATTTTTCCAAAGCTACAAACAGGGAAGTCTGATAAAAATGAGAGCGAAGGGTTCTATGTCGAAAGCGCCTGTAGCTCCAAGATCGGAAGGTGACGAAGCTCTATATAGGAAGAACTTACGAGCCTGAAGATTCAGTCAAGGAAGAGCGGAAATGTCCAAAAAAATTCGTTTTTCTAAGGCTACAAACAAGGAAGTCTGATAAAAATGAGTGTTTATGAATCTTTGCTTTGTTTCCCATTCCATGAGAACAAGCAAAGAGGGGCAACTGTAATCACTCATTTTTACTCGTAAATATATTAATATTGCATGTATATTTATTATATGAATGTTACTAATATAAGGTGGTGTGTGCATGTATAAGCTATGTATACGTATTAAGGGTGTATGTATGTCGCGTATGTATCTAGAGTATAAGCGTATTTGATTAATATATAGATGTTATGTTAATTATATGTATGATTATACGTATACTAGAATATTATATTAATTAATGATTGTATAATATAAGTATATATTTTCGTATATACATGTATTCTTTATTATAATTATACTATTATTGGGCTGGTAAAAGGAAAAATTAAATATATATTAAACCCAAATAAACATGAAGTCCAAGTCCAATTACAAGTCCAATTACAAGGCCCGTTTGGCCCAAATCTGAATCCCATTTAATTACAATGTGCAGGTAACTGTGGGCCGTTGGATCAAGATCTGATCCAACGCCACGATGCAACCGAGGTCAAAAATACGCGGTAGCGTGCTCCACACGTATGGGCCCGGTTCGAGTGCCACGCGTTCGTGGTCCCGCGCGCGGACGCTTTAATATCCCCACGCGCGCATAAGATCCACGCGTTCGACTCCTCGATTGCGAGCTCCACGTGGCGAAATCACGAAGCCGTCTCGTCAAATCGAGGCTTCATCCGGGCCGATCGTTCTTCAAGCCATCTCGGCCGTTAGATCGATCTCGATCTAACGGCCAAAAAACGCAACGTCTGGCATTTGGCGAGAATGACCACACCGCCACCGCGCCGATATTCAGTCCCCGCGTTCAGATTATGCCAAAGACAACAAGCAAAGTGTCAGTTCAGATCTGAAAAAAGGAAGATGCAACTTGCAACCAAAAACATAGGCAATAATATATATGAAACGGGGCTTTTGTAACGGGGATTAGCTAGCGAAAAAAATGGGGAGGGTAGCGAAAAAAGCTAGCGAAAAAAAATAGGAGGGAAGCGAAAAAAGATTAGCGAAAAAAAAGAGAACAAGGGTAGTAACAAAAAAACAGAGATCTTGTAATACAAAAAACCTTGAAAGTTGTAAACATCGAAGATATCAAAAGGCAGTCCAGTGGTAAATTTTTGTCTCTTTTTTTCTTACCTGTTTTCTTTACATGCATATGCGAAAGATTAAAAAAAAAACAGAAATAAAAGAGGAGAGTAGTCTTACCGAGTCGTTTGTGGGTCTTCCCTCCCTCGGTGATAAGCCTTTCGGCTTCTACAAGCCAGATCTGGTGAACTAAAGGGAGGAGAAGACCCTTTGTATTTGTGTTTTGGTCTAAAGAATATTTTTTTGAGGTTCGTATTTCCTAGATCTACGACAAATAGGGGCGTATCCCCTGAATCCAACCACGGATTCATGTTGAGGACGAAAAGAAGGTTATTTTGGTGTATTTTGGGAGCCTACCGGCGCCGGTTAGCGGCGGCCGGCGGCAGAGAATACGGCGGCCGGCCGCCGGATTCTGGGTTTCGCAAGAACATTTGAGAGAAATGAAGAACGGTTTGGGTTATGAAAACCGGAAAATGAAACAAAGAAGGGGAAAATGGGTCTCGGTCTAAAAATAGGCTTTTTATAGTTATTATTATTTTTGAAATGGGTAAATTACACACTTAATCCCACCGCGTTTTCAACATTTTCATTTTTGTCTTGCCGCATGGTATAATCACCATCCCAGTCCCTCTGATATTTCAAAAAGTTACAATTTCGTCCCTAAATTACATCGAATCAGTCTCTGAATAGTAAAATTACGTCTTTAACCATCCCGCGTTTTTGGATTTTTCACTTTGAGTCAGCCCCTTGGTCTAATTACAATTCTGGTCCTTTTAGGTTTTGTTTGTTTCGCAATTTCGTCCCCAAATTATATATTATTGTTCTTTAATTTCTGCCACTGACTTTTGTTTTTCTTTCATTTCAGTCCTGTTTTCTTTGTAAATATTATTGTTCGTATTGTAATCGTATATATTGATATCATTCTATTTTATGTCTCTCGTATATGACTCGTATTTTATGTTTATATGTATATATATGTGTTAAGTATGACATTCATGTTTTTTTTATCTGATTATTCGTATTGAAGCATGTTATGTTCTAGTTGATTCGTAAAAAAGCATGTTTTGTATATTTTACGTATTGCATGTTTCCTTGGTTTTTAGGTTACGTGTTAATGTGCCTTCTTTCATGTATAATATATTGTTCATATATGTTGAAATATGTTTTATTACCAGTATGCATGTCTTTTTGAAATATTTGTTCGTCTACATGTACTTATTCCTGCCTTGTTATTTTGACACATGATAGTTGTTTTTATCTATTATTTAGAATAATATGTATATACATGTTTTAGTCTAAAATATCATTCATGTTAAATTAGTATTATGGTATGTCAATATTTATTATGTTTAAATATTTTGCCATGTTTTACGTTTTTGCCACTAAGATTGCATATCAAGATATAATTTGTTAATGCGGAGTCCTTTTATCCGAGCGTAAACGGGGCCAGTATCAAGCGTAGTGATAGTGGTTGGGCGTTTATTCTCGGGTAACGGGACCCTTAAAATATATTCGCAATTATGACCGAAATTTAAAATAATCGTCACTCTAATCTGGAAAATCCAATATTAATAAAGCGGTAATTATTAAAGTACCAATTTTTGGGCGGTGTGGGGGTGCTAATCCTTCCCCATCCGTAACCGACTCTCGAACCCTGTCTTTTTGAATCTCTGGTTTTGTGGTGTCCGGCCTACCTAAGTGGCCGGTGGCGACTCCATTTTTATGAGGTTTTTGTAAACCCCACGGAATAAATATTTTATATCCAAAAGAGTCACAAACACCTTTCAAAAACATCCTTCGAAAAAGCCATATTTTTATTTTAGCGATTAACAAAAAAGAGACATTCGCTACAATTTCTTTAAGAATTAAATTAATTGATAAAGATCCTTACCGAGGCATGATTGAGAAACTCAGAACCGATGCGCGTTGCAGATCATGAAACCCTAGGGCGAGCGCGCCATACCGCTGTGTAGAGCCAATAAAAAAACCCTAGCTCAAAGAAGAGGAAAAGGAGGGGAAATGGAGTTTGGCCTGTTTTCTATAAAAATATGACAGGTCTCCGTAACCTACGAAAATCCAGTTTGGGAAAACCGAAAATCTTTTTAAAATAAAAAAATAGTAGAATACTTTAAAAAGAATTTTGTAAATGATATATTAATAAAAATATATATATTTTGTAAATAATATCTATAATCCTTTTTTCTAGCTAACAAGTCTTACTCTCTTTTTTTCAGGACAGACTTCGGTTGTTATGTGGTTTGGAGGAGCACTATTAAGGCTAAGATTTCAGTATCGACTGTTGTTGAATATAATTATTGATGTAATGGGCTATATATTTTGTAAAACTTTATGTATGATTGTAACTCTTATTTTGTACTAAGTGTCTAGAATATTTTTAATATTTATAATTTGGAGCTTCACTTATACTATTTTGAAATACTTTGTATTTCTATATATTTCTTAAATGAATGGACTTATGATTTATTGGACTTGTTATGATTTGGGCTTTAAAAACGAAAAAATTTATGGTAATAATTTTGGGTTTGGGCCCAAATGTAATATCCGGGTTGAGGATGTTACATCTTAACACATAAGCCTAGGACTCGGGTCAACACTAACCCGTTGACATGGAAAATCTGGGTCGCTACAAGTTTTTTCTCCTTAGTAATCCTTTTTTTCGAGATCCAAACGCCCCACATATACACACATATTATTGTTTTCTGGTAAAGTACACTAATGATCATTAACCTAAGGTGAAATGATATTTTTAGCCGTTGACATTTTGTAATTTACAAAATCATCATTACAATTTTAATTCTGTTACGAAATTGTAAGTAGTTGTCGTTAAAGGAATGAAGAAGCACATTAAATTAATAGGTAATAATATCTCATTTGACTCCTCAAATATAAATAAAATTTTATTTTAATTTTTTTAATATTTTTAAAATTAATTCTAAAATTTGATAGTATAATTAACCCTTTTATTTTGAATGCCCAAATTTTTAGTTTCACGGTTTCTTCCCTAATTAACAAATCCTTAACCCAGTCCAGAACTAGGGGTGTAAATGAACAAAGCGTTCAATGAAGCATTCGTGAATTGTTCGTGTAACGTTTGTTTATTAAGCTAAATAAACGAGTATGAACAAAATTTTTATATTCGTTTAATAAATGAACGAACATGAATAGGTGTGTGTTCGGTTCATTTATATTCACGAACAAGCTCATTTATTGGCTCGTTTATTTTTAAAATTTTAAATATTGATGAAGATATGGACTAAATTGAACACCTGGTGAACTTTAGAGTTCAAACTGTGAAGCATGAGGAGCTCAAGGACTAATGAATTAATTTCACAATTTCACAACTTTGGAGTTCGTTTTATTTTTTGTTTGTTTGGTTAACATTTCTAAACATATAAATGAATGTTAAACAAACATGTTCACGAATGTATAAATGAACAGGTTCGTGAATACTTAAACGAACACGCGTTCGTGAATAGTTAAACATGCACGTTCACGAACAATTAAACGAACACGAACACCTTCAAAAATAAATAAACGAATGTAATCACTCATTTTTGTTGGGTTGCAAATATTATATAATAATAATAATGTGTGTTAGTATTGATGCCTATATATACGAAGTCCGTGTACATATATTAGTGTCAGTATATGCATGTATGTATATGGTATATGAATATATATGTATTAAAGTTTGTATATTATGAGTATGTATGCATGTAATATGTATGCGTAGTATGTATGTTTGAAGGTACGTGTGGTAATATGTGTGTTAGTGTAATTATATTATTGCATGTAAAGTATGTATGTAATTATATGTATATTGCTTATGTGATTGTATGTATATCTATGTATGTATGTGTTATAATATATTGTGTATGTATAATATATATGTTGCATATATTATGTGTATTAACTAATGGTATTATTATTAATTGGTGCTAAATGGATTGTGATTAAATATTAAAAAACAGGTCAATTATAAACTTATTAATATTTATTAATTGTCCAAGTCCATTTACAAATCATAAAACCCAAAAACAATTTTTCATATGGTACAAAGCCCATTCGGCCAGACCCAATTCTAATCCTAATAACTAAAAAAAACCCAAGATTATCTAGCTGGCGCGAGTGGAGAACACGCGCAGATCGTCCGCATTCTTACTCCCGCGTGCAACGCACGCACGAGACCATCCGCCTGCCCCGCACCACGTGGCACGATCCCAGACCGCCACATCACTTCCAAGATAGCATCCTGGTCGTCCGATCTTCGAGCCATCTTAGCCGTTGGATCAGATCTGATCCAACGGCCCATATTTTTTTGGCATATAACTTTCATCTGCCGCTTCCAAGTGGCTGTTCGCTACCGCCGTACACTTCCCCTCACCGGCCGTACCAAACCAAACATACAAGATCAGAAAAGTGCATAAGTCGTATCAAACAGAATAACAATTATTTTGCTAAATCTTGTAAGCAAAAAAATCAGAAAAATATGCATATATAGAGATGTATTCAGCCATTTGTATGGAGGGGAGATTCAGAATCAATAAAAAAACAACAAAAACAAGATTTTCAGTGGTATTTTCCTTCTTTCTTTTTTCATCTTTGTATGCTTATTTCGAAATAAAATAATAATAATAAATAAATAAATACACAAAGAGTCAAGTCTTACCCTCGCCGCCGGTGGATCTCTCCTTGCCGGTGATAAGCCCCGTGTGGTTAGCCGGCCAAAAGGGGATGTTTTTTGGTCTCGGTTTATAAAAAAATGATTTTCGTTTCGGTATTTTCTTAGATATGGATAAAAGGAGTTTTTTTTTTATAAAAACCTAAGGTTGGTTTCGAAGTCAAGGGAAGGAAAGGGTGATTTTGGTTAGTTTTTGGGCTCACTGGCGCCGAGTAGCGGTGGTCGGCGACGGAGGAAGCGGTGGCTCGTGGTCGGATTCTGGAAATAGCGGAGGCTTGGGAGGTTTTGATTTTAAAGCTGGAGAAAAAAAGGGATATGATTTTATAAGTTTTAAAAATGAGTAAAGGCTGATTTTGGTTCTGTTTAAGTCTATTTATAGACTAATTAAAATTTTAAATGGTATAATTGCTTCATAAACCCTTCCGTCTTTTTCTTTTTTCATTTCTAGTCCACGCATGGCTTATTTACACCATCAGGTCCCTCGTTATTTTTAAATATTTTTTATTTAGTCCTAATATCATATTAGATCAGCTTTTAATGGGTAAATTACCTAGAAGCCGTTCCGCCCTTTCAATATTTTCAAAACTGTCTTGCCACATGGTATATTCGCACAAATGGTCCCCCCAAGTTCTAGCCTGTTTTTTAATTTCATCCCCGAAATTGTTTTAACTACTTACAAAGGGTAAATTAAGTTTTAGTCCCCCTTTTTTATTTGCTTTGCAATCATGTCCTTTTCTTTCAATCCAAACTGTTTTTAAAATGGGTTAATTTCTTTTTAGTCATTGTCTTTCTAATTTCATTTAATTTCAGTCTTAAATTTGTATTTTTGTTTATATGCTTATGTATTTTGTTTTTTTTTTTATTTATGTTCTTGCTCATATGTTTTTATTTTTCACATGTTATCTGTGTTTTTCATTTGTGTATATTTATATGTTTTCTTTATGTCTTTATGTTATATTTTATTTGACATAAGTTGCTAATATTATTTTATTTGACCAATTCTTGTACATAGTATGTACTATGTTATATATTTGTATATGTTATGATTATATGTTATGCACTAATATTATATTTAGTATGTATATTATTTATGTATTATTTTATATATAGTTATATTATGTACATACTAATTAATATCATATATTATGTATATTATTACATTTCATGTATTGTATTATTTATGAAATTTGTATTATATGTATATATTTTTTACATATTATTATTGTTGTATATTAATATGTTGTAAATATTATAAATAAATTAATTGATAAAGATCCTTACCGAGGCATGATTGAGAAACTCAGAACCGATGCGCGTTGCAGATCATGAAACCCTAGGGCGAGCGCGCCATACCGCTGTGTAGAGCCAATAAAAAAACCCTAGCTCAAAGAAGAGGAAAAGGAGGGGAAATGGAGTTTGGCCTGTTTTCTATAAAAATATGACAGGTCTCCGTAACCTACGAAAATCCAGTTTGGGAAAACCGAAAATCTTTTTAAAATAAAAAAATAGTAGAATACTTTAAAAAGAATTTTGTAAATGATATATTAATAAAAATATATATATTTTGTAAATAATATCTATAATCTTTTTTTTCTAGCTAACAAGTCTTACTCTCTTTTTTTTCAGGACAGACTTGGTTGTTATGTGGTTTGGAGGAGCACTATTAAGGCTAAGATTTCAGATCGACTGTTGTTGAATATAATTATTGATGTAATGGGCTATATATTTTGTAAAACTTTATGTATGATTGTAACTCTTATTTTGTACTAAGTGTCTAGAATATTTTTAATATTTATAATTTGGAGCTTCACTTATACTATTTTGAAATACTTTGTATTTCTATATATTTCTTAAATGAATGGACTTATGATTTATTGGACTTGTTATGATTTGGGCTTTTAAAGCGAAAAAAATTTATGGTAATAATTTTGGGTTTGGGCCCAAATGTAATATCCGGGTTGAGGATGTTACATCTTAACACATAAGCCTAGGACTCGGGTCAACACTAACCCGTTGACATGGAAAATCTGGGTCGCTACAAGTTTTTTTTCTCCTTAGTAATCCTTTTTTCGAGATCCAAACGCCCCACATATACACACATATTATTGTTTTACGGTAAAGTACACTAATGATCATTAACCTAAGGTGAAATGATATTTTTAGCCGTTGACATTTTGTAATTTACAAAATCATCATTACAATTTTAATTCTGTTACGAAATTGTAAGTAGTTGTCGTTAAAGGAATGAAGAAGCACATTAAATTAATAGGTAATAATATCTCATTTGACTCCTCAAATATAAATAAAATTTTATTTTAATTTTTTAATATTTTTAAAATTAATTCTAAAATTTGATAGTATAATTAACCCTTTTATTTTGAATGCCCAAATTTTTAGTTTCACGGTTTCTTCCCTAATTAACAAATCCTTAACCCAGTCCAGAACTAGGGGTGTAAATGAACAAAGCGTTCAATGAAGCATTCGTGAATTGTTCGTGTAACGTTTGTTTATTAAGCTAAATAAACGAGTATGAACAAAATTTTTATATTCGTTTAATAAATGAACGAACATGAATAGGTGTGTGTTCGGTTCATTTATATTCACGAACAAGCTCATTTATTGGCTCGTTTATTTTTAAAATTTTAAATATTGATGAAGATATGGACTAAATTGAACACCTGGTGAACTTTAGAGTTCAAACTGTGAAGCATGAGGAGCTCAAGGACTAATGAATTAATTTCACAATTTCACAACTTTGGAGTTCGTTTTATTTTTTGTTTGTTTGGTTAACATTTCTAAACATATAAATGAATGTTAAACAAACATGTTCACGAATGTATAAATGAACAGGTTCGTGAATACTTAAACGAACACGTTCGTGAATAGTTAAACATGCACGTTCACGAACAATTAAACGAACACGAACACCTTCAAAAATAAATAAACGAATGTAATCACTCATTTTTGTTCGGGTTGCAAATATTATATAATAATAATAATGTGTGTTAGTATTGATGCCTATATATACGAGTCTGTGTACATATATTAGTGTCAGTATATGCATGTATGTATATGGTATATGAATATATATGTATTAAAGTTTGTATATTATGAGTATGTATGCATGTAATATGTATGCGTAGTATGTATGTTTGAAGGTACGTGTGGTAATATGTGTGTTAGTGTAATTATATTATTGCATGTAAAGTATGTATGTAATTATATGTATATTGCTTATGTGATTGTATGTATATCTATGTATGTATGTGTTATAATATATTGTGTATGTATAATATATATGTTGCATATATTATGTGTATTAACTAATGGTATTATTATTAATTGGTGCTAAATGGATTGTGATTAAATATTAAAAAACAGGTCAATTATAAACTTATTAATATTTATTAATTGTCCAAGTCCATTTACAAATCATAAAACCCAAAAACAATTTTTCATATGGTACAAAGCCCATTCGGCCAGACCCAATTCTAATCCTAATAACTAAAAAAAACCCAAGATTATCTAGCTGGCGCGAGTGGAGAACACGCGCAGATCGTCCGCATTCTTACTCCCGCGTGCAACGCACGCACGAGACCATCCGCCTGCCCCGCACCACGTGGCACGATCCCAGACCGCCACATCACTTCCAAGATAGCATCCTGGTCGTCCGATCTTCGAGCCATCTTAGCCGTTGGATCAGATCTGATCCAACGGCCCATATTTTTTTGGCATATAACTTTCATCCGCCGCTTCCAAGTGGCTGTTCGCTACCGCCGTACACTTCCCCTCACCGGCCGTACCAAACCAAACATACAAGATCAGAAAAGTGCATAAGTCGTATCAAAGCAGAATAACAATTATTTTGCTAAATCTTGTAAGCAAAAAAATCAGAAAAATATGCATATATAGAGATGTATTCAGCCATTTGTATGGAGGGAGATTCAGAATCAATAAAAAAACAACAAAAACAAGATTTCAAAGTGGTATTTTCCTTCTTTCTTTTTTTTCATCTTTGTATGCTTATTTGAAATAAAATAATAATAATAAATAAATAAATACACAAAGAGTCAAGTCTTACCCCCTCGCGCGGTGGATCTCTCCTTGCCGGTGATAAGCCCCCGTGTGGTTAGCGGCCAAAAGGGATGTTTTTGGTCTCGGTTTATAAAAAATGATTTTCGTTTGGTATTTTCTTAGATATGGATAAAAGGAGTTTTTTTTTTATAAAAACCTAAGGTTGGTTTCGAAGTCAAGGGAAGGAAAGGGTGATTTTGGTTAGTTTTTGGGCTCACTGGCGCCGAGTAGCGGTGGTCGGCGACGGAGGAAGCGGTGGCTCGTGGTCGGATTCTGGAAATAGCGGAGGCTTGGGAGGTTTTGATTTTAAAGCTGGAGAAAAAAAGGGATATGATTTTATAAGTTTTAAAAATGAGTAAAGGCTGATTTTGGTTCTGTTTAAGTCTATTTATAGACTAATTAAAATTTTAAATGGTATAATTGCTTCATAAACCCTTCCGTCTTTTTCTTTTTTTCATTTCTAGTCTGCCGCATGGCTTATTTACACCATCAGTCCCTCGTTATTTTTAAATATTTTTTATTTAGTCCTAATATCATATTAGATCAGCTTTTAATGGGTAAATTACCCTAGAAGCCGTTCCGCCCTTTCAATATTTTCAAAACTGTCTTGCCACATGGTATATTCGCACAAATGGTCCCCCCAAGTTCTAGCCTGTTTTTTAATTTCATCCCCGAAATTGTTTTAACTACTTACAAAGGGTAAATTAAGTTTTAGTCCCCCTTTTTTATTTGCTTTGCAATCATGTCCTTTTCTTTCAATCCAAACTGTTTTTAAAATGGGTTAATTTCTTTTTAGTCATTGTCTTTCTAATTTCATTTAATTTCAGTCTTAAATTTGTATTTTTGTTTATATGCTTATGTATTTTTGTTTTTTTTTTTTATTTATGTTCTTGCTCATATGTTTTTATTTTTCACATGTTATCTGTGTTTTTCATTTGTGTATATTTATATGTTTTCTTTATGTCTTTATGTTATATTTTATTTGACATAAGTTGCTAATATTATTTTATTTGACCAATTCTTGTACATAGTATGTACTATGTTATATATTTGTATATGTTATGATTATATGTTATGCACTAATATTATATTTAGTATGTATATTATTTATGTATTATTTTATATATAGTTATATTATGTACATACTAATTAATATCATATATTATGTATATTATTACATTTCATGTATTGTATTATTTATGAAATTTGTATTATATGTATATATTTTTTACATATTATTATTGTTGTATATTAATATGTTGTAAATATTATAAATATTATGTTCTTACATTCATGAATGTTTCATTTTAATCGTATGTATTTACTTTTTATATATGCACATGTTTTTTTATATTTGTTTACCTTTTTTAATTTGTGTATTTCAGTTTGTTTATCATATTTTAATTTATCGTATTTATTTTTATCGCACATAGTTTTAGGCCTTTAATCCTGGTATTCTAGTGGGAGTGTCATCCCGGTCTCCGGGTGTCATCTCCTTTGGTACCGTGGATCGAGGTAAAATTTTAATATTCGAAACAAATTTTTAGGAATTAATTATTAAATTAAATCAACTTTTTATTTTTCTTTATAAATATGATACGAATCTATCCAGTACCAATTTTGGGCGTAGCGGTGGTGCTAACCCTTCCCCGTGCGTAATCAACTCCCGAACCTAATTCGAATATTTGGTTTTGTTTTCGGTGTCCGGTCTACCTAATCCAAGTGACCGGTGGCGACTCCATATTTTCCAAAAATACCGAGTTTTTCTAAAAATTCCCCGTTTTAATAAATTTTTCAATAAAAGCGGGAAATCCCCCCCAAACATGATTTTTTAAATATTTCGTAGCGGCTTCGACGCCCTATAAAAAAATAGTCGCTACAACAAACAAGAACACAATATTAAAAAATTAAAAGAATACGAACCGAGCATAAACACCTTTAAAAATAAACAGACGAATGTGAACATAATTGTAATCACTCATTTTTGTCCGGGTTTTAGTATTTTTAGTATTGTTGTAATAATATTATTATTAATATAAAAAATAAAATAAAATATATATATATATATATATATAATATTTTTTAAAAAAAAAGCAATGGTGGGGAAGCTCCACGTCAACCCCACAACCACCCAATTGCCTATATAAAGGCATAGGGGTGGGGGGGGGAAGCAAGACAATGGAATCGGTGGGCAGGCCAAATAAGGGAGCTAGGCTCCCGGCTAGCCAAAGACCAGGACAGTCCCCTCGGTCCTAACCGGTTCGATCGGGGTCCTATTTTGGATCCGATCTAGTTATTTTTTGGAGAGGTCGTGGTAGATCCCGGTGAGATTCAGTCGGGGTTCGTCATTCGAACTCCTAGTTAGGTATATTTTTTTCCTTTTTTATTTGTGTTGTATTTTTCATGATTTAATGAAGTAGTAGTTAATTTAAAATTGTGTTTTTTAGTTTGTATGTTTATTTATGTTTTAGATTAGTATTTATTATGTTTTAAATTTATGTTTTATATTAATATTTATGTTAGATTTATTTTTATTTATGAGTTAGATTAATATTTATGTATGTATATTTTAGATTAATATTTTATTTATGTTAGATTTGTTTTTATTTATGTGTTAGATTAATATTTATGTATGAATATTTTAGATTAGTATTTTATTATGTTTATTTATATTTTTATTGCAATGTATTTATTTATATTTGCCATGTTTTTTTAAGTTTGCATAACGGATATATATTTTGTCAATGCGGTGCCCTTTTATCCGAGCGTAAACGGGGCTAGTATTAGACGTAGTGATAGTGGTTGGACGTTTATTCTCGGATAACGAGGCCTTTAAAATTTACTCGCACATATAATCGAATTTTAAATTAATCGTCACTTTAATCCGGAAAGTTTAATATTAATAAAGCGGTAATTATTAAAGTACCAATTTTGGGCGGTGTGGGGTGCTCATCCTTCCCCATCCGTAACCGACTCCCGAACCTGACATTTTAAAATCTCTGGTTTTCACGGTGTCTGGTCCACCTTGAATGGTAGGCGGCGACTCCATTTTTAAATAAAACACGAGTTTTATAAAATCCCACGCGGAAGAAATAAATAATAAAAATACATTTTTTGCGAAAAGGACATCACTACAAATGACGACTCCGCTGGGAAAATTTTTGTTTTTCAAAAACAAATGAGAGTCGAGCTTTTTTTCAAATAATTATCGCTTTATGAATATCGAAAATTCTGGATTAAAGTGACTATTAAATTAACATTTGGTTATTATTACGCGTTTATTTTAACACATTTAAAATTTGGCATATAAACCCGTTTTTAAGTGAGGGGAAAACGCTAATGCTTTCGTGGAGATATCGTTTTCCCGTATGGGCCTAGCAAGTATCTTCGGGGCTCGAGTACCTTATACTTTCGTGAGGATATCGTTTCTTCGTATGGGTATAAGCGAATGGGTCCCCCTGAGTTGAACCCGGTTGAAAGGAGCCTATAATGGGTGATGATCGGGGGCCTTGCTACTCTTAGTAGAGGACAGCAAGGACAATTCGGGTACCTCTTAGCACCAAAATTGTATGTAGAGAACATATAGAAACCCAACATTTTAGAGCCATGCGGATAACCTAGGTGTTTTAGATGGGATGTAAATAGGGTTGTTTTGTTTGTTTACCTTATCTAAATTATTATTCTATTTATGTGTTATTGATCTTATCCGGTACTGACTCGTTTTTTTTTTGTTTTACCCTTTTTTGCATACACCATTGCATTTGCATTACATTGGGGTGTTGTTTCAAGTGGTTTACCCGATCAGAAATCTTTCATTTTTACCCTAATTTCAAATTGACCCATTTTTGTGATCACATCATATCTGCTTATTTTGGCATTCACTACATGGCATATCATAACGCTTTAATTTTTGCATTTTACCAGCATGAAATATTGATTCACGACTGGTTCTCAATTTGAAAAATTATCATCGGGAGAAAATCTAGCACTCTAGATATCAAGGCAACATTCAAAGCTGCAAATGAATCCCTTGAGCTTGAAAGTTGAGCCATGTGAACCATTTTTGAATCACTACTTTCACATCTAGGACATGCATTTTGCATTTACATGCATACATTTTGAAATTTCAAAAATTAGTCCCCGGGTTACCCCATTAGATACAACAAAGTTGGTCGACCTAGCACCTTACAGAACTTCTACAAGAGCCTGATCTTGGGGCATGTCCAAAAGCACCCTCCATATCTTTTACAAATATTGTGCCTCTAATAAGGTCCCAATCCGGGGGCATTATTTGCCAAGGTCCAGCCTTTATTGCCGTGTCAAACCCTTGCACCCCTGAAATGTCTACATTGACCACAGTCTGTAAAACTGCACCCAATCCAAAAATAATGAGCTACCATGAATCAACACAATTTATTAACCCAACTTATGGGGCAACAGGATCACCCTAAAGTTTCAAATTTGCTACAAGAGCAGTGTCAGATGATGTCATGTAATGAACAAAATTTTGGGGCATCCACTCAGATGAAAGCTGATCGAACCCAGGACGAAGTCGGGGCACCGCCGCATAAAAAACCAACCAAGATCCTGACGGGACCAGTAAGGAGTCAGGGGCATCCTTTTGAGGATCGAAAAAATTATATTACATTCATGCATTTAGATTGCATTCATCTTGCATTAAACCATTTTTGCATACGTCATACATTTAGATTAAATGCTTACACCAAAATCACCATGCATTTAGACATAAAATTAGATACATTTATGCAATCTTGCTTGTACATGACAGGTCTACGAAAGAGACCGAAGATCTTCAGCCATGGGAGCAACAACACGACGGCCAACCTTAGTCTTAGAGGAGGCCAAACACAAAGAGGATGTTGAAACATCAATAAAAGGTATCAGTGACAAATTTTGTGAACATTTACTGATTAATGTTTTTTTTCATTTTCATGTCATACCCCTCCGCCAGTAGGGCAGCAGAAGTAGCCTTTTTCAGATATTGCCTTTGTCATTGTTGATAGGCCAACATTTCCAGATTTTGCTTTACCGCTGATGATACAGCAGTATAGACCCAGATCGAATTTCTATTTAGGTCTTGTTTCTCCGCTGACGATACAGTCAGATCTAATTTTTCTCGAGTTTTACTTTTTGTACAGTTCAAGAAAAAAGAAAAAAATTATCAAAAAAAAAGAATTGAAAATTTTTGAAAAAAAGAGAAGAATTCAAATAAAAATTGAAAAAAAAATCAAAAATCGAAAAAAATCAAAAATTGAAAAAATCAAAAATAAAAAAAATCAAAAATCGAAAATCGAAAATCGAAAAATCAAAAATGAAAAAAAAATCAAAAGGAAATTTATCAACTTTCATCGTCCGATCTAGTCCTCTGCTGATGGAGTGGCTAGGTCCAAGCTCCCGTCGTCCTCAGATCCTGCTCTCCGCTGATGGTGTAGCCGGTTCCAGATCGTCATTATCCAATCCAGTCCTCCGCTGATGGAGTGGCTGGGTCCAAGCTCCCTTCGTCCTCAGATCCTGCTCTCCGCTGATGGTGTAGCCGGTTCTAGGTCGTCATTGTCCAATCCAGTCCTCCGCTGATGGAGTGGCCGGGTACAAGCACTCGTCGTCCTCTGATCATGCTCTCTGCTGATGGTGTAGCCGGTTCTTGGTCGTCATTATCCAATCCAGTCATCCGCTGATGGAGTGGCCGGGTCCAAGCTCCCTTCGTCCTCTGATCCTGCTCTCTGCTGATGGGGTAGCCGGTTCCAGGTCGTCATTGTCCAATCCAGTCCTTCGTTGATAGAGTGGTCGGGTATAAGCTCCCGTCATCCTCAGATCTTTCTCTCCGCTGATGGTGTAGCCGGTTCTAGGTCGTTATTGTCTAATCCAGTCCTCCGCTGATGGAGTGGCCAGGTACAAGCTCCCGTCGTCCTTTGATCATACTCTCTGCTGATGGTGTAGCCGGTTCCAAGTCGTCATTGTCCAATCCAGTTCTCCGCTGATGGAGTGGCCAGGTACAAGCTCTCGTCGTCCTCAGATCTTGCTTTTCGTTGATGGTGTAGCCGGTTCCAGGTCGTCATTGTCCAATCCAGTCCTCCGCTGATAGATTGGCCGGGTCCAAGCTCCCGTCATCCTCTGATCCTGCTCTTCGCTGATGGTGTAGCCGGTTCTAGGTCGTCATTGTCCAATCTAGCCTCTCCGCTGATGGAGTAGCCGGGTCCAAGCTCCCGTCGCCCTCAGATCCTGCTATCCGCTGATGGTGTAGCCGGTTCTAGGTCATCACTATCCAATCTAGTCCTCCGCTGATGGAGTGGCTAGGTCCAAGCTGCAGTCGTCCTCTAATCTTGCTCTTCGCTGATGGTGTAGCCGATTATTGGTCGTCATTATCCGATCCAGTCTCTCCGCTAATAGAGTGGCTAGGTCCCAATTGTTGCTATCATACTTCTCTGTTGATGGTGTAATAGGATTCCAATTAATATTCTGCTTCTCCGTTGATAGCGAGGTTTAATCCAACTTTACTGATTTTCAAGTCCTTTTTATTAACGAAAAAAGAAAAAAGAAGAAAAAAAGAAGAAAAAAGAAGAAAAAAATCAAAAGAAAAAGAAGAAGAAAAAGAAGAAGAAAAAATTAAAAAAAAGAAGAAAAAAGAAAAGAAAAAAATGAAAAGAAAAGAAAAATGAAAAAAATCAAAAATCAAAAATCAAAAAATTTATCAACTTTCATCGCCCGATCTAGTCCTCCGCTAATGGAGTGGCTAGGTCCAAGTTGCAGTCGTCCTCTGATCCTGTTCTTTGCTGATGGTGTAGCCGATTCCAGGTCGCCATTATCCGATCTAGCCCCTCCGTTGATAGGGTGGTTAAATCTATGTTACCAACGTTCTCCGATCTTACTTCTCCGTTGATGGAATAGTGGGGTTTAACATCTATCTTTTGACCTGGCCTCTTTGTCGGTTTTGTAGCCAGGTTATTTTTATTCCCATATTACCATGATGAAAAAATAAACAAAAAAGCAAAAAAAAAAGAGCAAAAAAAAGGCAAAAAAAAAAGAAAAGAAGGAAAAAGTTGTCAGTTTTCTGATCCTACCTCTTCGTCGGAGTTGTAGCTAGATCAGACATCAGAACTTCTGTCCATCGATCCTGCCTCTTCATCAGTGTTGCAGCTAGATCAAGTTTTGTAGACCTTGCCTCTTCGTCGGTGTTGCAGATGGGTCAAGTTTTCTTAGGAATCACATCATCATCAATAGCGTAGTGAGTCACACTCATTTTGCTTCCCCAATAGACCACCTCCCGTTTTGAAGATTTTGCTTCCTCCAAGAGTGACAAAGTAGATCCATCAAGTCCAGAAAGAAGACATGCGCTGAAGAGAAAGAAGATCTGCCGAAGAAAGAAAACACACGTCAAAAGGAGAGAAGTTCAGCCAGATAAGACAAAAATGAGTGCTTTTGATATTTGCTTTGTTCTCGTTTCACAAGAACAAGCAAAGAGGGGCAACTGTAATCACTCATTTTTTGTTTGGGCTTTAGTATTTTTAGTATTGTTGTAATAATATTATTATTAATATAAAAAATAAAATAAAAAATAATATATATATATAAAATAATAACTAAAAAAAGCAATGGTGGGGGAAGCTCCACGTCAACCCCCACAGCCACCCAATTGCCTATATAAAGGCATGAGGGGAAGCAAGACAATGGAATCGGTGGGCAGGCCAAATAAGGGAGCTAGGCTCCCGGCTAGCCAAGGACTAGGGCAGTTCCCTCGGTCCTAACCGGTTCGATCGGGGTCCTATTTTGGATCCGATCTAGTTATTTTTTGGAGAGGTCGTGGTAGATCTCGGTGGGGTTCAGTCGGGGTTCGTCATTCGAACTCCTAGTTAGGTATATTTTTTTCCTTTTTTATTTGTGTTGTATTTTTTATGATTTAATGAAGTAGTAGTTAATTTAAAATTGTGTTTTTTAGTTTGTATGTTTATTTATGTTTTAGATTAGTATTTATTATGTTTTAAACTTATGTTTTATATTAATATTTATGTTAGATTTGTTTTTATTTATGAGTTAGATTAATATTTATGTATGTATATTTTAGATTAGTATTTTATTTATGTTAGATTTGTTTTTATTTATGTGTTAGATTAATATTTATGTATGAATATTTTAGATTAGTATTTTATTATGTTTATTTATATTTTTACTGCAATGTATTTATTTATATTTGCCATGTTTTTTAAGTTTGCATAACGGATATATATTTTGTCAATGTGGTGCCCTTTTATCCGAGCGTAAACGTGGCCAGTATCAGGCGTAGTTATAGTGGTTGGGCATTTACTCTCAGATAACGGTGCCTTTAAAATTTACTCGCACATATAACCGAATTTTAAATTAATCGTCACTTTAATCCGGAAAGTTTAATAATAATAAAGCGGTAATTATTAAAGTACCAATTTTGGGCGGTGTAGGGGTGCTAATCCTTCCCCATCCGTAACCGACTCCCGAACCTGACATTTTAAAATCTCTGGTTTTCACGGTGTCTGGTCTACCTTGAGTGGCAGGTGGCGACTCTATTTTTAAATAAAACACGGGTTTTATAAAATCTCACGCGAAAAAAATAAATAATAAAAATACATTTTTTTGCGAAAAGGAAATCACTACAATAATATTGTTTATTTATCCCCAATCCAGAACCAACAAGTCTCTTTCTTGAAAAGTTTGATTTTTCCTCAAAGCTGCATATATATTGTAAATGTACATGATAAGAGAAGCATGCTACCTGCAGCTAAATTCAAATCTAAGCTAAATTCACCTTGCCAATGTATATGTATAGCTAAATTCATATATCTTTGGACTTTGGCCATTCAAATCCAAGCTTATGGTTCTAAATCTCTAGCTGCATAATATTTAAGAGTTTCTATGAGCGGTGAAATTGCAATATCATTTTACAGATTTCTTTTTATCTTTTTAGAACTACTACTAAAATATTAGAAAAGTATCAAAAGCTTTTTTTTTACAATTAAAGCTTCAAATGAGATATTATCCTTTTAACAGCGCAATAATCATTTCATAACCAAAATTAAAAATTTAATGATCATTTGCAAAGGACCACAGAATCTCGTTGAAGTTGCCTAAAACAAATCCATGGTGAAGAATTCATCGAAGATAAATTTTGAAGCAAACACCAAGAAGCAGAGCGCATGTACTATTGGACGGGCAGATCATGGTTCGATAAAGTGGGGGCTTGATCAATTTTTTTTAAATTCTTAGAGGTCTAATCAAACTTTTCAAAATTTTTAAGGATTTAATGAGATTTTTTAAACAAAATTAAGGGTTTAATTAAAAAATTAATTTTTTTTGAAAGACTTAATGAGAATTTCTAACTAATTGGGGGTGCTAAGTGTCACGGACATGCACCCTTTGCTCAGTTGGCAAGCCGTGCGGCACTTGAAATGGGTGTTACCCAGATAAGTCAGCCTTTCTCATGCCTCATTGTCCAAGGAGTTATCTCGGTCTAGCCTTCTCAGGGTCACAATGCGCTAAGGCTTTAGAGTTTCAAATCCCGCAGGGCCTAGCGATACCTGCACTCCAACCTCGTACTTCAGCCACGAGCACGATATGGGGCCCTATGGTCCCAAACCGTTCCTAGGTATTTCTCCCGGGGAGACAGTGCGCCAACCACTAGGTCCCATTGCCCGCACACCTAGGCTCCACATGGGCCTAGGAGTAGGTCACTTACACCAAGGAAGCTCGGTCGCTAGCCCAGGCGAGGGGGATGGTGGAGACCCGACACCAGACCACTTCCCCCTAAAGAGCTAAATAAACTTACTAGGAATGCTGTGAGTAGACATTGCTTCGTTCCAAATGAGGACACTTTCTGGATAGGGCCTTCATCGTCTTCCCAAAACATCTTAACTTGCATCATTGACTTGGTAGCTCCTTAGGGATTGCTCATATCATCGCTCGGTCCACCATTGCTCGGTCATGAACGGGCTTGTCAAGGCAGGGTCGCAATATAATAAGGGATGACCTTGACATTTCTCCCCCACTTACTCTATCGATGGCCTCATCGATGTAGCCCCAGAAGGGATGGTTCTGACATTCTCCCCCACTTCCTCTACCGATGTCCTCATCGATGTAGTCCAAGAAGGGATGGTTCTGACATTCTCCCTCACTTCCTCTACCGATTCCCTCATCGATGTAGTCCAAGAAGGGATGGTTCTCATTGATATTGACACCAGTTCTTCATCACCTATTGACCCGATACGGACCTCTGTGGTAGCACATCTTCAATTTGTGCTCGACTTGATATGTTATTCTTGTCCCGCCATTTGATCATTCAAGCAACTAATTCAAGCCTCGATCCTAGGTTCTTTCTATCTCCCTTTTGACTATGTTGCACATCCGTAACCGTCTAGACTGACCCCGGACTCATTATGACCCAGTTCCACTTCTATCATGTTGAGTTTTAGATTCATGCTCCCCCATTTTTACTCCGATTGTGGCTCGGGCAAAAGACAAGTAACAAACCATCGATCTGCTCGAACAAGTGCCTTGTAGTTTCTCTGTGCTCCACGATCTGCCCATTAACCTACACAAATACAAAAGTAACATACCTGGCCATGAGCAAACGTGTTATGACTCGTCACTCAATTGCTTGCTCTTCGGCATTAAGCATCTTCGCCAACTTTGCCTCATCTCGTACCGAGACCTCCAAAGTATTGAATGCGTCACCATACATATATCATCAATATAAACCCAAGTTTGCCAGCACATGCTTGCGTTGCACTTGGTTGCTCAATAATGCAAAGATGATCTCTAGTTGCCAATACCGTATCGCATTGTACTTGTCTTTTGTTCTCCTCGATACATCCTGTATTATAAGACATACAAGCAATTTTATCAATGAAAACATATCCACACAAGTCTCGTATGATACCTAGTTGGCACACATTGCCTTATGCTACCACCAATCATGGTATGCCTTTGTATGTATACCTTAGGTGTTTTGACTATTTGAGAACGCAGTCTCTACGACAAGCTAATATCATCCACTCGTGAGGTTTTCTTCTTACTCAATTATACTTGCACCATTTGCCAAGTGAATGAACATCAATATTCTCTGGAACAACCTTGCCCTTGTTCCAGTAGCAAAATAGATGGTCATATGCCCTCACTAGATCTTCTTAATGGTCTCATATGGCCCTTGTAATAGCCAATCAAGTTGCCCCCTTATTTTGTTTCTCTTTCACTCCCTTTGTAACAGATAGAACTGTTGATTAAGCACAAAAGTACACATATGATCTCTTGACACACATGGCCTATACTCCATGGGTAAGTTAGTTCCCTACATCTATTGATGTCTTCCCCATTATCCACTTACTAGAAAAAGTTCATCTTGTTATCACGCCAACAAAGGAACCTGTATTAGCACCCCACAAACATCATATCAACATTAGTCTCGTGTCTTAGACTTCAAAATGATGTCTCACTTGTGCCCTCTACGTGTGACTTAGGTTTTCGCAGGAACCAAACTCTTCCCCATATGCCCACGACATCTAGTCAGTAGAGTATTCTCATGTAGGATCAAGACCTCTTTATTCTCTTATATAATCTCGAATAGAACCTGTATTCACTAAATCCCTTAACTTCTTTTGAGCATTACATTCTACATTTTCGGGAAAGAAGGAGCTCATTAACTCTTCCTTTAGCTCATCACATATCTTGATAGGACAAACACCATTAATAAACTTGGACCGCCACCACAACTTGGCGTCCCCTATTAGATACACCAAGGCCACCGCGACCTTGTCTTTATCTGTTTTAGTATGCATATATCGAAAATAATGCTCGATGTCGAACAAGAAATTTTCAAGCTCCTTAGCATCTCTGTTCCCTTTATACTGCTGAGGTTCTGAAACCCTAGTCTTCGGACCCTATCTGCTGTCATCAAATTGCCCATAGCTATTTATATCAGGTTAACCTGAGTCTTGATCTCATCTAGTCCGAACTTCATATGACTTAATGCTTCTTTTGCCTTCATTACCAAAATATTTGATAGTTTGGGTCAACTCTTGCTGTGCTTCCTCTATTGCTCAAAGCTGATCATTTGATGCCATAACTCTCATGGCAGCCACTACGGCATCAAGTTCCTTAAACCGACTAGGGTCTACTGACCCATCACCTTGTGTTGACGTCTTAGCACCTAGGCGTGTTCTCTCTCTCTGGGCAATACTCGTTCCACGTTTTCGCGTTTGTCACCATTTCGTGTCCTTCTTTGTTACCTGAAGCTGACATTTATCCTTGTTGCATACGACCAAGGCTTTTGACACCTACCAAACCTTCAAACCGTCTTGGTTCTTTAATCGATTGCCCTACATCCCTCAAGGAATTGATAGGAATACCTGCCTTCAGAACACACACAAAGAGAAAACTGATCACGAAATTGGTTAGTCCAATTACATAACAATAAAATGAAATGTACCTTACAAGTTCAATGGAACTTTCCAGTACATCTCCCACTGCAATTTACGCTCCGTATTGCCAAACTCTGGGAAGTGATTTATAAATTCCTTGATCACCACATTTCTATTTTTGGGTAACACTGACATATCCGTGGTAACCAGGTTTTACTTTCGATCTCTCGGTCTATACATCAATTTTGACCTAAGCCTTGGCTTTATTAGCTCGCCCCACCAAATAGCTTGTCGGTAGTAGCCCATATCACCACTGCCCAAATTGGGGATTTTGTAACATTTGGGTGAGATCTGACTTGTACTTGAACTATCACCACATACCCATCGAGCTTGTCTGTCTCACGCTCACTCTTTGGCTCTGCTTGTGAAGGAACTTCTAAGGAGAGCTTTTCTTAGATGCACCCACATTACCAAGTTGTACCACCCTTGTGTTTCTCACCCAAACGGGTAGCTTTACAAACAACATTTTGCCTTACCCTAGCCAGTATCCCCATCAAAGAAATATTTTCGTGCCAAAATGAGTTTTTTTTTTCATCCAAGATAAAACGGTATTGACTCGCACAACCTTTGTCATCCCATATTTGCAATTTATTGCCGAAGAATCTGGTCCAAACTACCACATCGCAACACATTCCTTTTTACCTTAAGACCCAATGTGTCTTGAGAAAATTGCCATTTACAGACAAATTATTAGCTATGGGAAGCATTCCTCTTAGGCTCATTGATTTTATCTAACAATGTAACTTTTTTTCCCCGAGAACCCATGATGTGTCCACCGCTACAAGAGTCCACAACAACAAGAGGGAGCATACCAATATCTCTGCACTCCCTTTTACTCCATTATGTTTTGAGAGGGGCCACTCCATCCGGCATACAACGATCGTCACGATCCTTTGACCACTTCACTAAATAGTTTGAGGTCCTAAGAGTCTTGTCATGCACCTTTAAACGGTCACACTATACCAAAGTACTCCCACAACAAACGAATTTTATCATACCCCTTTGATTTTATCGATGGGCGAATTTACCACCTTGAAGAACACGACTCTGCCGCATTGACTCCCTGAACACAAAGCAATTATGGAACGGTTTCAAGTTGTCTCCAACTCTTTCCTTTAGGGTTAGTCTACGAACCCATGACTATCTGTTGTATCACTCTACATCCATCTATACACACTCCTCTTTTCACCTGGAAAAAAGATAGTTAAGCAACAATTAAGCACCACAGTGCCAAGATAAACAATATTGCCATTAACTTCCATCAATCAAGAATTCCCATTACCCTGGAAACGACAAGCACCAATATGTTAGATTAACAAAAATAAACACATTTTATGCTTTGGGCTGCACACGCCCTTGTGCTAACAAGACAAAACAAACATCAATAAGCAAGGGTTACCGACACAAGGCAATGTATCAAAATAAGCATCACTATTACCGATAGCCACCATAGGGAATGACTCTCCTCTCAAGTGATGCGTAAGCATCCCCATATCGCTAGAATTCGTGCCCTCGTGCTATGAGGAATCTTCATCATGTCCCATAGACAGTCATCAACGAGCCTTTAAAGCAACCAAAAAAAAATATTGATGGTGTCCCAAATCATGGACAGGCACTATTGTGCAAAGATCAATCTCATCCACCAATAGTTCTTGCGCTTCTTTGCGCCTCAACTCGATCGTCGTTTCGATCAGCCAACAACAATGCTACACCTGTAACAAACAAATGAGCACCAATGTGCTCTAATTCACACGCGGCACTACCTTGCCAAACCCACCATTAGACACCTTTGCGCCTTTACTAGGTCTTGATCAATCAGCATAAGGAGTCATCCTGCCTACCCCACTCGCGGAAGCGCTTGGCGTAGGTACTAGCCACCCTGCCTACTCTCACAGGGCGTTCGGCGTGAAACTAGACCACCCTGCCTACTCCGCTAATGGATGCGCTTGGCGTGACATTACACCATCCTGCCTACTCCTTAAAGAGAAGTGCTTGGTGTAGGATTAGACCACCCTTCCTACTCCCCACATGGGAACGCTTGGCGTAGTCCTCCACCCTGCCTACTCCACTCCAAAGAGTTCTTGGTTTACTATCATTCGACATTGCCTACTCCATTTACCGGAGCGCTTGGCGTAGAATCCACAATCCAGCACCTCTGTGCACAGAAAAAATAAAGTCTCATTTTTTTGCCTGTCATGATGATCCACCCTGCCTACTCCACCTGTGGGAGCGCTTGGCGTGAGACCAACTGATCCACAAATAGTCCAACTCTTATTTTTGCTACACATCTGTCTGGCGTCACCACGCACCACATCCACTGAATAAAGCATCACAGTGTTCAAGTTGGTACATGAGCACTATGGCGCTGGGTTAACAAATACGCACCACTGTATCAAAAGTCATAGCTAAACGCCACCGTCACATGACTACATTGTCCATCGTATTCTCGCTCTGGTACCACGTGTCACGGACATGCACCCTTTGCTCGGTTGGCAAGCCGTGCGGCACTTGAAATGGGTGTTACCTAGACAAGTCAGCCTTTATCATGCCTCATTGTCCAAGGAGTTATCTCAGTCTAGCCTTCTCAGGGTCACAATGCGCTAATACTTTAGAGGTTCGAATCCCGCAGGGCCTAGCGATAGCTGCAATCCAACCTCGTACTTCAGCCACGAGCGCGATATGGGGCCCTATGGCCCCAAACTGTCCCTAGGTATTTCTCCCGGGGAGACAGTGCGCCAACCACTAGGCCCCACTGCCCGCACACCTAGACCCCACATGGGCCTAGGAGTAGGTCGCTTACACCAAGGAAGCTCGGTCGCTAGCCCAGGCGAGGGGGATGGTGGAGACCCGATAGCAGACCACTTCCCACTAAAGAGCTAAATAAACTTACTAGGAATGTTGTGGGTAGACATTGCTTCGTCCCAAATGAGAACACTTTCTGGATAGGGCCTTCATCGTCTTCCCAAAGCATCTTAACTTGCATCCTTGACTTGGTAGCTCCTTAGGGATTGCTCATATCATCGCTCGGTCCACCATTGTTCGGTCATGAACGGGCTTGTCAAGGCAGGGTCGCAATATAATAAGGGATGACCTTGACACTAAGGCTATCAGGCTTGACAGGCTTGACGCCATTCTCAAACTTTGGGTGTGCCGGACTACCATAGAAACCTGTAATACGCCATCTGCACTCATTCTCAACTATAATGTCAATATGCTGATTAGAGAAACTGCGCAATTCTTCCATAGCATCGCTAAGCACTGTCATGACTGTATCAAAATGACACTGCTGAAGTTATGAAGACAGAAGAGTATCGAGCTTGTCTATTTGGACTGCAGCATGAGAATGGTACCGAGGCACGTGACCCATGAGTTTAATTAGATAGCTATCGAACTGTTCCTTAGTCAGTATTGTAATGCAAATAAAAGATAGGTGTAATAACAGTTATCATTATCGATGAATTAGTGAAAATCTGTTCTTTCTTTTTCTTCTCAAAATTCTCTTCTGAAATTCCTAATCTTCTACAATCTTCTTTTTAAATTATTTCTTCTAAAAATCCTAATATTCACAACCGATTTGTGACAAGCATCATCTTGTACACACAACATTTATAGTAAAACACGAAGAAAAATCTAACTTTTATTTTCAGTGGCTGAATCCCTAGCATCCTGCAACTTAGTTCCCACTAAAAACAAAACGGAGAAACCATTTGATGGGTAAACTAGTTGGTTTAATTATAGGCTTGGTAATAGAAACCACTCTTCTAGAAGCTAAAAATAAATCAACCAATTAAAATATTATTATAAATATGTCACTACTCAATATTAATGAGAATAATGCTGTGGTACGTATAATAATAATAATAATAATTTTAGTCTTTAAAACTTATACAATTTATTAATTTGATTTTAATTTGAAACAAAATCTTAGTCTTTATTCTTCTCTTAAATTGCTTGTTCTTCTCCCATAAATGTTATATTACTTTCTTAGTATAATAATAATTTAACGGTAACTTGTTCTTTCGTGACAGAATGCATTATCTAGTTATTACTTTGATCCAATGAACTTGTTTGCTTTGATAGTATTGTAAAAAAGACTAAATTGATGAGAATTTAAAATATGAAGAGTTAATAATTAAATTTATTAAATTGTTATAAATTAAAAAAGTTACAAAAATATATAAATTTTGAGTACTAAAAATATTATTTATGTCCGATCAAATTAGATGTTCGTTTCAGTTTTCATGATAGAGTGATTTGTTTGAATAATTTGTTCCTGATAAAAAAAAAAGAATGATTTATTTATTACTAAAGCGGGTTCAGTTTGAAAACCATAATAGAAGAAAAATGGGAACCCAAATTCGCATTCTCAAGCCCACTTTTGTTTGCTGCCGAAAGCCTACTGGACAAAAAAACCATTAGCATTAAAACCTGATCCCACTGTTTTAGGAACTATGGGGCCCACCGAATCTCCACAAAGAACCTTCTGAAACTGGGAACTAATTTTAGAAATATAATAAAAAAAAGCTCCTGAAAATCAGCAGAAACAGACAACTACCAACTGCTTCCTAGAATCTCGAGCTAGATTAGAGTCCTCTTTTGGACACAAGTCGCACAACAGCATCAATCAGCTTCTCAACCGGAGCCGGCGAAGTCAACGACGAAGACACATTCGGACCACCTTTCCCATTACATCTCTCAATTCCAACAAGATTAACCTAAAAAATTTAACGTCTTGTCTAATTAATTATATTATATCTATACAAATTTAGTGCGTAAATATTTTCTCATAAATATTCATGTAATATTGTTTGAATAGAAATATTCATGTAACTAAATGACATATAATATAGTCGAATTAATTGTTAATTTTTTAATTTATTTTTTTAAAACAAAAAGCATGATACCTCATAGTCATAATTCTGAATTTGCCATTCCACGTGATGTGAAGCATTCCAACAGTTGATTAATTTGCACCAAAAATTCCACGCCAAACTCGGACTATTCAGCTCTTTATTATTATTATTATTATTATTATTATTATTATTATTATTATTATTATTATTATTATTAACGATACTTTATGATTCAATGAAACTTACAAGACTCGTTTATTTAATACCACTACTTTACAATCCTCAAGTCAAGTATAAATGTTGAATTAATTATTTTTTCTTCAATGTCAAACCAAACACACCAGTAACATTTGGTTTTGTGTACTCCCACCACATCATATGAATTTATAAAAAAAAATTTCAAACCTTGGCACGTATAGAAAAAATGTGTTTTAATTATTGTTTTGAAAAATTAAAAGAGAGTTGAATTTATTGTTATGAGTGGTGGGGTGATAATAAATTAGTCGGCATTTTTTTTCATTTCTCAATGCATTTATATTGACTTATATTGAAGTAGATGTTGTTATAAGTTTTAAAGTTGTTACATGTTCAGAGCGAATATCAAATTCTCGATCACTTGTTATAAACTTGTGGTTATAAAATAATCAATTTCATTCGTACATACAATTACAATACATATGCAATATGTATAGCCTTAAAAATGTTTAATGAGTTGTAAGTTGGGGCGTGACTTCTTCATTTATTAATCAATGTAATGTGTTTGCTTAAGCTGTTTGATTTTGAAGCACTGTTTATCATTTTTGTTCCCCCACCCCTTTTGAACTACTATTTAAAGCAAAGATTAACCTAAAAAAGTTATTATCATTTTAATTTGAATTTCTGGGTGTGTGTTTCTCGCTTTGCTCTACTCTTCTTGTTTTTTTTCCTTCTCTATTTAACTATTAATAGAAGTATAATATATAAAAATTATTATATTATAATTAAGTGAAATATTTATATAAAGATATATTTGGGTAATATATATTATAAATAAATATAAATATTTATTTTAATTATAATGTATAATTAAGTATACATAAGTATATTTTGTTTAATATATTTATATATTATAATATATTTATATAAATATATATTATATATAACATATATAAATATATATTATAATTAATATTTTTTCTAAAATAAATAAAATTAATTTTAAGCAAAGATTATCTTAAATACAAGTTTTGTCAATATATTATCAAGTCTTCTTCTAAATTTGATGACTAAGCATTATATCTCTTAAGGTTAAGCTTTAGGTTCAAATCCCTATAAAGACAGTCAGTCTTTAATTTTCCTCTAGCTATAGTTCAACTTAAATAAATTTTTGTCAAGAAATTTACATCTACTGTGCTTGACATGGGCGGAGCTAATATATAAGATGGGATGCAATTGACTAATTCTACTTAATTTTTTGGGTATAGAATTTTTAAGAAGTTAATATAATTTTTTTATAAAAATATTAGATTTAACCTTGTTAAGGTATTGGGTCAACAATAGTTATTATAATGATATGAGAATCCTCTATACGTCATACTCTACTTTGTCCTCACTATATAAAAATCATGGCTCCGTCGTCCCTGATGCTTAGATTGGTTGTAAGCATCATACCTTGCGAGCATAAAGTCCGGGTCTAAATTCCTTTGAGTGTAAAAGTTTTTTTTTGATTTTTTTAATAGGAATGGATATTCTCATAGACCTCGTTAAAATAAATCCCTAAGTTTAAATGGAAAAAAAGAGTGCTCATTGTAACATTAAGATACTAACAAGATAAGCTCGACAAGAAAGCAACTAAGCCATCACAAAGAGGTACCAAGCCAAATCACAAACAGGAGCAACCAAGTCAACCTATCTAGGGTCACAGAAGGGCCAGCACCAGGATCACCATTAAGTAAGTCAAGAATGAAGTGTGGGGGATCCAAAAATCTGTGATAGATTATCGGGAGGTCCTTAGCCATTTTAGCTAGTTTGTCAGTCGCCAATTACAGTTGCGACTCACCAACTTGAAACAAACCTCCCAATCTTTGTTTAACAATGAAGCAATATGTGGTCAAAGCAAAGAATGAATCCACTCCGGATTACTATCAACTAAATAATCATATGCCTCCCTGCTGTCAGTTTCAAGAATAATACAAGAGTAGCCTTCATACACGGCCCAAAGCTCCGCATCAAAAGTAGAACAAATGCCAATCTTCTTTGAAAACCCAAAACACCATCGCATGTTTTCATCTCTCCCAACCCCACCACAAGAGGCAACCCTAGAGCTAGTATTCCGAGCACCATCTGTATTAATTTTGATCCATCCTGGGGAAGGCTTAGTCTAGAATTGAACATTAAACTCGGGAATATGAACGCTACGAGTCACCAATTGCATGGACAGGGTTCGCCGAGCTTGATCTCTCATGCGAAAGCTTTATAGAATCAAACTTTCTGGCATGCTCTCGTCAAGATTAATTATGCGTTGATTTCGCCGCAGCCAAGTATTCCATAGAAGGGACCCAAAGAACAAATTCCAATCATCCGTAAAAATAAGAAAATATGTAGGCTCCTGGAGGTTTTTTGGATACAAGATCGCATGTCCAGGTTGAAAAATTCTTGAGCTGTATCTAGCTTTATAAGCTGAAGCCATATGACTCTAATTTCCTCACAACCCATAAGGACGTGAGATGTGTCCTCAACAAAAGCATCACACACCACGCACCTTGGGTCATCGGCGAGATGTCGTCGTATGCGTTTCGCCTTGGTCATAACCCGATTGTTACAAATAGTCCACAAGAACATCCTTACTCGCGGCAGCCCCCTATAATTAGAAAGCATAACCCATAACCGATCCTGCTCCCAACCAACATGACCTGCACGTAACTGATACGCAGAATTTACCGTAAATTTTCGAGAAACTTCAACAGCCCAGCCCTGTACATCATGCCCTATCCCAGGGATAGGCGGTTTGATTGCAACAAGGTTTAGCGCAACATATTGGGGAACCAAATCAACAATTTCATCCCAATACCAATCTCTATCATGTTGAGCCATAGAATTAACTGAAACAAGCGCTACATGGTCATTGCCCCCGTCAAACCTATATTTTCGTAAATGCCCAAGGTCGCCCACCCAAGCTTCATCCCAGAATATATAGATAACCCATCGCCAACACTCCACACAATGATACGACGGACATCATCCCAGACTAGACGAATACCCCTTCAAAGCCAAGAACTTCTACCAGGCGGTAAAGAAATGGGAACAAGATCCTTGATTTTGTATTTTGCATGCAGCACCTTAACCCAAAGTTTATTTGGACAACAAAACAACATAAAGGAAAGCTTCATAAGGAAAGCTTCATAAGAAAAGCTTCGTTCTGATGAGCAAGCTTTCTGAACCCTAGACCCCCATTTGGAACAGGCTTACAGACATTCGCCCAATTAACAATATGAAGCCCTCGCGAGTCACTCGTATGACTCCATATAAAATTGTAGATCATTCGCTCTAGTTTATCGCAAACAGTTTTTAGAAGTACTGTAGTTTGTATTGTGTGCATTGGAATAGCTGCCAACATAGACTTAGCGAGAACAATATGACTGGCAAAAGATAAAGATTTTGTCATCCATCCAGAAAGCCTATCAGAAGTCTTCGGCAATAAGTACTGATAGGTTGCTCGTGTCACACTAACGTGCAGAAGCAGAACACCCAAATATTTCCCAAGATCACTAACACAACGGTACCCAAACAGAGCACTGATATCCTCCTAAAGAGATGTCGAGGCATTATAAGAAAAGAAAATACATGTTTTTGCAACGCTAACCTTATGCCCAGAGCTATTACAAAAGTCCTTAAGAACATGCTAAATAACATCGAATTGGTCACAAGAAGCTTCAGCAAAGAGAACTAAATCATCTGCAAAGAAGAGGTACGAGATTTTTGGTCTACCTCTCGAGAACTGGAAGGGTTTCTAAGCCCCAAAATTCACCTCTCACTCAATTTCATGTGCCAACCGTTCTATACAGAGGATAAAAATATAAGGAGACATGGAATCGCCTTGTCAGATACCCCTAGTAGGTTGGAAGTTTGACGTCTTAGAACCATTCCACAAAATTTGCATGGAAACAGACGAGATGCCACTCATAATAATATCTCAAAACTGTGAAGGAAGCCCCAGCTCAAATGGAGTGTCATCAATAAAGAACCATTCTAAACGGTCGTAAGCCTTTTCAAGATCTACTTTGAGGGCCATCCAGCACTTCCTACTCTTTTTTACCCGCATCAAATGAATAATCTCCTGGGCAATAACCATATTATCAGTTATCGATCTGCCAGGTACAAAACTGATCCGATTATCAAAGACCCAATTTTCTATAAGAAGCTTAAGTCGATTGACAAAAACCTTTCTGAGAATTTTGTAGACAACCGTGCAGAGACTGATGGGCCAAATTTGCGACTTAGATTCTGGAGAAGCCACATTGGGGATCAAAACAAGAAGGGTTTTATTCAAATTTGGATCAACATGCCCATTATTGAACATATCCCGAATAACGCAACAAACAGATGTACCTACAATACTCCAACTGTGCTGATAAAAAAAACATGGAACCCATCAGCACCCGGGGCTTTTGAGGGTTGCATTTGGAAAAAGCGCAACTCTAACCTCATCATCAGATATAGCCATCTCAAGTATACCCTTGGAAATATTATCAAGTTGTCCAAAGCACCCACAAACATTATTACCCACAGTAGAGAAAAGCAGTGTAAAATAGGATATAGCCATTTGCTTAAGCACTTCTTGATTGAAGTACCACAAACCATCCTCACCCTTAAAAAGATTGATCGTATTGGCTCTTCTTTTCCTCTTTGCCACAGCATGATAATACCTAGTATTTTGGTCGTCATAAAATATCCAGTTACATCTTTCCTTTTGTTTCCAAAGGCTCTCCTCTTCTATAAGGACCTCATTGAGATCAAATTTTAGCTTCATCTCAAGATCACATAAAAATGCAGAATGAAGAAAGCTCAAAGACCTGTCAATGCCCTTTAATCGAGCTACAAGCCTTCGTTTCTTCTGCCCAATCTGCTCAAAACTACTAGCATTCTAATAAACTAAATTCCACCGCAACAAATCAAGATTAGCTTCATAAGATAACAATGGATCCCAGGTATTCCGAAGTAACATGTCAAACTCCTCATGCCCCTTTCAAGCAAAGACAAAACGGAAAGGCTTTTCCCCCACTGACTAAACATGAGGCATAGAATTTAGCAATATGGGTCTGTGATCGGAGCCGATCCTATCCAAATGATAGATCACCAAATCAGGAAAAAGGTCAGCCTAATTAGAATTCATGAGGTAGCGATGAAGGCGTTCAAAAAGATCTCTTCTAGACCATGTGAATTAGGGTCCCTTAAACTCTACCTCCGAAAGACCATCAAATGCAAAATCCACAAAGCTTTTACTCATACAATTACGGTTCACAACACCACCCCTTTTGTCCTCAAGATGAAGCATTGAATTGAAATTGCCACCAAGTAACCAAGGATAATCCCCACCCGGATTAAGTCTGGCTAATTGTGGCCAAAGGTACTTTCTATAAGAAATGGTTGGACTGGCATAAACCACCTAGAGATAAATATCACGTAGAAAAGAACTGCACTGAATCTGAACATGCATAAAATGGTTGAAAATAGAGAGCACATTAACCACCAAAGGTGAGTTCTATAGGAGCCAAATTCCATCGCAAAACCCTAAGCCTCTACACGAGAAAACAAAGAAAACCTAAACTTACAGATTACACGATCAGCCCATGAACCACTCACACGCGTCTCCAATAAAGCAACAAGAAATAAATTCGTAACCGTAACAACCCTGTTAAAAAGACTCCTGAAAAGGGAGCTAGTCGTTCCTTGACAATTCTATATCATAATACTAATCATTAGACAAATAGAGAAAGGTGAGAAGGGTACCTAAATCTCCATCATACTTGATAGAGCAACCTGAGCAGGAGCCTTCTCCATATCAATATGGCCCTGGTAAATACCATCATCTTTATTGACACTACTATCCAAAGGGGTCAGCAGCTCCATGAAAACTCCTAGAGGAGTGTCAGCTTGATTCGGTTGCGAACTTCTCTTATTAAATTTATGAGTTGCGGATTGGTCCCAAGCGGACAACAAAGGTAGGTTCGGTGATTTAGATTATGAGTGCTTCTTCATAGGTTGCGAACGCTTCGCAAGACCCAAACTGGCTTTCTGAACACCCTATATTTTAAGCTTACCAATACATCTTTGAGTTGCATGGACATTGCGTCCATCATCCACAATAGCCACCCAGACATAACTAGAATTTGCATCTCGAGCAACATGTTCTACAACTAGTAGTCGGCTGCCCAGAACAACCGGTTCAATAACCATAGCACTACTACTAGATGGCGAAGTAGTCTTTCTAATAACAGTACCTGTATCAGTGACATTCTTTGAGCCACTAGGATCGACATTTGTACCTGAGGGAGACACAGAACGCTTAGCCAAAAGCCCCTAGAAGCTGAAGAAACCTATTCGAACAGATTTTTCTTTCCCTTACCACCTTCTTCCTCTGTGTCAGCTTCCATGTTCTCCTGCAGAATTGCGAAGCAAGAAGCTTTGGTACCAGCAACCATGGGTCATTGCGATGTGGAGGAACCACCATGCTTATGAGGGTGACGCTTGCGACTATCCACGACCATCCAAGGGCCATACAGATTTGAATTTTCAGCGGGGCACCCATGATCCTTCTTGTCTTTATCGATTGTGTTGGTAGTTTTGTCTGATACATTCACTTTCTTTGCGCACAGATCCTAAGAATGACCATACAACCCACAATGAAAGCAGATTTGATGGAGGCCCTCATATTCCAACTTTTGAACAAAATTATCAATTCCCACACAAGGGAGTAAAGGCTTATTCAAATCTACATCACAGAAAGCCGAGCAAACTTACCCATTCACAGAAAGCCGACGACACTAGGTTTAGTTCCAGCACCAACATTAAGGTTGGTGTTCTCTGAGTTTTCCGATATTTGCAGAAGAAACGTGAAAATCATGGCTAGGGGAGTTTTCTTTGATTTTCTTTCAATAAAAGATGATTTTTTTTTCAATTTTATGAAATTTTAATAATAAAATTTTTTCATTTTTCATAGTTTAATAACTACTTTACCCTAAATAGTATTCATCCAATTGTAGTCACTTTTGTTGATTCGGTTACAAATTACAATGATGATTCAAAATAGTTGTTTTTTCTTTTTCTTTTTTGGCCGGTGCAGTCCTTTTATATTCTGAAAGGTAGAAAATTCTGTCTTACACACTGCTTCCTTACCTTAATCTGCAGCCAAAGAATTGAAAAAAGATAGAAAGTTAAAAGTTCTGAAGAGGTCAAATTTTGGTTTGGTCCCTTTACCATTTATAAATTTCAGATTTAGTCCTATACAATTTTACCGTACAAATCTGGGGATGTGATGGAAAACTCAACACAGCATAGGACTCGAATTCTAGCGTATGATACCTACAAACAACAAATTTATCAAATTAAATTGTAAAACCTAAAAGGCTCTGCTTAGTATTGTCTTTGAAAAAAGTTTTCAAACTATAAACAATGCTAAACATAACTTTTTTTTTTTTGAAAATGTGTGTTTGAAAAACATTTTTTAATCTAAACAAAAAAAAGTTAAAATTTTCAATTTGTGTTCGAAAAGGACCGTTGGAGTCAAAAGTACAATTCTAACTTTCATTTCTCATCATATAGTGTGTTTATTTTATAAACTCATAATTTTTATAAAGATATTAATACATGATTAATCAATTATTCGTGGGTTTAGCACTTTATATTTCACAATATAATTTTTTTAATATGCTGGTGTGAGTACATGTAGTATCTGTTTAATTTTCTTAACCCACACACCGTGCACACATGGTGCTCGAACCCAGGTCACCTGGATGGAACACATAATCCTTTACTGTTAGGACCATTCTAATGGTGCACAACACAATTTTTCATAAACATGTATAATCATTATAAACTTATTTTTTAATAATATATATATTGATCAGAAACATATGATTTTATTCAAGGGAAATCATACATAATGAGAATTAGTACAAGCCTCGTTAAACCCACTAAACTTAAATGGGAGAAAAAAAATACTCGTACTAATCTATAAATATCAGACATGAGAAAACACCACACAAAACAAGGAACAAAATTTCAACCTTTGAAAAATACCATACTCGCATTAGACTCAAGGCGTGATCACACCTAATCAAAGATATGCTTCTACGCATACCTATAGACTTCCAAAGCCTGGGAACACTAACATCCAACGGAAAACCTCAATAAGCTATACCCATGATCCAGACTCGAGATAGCTTCTAAGCAAAAGGCAACCAACTGCCCACAAACAACAAAAGCCCCCCAGCAAAGCCTACTGTCAAAGACTAAGCGATTTTAAGCAAAACATGGCCTCTTCAATCTACCAAAAAAGATGCAACCAAAGCATTCCCCGAGAAGACTCAATAAAGAACGCGGAAAAAACGAGTTCCCTCACAATAGAAAAAAAAACGCGGTCTCCAATCCCTATTATCACTAGCCAATAACAATGAAGCATGATCAGAATAAAGACGCGGCAAACTTACCAATTTCAAATGAGAACTGATCCAACCATGCATTTGTCACCAAAAATCTATCAATGCGACTACACCTAGCCCCCGAGCCATGCCAAGTGAACTGCTTTCCAAATATCAGAAGATCAATTAAACCCGAAAATCAATGAAATTTGAAAATTGTTCCATACCTCAGAGCACTATAGAGCATCTCGACCTTTCCAAAGAGAACCTGACTATATTGAAGTCTCCCCCCACCGCACATGGTTGGTCGCAAGACCTTATTCTTGCACTAATCATCTCCCAAAGCCTTACTTGCTCCTCTATAAGACACGAAGCGTAAACAATCAGAATGTAACAAGAGAGTCTTCCGCACTCCGCCCCCTTAGAATAAGCAAATTTCTAAAACTTTCAGAATCCACCAAATCAAAGCGACTCAATTCCTACACGGCCACAATACCACCCGAAGCCCCCAACGAAGGCACAAAAACGAAACCAAAATTGTCCGAGGGCCATAAAGTCCTAACCAAGCTAATTAATACATCCTCCAGTTTAGACTCTTGAATAAAGATTATAACATCCTCGACCCGAATATCATAATTTAGGCCACAAGCCCAAACCAAAATCATGAAATTTTTCAAATTGGTTTAGCCCAACAAGTTATTTTTCAAAACGTTTAGATTTAACAGTTGAAAACATAGATAAACAATTTAAATCTCCATTTTAAATTAAATTATTTAAAGTTTAACTTGATAATTGCAATTTTAAAAGTAAGAATACTGACTCGACCACGTAAGGTCCACATTCTAGAATCTCATATTGATAGTGCTCCTCGAACCCATGATCCAACGATCAACCTACGCACGAAAATAATGATTTTGAGTGTTGAGCTTACAAAGCTCAGTGATACACATCTACTCTACTATATTTCATGCTAATCATAAACATAAACATGCAAACTAGTACAAGAAATAAGAATAGTTAAATAAACATGCGGCACTACTACTAGTCGCCTAAACACATGTTCTCAATATAACACATCATACATGGCACACAAGGACCAACCATATTCAGGATCTCACCAGATCAATCGAGCAAAAACACACAAAGTCATACCACAAACCTGGAGCGTGGCCTTGTGTCATACAGCCATGGGAACATACACTTTGAGTGAGGCCCGATGTCACACAGCCTCGGGAACATACACTCTCTCTAGGTGAGGCCAGGTATCACAACCTCGGGAACGTACACCCATACTCGACATCTCTCCTCGAATATCATCAGATGAGGCCCGATGTCACACAGCGTCGAGAACGTACATTCGTCATCTCTAACCATGGTGTTGCAATATGCTCTTAGGGTATCCAGATCCTAAAAATCAAGGTACTCAACCAACCAAGTGTCCAAACATCACACAACATGGACTCGGTTACCACACAACACACAATAATAATATGATCCACTAAGGATCCCTACGGTTGCTATTACCACCAAGTCACCCAACTTTACCAAGTTATTAATTATCATGGAAGTATACATTAATCACTCTCATAAATTATCTCTATTAATCTATTTTATCTCATTAATATTCTATATAATATCCTAATTTTTGGCTAGTGACCAAAATGTAAATTTTGAAAGTTTTGTGGATAAAGTATAAACTTAGGAAAAGTTTAGGGACTAAATTGTATATTTTAGTCCAGTAAATGAATAGTTTACCCCCAAGAATGATGTTTTCGTGTTACCCAGATTTTTTGTACGAAGTTTGTATTAATGGCTATAAAGTGATAAAGTTTAGAAAAAATATTCGGATAATCGGATCGAATCGAATATCCATGATATTTTGAAGGATTAAAAGCCAAGGTTGATTATGTCATTTTACATGTCTAAGATATTTTCTTTGTGTTGGAAGAATATGAACCCTTGGATGTAAGTTGATTTTCCATGTTAAATATGAGCCGTTGGATGAAAAATGGCAAGATCGTAATTTTGGAAAATTATAAGGGAAAAGTTTGTAACTACTAACTCAAGATTAAATCTAGGCTTGGATGAAGGATGATTGCATGAGGTACATTATGGAAATATATAATTTTCGGAATAGATCCGAAAGCTCGATAAAGGTAAAATCGTAGTATAAGTATTTAGTGAATATCAGGAAATTGGATTGAATTGAAATTTCATAGACTGTTCCATAAGACATGGAAAATCATAAAAAAATATTTATGGAATACTGGCCGGTTGATAAGGAACTAATTTAGTTAGATTATAATGGAATGGCAATTTTGAAACAAACTAGTAAACAAAGACTAGTTGGATAGCAAATTGGTCATTTGGCAAGGATGGCAATTTTGAAATATTTTTGAAATTTTGAGGACGTTTTTGGAAGATAAAATATACATGGATTTAATCTTGTCTCTTGATTTTGGATGAGATTAAATTAGTTATTAGATTTAAAGGCTAAATTGGTAATTTTACTATTTAAATGAATTTAAAATTCATTTAATAGTTACAAGTGTAATTTAATAGTGAAAAGATGAAAAAAAAGGTTCATCTTTTCCATCCATAAACCATGGAGAAAGAGGAGAAACAAGAGGGAAATTTCCAAGCTCGATTTTAGGTAATCTTTCGAACTACAAAGTTGTTCTACTCTTCGAGCTCTATCTTTTGATGTAAATAATTTATAGAATACTTGTTTGGTTGATGAGATTTGATATGTGGAAGAAATTAAGGTTTATGTGCAAATTGGGGCTTTTATGATTTTATGAATCCATGGTTGATTTTAAGTTAGAATCGTACTTGTATGTTGTTGGAATCATGTTATTGAGTTGGGATTTAAACCCTACATATTTCGGTTTGTATAGAGAAGATTAGGGTTTATGTATTCAAGTCTAACTTAGGGTTTGTGATGTTGGATTAATGATCTAGTAAGCTTGATTTGTTGTTTGGAAGCAAAACCCTAAGCTAAATACATAGGGACCATTTCGGCAAACTTCAAAATTAAGGGGCCAGATATGATTTTTATGAATTTGATGTGTATTTATATTATTAATGATGTTAGATACATGAAAATGAAGTTAGAATGCTAAACTGACGATAAATCACATTAGTGACCATTTTGACAATTTGTCAAACTTGAATGGTCTATTCGGCAAAGAGGATTTGTAGAAGGAGTAAATCTGATTTTTATTTAAAATGATGGAATTAAGATAGTAATGTTGATTGGAGGACTAATTTGCAAAGTTAAGAAGCTTGAATCCTTATATTTGAAATTTGGTGACCATCTCGACAAATCAAGAGAAATTAGAGAAGTAAAGGTTTGAGACTATTTTGATGAAGGATGTAAATAGAACATATGAATACAAGCTTTATTCTGGTCATTTGAAGTAAAGTGATGTGACTAAATTGACAAGTAGAAAAATAGGGAGAAGTTGTGTAAATTAAAAGTTATTTATGGGAAGTTATGTTGGAATTGAATTATGGTTGTAAGTTTAAAATTCGCCATAAATTCTACAAAAATGGTTAGATGATGAATTTTATACCGTTGGAAAGATTTATTAGTCTAGTTTCATTTCCAACAAATAGAAACTGATTTCGAATTCTGAGTTAGAAAATTCTAGTTTCATTTCCAACAAACAGAAACATAAACATTTGAATACAAAATGAATTTTTTTAAGTAGAAAATTAGTCTAGTTTCATTGACAAGTAGAAAATTATAGAGCAATTTTCTGTCTGGACAGTCTGTAACATGAATTCGGTGATTTTTCATAATTTTTGTAGATTTTATTAATTTATGTGGCTTATACCGTTAGAACCGCTATCGAATATAGTTTCTCCAGTATAAAGGAAATTAAAATCCAATATGTATTATGCCCTGTATAAGTAAATCTTTGAAGGTAGATCAAGTTGTCAGAAAATGGAATTTGAAACATTTCGTATTCAAATGTTAGTTAGCAAGCTCGAAAGAATTTATGGAAGTTCAAATTGGCCACTAAAGACCATAATGAGTTTTTGAACAGTACAAGGAAGAAAGGAAAAATATTTGGAAATTTTATATTCGAATGATTATATTAGACTGCATGTTTAAGGTATTGTTAGATTTGAATCTAACAAATATTTTATTTTATTCATGTGATTAATGAAGTCAAGTCCGAATCAAAGAAGGTTCGAAGTTCTATGAAAGAAATGATTGATCTAGAACCTAGCGAGGCATTGTTTTAAGTGACCAAGGTGAGTGCAATGCATACATAACATGATACATGGATGTTTTATACATCATAAGGAAGACTTGCGATGAGTCTACCTTGTTTATACATTGGCATTATATTTATGTCATTGATCATATATTGACATGTTTTAAATATGTCAAAGGTTGAACATAAATGCATAGATCACTAGTTATATATGATGTTATATTATGAATGTTATTTCGGGTATGAACTGCCCAACGTTAAATTATGCTGATATACATTGCCATGGATGAAATAAATATGGAAAATATGCTCAAGTAAGTCACTGAGGGACAGGGTATAGTTGGCATGCCATAGAGTCTAGCAGCACGCTGCATACTCAGTTTAGCACTATAGTGTATATAAAAGACACTTAGTGTATATGGTTAGCACTGCCTTATAAACATGCATGTGGTTAGCACTTCCTTATAAATGTGCGGATGGTAGGCACGACCTTATGTGTATTAGCACTTCGGTGCATATTTGACTCATGTACCTAGGGTCCTCATAGGCTTATAATTGGGATATGGTTTATTGGTTAATAAAAGATAAACAGGTGAAAAAGTTATGAGCTTTTGGAATAAATGACAAGTATATTGGTAAGAAATTTCTATCCAGTTTATATTATGTTAATGTATGATTAACATGATGGTAATACATATCTAGTGATCCTGATGCATTTATGCATATATGGCATATTATGACAAATAAACAAGCATGAAAGTCTTATGACATTAGCATGTAGTAAATCATTACTAATGCAATGTGAAAGTTGATGCTTTGGTATATATATATATCATGTTATATAAACATATCCATGACGTCGAATAAAATTTAAATTGTTGTTATTAACTGCCTTTATTGCCCCACTAAGTTTGTACTTAGCGCGTGTTTAATTGTGCACATGTAGGTAAATAATGATGAGAGTGAGAAGAGCATTGCATCAATATTGGAAAGCTCAACAGGTAATCACAGTAATGAAATCCTAATTAAGGTTTGATTATTATAGTGGCATGTATACTTGCTAAACCTATTTGAGTTGTGATTAGCCTTTAAAGTTCATTATAGTTTCAATATAATTTGTGTTTCTGGAAAGATTCAAGGTTAAGAATAACCTTAGGTGATGAGTTGCATGCTATGATAATTGATTTATGATTGGAACTCGAAAAAATAATATATGTCGGTTTTAAATAAAGTTAAGCAAGCTTGGGCTAGAGAAATTTGAGGATGGGTGACCATTGAGAAGTTTTTCTAAATATTTTAAATTACCCTAATTTTTATTAAAGAAGTTGTAACATTTTTTACTCTTACCCGGTGTAAGAATACAACAAAGGTGTGTTACAGTTATTGGTATCAGAGCTATAGGTTTAGCCAGTTCTGGAGTTAAAAGAAATATGGTAAAGGTCAAAAGTGTATACATGCCACTAGGGTGTCAGAATTACTGATGATTTTACTTGTTTGAATGGATGCAGTTGCTTACTTCATTATGATAATAATGTTAAATTCCAATGTGTGAGGGTAAAAGAATCGTGTCAGGTGTTTAGGCGAGTGGATCAATAAGAGATTCACGAGCATGATAAGGTTAATGATAATATTCTACCCTCAGCTTAGCTTGGTGCAGAGGCACCAGAGTAACATGATATGCATGTTCTGGATTAAGAGCTTTTCTTCTTGACATTAGATGTGATCATGAATCAGTCTGCTTAGGCACCAGTTGCAAAAGAATTGAGAGTTCTGACGCACTAGATTTTCAGAGAGATATCAATGGAGATCCTATGATTTTTAATCTATGGTTTAATGTTATAAAAGTTATGTTGAAGGAACTCTGTATTGATAATTAGAGGAGACACAAAGAAAAAGTATGATCTCATCTGAAAGGATTAGGCCAGTATTTGATAAAGTAATATTACGGAACATACTCAAAAGTCTATTAACTAGAAGTTCTTTCTTTGAGAGTTTCGTAACAAAATTTATCTTAGAGATGCAACAAAAGTCTTGCATCTTAGTTATGGAATTGGATTATTTACGGGTATGAGTGCAAGTTTAATAAACTGAGCTGATTTGCTTCTAAACTGCTTCCTACAAACAGAATGAGAACATGTTATGACAGCTCATAGAAGGCTAGAGGTCATGTATAAAGAAGTACTGACTGCCCTATGTATTTCAAAATTCTATGAAGCAGTAAATTATGCCAAATGCAATGCAAAGGGTTCAGAATGAGAAAATATCTAAACAAAGGTCACAACTCGTAAAGTGGAACAGTGAGTCATTATGTATTTCACCGTTTCTAAAAAGTGGTGAGGATTCCCAGCAAAGATATCAAGCTGAGTTTATTACATAGTTTTGCTAAGAGATCGGGACAAGGAATCTTAAGAACTTTCTGACATTTATAATTAATGTTGGAGATTCAAGAAAACCACAATACCAATCATGTGAGTGTTGTAATAATTGGCATGCATGAGCATGCAGAGTTTTTATTGGAATTTGTTACCAATGTGAAGATTATTTAACTTATGCTATGAATACAAAGCATTAAGGGTAAGCTAGGAGAGTATTCCTATTGTTTGTGAGTTTTAAATGGGTTGCCCAAGAGGAGCTGTTAGGTTTGACGCTTAATCGAGAGGCTAAGTTTAGGTTGGATTTAATCCAATATTGGACCTATATCTATTGCATCCTACAGAATGACTCTTACTAGATTGAGAAAGCTAAAGGCCTAGTTGTAAGAATCATTAGATTGAGGTTTTATACGACCCAGTATATCACCTTAGGAAGCTCCAGTGATGTTAGTTAAAGAAGCAATAATATTCCTCTAAGGTTAAATTACGATTATATTATTACCAGTAAAAGAATATTTGATAGTAGCACTAGATTAGTGCAGTATGAATCTAGTAAGTATTCTACCTTATTCGATAATACGTCCCATAATAGGTTGGGATGTGTAGTGATGTAATAAGGCTAAAGTAGTAGTTGATGTATTTAGCCAAAAGTTATTCTTTGGCTTATAAGTATTAAATGCCCAATTATCTTTGTAGGAAAATAGTGTATTGATTACACAACTTCAGCTCAAGCCTACTTTGACAAATCGGGTCAAAGATTTACAGATGAAAGATAAGATATACATGTAAAGAATAAAGTAAAAATCGTTCGAAGCAATCTAGAATTGCTTTAGAATTGCGGATATTATCTACTGATCTTGAAAGAAAAGATATTTAATATAAAGTTAAGGATAAAGTATTCCATAAAAGTTTCACCTTGGAAGGAGGTGTTATGGTTTGGACAAAAAGGGAAGCTGAGTATGAGATTTATTGGGCCATATAAGATTGTGAAGAGAGTTGGTACAGTGGCTTATTAGCCAGCCTTACCTCTGAAAATAGACAAGATTCACAATATATTTCATGTATCGATGCTTAAAAAGTATCGATCAGATCTTACATACCATTACCCCGGAAGGAATACAGATTTAATCAAATTTGATTTATGAAGAAGAATCGGTAAAGATATTGGCACATAGAGTCAAACAACTAAGAAATAAGATGATCTTGCTTGTTAAAGTTCTTTGGCAAAATCATGAAGTCGAAAAAACGACTTAGGAAAGAGAAAAAGATACGAGAAAGCAGTTTCCTCACCTTTTTGAATCAAGTACGTCAAGGATGAATTTTCTTAAGGGAAGAATTGTAATATCCCAATTTTTGGCTAGTGATCAGAATGTAAATTTTGAAAGTTTTGTGGATAAAGTATAAACTTAGGAAAAGTTTAGGGACTAAATTCTAATTTTCAAAAGTTATATATTTTAGTCCCATAAATGAATAGTTTACCCCCAAGAATGATGTTTTCGTGTTACCCGGATTTTTCATACGGAGTTTGTATTAATGGCTATAAAGCGATAAAGTTCAGAAAAACATATTCAGATAATCGGATCGAATCGAATATCCAGGATATTTTGAATGATGAAAAGCCAAGGTTGATTATGTCATTTTACATGTCTAAGATATTTTCTTTTTGTTGGAAGAATATGAAGCCTTGGATTTAAGTTGGTTTTCCATGTTAAATATGAGTCTTTGGATGAAAATGGCAAGATAGTAATTTTAGAAAATTATAAGGGCAAAGTTTGTAACTACTAACTCAAGATTAAATCTATGCCATTGGATGAAGGATGATGACATGAGTTACATTATGGAAATATAGAATTTTCAGAATAGATCTGATAGCTCGGTAAAGGTAAAATCGTAGTAGAAGTATTTAGTGAATACCGAGAAATCGGATTGAATTGAAATTTCAGAGACTGTTCCATAAGCCATGGAAATCATAAAATGATATTTATGGAATAGTGGCTGGTTGAGAAGGAACTAATTTAGTTAGATTATAATTGAATGACAATTTTGAAACAAACTAGTAAATAAAGACTAGTTTGATGGCAAATTGGTAATTTGGAAAGGATGGCAATTTTGAAATATTTTTGAAAATTTGAGGACGTTTTTGGAAGATGAAATATACATGGATTTAATATTTTCCCTTGATTTTGGATAAGATTAAATTAGCAATTGGATTTAAAGGCTAAATTGGTAATTTCACTATTTAAAATTCATATAATAGTTAAAAGTGTAATTTAATAGTGAAAAGATGAAAAAATGTTCATCTTTTGCATCCATAAACCATGGAGAAAGAGGAGAAAGAAGAGGGAATTTTCAAGCTCGATTTAAGCCCCGAATCTCGATTTTTAGGTAATCTTTCGAACTACAAAGTTGTTCTACTCTTCAAGCTCTATCTTTTGATGTAAATAATTTATAGAATACTTGCTTGGTTGATGAGATTTGATATATGGAAGAAATTAGGGTTTATGCACAAATTGGGGCTTTTATGATTTTATGAATCCACGATTGATTTTAAGTTAGAATCATGTTTGAATGATGTTGGAATCATGTTATTGAGTTGGGATTTAAACCCTACATATTTCGGTTTGTTTAGAGAAGATTGAGGTTTATGGATTCAAGTCTAACTTAGGGTTTGTGATGTTGGATTAATGATCTAGTAAGCTTGATTTGTTTGTTTGGAAGCAAAACCCTAAGTTAAATACATAGGGACCATTTCGGCAAACTTCAAAATTAAGGGACCAGATCTGATTTTTATGAATTTGATGTGTATTTATATTATTAATGATGTTAGAGATATGAAAATGAAGTTAGAATGCTAAACCAACGATTAATCACATTAGTGACCATTTTGACAATTTGTCAAGCTTGAATGGTCTATTCGGCAAAGAGGATATGTAGACGGAGTAAATATGATTTTTAGTTAAAATGATGGAATTGAGATAGTAATGTTGATTGGAGGACTAATTTGCAAAGTTAAGAAGCTTGAATCCTTATATTTGAAATTCGGTGACCATCTCGACAAATCAAGAGAAATTAGAGAAGTAAAGGTTTGAGCCTATTTTGATGAAGGATGTAAATAGAACATATGAATACAAGCTTTATTCTGGTCATTTGAAGTAAAGTGATGGGACTAAATTGACAAGTAGAGAAATATAGAGAAGTTGGTGTAAATTAAAAGTTATTTATGGAAAGTAATGTTGGAATTGAATTATGGCAGTAAGTTTAAAATTTTGAAATAAATTCTACAAAAATGGTTAGATAATGACATTTATACCGTTGAAAAGATTTTTTAGTCTTGTTTCGTTTCCAACAAACGGAAACTGATTTCGAATTCCGAGTTAAAAGATACGAATTTTTATTCGAATGAAGGTTAGAAAAATTATAGATCAGTTTTATGCTTGGGCAGTTTGTGACGTGAATTCAGTGATTTTTCATAATTTTTGTAGATTTATTAATTTATGTGGTTTATACCTTTAGAAACGTTATCGAATCTAGTTTCTCCAGTATAAAGGAAATTAAGATCAGTATGTATTCTGCCATGTATAAGTAAATCTTTGAAGGTAGCGCAAGCTGTCAGAAAATGGAATCTGAAACATTTTGAATTCAAATGTTTGTTAGCAAGCTCGAAAGAATTTATGGAAGTTCAAATTGGTCACTAAAGACCATAATGAGTTTTTGAACAGTACAAGGAAGAAAGGAAAAATATTTGGAAATTTTATATTCGAATGATTATATTAGACAACATGTTTAAGGTATTTTTAGATTTGAATCTAACAAATATTTTATTTTATTCATGTGATTAATTAAGTTAAGTCCGAATCAAAGAAGGTTCGAAGTTCTATGAAAGAAATGATCGATCTAGAACCTAGTGAGGCATTGTGTTAAGTGGCCAAGGTGAGTGCAATGTATACATAACATGATACATGGATGTTTTATACATCATAAGGAAGATTTGCGATGAGTCTAACTTGTTTATATATTAGCATGATATTTATGTCATTGATCATATATTGACATGTTTTAAATATGTAAAATGTTGAACATAATTGCATAGATCACTAGTTATATATATGATGTTATATTATGAATGTTATTTTGGGTTTGAACTGCCCAGTGTTAAATTATGCTGATATACATTGCCATGGATGAAATAAATATGGAAAATATGTCCAAGTAAGTCATTGAGGGACAAGGTATAGTTGGCATGTCATAGAGTCCAGCAGCACGCTGCATACTCGGTTTAGCACTATAGTGTATATAAAGGACACTTACTGTATATGGTTAGCACTACCTTATAAATGTGCGGATGGTTAGCACTGCCTTATAAATGCGCGGATGGTTATCACGTCCTTATAAATGTGCAGATAGTGGGCACGACCTTATGTGTATTAGCACTTCGTTGCATATTTGACTCGTGTACCTAGGGTCCTCATTGGCTTATATTTGGGCTATGGTTTATTGGTTAATGAAAGATAAACAGGTGAAAAAGCTTATGAGCTTTTGGAATAAATGGCAAGTATATTGGTAAGAAATTTATATCCGGTTTATATTATGTTAATATATGATTAACATGATGGTAATACATATCTAGTGATCATGATGCATTTATGCATATATGGCATATTATGACAAATAAACAAACATGAAAGTCTTATGACATTAGCATGTAGTAAATGATTACTAATGCAATGTGAAAGTTGATGCTTTGGCATATATATATATATCCTGTTATATAAACATAGCCATGAAGTCGAATAAAATATAAATTATTGTTATTAACTGCCTTTATCGCCTCACTAAGTTCGTACTTAGCGTGTGTTTGATTATGTACAGGTAGGTAAATCTAGATGAGAGTGAGAAGAGCATTGCATCAATATTGGAAAGCTCAATAGGTAATCATAATAATGACATCCTAATTAAGGTTTGATTATTATTGTGGCATGTATACTTGCTAAACTTATTTGAGTTGTGATTGGCCTTTAAAGTTCGTTATGGTTTCAAGATAATTGGCATTTCTGGAAAGATTTAAGGTTAAGAATAACCTTAGGTGATGAGTTGCATGCTAAGATAATTGATTTATGATTGGAAATCGAAAAAAATAATTTATGTCGGTTTTAAATAAAGTTAAGCGTGCTTGGGCTAGAGAAATTTGAGGATGAGTGACCATTGAGAAGTTTTTCTAAAAATTTTAAATTACGCTGATTTTTTATTAAAGAAGTCGTAACATTTCTAACTCGTACCCGGTGTACAGATACGGGAAAAGAGTGCTACATTCTATGTTAATTTTTATATTTTTATTAGCATTATAGATTATTCTATTTAATAGATATTGATACTTGAACACGAGTATCGATGCGATACCCCATGGGTACCGGTACTCATACGTGTACCAATATTAATATAGCTCACTGGAATTCCTCAATTTCCATAAGTAATGGTAAAGCTAAAGCTCGTACCGATACTGCCCTTAATCGCATACCGGTACAGCCGAAGCTCAAACCAATACCCTATACACAGGTTTGCACCATTTCTTGAATACAGATTTACAACACTTTATTTAATCCCTAAAGCTTGTGAAAGTCATTAGGATTTGTTTACTAACACATTTTATCATTTAATATTAATTATCGACTTCATGATTATTTACTCAAATATTATTAATTATCAGTCCATTTAATAATTCACATTAATTCTGGTCAATCTATTCGAACAAGTATACAAAGCATCATAATTTATCAACCAATCAATCATCATATAATCTGACGACATAACAAACGACCCTAAATGGTTTCTAAAGCCTCCATGAGTCTCATCATATTCACGGCATCAATATGCATCTCATAATTATCGAGTCTCATAATACCGGTCTCTACTCATGCTTATTCATCGTCTACCTATTTTACAGATACTAACACGCAAAGCAATCACATTTATGATGCTCAAGAATAGATAGGAGTTTGAGGTGTACTAACCTTAATCAGTTATCACTAAAATCCTCATTCGAGCTTCCTAAATATTTCATTTGATCTGATATTTGATCCCGAATAACCCTCGTATATCAATTAATACCACAAATATCACTTAATCATATATTTTAATGAATCCAAAGGGTCAAATGCGTTAAAATAGCTTACCAGGTTTGAATTTAGCAAAACAAACTGTGCCAATAGACTCAAGAACATCGAGAAACCAGCGGGCATGGTCCCTCGAAAAAAGTTAACGGCTCGGTCAATGGTCAACGCAACTTGCTCAACGATCAAGGCGGCCCAGTTAACGGTGGCTCCGCTCTACTAGCGGCTCAGCTCGGCGGCTTAGCTTGGCAAACCTGCTCGGTCTGATCGACTTAGGTCAGTTCAACATGCCAGCTCGGCTTAGCCCATCGGCTTGGCCCAGCTGACTGGATAGCTCTCTAGCACGCAAAAGCATGCCCACGCGCAACGGAAACGCGTAAGGGCTGCTTTGATGATCGAACAGCGACGACGAGCCCTAGAACTACTTGTCTTCGACCAGTGAATCCAACTGTGGTGATGATTTCTGGTAAAGAACGGCGGAGCATGGTTTTTTTAGCTAAGTTGTACCTTTTTTTCCTTTACCCCAGTGAACGGCAGCAACAACGGCAGCTCGGGGACCACTATTGGACTCGTCTCCTCCAAACAGAGTTGATGGTGTCAGCGGTGAGGTGAGTGGCGACGTGCATGAAGGTCTCCTCCAGACAGAGCTGATGGTGTCGGCGGTGAGGCGAGTGGCAGCATGCACGAAGGTGAACCAACCTTTGAACACTTTCTCTCTCTAAAACCCTTTTTTTCCTTTCTCTCTATCTTTCAACATTTTCTCTCTCTTTCTTAAATTTCTTACCCCTTTTCAACAACCCCAACTTCTTTTTAAAATTCAAAACCTATCTCCCAACATTAAATAAAATAATTTAATAAAACCCATCATCTTCTTCTTCTTTTTTCACTAGGCCCAATGCATAGGTCTAAGACCCATTTCACTAACCCAATATTCAAGTTGTTACAACTCACTCCTCCTTAAAATTTGTATCGATAAACCAAAGAAGATGCTAAAACCTTATAAATCTTCAACGTTCTCAAACATATCTCGTTGCGCTGCTCTGATCTTTCACAACACTTTTCAATTATAACTCTTGTCTTCTAATGATACAACCATACTCCCATCTGATTCTTTCTCATAGAAGGAATCCATCTTCGTTCTTTACATCACCGATGACAAGCAAAACCCAACGGTACCCTAACAAAACTATCACACGAATACGTCATAAAAAACTTAACTTACGTTGTAGGACCCAAAAAATTGCTGCACAACAAAATCTTTCCACAACTCACACGATCTAAAAAAATAGGAGGTTCCACAGCCTGTTGTAACCAAAATAAATGATTCCCCTCATGGTGACTCCCTGAAATAGACTCTAAATTTGATGGTATCCTTTATCAAAATCATCGCTTGGACGATACGAGACTTTTTAAAGCAAAAGACCTCTATACAAGTCTCAAGACTAAACTTAGATCTCAGCTCCTACTAACTCAGTTTACACAAGAGTCTTACATCCCAACTATAACATGCCTGGAAGACACGCCATAAGTACTATCACTCAGATTTGTCATCATAGAGAATCTCGCCAAGAAATAAGGTTCTATCACAAACCTCGAATCTTGCATCAAAAGGTAGCATGTACACACCGTAGTGTCGTACAACCAACCTGCAAACAAACCAAGCAGACTTTCTATCTATATCTCACCTTTGTCGAAAATATCAAACGATGCCCACTAAGGACTACATTATTCAACAAAATCTCATCGAAACTATACACTGATAATTCCTTTACAAGGTCAACGGTCATCCATTTAATTTCCATTAAATAACATCGAAGCATAACAGAAACTCTGACAAACTTAATGTTAGACTCCCAATTGATGGTAATTTTACCACTTATCACTATCTCAAACACATGACTCCACACTATTTCCCAAAACATGCGGTGAAAGTTTGGTACCAACTGTTATTCTCAAAATTTACCATATTCTGACCATTGTACCATATAGGAAGAATCTCTTACCTTGACATGTCTTTCTCTAATAAACCCACAATAAGATCTCAAAGTCCATTAGAAACCATCAGACCTAAATCTAATCATAACACCGTGTCTTCTTAATTAAAATTAGATGTTACTTCCCACAGCTTTCCAAGCAAATCAATCTTTAACTCAAAGCTTAACTAATAGCATACTAGTGCCAGTACTAACCGATCAGCACCAACACCAGATGAATCGAGTACTAGTACCGAATGAGCTACCATTGGTACTCCCTTACACGACCATCACTTGTGATCCTTGATCACCCCCACATGAGTTGCATGATACTCTAACCCGAACTAACTCTGTACAATCTATCACTTATCAAGTTCATTTTACTTAGGGGGTGATCGATCACACACGATCAATAACTCTTAATTACCTCGACTCACGTCGTTGTCCAAATCTTAAATTCCTTAAAGATCAAGTACCCAAAATTCACACTGTTAGGGTAGGCACACCCTCCCCTCTTCTTGCACAAAAATATAGTCCTGACAAACAAAAACAAATCCTCAAATATCTTGAAACATTACTCGACTTTAATCGAGTTAACACCACTATCACAACCAAAATAGTTTCGCGCAGCTTGGATCCACACTGATGTTTTTTGGCTCGTTCTAAGGTAACTGTGATACATATCAAAAGTATTTACGAAGTTTCAAACCCTTGCTTTCATAACTGATTACACCATAACCAACATCTCCTACACATACAGGGTCATTAAGATAATTATCTTGCAAATGCTCATGTTCTCATATTTCTTATACATTTACGCATGTCACGCAAATCATCAACTTACATTCAAAGACAACACGGAGGCCCTCACCTTATCATAGCTAAAACACCTCAAACATCATTACAGACATCAAATGTTGCCACAACACACCCTAAAGAGAAAAATCCTCATTCCAAAATTCATTTGGAAACTACTGGCCTCCAACACTTTAAATATAACCATCTCATTTTCAAACCAATCCTAGAAAATGCACGGGTACTTCACAATCGGTTAAACGAGTCATCCACCTTAGGAGACAAGTAATGAGCTTCCACTGTCACTTAACAAGCTATCAACGGTTTAAGCATCACCTCAACCAACCAACTTCTTATTAGAGAACAAGCTCGACTCCCCTTTAGGCGGAACACTCAGACAAAAGAACTTTGTTCAAGTTGCAACTTTACAACTGAACCTTCGACTTCCTCAACTGGGTTGGTGTCCTTTAGCAATAACGAGAAGCGCCAACGTCTAACTCGGCCTTACCTCAATATCAACTCATGTTATTGACAGGGAGAAAGCCTTGATGACTCATCTAAGAAGCATAACATACATTTTGACAATCTAAAAGCTCTCGAGCATCGAATTGCACATATTAGCATCTGTCAAATGGTTAAACATGTGTCATAAACCCGTTGTCATTCTCTATACGACCACCACAAGATCACGGTATAAAGGAAACAGTCCAAATATTCTTAGTACCAAAGGTTGGGTTCCCTCGAGGTCTCAAAGTCTCGAGTACAACTCTCAACATTATTGGCTAGCATCATGCTTGATTAACAAAATCAATTTCCAAAGTGCAACAACTCCTAAGAAGGTAGCCCTAACAAACCCGTAGAACGTTTAACTTCGTTTATACTTTAATGAACTAATGGATTCTGGATCTACTATCTCCGAGAAATATCTTTGAGAAATGCGATGATACTCTTCAAGTATCAGCAAGACTCCTTTTTAAGCAAACAAAGGGTCATCCAACCAACATGCATCCACTAATAGATTTCAAGAGCAGATTATCCATACCCGCATCACAATTGTTATTCACACATATTGATGAAGATTCATTGCAGCAAACTCTCATAACGTATCCGAAGGCTTCAAATATCTTTAAAATGTCTCATAACGCACCACAACTATTCAGATGGCATGAGGAGGACACATCCTCGACTCTAGCATCATTCAACTAACTCACAACTCAATAATCTAGGGCGACCTCGCCCCTAAAATCGCTCTCAAAAGTGGCTCAATACTTAACTCGGCCATTCTCGACCATGATCATAACCATCTTGGTGTCGCAACGTTGGTCGCACCATCAAGATTCTAATCTTACAAAGTACGAAGTTAATTTAAGGCATTATATTCACTAGACACCTTACTAAAACAACTATACCACCCCAGGGTTTCCTATAACTAGCTAAACCTAAGCTTTGATACTATTGTTGTAACACCCCGACCCGGATGTCACAATTTGGGCCTCAAGCTCAAACCAAAACCATGAAATTTCTCAAATTGGGTTTAGCCCAACAAGTTATATTATAAAATGTTTAGATCTAACAGTTAAAAACATAGATAAATAATTTAAATCGTTATAAATGAGCTTCACTTTAAATTAAAATATTTAAAGTTTGACTTGATAATTACAATTTCAAAAGTAAGAATACAGAATCGACCATATAAGGTCCTATGAATATATAACCCACTAAATACAAGTATCGTACTTTGAAAACTTCCACATTTTGGAATCTCGTATTGATAGTGCTCATCGAACTCACGATCAAATGATCAACCTATGCACAGAAACAACAATTTCGAGCGTTGAGCTTACAAAGCTCAGTGGTACACATCTACTCTACTATACTTCATGCTAACCATAAACATAAGCATGCAAGCTAGTACGAGCAATAAGGATAGATAAATAAACATGTGGTGCTACCACTAGTCGCCTAAACACATGCTCTCAACATAATACATCATAGATGGCACACAAGGCCCAACCATATTTGAGATCTCACCAGATCAACCGAGCAAAAATACACAAAGTCATACTATAAACCTAGAGTGAGGCTCGGTGTCACACAGCCTCATAAACATACACTCTCTTTGTGTGAGGCTTAGTGTTACACAGCCTCAGGAATGTAAACCCATACTCGGTATCTCTTTTCGAGTATCTTCGAATGAGGCCTGGTGTCATACAGAGTCATGAACATACATCTGCATCTCTAACCATGGTGTTGCAATATGGTCTCTAGGTATCTGGATTCCAACAATCAAAGTACTCAACCAACCAAATGTCCAAACAGCACACAACATGGACTCGGTTACCACACAATACACATTAATAATATGATCCACCAAGAATACATGCGGTTGCTATTACTATCAAGTCACCCAAGTTTACCAAATTATTAATTCTCATAGAAGTGTATATTAATCATCCTCATTAATTATCTTTATTAATCCATTTTATCACATTAATATTCTACGTCAATTTCTATATTTTTATTAGCATTATATATTATTCTATTCAATGGATATCGATACTCGAACATGAGTATCGATGCGATACCCCTGGGTACCGATACTCATACGTGTACCGATATTAATATAGCTCATTGGAATTCCTCAATTTCTACAAGTATCGGTACGGCTAAAGCTTATACCGATACTACCTTTAATCATGTATCATTACAGTTGAAGCTCATACTGATACCTCATATACGGTTTCGCACTATTTCTTGAATTATAGATTTACAACACTTTATTCAATCCCTAAATCTTATAAAAGTTATTAGGGTTTATTTACTAACATATTTTATCATTTAATAATAATTATCGACTTCATGATTATTTACTCGAATATTACCAATTATCAGTCCATTTGATAATTCCCATTAATTTTTGTCAATCTAATCAAACAAGTACAAAGATCATCATAATTTATCAACCAATCAATCATCAAATAATCATACGGCATAACAAATGACCTTAAACGGTCTCTAAAGCCTCTATGAGTCTCATCATATTCACAGCATCAACATTTATTTCATAATTATCGAGTTTTATAATACCGGTCTCTACTCATGCTTATTCATTGTCTACCTATTTTTCAGATACTAACATGTAAAGCAATCACATTTACGATGCTCAAGAAGCGATAAAAGTTTGAGGTGTACTAACCTAAAGTTGTTATTGCTAAAATCCTCATCTGAGCTTCCCAAATATTCTACTTGATCCAATATATGATCCTGAATAATCCTCGTATATCAATTACTACCACAAGATCACTTAATCACATACTTTAATGAATTTAAAGGGTCAAATGTGTAAAAATAGCTTATAGGGTTCAAATTTGGCAAAACGGACAGCGTCAACGAACTCAAAAAGTCAAGAAACCCTCAGTAAGATCCTTATAAAAAATTTAACGGCTCAGTCAACGGGTCGGTCAATGGTTAACAATTAACAGCTCAATCAACGATCAATGGCTTGGTCAACGGCTCAATCAACGGTCAAGGCAGCTCGATCAACGGTCAAGACGGCTCGGTCAATAGTGGCTTGGCTCGACTGGCAGCTCAGCTTGGTAGCTTGGCTTGGCAGATCATCTCGGTCTAACTGACTTGAATCGACTTAACAGGCTGGCTCAGCCCAACGGCTCAGCCCAACTGGCTATGTCCAACTGCCTAGATAGCTCTTCAGCACGTTGAAGCATGCTCACATGCAATGGCGGCTTGTAAGGGCTGCTCTAATGGTCAAACATCAGCGGCAAGCTCTACAACCACTTCTCTTTGACTGCCGAATCTAGCTGTGGCGACGGTTTCTGGTGAAGAACGACAAAGCATGGTGTTTTAAGCTAAACCGTACCTTTTTTTCCTCTATCTCGGTGAACGGTGGCGACAACGGTAGCTCGAGAACCACCATTAGACTCATCTTTTCTAGGTAGAGCCGATGGTGCCAAGGGTAAGGTGAGTGGCAGCGTGCACGACGATGAAACAACCCTTAAATAATTTCTCTCTCTAAAACCCCTTTTTTTCTTTCTCTCTCTTCTAACACTTTCCCTATCTTTCTTAAATTTTCTGCCCCATTTTCAACAATGTAACGCCCTAAAATTGGGCCTAGATGTGGATCAAATCGGGTTAGTTTGAGAGAACCGGTTTAGGTAATTCAAATAGTTTCAGGAATTTTATTTTATAAAATTGATTTTTGGTCAAAATAAAATATGGTAAAATGCTAGAAATTACTTAATTAATATTTTAAATAATTTTGTATATTCAATTTGAGGAAATAAATCTGATTTTAACACATTTTGGTCTAGTGACTAAATTGAAAGTTTTCAAAACTATTTTTGGTGAGTAAATCGTAAAAGAATCAAAACATAGAATCTTTAAGGAGCTATTTGACCAATCTTTTACAACAGATTTCTCTCTTAATTTAGGCTATTTTAAGGTGTTTTTAAATGGTTTTATAATTAAATAAAAGAGGATTTATTAAAAGGATCTTTAATTGTCAAGATTTACGTAACTACTTTTCATCCAACCTTTTTCTCTTAAATTTTTCAGCAACCAAACTAGGATTTCTACAATTAAAATTCTAAGAATCAATTTATATTGATTTCTAATTGACTTCTTCAAATCCTATTGCAAAATTTTATTGGATTTCAATAAAGCTTGGCCAATTAAGGGAGAAATCAGCAATTAGAGGTAATTTTTGTTTCTCTCCTCTAATTAAAGGTTCTTTATTGAAATTCCCAAGTTCTTGATCCTTTGTTCTTGATTTATGTTAAGGAATTATGATTTTAATATGGATTTGTTGATTAAATTGAGTTTTATTTGGAAAATTATTAGAAATTGATTTGGATCTATTTTGTGGAGAATCTAATTGGTTTAGATCTTCATTTGGATGTGTTTTAATGTTGAAGGAATTGATTAATCAATGAAATCCCAAAACTATATGGATTGCTAGTTTTCTAGGTTATTTATAGATAGTTTTGGTGTGATCTTGTTGTTGTAGTGATGCTGGACGTATAAGGACTTGGTTAAGTTGTTTATGGATGTTAATTGATGTTGTTAATGTGTTATAATCATTGGATGTTGGATGGGCTTTATTTGAGTAAGGTTTGGTGGTGTTCTTGATAGTTTTATAGAGGTGTTTGATGGGTTCTTGTGAGGTGAGGTTGTGTTTGTTGGTTGCTGGAGGCTTGTGACGCAGAGATGTGTTTTAATCCTTTGTTTTTGATTGGGTAAAGCAAGGGAAGTGAATTTTTTACCTTTTGGAGCAGGTGCGAAAGCTTGATTCGTGCATCGGCAAGTAAGCGTTGGTTTGTTGGTGAGTGAAAAAGTGTTTTACTGCTGTTAAAAGGTTTGAAAAGGAGTTATGGGAGTTTAGATAAAGTTTGATACACTTTAAGCTCGAAAGTAAGTAACGGTTGAGCTTTCTCTCACTTTCGGCTTTTGCAAAATGAAATCTCATGCACATGTTATGGTTTTGATTACTCATTGTATTATGTAGGTTTTAGAAATGATTTATGATGCAAATGATCATATATGATTACATTTTGAGAATGCCATATGGTTTATGAAAGTATTTTTGAGAATACTAAATACATGGTTTGATGTATTTGAAAGTGGATTATTTTGATGCATATGTAAAACAGTAAGGTAATGTTCGTTATTAAATATATTGGCAAGTGGCTATGTTTAAAATGTTATCGGATATAGTTGGCTAGCCATAGGGTTTAAAGCACACTATTAAAAGTCGTCTCATGTGTGTTTAGGGGTGTAAGTGTCTGTAATCTCCGCCATGAGAACCACAGCGGTTGAGGTGGGTAAATGTTCTATTTTCTCTCGCTGGTGGATTTATTCATCCAAATTGTAGAGGTGGGTAAATGTTTTGATACTCGGTTTAAACTGTCGAGATGGGCAATGGTCCTATTAATCCGGTTGAGGTATGTATGTGAAGTGGTTGTATGAAGCACTTGAGAATCTGTGTATCCGGTGTGTTTTATGAACTGAAAGGTTGCTGGCTTTGAGTCACTTGAAAGCCAATATATGAGATAATGTATCATGAGAAATGAATTATGTTTGTATAATGTGATTTATACATGTGGTACTATTTAAGCTTGTTAAGGTGTTGTGTTGTAAAGCTTAAATTGAGGTAGAGATTGAATCCATGATACATGTGTTGAGAATGATTTAAATGTGCATATTTTGAGATAATTTGAGAAGCATAATATGTTTTGCCATGAGAAAATTACATGTGGTTTGAACTAAATGGTTTTAAATGCATTGATAAGTGTTTTTTTATGGATCCCTCACTAAGCTTATTGCTTACGCTCTCTTTTCCTCATCGATGCAGAGAAATAGACTTCTCGAACAGCGCGTGAGCAAGGAAGAATCCAAGGTTTGATACATTCCAAAGTATGGTTTTATAAGTAATAAGTAGTAATAAGAAGGCAATGTGACCAGGTTGTTTTAGGAGATGTAGTTTGGTTACTCCCTATTTTTATAAGTTTGGATTAATGTTTTGGACTTGTATGATGCTTTATACTTGGTTTTGAGGGGTTGGGAGACATTAAGCATGCTTGGGTAGAAATCATGCTCTTATGAGAATGTTTGAGTATGCCATGCTTAGTATGATCTCGTGCATTGTTGCCATACTTGATGAATGGATATTTGTGATGCTACATGATGATTAGAGGTTGAATTAAAGGTGATAGATTGAGCCAAACTGTCATATGTTGGACCTAGAGGTCAATTACAGGTCTCACCGTACCGGTATGTACCCTTAGGGTTTCGGTACGCGAGGATCTGCTTTAGCTCAAATTGTTCAAAATAGCCTAGACGTACCCGACACGTTTGTAATCGTATTGGTACGTTTACTTGAGAAATAGTGAAGGTGTCGGTACATGGGTTACCATTCCGATACGATCATTGGCTATTGTAATATGAATTTTCAAAACATATGAGCATGTACCGATCGTGCTCGATTGAGTTGTAACTTTAACCACAACTTGTATGATCACCTTAGGACCTAAAGATGCATTAAGATAAAATAAAAAAAAAAAATAGATCGTTTTAATTGTTATTCTTTGGGGTTTGTCTCATCAAACCCTAATATAGCTCGCTCAGTTCGATCTTGCGACTAGACCGGGTCAAGAGGTTATCTTTGGTGGTATCAAAGCCATGTTATGATTGTTGGGAGATGGGTTATGGTTGTTTGGTTGATTGATATTGTCTGATTATGTTGTTTGACATGTACGGTGATTAAATATGTGAAATTTTGTTTGATATGTGGTATGTTTGGAGGTGTTGAACCATGGGACACATTGCCTTATTACTACTTGAATTAAATGATTTTGTTTTTAAACAATAGTGACTTGGAGTCTTGCTGCGATATGGCTTAATTGATTTGTTTTATTGCATTATCATATTTTAGACTCGTATTTCTATGTAGGGACCATGACGAAAGACTAGAGCTCACATAGTAAGTGTGGTAGACACACACGAGGATGAGTTGCCTCCTCCTCCATCAATTTTTCCTACTGGTCTTTGGAGTTAAAGTTTGAGCGTCTTAGGCACCACAAGGACATGTTTTTGGTGATATGACACCGTTAGTCTAAGCGATGAGAGAGCTTTCCAAGCGACCATTGCTGGAGTGTATGTACCTGCACTGGCGCCTACAATTGTAATCACCGGGTTCCCCTTGGAGTGTTTGCGTAGCCTGGGTGGCATTGAGTTTAGAGGTTTGGCTCCTAAAATAGCCGAGGAATGGTTTGCAAGTACCGAAAGGATCCTTGGTCAGAAGAAGTGTACTGATGTACGCAAACTAGGGTGTATTATGTCGTTACTTTAGGGTGATACTTACAGTTGGTGGATAATTGCGATCGCGAGTATGAAACCTGCTAATGTTACAGCCGAGGAATGGTTTGTAAGTACCGAAAGGATCCTTGGTCAGATGAAGTGTACCGATGTACGCAAACTAGGGTGTATTATGTCGTTACTTTAGTGTGATGCTTACAGTTGGTGGACAATTGCGATCGCGGGTATGAAACCTGCTAATGTTACATGGGAATTCTTTTGTGAGGCTTTCAATAAGAAGTATTTGGGAACTCGATATAAGGATGAGAAGAAGAGGTAGTTCATAGCTTTGGAATAAGAAAATATATCGTTTTTCGAGTATGAGATCCAACTTGTTCGGTTAAGTAAGTATGCTCCTAAGTTGGTTCCAGATGAGCGACAAAGGTGTGATCATTTTTGTTACGGGTTGATTAAAGAGGTGAAGACGCATACATCTTTGGCGACAGATTATACTGAGTTTGATGTCCTAGTTTTTTGAGCTAAGGATATTGAGCAAGAATATGGGTTTGTTTGTACATTTAAGAAGTTCTTTCTACTGAAAAGGGGTACAAAGTCCGATATTAGCAATAATCATTATAAGAGGCGATGCGATAGAAGGTACCGTCTGGATCAAAGGTATGGGGAAATAGTCTTTGGGCATGGATTCTAGGGTCGTAATACCTATCTTTGGAGCTCCCGAGTGTATGAGGTGTGGTAGGTGACACTCGAGGGAATATTGGGGTGTTTTGGGCTCTTGTTGGAGTGTAGATTGAGGATCATCTCATGAGGGACTGTCCTTTGTTGCCTGCCTAGTGAGAGGGCTCATGCTCATGGTTGTTGTTGTGGCTTGAGAGAGAAGTCATGGGCACGGCCGTGGACATTTCTAGTGCAGGGATGATGGACAAAGAGTGGTAGCGCATACGATAGCAATTCAGCCTAAGGGTGGTGGACCGGCAAGAGTTTTTGCTCACCGTGTAAGGAGAAATGATACCAATATGATCACAGGTACCTTTACCTTGCAGTCTATACCTTTGTTATCTTGATTGATTTCAGTTCTATGTATTTCTACATTCTGCACGAGCATACATGTTTGTTGGATTTACCTGTAGAGTTGTTAGATGTTGGTATATTGGTAACATGTTCTTTTAGGGAGACGGTTGTAGCTAGAAAGTTGTATAAGAGTTTTCCCTTGACAGTTCGTGTTTGAGGCTGACCTAATAGAGTTATCGTTTCACGATTTTGATGTGATTATGGGTATAGATTGGTTGTCTCAGCACAAGGTTGTAGTGGATTTTGAGGCCAAACGAGTTTCTTTAAAACTTGCTGAGGATTATGAATTTGTGGTGGTGGGTGAGAATGTCAAGTTCATGTCAAATGTGGTTTTAGCGCTAGAAGTGGAAGTTGTTAGAATGTAGGGGTCAAGCATACCTAGCTTATGCGATGAACCCGAATATAAAAGAAGATGTGCCCAAGATATTCGCAGACGGTTTGCAATTTTCAGAGTGTTTCGAAAGAGTTGCATGGCTTGCCGTCGGATAGAGATGTAGAGTTTTACATTGAGATGTACGTTGATATGGGCTCGTGTCTATTGCTACGTATCGTATGTCACCGAAAAGGTTGAAGGAGTTGAAGACGCTTGATTGCAAGGTTTCTTTGGATCGTGGTTTCTTTCGGCCAAGTGTGTCACCATGGGGAGCATCGATGTTGTTTATGAAAAAATAAAGATGGCACGTTGAGAATGTGCATTGATTATCGGTAATTGAACAAGTTGACGATTAAGAAAAAATATCTTTTTTCGAGGATTGATGATCTATTTGATCAATTTTGAGGAGCTACGGTGTTTTCTAAGATTGATATGAGGTTGGGGTATTACCAGTTGAAAGTAAAGGATAAGGATGTGTCGAAGATAGCTTTTCGCACTCGCTATGGGCATTATGGGTTCCTAGTGATACTGTTTGGTTTGACCAATGCACCGACAACTTTCATGGATATGATGAATAAGGTGTTCCATGAATTATTGGACCAGTTTGTAGTAATGTTCATTGATGACATTCTTGTGTGCTCTCGTACCAAGGAAGATCATGATTGACATCTAAGGATTGTGTTGCAAGTTTCTTTGGACAACAAGCTATATGTCAAGTAAGTAAATGTGAGTTTTGGATCAAACAGGTGGTTTTGCTTGGGCTTGTTATTTCAGCCGAGGGTATTTATATGGATTCACAGAAAATTGAGGCCGTTGTGAATTAGAAGCAACCGAAGTCGGTATCAGAAGTTTATAATTTTTAGGGATTGGCAGAATATTACCGACAGTTCGTAGATGGGTTTTCGAAGATTGCAGCTCCTTTGATGAAGTTGTTGTAGAAGGATATGAGTTTTGAGTGAACAAAAGTTAGATAGCAAGCTTTTGACAAGTTGAAGGAAGCTTGATGCAATCTCTAATATTGATTCAACCTAAGTCGGGGAAAGAATTTGTTGTGTACAGTGACGCGTCCTACGTGAGTTTGGGATACATGTTGATGCGGGAAGAAAGGGTTGTAGCTTATGCATCTAGGCAAGTTAAAGGTGCATAAAGCGCAATTACCCTACGCACGATCTTGAGTTGGCTGTGGTGGTGTTTGCCTTGAAGATCTGGCGACACTATCTCTATGGTGAGAAATGTATTGTATACACTGACCATAAAATTTTGAAGTACCTGATGTAGCAGAAAGAGTTAAACTTTAGGCAACGAAGATGGTTGGAGTTGCTTAAGGATTACGATCTGAAAATCGAGCATCACTCGGGAAAAGTTAATGTGGTGGTTGATGCTTTGAGTAGGTTGGTTGTGGCTGAGTTGAGAGCAATGTTTTGCGCGGTTGAGTGTGTCTTCTAATGGCGAGTTATTGGCGGAGTTGCAAGTGAAGCCTTTGATGTTGTAGATGATTAAGGAGAAATAACCTTATGATGATGCTTTGGAGTCACATGTTAAGGATATCTTGGATAAAAATCAAACAGATTATGGTTTTAGTGAAAATGGGGTTTTTTGTTTCAAGGGTCGAGTGGTGGTGGTGCGAGTGATGATGAGTTAAGGCACACTATCTTGACTGAGATACATTCGAGTCCTTTTGTTATACATCCAAAGAGTACAAAGATGTACCAGGACTTGAAGAAAGAGTATTTATGGGTTGGTTTAAAGAATGATATTGCGGATTTTGTGGCTCATTGCATGGATTGCCAACGCGTTAAGACAAAACATTAATTTTCTTGGGTTGTTGCAACTGTTATGGGTTTGGAAGTGGGAGTGAATCACTATAGATTTTGTGTCCAGTTTGCCTTCGACCGTCAAAAAGAATTATGTTTAGGTGATTATGGATAGGTTTACGAAGTGTGCACATTTCCTAGCTATGCATACAGCGTATACTCTGGATAAGTTGGCAGAGCTGTACATTGTCAAAATTGTGAGGTTTCACGGTGTGCCAAAGTCTATTGTATCAAATAGAGATCCACATTTCACTGCAAGGTTCTGGGAATGTTTGCATAGAGCCTTGGGTACACGGTTGAACTTTAGTACCTCGTATCATCCTCAAACAGATGGTCAGTTAGAACGTGTTATCCAAGTGTTGGATGATATGTTGCGGTGTCGTATCATATATTTCCAAGGATCGTGGGAGAAGCAGTTGTCGTTGGTGGAGTTTACTTATAATAACGGTTATCAAGCTAGTATCCAGATGGCACCGTACGAGGCTTTGTATGGTAGAAGATGTCGTACGCCACTTTGTTGGGCGAAGGTTATAGAGAGGTATGTTTCTTTGTCGGACGTGTTAAAGGATACCAATGAAAAAGTAAAGATTAATAGTGACCGTTTGAAAGCGGCTTCGGATTGGTAAAAGTCTTATGCTGACTTGAAGTGAATGGAAGTTGAGTATGCAGTTGATAATGGTGGGTTTCTGAAAGTTTCGCCTTGGAAAAAGGTAATGAGGTTTAGTTGGAAGGGCAAGTTGAGTCCTAGGTTTATTGGGCCATATGAGGTATTGGAGCGCGATGGTCCAATGGTGTATAGATTGAAGTTGTCGGCTGAGTTAGAAAAGATACATGATGTTTTCCATGTGTCGATGATTCAGAGGTATAGATCAGATCCATCGCATGTTATGCCTATTGAGGAGATTGATTTGAATCCGGATTTGACTTATGATGAGGAGCCAGTAAGAATTCTGGATTTGATAGCAAAGTTCTTCGCGAAAAGACCATAGAGTTGGTAAAGGTGTTGTGGTGATACCTCAGTGTAGAGGAAGCTACCTAGGAGAGCAAAAAGGATATGTTGAAACAGTTCCCTCATCTTTTTTTAGAATCATTGGATGCTAATTGATGTTGTTAATGTGTTAGAATCATTGGATGTTGGTTGGACTTTGTTTGAGTAAGGTTTGGTGGTGTTCTTGATAGTTTTATAGAGGTGTTTGATAGGTTCTTGGGAGGTGAGGTTGTGTTTGTTGGTTGCTGGAGGTTTGTGATGCAGAGATGTGTTTTAATCCTCTATTTTTGATTAGGTAAAGCAAGAGAATTGAATCCTTTACCTTTTGGAGAATGCGTGGAAGCTTTGAAAGCTTGATTCGTGCATCGGCAAAAGCAAGGGTTGGTTTGTTGGTGATTGGAAAAAGTGTTTTCTGCTGTTAAAAGGTTTGAAAATGAGTTGTGGGAGTTTAGATAAAGTTTGATATACTTTATAAGATCAAAAGTAAGTAACGATTGAGCTTTTCTCGATTTTCGGGTTTTGCAAAATTAAATCTCATGCACATTTTATGGTTTTGATTACTCACTGTATTATGCATGTTTTAGAAATGATTTATGATGCAAATGATCATATATGATGACTTTCAAAATGATATATGGTTTATGAAAGTATTTTTAGGAATACTAAATACATGGTTTGATGTATTTGAAAGTGGATTATTTTGATGCATATGTAAAACAATGAGGTAATGTTGGCATATTGAATATATTGGCAAGTGGTTGTGTTTAAAATGTTATCGGATATAGTTGGCTAGCCATAGGGTTTAAAGCACACTATTAAAAAGTCGTCTCATGTGTGTTTAGAGGTGTAAGTGTGTCAGTAATCTCCACCATGAGAACCACAATGGTTGAGGTGGGTAAATGTTTCTTTTTTCTCTGTTGGTGGATTTATTCATCCAAATTGTAGAGGTGGGTAAATGTTTTGATACTCGGTTTAAACCGTCAAGGTGGGTAATGGTCCTATTAATCCGGTTGAGGTATGTATGTGAAGTGGTTGTGTGAACCACTTGAGAATCTGTGTATCCGGTGTGTTTTATGAACTGAAAGGTTGCTGGCTTTGAGTCACTTGAAAGCCAATATATGAGATAATGTATCATGAAAAATGAATTATATTTGTATAATGTGATTTATACATGTGGTACTATTTAAGCTTGTTATAAATGTGTTGTGTTGGAAAGCTTAAATTGAGGTAGAGATTGAATCCATGATACATGTGTTGAAAATGATTTAAATGTGCATATTTTGAGATAATTTGAGAAGCATAATATGTTTTGCCATGAGAAAATTACATGTGGTTTGAACTAAATGGTTTTAAATGCATTGATAAGTGTTTTTTTATGGATCCCTCACTAAGCTTATTGCTTACGCTCTCTTTTCCTCATCGATGCAGAGAAATAGACTTCTCGAACAGCGCGTGAGCAAGGAAGAATCCAAGGTTTGATACATTCCAAAGTATGGTTTTATAAGTAATAAGTAGTAATAAGAAGGCAATGTGACCAGGTTGTTTTAGGAGATGTAGTTTGGTTACTCCCTATTTTTATAAGTTTGGATTAATGTTTTGGACTTGTATGATGCTTTATACTTGGTTTTGAGGGGTTGGGAGACATTAAGCATGCTTGGGTAGAAATCATGCTCTTATGAGAATGTTTGAGTATGCCATGCTTAGTATGATCTCGTGCATTGTTGCCATACTTGATGAATGGATATTTGTGATGCTACATGATGATTAGAGGTTGAATTAAAGGTGATAGATTGAGCCAAACTGTCATATGTTGGACCTAGAGGTCAATTACAGGTCTCACCGTACCGGTATGTACCCTTAGGGTTTCGGTACGCGAGGATCTGCTTTAGCTCAAATTGTTCAAAATAGCCTAGACGTACCGATACGCCTGGTAATCGTATTGGTACGTTTACTTGAGAAATAGTGAAGGTGTCGGTACATGGGTTACCATTCCGATACGATCATTGGCTATTGTAATATGAATTTTCAAAACATATGAGCATGTACCGATACGTGCCTGATTGAGTTGTAACTTTAACCACAACTTGTATGATCACCTTAGGACCTAAAGATGCATTAAGATAAAATAAAAGAAAAAATAGATCGTTTTAATTGTTATTCTTTGGGGTTTGTCTCATCAAACCCTAATATAGCTCGCTCAGTTCGATCTTGCGACTAGACCGGGTCAAGAGGTTATCTTTGGTGGTATCAAAGCCATGTTATGATTGTTGGGAGATGGGTTATGGTTGTTTGGTTGATTGATATTGTCTGATTATGTTGTTTGACATGTACGGTGATTAAATATGTGAAATTTTGTTTGATATGTGGTATGTTTGGAGGTGTTGAACCATGGGACACATTGCCTTATTACTACTTGAATTAAATGATTTTGTTTTTAAACAATAGTGACTTGGAGTCTTGCTGCGATATGGCTTAATTGATTTGTTTTATTGCATTATCATATTTTAGACTCGTATTTCTATGTAGGGACCATGACGAAAGACTAGAGCTCACATAGTAAGTGTGGTAGACACACACGAGGATGAGTTGCCTCCTCCTCCATCAATTTTTCCTACTGGTGCTGGAGTTAAAGTTTGAGCGTCTTAGGCACCACAAGGACATGTTTTTGGTGATATGACACCGTTAGTCTAAGCGATGAGAGAGCTTTCCAAGCGACCATTGCTGGAGTGTATGTACCTGCACTGGCGCCTACAATTGTAATCACCGGGTTCCCCTTGGAGTGTTTGCGTAGCCTGGGTGGCATTGAGTTTAGAGGTTTGGCTCCTAAAATAGCCGAGGAATGGTTTGCAAGTACCGAAAGGATCCTTGGTCAGAAGAAGTGTACTGATGTACGCAAACTAGGGTGTATTATGTCGTTACTTTAGGGTGATACTTACAGTTGGTGGATAATTGCGATCGCGAGTATGAAACCTGCTAATGTTACAGCCGAGGAATGGTTTGTGGCACCGAAAGGATCCTTGGTCGGATGAAGTGTACCGATGTACGCAAACTAGGGTGTATTATGTCGTTACTTTAGTGTGATGCTTACAGTTGGTGGACAATTGCGATCGCGGGTATGAAACCTGCTAATGTTACATGGGAATTCTTTTGTGAGGCTTTCAATAAGAAGTATTTGGGAACTCGATATAAGGATGAGAAGAAGAGGTAGTTCATAGCTTTGGAATAAGAAAATATATCGTTTTTCGAGTATGAGATCCAACTTGTTCGGTTAAGTAAGTATGCTCCTAAGTTGGTTCCAGATGAGCGACAAAGGTGTGATCATTTTTGTTACGGGTTGATTAAAGAGGTGAAGACGTACATGCTGGCGACAGATTGTACAGAGTTTGATGTCCTAGTTTTTTGAGCTAAGGATATTGAACAGAATATGGGTTTGTTTGTACATTTAAGAAGTTCTTCGGCTGGAAAAGGGGTACAAAGTCTGATATTAGCAATAATCATTATAAGAGGCGATGCGATAGAAGGTACCGTCTGGATCAAAGGTATGGGGGAAATAGTGCTGGGCATGGATTCTAGGGTCAGAATACCTATGCTGGAGCTCCCGAGTGTATGAGGTGTGGTAGGTGACACTCGAGGGAATATTGGGGTGTTTTGGGCTCTTGTTGGAGCTGTAGATTGAGGGATCATCTCATGAGGGACTGTCCACTGTTGCCTAGTGAGGGTCAGGCTCATGTACCGGTTGTTGTGGCGCAGAGAAGTCATGGGCACGGCCGTGGACATTTCTAGTGCAGGGATGATGGACAAAGAGTGGTAGCGCATACGATAGCAATTCAGCCTAAGGGTGGTGGACCGGCAAGAGTTTTTGCTCACCGTGTAAGGAGAAATGATACCAATATGATCACAGGTACCTTTACCTTGCAGTCTATACCTTTGTTATCTTGATTGATTTCAGTTCTATGTATTTCTACATTCTGCACGAGCATACATGTTTGTTGGATTTACCTGTAGAGTTGTTAGATGTTGGTATATTGGTAACATGTTCTTTTAGGGAGACGGTTGTAGCTAGAAAGTTGTATAAGAGTTTTCCCTTGACAGTTCGTGTTTGAGGCTGACCTAATAGAGTTATCGTTTCACGATTTTGATGTGATTATGGGTATAGATTGGTTGTCTCAGCACAAGGTTGTAGTGGATTTTGAGGCCAAACGAGTTTCTTTAAAACTTGCTGAGGATTATGAATTTGTGGTGGTGGGTGAGAATGTCAAGTTCATGTCAAATGTGGTTTTAGCGCTAGAAGTGGAAGTTGTTAGAATGTAGGGGTCAAGCATACCTAGCTTATGCGATGAACCCGAATATAAAAGATGCGCGTGCCCAAGATATTCGCACGGTTTGCAATTTTCCAGGAGTGTTTCCGAAAGAGTTGCATGGCTTGCCGTCGGATAGAGATGTAGAGTTTTACATTGAGATGTACGTTGATATGGCTCTGGTGTCTATTGCTACGTATCGTATGTCACCGAAAAGGTTGAAGGAGTTGAAGACGCAGTTGCAAGGTTTGCTGGATCGTGGTTTCTTTCGGCCAAGTGTGTCACCATGGGGAGCATCGATGTTGTTTATGAAAAAATAAAGATGGCACGTTGAGAATGTGCATTGATTATCGGTAATTGAACAAGTTGACGATTAAGAAAAAATATCTTTTTTCGAGGATTGATGATCTATTTGATCAATTTTGAGGAGCTACGGTGTTTTCTAAGATTGATATGAGGTTGGGGTATTACCAGTTGAAAGTAAAGGATAAGGATGTGTCGAAGATAGCTTTTCGCACTCGCTATGGGCATTATGGGTTCCTAGTGATACTGTTTGGTTTGACCAATGCACCGACAACTTTCATGGATATGATGAATAAGGTGTTCCATGAATTATTGGACCAGTTTGTAGTAATGTTCATTGATGACATTCTTGTGTGCTCTCGTACCAAGGAAGATCATGATTGACATCTAAGGATTGTGTTGCAAGTTTCTTTGGACAACAAGCTATATGTCAAGTAAGTAAATGTGAGTTTTGGATCAAACAGGTGGTTTTGCTTGGGCTTGTTATTTCAGCCGAGGGTATTTATATGGATTCACAGAAAATTGAGGCCGTTGTGAATTAGAAGCAACCGAAGTCGGTATCAGAAGTTTATAATTTTTAGGGATTGGCAGAATATTACCGACAGTTCGTAGATGGGTTTTCGAAGATTGCAGCTCCTTTGACGAAGTTGTTGTAGAAGGATATGAGTTTTGAGTGAACAAAAGTTAGATAGCAAGCTTTTGACAAGTTGAAGGAAGCTTGATGCAATCTCTAATATTGATTCAACCTAAGTCGGGGAAAGAATTTGTTGTGTACAGTGACGCGTCCTACGTGAGTTTGGGATACATGTTGATGCAGGAAGAAAGGGTTGTAGCTTATGCATCTAGACAGTTAAAGGTGCATAAGCGCAATTACCCTACGTACGATCTTGAGTTGGCTGTGGTGGTGTTTGCCTTGAAGATCTGGCGACACTATCTCTATGGTGAGAAATGTATTGTATACACTGACCATAAAATTTTGAAGTACCTGATGTAGCAGAAAGAGTTAAACTTTAGGCAACGAAGATGGTTGGAGTTGCTTAAGGATTACGATCTGAAAATCGAGCATCACTCGGGAAAAGTTAATGTGGTGGTTGATGCTTTGAGTAGGTTGGTTGTGGCTGAGTTGAGAGCAATGTTTGCGCGGTTGAGTGTGTCTTCTAATGGCGAGTTATTGGCGGAGTTGCAAGTGAAGCCTTCGATGTTGTAGATGATTAAGGAGAAATAACCTTATGATGATGCTTTGGAGTCACATGTTAAGGATATCTTGGATAAAAATCAAACAGATTATGGTTTTAGTGAAAATGGGGTTTTTTGTTTCAAGGGTCGAGTGGTGGTGCCGAGTGATGATGAGTTAAGGCACACTATCTTGACTGAGATACATTCGAGTCCTTTTGTTATACATCCAAAGAGTACAAAGATGTACCAGGACTTGAAGAAAGAGTATTTATGGGTTGGTTTAAAGAATGATATTGCGGATTTTGTGGCTCATTGCATGGATTGCCAACGCGTTAAGACAAAACATTAATTTTCTTCGGGGTTGTTGCAACTGTTATGGGTTCCCGAGTGGGAGTGAATCACTATAGATTTTGTGTCCAGTTTGCCTTCGACCGTCAAAAAGAATTATGTTTAGGTGATTATGGATAGGTTTACGAAGTGTGCACATTTCCTAGCTATGCATACAGCGTATACTCTGGATAAGTTGGCAGAGCTGTACATTGTCAAAATTGTGAGGTTTCACGGTGTGCCAAAGTCTATTGTATCAAATAGAGATCCACATTTCACTGCAAGGTTCTGGGAATGTTTGCATAGAGCCTTGGGTACACGGTTGAACTTTAGTACCTCGTATCATCCTCAAACAGATGGTCAGTTAGAACGTGTTATCCAAGTGTTGGATGATATGTTGCGGTGTCGTATCATATATTTCCAAGGATCGTGGGAGAAGCAGTTGTCGTTGGTGGAGTTTACTTATAATAACGGTTATCAAGCTAGTATCCAGATGGCACCGTACGAGGCTTTGTATGGTAGAAGATGTCGTACGCCACTTTGTTGGGCGAAGGTTATAGAGAGGTATGTTTCTTTGTCGGACGTGTTAAAGGATACCAATGAAAAAGTAAAGATTAATAGTGACCGTTTGAAAGCGGCTTCGGATTGGTAAAAGTCTTATGCTGACTTGAAGTGAATGGAAGTTGAGTATGCAGATTGATAATGGTGGGTTTCGAAAGTTTCGCCTTGGAAAAAGGTAATGAGGTTTAGTTGGAAGGGCAAGTTGAGTCCTAGGTTTATTGGGCCATATGAGGTATTGGAGCGCGATGGTCCAATGGTGTATAGATTGAAGTTGTCGGCTGAGTTAGAAAAGATACATGATGTTTTCCATGTGTCGATGATTCAGAGGTATAGATCAGATCCATCGCATGTTATGCCTATTGAGGAGATTGATTTGAATCCGGATTTGACTTATGATGAGGAGCCAGTAAGAATTCTGGATTTGATAGCAAAGTTCTTCGCGAAAAGACCATAGAGTTGGTAAAGGTGTTGTGGTGATACCTCAGTGTAGAGGAAGCTACCTAGGAGAGCAAAAAGGATATGTTGAAACAGTTCCCTCATCTTTTTTTAGAATCATTGGATGCTAATTGATGTTGTTAATGTGTTAGAATCATTGGATGTTGGTTGGACTTTGTTTGAGTAAGGTTTGGTGGTGTTCTTGATAGTTTTAGAGAGGTGTTTGATAGGTTCTTGGGAGGTGAGGTTGTGTTTGTTGGTTGCTGGAGGTTTGTGATGCAGAGATGTGTTTTAATCCTCTATTTTTGATTAGGTAAAGCAAGAGAATTGAATCCTTTACCTTTTGGAGAATGCGTGGAAGCTTTGAAAGCTTGATTCGTGCATCGAAAAGCAAGGGTTGGTTTGTTGGTGATTGGAAAAGTGTTTTACTGCTGTTAAAAGGTTTGAAAATGAGTTGTGGGAGTTTGGATAAAGTTTGATATACTTATATAAGATCAAAAGTAAGTAACGATTGAGCTTTCTCTCGATTTCGGGTTTTGCAAAATAAAATCTCATGCACATGTTATGGTTTTGATTACTCAATGTATTATGCATGTTTTAGAAATGATTTATGATGCAAATGATCATATATGATGACATTTTGAGAATGGCATATGGTTTATGAAAGTATTTTTTAGCATACTAAATACATGGTTTGATGTATTTGAAAGTGGATTGTTTTGATGCATATGTAAAACAGTGAGGTAATGTTGGTTATTGAATATATTGGCAAGTGGTTGTGTTTAAAATGTTATCAGATATAGTTGGCTAGCCATACGGTTTAAAGTGCACTATAAAAATTCGCCTCATGTGTGTCGAGAGGTGTAAGTGTCCGTAATCTCCACCATGAGAACCGCAACAGTTGAGGTGGGTAAATGTTTCGTTTTCTCCTGTTGGTGGATTTATACATCCAAACCGTAGAGGTGGGTAAATGTTCCGTTACTTCGGTTTAAACCGTCAAGGTGGGTAATGGTGTCGTTACTCTGGTTGAGGTATGTATGTGAAGTGGTTGTGTGAACCACTTCAGAATCTTGTATCCGATGTGTTTTATAAACTGAAAGGTTGCTGGTTTTGAGTCACTTGAAAGCCAATATATGAGATAATGTATAATGAAAAATAGATTATATTTGTATAATGTGATTTATACATGTGGTACTCTTTAAGCTTGTTATAAATGTGTTGTGTTGGAAAGCTTAAATTGAGGTAGAGATTGAGTCCATGATACATGTGTTGAAAATGATTTAAATGTGCATATTTTGAGATGATTTGAGAAGCATGAGATATTTTGCCACGAGACAATTACATGTGGTTTGAATTAAATGGTTTTAAATGCATTGATGAGTGTTTTTTGCGGATCCCTTACTAAGCTTATTGCTTACGCTCTCTTTTCCTCATCAATGCAGAGAAATAGACTTCTCGGACAATGTGTGAGCAAGGAAGGATCCAAGGATTTAATATATTCCAAAGTATGGTTTCATAAGTACTAAGTAGTAATAAGAAGGCAATGTGACCAGGTTGTTTTGGGAGATGTATTTTGGTTACTCTCTGTTTGTATAAGTTTGGATTAATGTTTTGGACTTATATGATGTTTTATACTTGGTTTTGAGGGGTTGAGAGACATTAAGCGTGCTTGGATAGAAATCATGCTCTTAGGAGAATGTTTGAGTATGCCATGCTTAGTATGATCTCTTGCCATCTTTCCATTCTTGATGAATGGATGTTTGTTATGCTACATGATGATTAGAGGTTGAATTGAAAGTGTTAGATTAAGCCAAAGTGTCATATGTTGGACCTAGAGGTCATTACAGGTCTCACCGTACCGGTACGCACCCTCAGGGTTTCAGTACTCAGGGATTTGTTCCGGCTCAAATTGTTCAAAATAGTCTATGCGTACCGATACGCCTGGTAACCGTATCAGTACACATAGATGAGGAATAGTGAAGGTGTCGGTACACGGGTTACCGTTTTGATACGGTCATTGGCTACTGTAATTCAAATTTTCAAAACATATGAGCTCGTACCGATACGCGCCCGATTGAGTTATACCTTTAACCACAACTTGTATGATCACCTTAAGACCTAAAGATGCATTTAGATAAGATAAAAGAAAAAAATGGACCGTTTCAATTGTAATTCTTCGGGGTTTGTCTTGACAACCCTAATGTAGATCTCCCGGTTCGGTCTTGCGACTAGACCGAGTCAAGAGAGTTACAAACAACCCCAACTCCTTTTAAAATTCAAAACCCATCTCTCAACATTAAATAAAATAATTTAATAAAACCCATCATTTTCTTTCTTTTCTTTTTCTTTTTCACTAGGCCCAATGCTCGGGTCCAAGACCCGATTCACTAACTTGATATTTGAGTCGTTACGAAGATCATATCCCCTATTTTTCCGAATGAGATTACACGCACCTCTCTTTTTTTGTTGAAATCCACAGACTACGAACATTCCAAGATAAAATCCTTATATGTCACAAGCCCTTGCTCGGAGAATATTTTTATATCAACTTAAATATTTTTATATATTTTATTATAATTTAAGTTGTTATATTTCTATATTATAATATTAAATAATTATAATATCATTTAAATATATATTTTTATACCTATAAGTTTAGGTCTAAAATAGTCTTTTTGACTTTTGAAAAAAATATCTTCACATAATAATTTAAATACTTAATTTTTAAATAAAATGTTTTTAAAGTATTTTTCTACTCACTCTTTAAAAGTAATATTAAATAAATTTATAATTTTTTTAATCCTTATTTTTTGGGGTTGTGGACCCACTACCCCTTCTATCTTCTACCCTTATATAACTTATTGGGTAACTACATCGAATGTGATACTATAAAAACTCATTATAAAAATAATTTTATAAATTTTATTTACTTCATTCACAATATAAATTGAAGTCTAAATATCAAATTCGATAATTGAACAAAAATAGAATCGTAATTATCGTGGGCGTCAACAGTTGCTTCTAGAAGATTTGGCATGTTGTCTTCTAGAAGGGGTGGGCCTGGTCTGAAGTGTGGTCTATCAATATCAATCCCATTCGTTTGCATATTTTCTTCTAGAAACAAAAGACAGATGTCATTTCTATTATTATTTTAATATAAATTGTTTTTTACTTTTTTTTCTCCATTCCAAATAAAATTAAATATACGAAGGCGTCAAACACGACAGCAGCAGCAGCCGCCCATTACTTTTTTTCTTTTTCTTTCTGATATTTTAATTTATTCTATAATTATTGCTTATGGAAGTATTCGGATGTATATAGCAAAGGCATAAATAAGAACAGAGTCAGTAGTTATAAATCTTCCTTTATTTCCTCTTTTGGAATTGTTGTTTGATTAAAGATATGGGTATTAGGAGAAGTAGAGTTATTGATGCGTCTTCTTTCTTGCTATTCAGAATCCGGTTGTAATTTCGATCATGCCGTCGCTGATATCAACGGTGAAGATGACGACGATGCAGAGTCGTGTAGCTGTGATACTGTTCCTCCTGGTGTTAGAGAGATTGATAGCTTAAAAAAACAAATTTGCTAATGTTGGTGGTTATGTTTATATTGATAATGACGGCGGGGATGACGACGACGATGGAGTGGTGGAGCAAAGGGAGGTTCAATTGTATAAGAAATGTCGCAGGGATGAGCATCGTGTTAATGGGATTTTTGTGGCGAAAGACAAGAAACCCTCGTCGGCTGTTTCCGTCGAGAACTCGAACGAAACCATGAATGAGATGGAAAAGAACAGGCTGTTTTGGGAAGCTTGTTTGGCCTCTTAGAAAATCGGGGTTTTCTTTCTTTCCCTTTTCCTGCTAGCCAAACAGCTTTCACCACTCTCCTCTTTCTTCGTTCTTCTCCATCCATGATCTCCTTATTTTTTTACTTCTTTTCTTTGAAATTGGTGCCTAATTGTATATCGATAAACACGGTTCTGTGAATACAAATGAATCGATTATCTTTGTTTCTATAATTTCTCTTTGCGGTTAATATTATCTGCACGGGCTGACCCAGAATTTCATATAAGGATGCGAACTATTAGAAAATTATATTAAAAATATAGGAGTACAAAATTATAAAATTTTAAAAGTACAAAATTAAATTATAAATAGAAAATATAAAAAAATATATATAAAAATAGAATAACTTAAAATTTTTAGGGGTGCGGTGTTTGTGTCCTTCCATGATCATCCGATGTGTTTCTCTTTCTTAAGGAAGTGTTAGATTATTAGATTTAGGGTGTGTTCAGCAATATTTTTTCAACATGCGTTAGAGCATCAATCGAAAAAAACAATGTTGAACAAGTACAAGCAGCGAGCAAACGGGTGTTTCCCGACTGAATTTAACACCCAAACGGAGGTTTTACCACAACTACAAAAATCCAATTTCTCTAAAAACAAGCGTTGAAGGCCGACAAGCGTTAAAAAATACTTGTTGAACGGACCCTTGGTGTTTGAGTTTAGAATTATCATACAACCCGCACAAGACACAACGTGTTAAATAGAAATATTATGTTTCTTTTTATGTCGATATATATATGTTCCGACTTTAAAATTTGATTTTATAATTTAGAGTTGGAGTTTAAGGTTAAAGTTATAGTTTAGGGTTTAGAGTTTAAGGTGTAGAGTTTAATATTTAAGGTTTAACATTTAAGATTAGATTATAAGATTTAATATTTTAATGTTAGAACATACATAAAAACAAAAAAAATTGTTCCGAAATGAAATTTGTAAAGCTTAAAATCAAGATCAAGGATTAAAATTACAAGTTAACGTTCGAATTAACCGTTTTACTTTGACGTGATTGAAGTTTATATAATGCAACATGCAAGTTGCAGTTACAATATGTTTTTCTATTCTGCTCATCTTTGTTCCCTCATTTTCCTCAGGTCATGGGTTCTAGACCCATTAGAAGCATCTCATTTCTTTTTTTAGAGTCTCTTCTTCCCCTTCCTTCTAGTTAGGATTAGGATTAAAATTAGAATTTGTAAAAAAAATAAAAAGCAAACGTAATAAAGTTTAAAGATTTATTGTTATAACAAAATTTTATCATATTGTGAATAATGTCATTCTAAGTATTTGATAAAAAAAAATGTCCTTTTACATATAGCACAGAGAAATTAGTTAGATTTGTAGATGAGCTAGGTTCTAACTCTTTGTTAAAAAAAAAACTTCCAACTCAATGCATTAAATGTGATAATTTAGAGATTAAAAAGCTTGTTTTTAACATTAATTGTATCTGAAAAATTACTTTCAAAGGTCAGGTTGGTACCAGCTGCATTAACTTCATAATGTCCTGAATTTTACTGAAAGGAAAAAAAAAACTAAATGCAGGTTTGAAAGATTCATTTTCGTGTTGTTTTCCCCTTCGTATCCAGACCTAATGCATACCAAAAGGACTGATTTAGAAAATGTTGTTTTATCCCTTAAAAATCTGGTAAATTATTTATTCAATACCTAATCTATTATCGTGTTTCTGTTTTTGTATCACACCTATTTTTTTTTGATAAAATGACACACAATATTATATTTTTATTTTGTTTTGGTACTTGTCCGTTTAAATTTAATAGAGATAATAATATAGTTTGGTATAATCACAATTTTAGTCCAAAACATTTATAAATTTTTATTAATTTAATCAAAAATCCATTAATTTAAACATCATCTTAACTTCTGAAGTACCCATTTTATTTATTTTTCATTGAAATTATTCAAATTTTGTGGGGGGTTTTGGGGTTAGATTTAGATCGATGTTTGAAACCGTAGCTGTGCAATGCAAACGACTAGGAGTGTAATTTGTAAAAGGAGGAGCAAATGAGGTCAGAGATTAAAAAAAGGGAATCGGACAACAAGGGTGAAAATAAAGAGAGTTGTCGAAAACTATAAAGTGCAAATGACGGTCGGTGAATAGATGCAAGTTTGATAGGAAAAAGAGGGGCTGGGATTTTCAGGAAAAACAAAGAAAAATGGAGAAATTTATAGTTTTAACCCAAATATTTAAATCATAATTAAATTGATAGAAATTTATAAATTTTTAGATTAAAATTGTTATTTTCCCAATTTAAAATGAGCAATGTCACTACTTTCGTTAATTTTAAATAGTTGCAATACACAAACAGAACAAAAATGTAATGATAGATACTATTTTGAATATATATTGGTAGGGTAAAAAATAAAAACATGATAATAGATTAAAGGCAAATGGTCAAAGGGAATTTTACATAGAATTTGTTTGGTAGAATAGAACAAAATAGAAAAATAAAAAAATTAAAGGCATAGAAAAGTGTTAATTATGGTTTTTCTTTCATTAGTGTGTTTAGAAAGGAAGATAGAAAAATGAAAATGAAGAGAAAATAAATATATTAAAAAATACATACTTTTGAGCACTTGGTTAGAAACTTATTACACCTCTCATCTTGTTTTTATGCTTAAGGACAAAAGATGATGATCATTCCTATATTCTTTCCTTCCTTCCAAACAGATTTTTTTTTCATTTTCACTCATTTTCCATCATCCTCTTCTATTCTTTCACTTTTCCACTCAATCAAATGCATCCACAATCAATTAAATGCAACCTGCTTCCTACTTGGTTTCCAAGTGATTTTCTGCTGCTTTTTATAGCAAATTGATTGAATTGTGCGTTGGATTTTTAGTATGTTGTTATCTAATTCGATGAACTTTACGCTGAGCAAAACTTTGAAATCGGAAATAATTCAATTTTCCTGTAAAAATTTTCTCATTTTTAACCGTTAATCTCAACCGTCAATTTAACCGATCTTATTTAACACATGTATATCTGAATCACAAAAACTATAATACTTTGATAGAGACGAGACCATAAAACAATCACATAGTCAGCTTAGCTAGTGTACAACTAAGTCTAAATGACTTAGATTGAAACCTTAACACTGCAAATCAACCACAGCTTCCCTATAAAGCTGAATCTAACTCCTTAATTTTGCACATCTGCCAACATGTATCTAAGAGACTTGGCATTAACATTGGCCCGATTTCCCCCTATCTTTAAACAAACAGATGTTAGAATTTCGGGACCTGAAAGAACACATGCCAGAAACAACACACACACAAGTTCAGCCCTTGCTGAACCAGTGATTCAAACAAACAACAATTCAATGCTTCCCCTATCAGATTTCAACCAAAACCCAACCCAACTTTATCCATTCACCTAAGAAACCGTGTGATGGAGGAGATGCCAATAATTTTCTAAATATTGTCAAGTCGGCCCGTAGTACTCATCGGAGTGTTGTAGACTCCACTACTTTGTATGTCATCTCCATATCATCAATGCCCTCTCTTCCACTTGTACAGCCTGAATTCTCGTTCTTGCTATCGGAAAACGAAATGCCAGAGTCGACTTTGCTGCCTGACCAACTTCCTGGAGGAGTACTAGCATGTAATTCATCAGTTGGTTCATCCAAAATACTATATGTGACATCCTTGTTCTTCTCATCATCCAGTTGCCTCAAGAAGCACTCCGCTATTTCACCTAATGCCTCGATTTTATCTTCGTCTTCATATTCATTGTCGTCTCCACTAGAGTTAGCATAAAGGGAATAATCGTAATCTGACATAGGCTCTTCACAGCTCGTATCCATCTCCTGCCGACTATGACAATCAAGCTCCTCATCCGTAGGGCCATCAAATGCATAAGACGAACTTGCAGTCTCTTCACGCTCCCGTAGTGTTTTCATGATCAAGGTCTGGAGTAGGTTCATAACTTGAACAGCATGCATCAGAGCCGTCAATGGATCGGACATCTGTTTCAAGAGACAAAACACAATCAACATATTATGAACATTTTAAGTACATCTTTGATCTAACAATTTCCCAATTATATACCTGAGTCATATTTGGAGCAAAAACCACAGCAATATTCCTTTCATTCATCTTGTTCGATTCCTCTTCTTCAACAACATCCGCCATAAGATCAACTGCCCAGTTGAGCAGTCCGGCTTCCATCGGCTTTAGTTGCTTCACTAGTTCGACATATTTGTCTTCGTTATCGCAACCGAGAACCTGTTCAGGGGAAAGTCCATCCAACACCCCTGAAGGAAGCTCCCTAAACCAGGCTTTAATAAGGCCTGCAAGGCAGTGGACATCGATGTCATTCGGCACGATGCCCTGGTTCAGCTGATATCTTACAAGCTCCTCTTGGCTATTCTCGGGGTTTATCCTGAAAATCCCTTCTGCCTGAAAACAAGAACAATTAAATAGTATTAAAACCATAAGCAGATAGTCACATATAGATGTGAATACTGAGTTGGAATGTAACCTTAAGCCCTCCTTGTGAATAAAGCCGCTCCTGCATCAGCAACAGTATAGTGGGGACGCTATTCCCTTTTGAATCCAATGAGCATTGCATTGATTCGGCTGAGACCCCAAAAACAGTCGCACTGCCAGGAAAAAAAAATCATATGTATTCTAACTAGAAATTGTAATTTAGTTAAAAATGCAGAAAAACAGTAACGTTTCAAATTTAAACAACTATTAAAAAAAAACAGCTTTACCTTGCACTTGGAACCCGACCGGGTATCTCAACTTGGAATTCAAGGGGAAGGCCCAAGAAGCCATTGAACCTATCAAAGGTCACATGGCTTACGTGTCGAATATTGGTTGGCCACCCAATTTCCATGTGATGAGCGGCGGAGGAGGGCATCGCTTCATCTTCCCTGTCAACACGACAAGACACCATGGATTTCCTTAAAGCCGCTAAAAGCAACGCTGAGACAGAAATCTGGTTCTGCTGTTCTTCATCTCCGCAGCTCTTAACTGCTCCTCCATTAGCTACTCGCGTTCTACCACTGCCACCGCCACAGCCGCCTCCTTTCGTCACTATTACTGGACCGGTCATTATCTCTATTGGATTTGGATTTTGTCTCTCTTTCTCTCTCTCTCAAGGAATCTCGAGGTTTTAAATTTTGTAACGAGTTCTTTGTTGTGTTGGGTTTTTCAAGTTTGGAGTTTGCTTGTTTTTATTTTCTTCAGGATAAAGAGTTTTTATTTACTTATTTATTTATTATTTGTTACTAACGGCCACTTGTTTTTTCAAATTTTACCTTTTTTAAATAAAGTTTTAGCTACAGAAGTTTGGCATTTGGCCTCGTAGTTGACCTAATATTTCGAGAGTGCCACGTACCCAAATGTCAAATTGCACGGCGTTACCGTATATGAATACGATAGTAAACTGTTACTGTATAATAAAAATGAAGAGATATTATATCATAGACCTCGTTCGCCACGTCATTTATGGTCTCAATCAATAAAAAATATTTATTTTATTAAATTTTTTTATTTTTTTACCAAGTGAATCTTCACTTGGTAAAAAGTAATTTTTAATTTAATTTTCAATAAATATGAGTAAAGATTCACTTTGTAAAAAAGATGACAAGGAAAATTTTAATAAAATTAATTATTTTTATTAGTTGGGACCATGAATGACGTTGCGAGCCGAGCTTATGATATTATTTCTAAAAAATAAGGGTTTAGAGCACAAATATTAAATTGTGACTTTAATTGTTTTTACTAATAGCTTTTTTAAATAATTTATGAATCAATTAAAATGTACCACATGTCATTTTATTAACAAATAAAATTAATTTTAAGTTTGTTAAATTTTTACTTTTATTTAATTTAGTCTTCTTTATTTTTTTTTCTAATTTTTGTAATTTAGTCTAATATTTTAAATATAATTATACTCTTCTTTATTTTAGTCCTAAAAGTCTTTATTTAACCCAAAATTAACCCTAATTCCTTTCTAATATTTATACTTTAGTTAACTATTTTTTTAAATATAATTATATTTATATTCATTTTATTCCTAAACATATTTATTTAACCTGAATTAACCCCCAATTTCTTTTTAATCTTTATAATTTATTCCAAAATTTTAAATATAATTATATTTTTGTTCATTTTAATTCTAAAAATCTTTATTTAACCCAAAATTAACCTCAATTTTTTTCTATTTTTTATAATTTAGTCTAATATTTTTAATATAATTATATTTTTATTTTAGTACTAAAAATATTTATTTTACCTGAAATTTGCCCCTATTTCTTTCTATTTTTTTAATTTAGTCTAATATTTTTAATATGAAAATATTTTTGTTCATTTTAGTCTTAAAACTCTTTATTTAACATGAATTTGACCCTTGTTGCTTTCTATATCCATATACAATACACATATATTTCTTACAGATATACAATACACATATTTTTTTCATATGTGGCTATATTTCCTCAATTTTTTCGTATATCCGTGTGTGTGTGTATATATATATGTAAGGAAGAGTTGAAAGACTCGACTCGAACTTAAAATTTGATCCCTAATTACTAAAAAAATTGAGTTATTCGAATTTTTATTTTACAACTCAAACTTTATTTGAATTTTTTTTCAAGTCGAGTTAAGACGAATCGAGTCGAAAATTTTATTTTTTAAGTCGAGTCGAGTTTTGTTTACCCCTAATTGTGGGTAATAATATAAAACATCATTTTGGTTGATATTTTCATATTTGATTTCAAACAATCTCCTTTCTCCTTCTAAAAAATAAAAATATTAAAAAAATTATATATTATGATTATGTCATAAATTTGTAACTTCTCAAAAACTTTAAAATTTTTTATTTTTTAAAAAAACTTTATTTTACATTATAAATATTTTAGATTTACATTATATAACTATATTGAATTTTAAAATTATTGGGGAAAAAGAGCAAACGTATTTGGCCGGTTAACCAATCTGTTCATCTTTATTTCCTCATTTCTCTTAAGTCACGAGTTCTAAATCTATTAGAGCGCCCATTCCTTCTCTAAAATTTCTCATTCCTCTCTTGTTTAGGTAATATTAGAATTAGATAGGATTTATCAAAAAAAATTAATTGGGAAAAAAGTGAATAGAGCCGTTGAGGAAAAAAATGAGGTGATGTTGGGCAATAGGAAAAGACGAGTTTTAGGTTTGGTACTTGCTGTTTCCAATAAGGTTTACTTCCTTTTTTATGTCATGCTTCATCCCCTCGCTTGATCGAAGGAATTGCTTAGTAAATTGTCTCCTCAAAAGTAGAATCTAACAAGGGTCTATTTATTTGCTAAAAGAAAAACAACAACAACAAGGGTCTATTTGTCGATTCAAGTCATCATCAAATATATTTTATTTAATTTCCATTTTTTTGAACCGATATTTGCTTTCCAATTTACTCCGTAAGTTATTTATTTTTAAATATAAGAGTATTATACTCAACCTTGAGGGTTATGTTTAAAAGCAACTAAATTTTTATAATTAATATTTTTTTTCAATAGAATCTACTAAAATCTTTAATTATAGATATAATTAATACTCATAAAAAAATATTCCATTAATTATCTTGAAAACAAACACAACCCTAAACACTAAAACTAAAACATTAAACCATAATCTACAAACCCTAAATTATAACTCTAAACACTAATACTAAAACCTAAACCCTAAATGCTAAACCATAAACTCTAAACCATGAATTATAAATCAAAACTCTAGACTATAAACCTAAATTATAGCCCTCAAGAATGTATATAGCAAAACCCTTAATTACATATACAATTAAGCATCTTAGAAGATTCTATTGGAAAAAAGGAAATACTCATTAATTATAAAAATCTAGTAAATTTTAAACATAGCCCTTGTGTATAGCAAAATCCTATAAAAATACACCTTTTTTAGATTTAGTAAAAAAAAAACCCGATTATATGAGTGATATTTTATTTTTTAAAAAATATCAATTCATTGATTCAATTCAAATCAAAATTTAATTAAATTCAATTCAATATATTCAACTTGATTTTTTATTTTTTTTTAAACACTGCACATTATACCTAAAACGAATGTTGCACATTAAACCAAAAGTTTTATAGCCACATTGTTTTATAATGATTTTAAAAATATTTCTTAACAGTTAAATAAGTGTCTAAACTATACTCTTTTTTCTAGATAGGTGCTTAAACTATATTTTGGGCCAAATATGTGCCTAACGTTTCATTCTATGATCCATATAAAGTTTTTCTGTGACAAACATTTTTTTGTTATCTAATGAAATTCGAACACATGGCATGATTTATCATTATCTAAAATTAAAATCCAAAAAATAGGAAAAATAAAATAATAAAATATATTAATTAACCCAACAATCTTTAATTTCTCTAAAAAAAACCAACCTTAACCCTAAATCCCTAAATCTCTCTACTCCGACCATCGATTCAACCACCACCGGCCACACTTGCCTTCATCGGACCCTTTCTACCGAAAGCCCCATCATCTCACCGTCAAAAATCGACAAACGAACCGCCAATTTTACCGTCGACAAACACCCAACAATGAAGAAAAAAGAGGTCGATTGGGTTCCAATCGACAACTAGAGAGTGAGGAATGTCGAACGGTGAGGTACCTGACACTTGGGCAGTGAACGGTGAACCAGAGACGTGTAGGGATGCTGGACGGTAAGGGAGATGTGAATTGGGGCTTTAATTGAAAAGAAGTTAAAATGTAGGGCTTTTTTAAAGAAATTCAGATTTCTAAAGAAATTTAGAAATTAAAAAAATAAAAAAATAGTACATGTGTCATGTTTTGATTGGATGACGAAATTTTTTTAACGATCGTTGACGAAAAAACTTAAATGGATCACGAAATGGAACGTTAGGCACCTATTTGACCCAAAATATAGTTCAAGCATCTATCTGAAAAAATGGGTATAGTTTGGGAACTTATTTGATGATTATGCCTAAAAATATCATGTCATTTTTTTAAGGTTTAAGGCGTCAAAAGTTCTTTGATAAAAAGGGTGTCTGAAATTTTTGAAATTTTGAAAAATGAATCAATCCAACATTTGAATTTTTTTTATCCAATCGAACCATCAAAACAAGAAATTACATCAAATAAGCCCTGAAAGAATAAATTAATCAATTAAGTCATTTGACTAATTTTGACTGTTAAATCTTAATAATTTTTATTAGTTATTTATGAAACTATATTAATTATAAGAATATATTTATAACATAAATTATAAAATATTATATTCTTATAATTATATAATATATTTATAAAAGTATAAAATTTATAACATAAATTAATTATATTTACATTATTTTATAATTTCAACCAAATTATAACCTAAATAATACTTTCCCAACAACATAACAATTTATTACTTTGCTTTAGTGGTTTGATATTTATTTATCTCCCAAATTACCTAAGTTAAGTCCCTTTGGTTGCATCCTTTTATTTTTGCCTGTCTTGTTTGGTAAATAACTATTTGAGCCAAAATTTAAGGTTTAAATTAGTTTTAGAGGTTTGACCAGTTAAATTCGTTAATTTAGATGTTTGGTTAATAGAAGACTAAAATAGCGTATTAAGGTGATACCTCTCAATTTGAAAAAAAACTCCATTTAGGAACTTTTTGAGTTAGAGGTTTGGATAAAAGAAATGTAAAGACACTTTTCCTTGATAATTATAAAAAATTCTCTAAATAAAATAAATTTGAATAACTAATAAAATTAAAAAGATAATTTCATAAACAAGAAATCAATATATACATATAAATTTAATATTAATAAAATTATATTCAAAATATAATGTCATAGATAAGAAATTAATATATACATCTAAATTTAATAATAATTAAAATTATACTAAAAAAGATAATTTCACAAACAAGTAATTTATATACATCCTTCATATACGCTTAGTAATGATATTAAAAAATTAATTTCCATAGTCTACTTAATATTAATAGATGCAAAATATTAATATGTAATAAATTATTCAATCAAATATTGAATTTAATAATGTATTTATATGTTATTTTGCTTGATCAAATAATCAAACAGTTATCAGTTAATTTTATCAAATTCTTTTATACGATCAGCTAGTACAATCCATTAACTAAATCAATTAATACTATCACCTTCCAGCTAATGTAATTCAGTATCCACTAATTGCAAAAGAGTGTCACTATTTGTTTACCCCATTCTCTCATTTTTCATAAAACTTCTAATTAACATTACCAAGTACCAACAACTTTTCGCCCATTTCAACAGTGATGAACAACAACAAACCATCATCCCTAACTTATTCCCTTATAGGTAGGCCTGTAAACGAGCCGAACAAACACGAATGAGGATATGTTCATATTCGTTCATTTAATTTTAGCCAAATAAATGAACGAACACGAACAACTAAACGAACATAATTCATTGTTAATGTTCGTTTGTTAAGGAATGTAGCTTGTTCGTGTTCGTTCATGTTCGTTCGTTAAAATGATAAACGAACACAAATGAACGAACATAAAAGGACATATGTAATATCCCAATTTTTGGCTAGTGACCAAATTGTAAACTTTGAAAGTTTTGGTGGTTAAAGTATAAATTTTGGAAAAGTTTGGGGACTAAAGTGTAAATTTCCCTAATAAGTAATTTTATTCGGTATAAGAGTGAATTGGATCGAGATAAGTACCTTGATATCAGTTTTAAGAATTAAGATGCAGTAAAAGGTACTGAATTTGGATCGAATAAAATTGTAAGCGTGCTCAGACCAGTGAAATATTAGGATGGGTGACCTCCGGGAATGTCCCATAAAAGTGTTTCTGAACGATATTTTGGATTCAGTAAGATATTCTAGCTTATGATAATCTCTAGTAGGCATGTAATTATTTAATTGCTAATAGAGTATGATGCATTAAATTAGACTAAATGATAGATAAGTAATCAGTTTTAATGATAAATCGTATATAGATAAAGTAAAATAAGGCATTAGCATTGTAACAAAATAAAGCTAAGGTAGAAAGGATAAATTACTTTGCTAATAAGAATAATCGATAATCGCGTAAAGATTTTAAAGTCAAGAAAAGGGCCTAGATAGCAAACCTAGTTTTCACCCTGAATTGAACTATTGTTTTTAATAATTGCCAAATATGTTTCAAAATAATTAATTCAGGGTTGAAACTAGCTAACTGCACATAGGTTGTGTTTTCAAGAAAACCGAGAAAAGGGTTAGATTTACAAACTAAAATTTGTAAATACTTGTAAATATAAATTTATAAGTTAAGATTTCTTTAAACGACTCCGTAACATCTTTAATGTATATTCGATTTACGAGTATACGTTAAAGGTGTTACATTTAATGATATCAGAGCTATAGGTTTAGCCCGTTCTGGATGCTAAACCAAGTTTGTATATGATTTTTATCAGTAAATACATACCCCCTATGATATCATATTACTGATGTGATGATTGTATGACTTGATGCTATTCCTCATTAGTATGATATGGAATGAGACTAGAATAAGGAAAGTAAGACGATGATGTAATTCGTCAGTCTACGAATCTTTGAGGTTAAGAAATGACTTATAGTGGATATGATACAGTGAAATAAGCATGAAAGTTAACTCCTATAGAAGATCTGAGAATTTAAGACCAATTTTAAGATAAATTGGTTACCTATGACTAACATAGAAGTAAGATGTAAATGGAAGGTTGATCTTTAGTCAAGATATTATCAGTTAAAAGCTAAAGGAAGAGAAAAAGATGAAAAGTACCACTTTGAGAGAAGATGATTTGTGCAAGTCAAAAAGGGAAATACTTGGTTTCAAAATTATTATACTTCAAGGAATCGTGAAAGAGTTGTACCAATGGCATATTAATGGATCTTATCCTCAGAAGTGAGCAAAAGTTTATAGTGTATGTATTTATGTTTTGGTTTGGATTATTCATGTGTCATCACTCTTGAGAAAAAAAAACTGCAATTAGACTTGATACATGAAGAGGTGTTAGTAGAAATACTGGTATATAGAGTTAAAGAATTAAGGAATAAGAAAAATTACATTGGTTAAGGCCCTAAGAAGAAATCACAAGGTCGAAGAAACCACTTGAGAGTTTGAGAAGAAAATGAGGGAGTAATATTTGCAATTATGTTTTGAAAATTCGAGGACGAATTTTCTTAAGGGGGAAGGAATTGTAATATCCCAATTTTTGGCTAGTGACCAAATTGTAAACTTTGAAAGTTTTGGTGGTTAAATTATAAATTTTGGAAAAGTTTGGGGACTAAAGTGTAAATTTCCCCAATAAGTAATTTTATTCAATATAAGAGTGAATCGGATCGAGATAAGTACCTTGATATCGGTTTTAAGAATTAAGATGCAGTAAAATGTACTGAATTTGGATCGAAAAAAATTGTTAAGTATGTCTAGGCTAGGGAAATATTAGGATGGGTGACCTCCGGGAAGGTCCCACAAAAGTATTTATGAACGATATTTTGGATTCAGTAAGATATTCTAGGTTATGATAATTTCTAGTGGACATGTAATTATTTAATTGCTAATAGAGTATGATGCATTAAATTAGACTAAATGATAGATAAGTAATCAGTTTTGATGATGAATCGTATATGGATAAAGCAAAATAAGGCATTAGCATTGTAACAAAATAAAGATAAGGTAGAAAGGATAAATTACTTCGCTAATAAGAATAATCGGTAATCGTGTAAATATTTTAAAGTCAAGAAAATGGTCTAGATAGCAAACCTAGTTTTCACCCTGAATTGAACTGTTATTTTTAATAATTGCCAAATATGTTTTAAAATAATTAATTCAGGGTTGAAACTAGCTTAACTGCACATAGGTTGTGTTTTCAAGAAAACTGAGAAAGGGTTAGATTTACAAACTAAAATTTGTAAATACTTGTAAAAATAAATTTATAAGTCGAGATTTCTTTAAACGACTCCGTAACATCTTTAATGTATATTCGATTTACGAGTATAAGTTAAGGGTGTTACAACATATGTGAATAAATTTAAATAAACATAAATAAACGAACATATGTGAATAAATTTACTTTTTTTAAAATATAATAGTTTGTTATGAAAAATAATAAATATATGAGAATAAATTTAAATGAACATAATGAACGGATTATTGAACGTTCACGAACGTAAATGAACGAACGAGCCCTTTGTTTGTGTTCGTTCATTTAATTAAACTAACAGAAAATCTTGTTCATGTTCGTTTGTTTAATAGATAAATGAACATAAACGAACTTTCCGATGAACGGTTCGCTGAACATTTGGTTCGTTTACAGCCCTACTTATAGGGGTGTAAATGAACCGAGCTTGAATGAACAGGGTTATGTTCGTGTATGTTTATTTATTTTTAAATGTGTTCATATCCAGTTCGTGTTTGTTTAACTTTTTAATATTGTGTTCGCGTTCGTTTATTTATTTTTGAAGGTGTTCGTTAGTTTAGTGTTCACGGACGTGTTCGTTTAAGTGTTCACGAACGTGTTCGTTTATTCATTCACGAAATGTTTATTTATATGTTCAAAAATGTTAACTAAATTAGCAATAAATAAATAAATAAAAACAAAAACAACAAAATAAAACTTACATTTCAACATGAACTTATAGCATCCTTAGTAACAACAAAAAATAGTATTTAGATACATCCACATGCATTTTCATCCTATAAACGAGCTTGTTCGTGAACATAAATGAACCGACACACATCTGTTCGTGTTCATTCGTTTATTAAACGAACATAAAAATTTCGTTCACACTCGTTTACTTATCTTAATAAATGAACATTCACGAACGGCTCGACGAAGCTCTGTTCATTTAAAACCCTATTCCCTCATTACACGTATTAAACAATTTAATGCTAAATTTAGCATACTCACGTGAGATTAAGAAATAATTTTGTATCTCTATCCCTTAATTGATTTTGTTTAAAACCTAATAAACGTATCTAAACCTTTCAAAGAATGTCCCTTTCAGGTCCCCATCCAACCACTACCATGATTTCCCTCTTTAAAAAAAGCAATTAGCAATAAGTAATCTTTTATTAAGGGTAATCAATGGCACGGGCCCCTACCTCAATCAATAAGCTTTATAAATGAAAATCATGATTAAGGTAGCGACGGATGCGGAAAACAAAGCAAAACAAATATATATATATATATATATATAATATGCGTTATATTTCGATACACAAGATGTGTAAAAAAATTACACAACCCTTTTATAAAATTTAAAATCTAAATCCCAAATCTTAGTATCTTAAAACTTAAACCCTAAAATCTAAACCCTAAACATAAATATTAAATTCTACACTCTACACACTAAACCCCTACATCCTAATATAAAACCCTAAACCCTGAAATTAAAAGGCTTATATGAGCTAAAGTTATCAAAGTATTTTCCTATATATTAAAGAAGTACTTGTTATCCGATTTTTCTTTGGTTGAATTTTTTTATTTCATGATATGAGGTCTTTTATTTTTTTATTTTATAATTATAGGGTTGTTATAGTATCGACGAAGTTATCGGGATTGCAAGTCGATTTCAGGCAAAAATAGGGAAAGTCGGCTTGCAGTCATGCCGACTTCAGGCTATAAGCGGTACTTATTATATGTCACTTCAACAAACCACATTGGTTACTCCTAGGTACGGAAGATTTGAGGTTGGAGGCAAACTTCAATATTTTAAAATTGAGGGGTCAAATGTGCAAATAATCTATTTTTTTAAAAAAATTTACAATATAAAGGTAAAACAATATTTTTTAAAGTTGGGAAGGCATGGACCCCTCCCGGAACGCATGCCCCTCCGTCCTTGGTTATTCCATTAATTTAATAAGAATCACCATAAATCATGAAATAAAAAAAAACTCCACCTCCAACCTTAAAATAAAAAACTCGACAACAATAGACGAACTTGTCATCTATTGTTATTATTTAATTGGTATTATAAAAATATATACTTTTATTAGAAATTATATAATTTATAATATTTTTTTAAAGTAAATTCTCTTAAATGAAATTATGTAATGAAAATCGAATAATTACTTAATATAACACCCTTATCCTATGTCGTGTGGCATAGGTTAGCCAAACCCTTATTTATTAATTATTAGATTTTGTTTAATTTATAATGGGAATGAACAAAAAGTAATTTATATAAAATTTACATTTACAAAAATTAATTTAACATATAATTATAAGTGGAGTGAAAAATATTCTATATAAATTTGTTATTCTCGAGTTTAATCTTTTTGAACAATAATTTTTGGTTGTTTTATTTAAAAATTATATAAAAATACGAAAAGATAAATTACACTTATAATATTATTACAGGTAAACTACATAAATGATCTTTAAACTTTTAGGACACTTGCATTTTAGTCATTAAACTTTTTAACTTTTTGATTTAGTCATTGTACTTAAAATCCACTATTGTTATGATCATTGTAGTCATATGCCATTGATAAAATCTGGCATGCCGTGCTAACGTCTATTTTTTTCTTCGTCATAAAAAATAAACTCTAAGACTTTGCTTGGTTGGATGAAAGAATGAAGTGAAACTGTGAAAAATAAAAAAAAATAACTTTGAGGTGTTTGGTAGAAAAGAAAAGTGAGAGAAAAAAAAGATGAGAGGATTAATTCACTCCAATCTGAAAAGAAAAGATGAGAGAAATATGAGGTAGTGCAGAATATGTATTTTTCAAGATTTATTTATTTTTTTCTCTCATATTCCAACTTTACAAACAATGAATAAAAAGAAATTGGATCATAAACTTATACCAACTTGAAATCTGAGCATCATTATCTAAATTTAACAATCAACCAAAAGAACACTAATGATTAACCCAAATTTAATAAGTTTTATGGGGAGAGAAGATTAGCAGATTTGGATCTACTTCAGGCAAGGGATTAATTGTCCTAGGATGTTTGACAACATCAACGCAGACACGAGACTACCACTTCCCTTTCCTACACAATGAAATGGAGTTTTCCCCCTCCAAAGACCAACACTTCGTTTTCTTTTATTCTGTCTTAAGATTAGCAAATAATTGTCCCTATGTTTTTTTTTTGTCGTTGAAAGTTTGAGGAAAAACTTTTTCTAAAAAAAAGTTACAGAAACCATTCTTCTAATACGATTGTAATTACTATTATGTTTGTAAAGAAGAGAGGACCGAGCACATAGTTTATGATCCTTACATGTTATTCCATGTTTATAAATTATAAAGCACGACTTTTGCATATTATGACACATTAGAAGCCTACTTTACGTGATTATACTCTTATCGTTTATTTCATACATCTTTATGCATTATGAGTTCAAAATTCAGCGTATAATTATTTTTCATGTATAGGTATCTATTAAGAAGTTCGAGACAAGATCAAGGAAGTTGCGTCATCTAGAGAATTACAACGGCCCAAATAAAGAGTATCAAGGTTTATTTTTTGGTATAATGTTAGTGAGACTCCTATTCCATTTAATTTCATATGAAAGTAGTGTAAATATGTACTTTGCCATGTTTGCTTGTGAAGGGTCTGTATTATTTGTATGTATGTGTGTATCCCGAGTAAAAAAACTTGAGAAGCATGGTGATAGTATGCATTTTAGCGGTAATTGTAATCACTAATTTTATTAGGGTCTCTTGACCCTCTCTTTATTTATTTTATTATTATAATTATGTTATATTAAACAAAATTAAATCAAAAATATTAACTTAGTTAAATAATAAAAGCCCATTAATTAATTAAAAAGTCGGTCTATTAATAATTGAATGGTCCATTTACAAAAGATTAAACCTAATATATACATATAGCCCAATTAGGGCCCAAACCTAAATTTAACCCTAGTCTAATTAACCTAAACCCTAATATGATAATCCCCATTTGCTTTCTTGCACATCCAAACAATTGCCGTTAGATCAAAATTGATCTGACGATCCAGATACAAGCAGAAGAAAACCCCTGGCATCCCTCACGCAGGCGTGCAGTTCACCGTCGGCCTTTTTTCTTCCACAACGCGCCCACGCGCTCGCTCGTAACCTTCCAACTACCTCACCAGCCAAGCATTCTGGTCCCTTCCTCTGCTGTACATGAATTCGACCAAAAAGGACTTTGGTCCCCCTCTTCTCCAATGGCAAAGACGGCATATACCTACATGAAAAATGAGGATATCAAATGTTTACAGCCATTTTAACAGAAAAAACAAAAGAAAGATTGAATTACAGGCAGCCAATGAGAATTTTCATTCTTTCTTTTCTACAAATCAATGTAATTCCCAGGGTATAAATCTAAAATCACTAAGTAATTGTAAACCCATTCAGGGATTCAGATAATTCGAAATCAATACAAAGAGAAAAAATCTTCTGAGGTATTTTTCTTTTTCTTTTTTTACAGGTTAAATCAAAATAAAAGAAAAAGGCTAGAGTTTCACCTTTCGGTCTCGGGCCGCCGTTGCATGCAACGGCTGAGGATGTACCACCAGTGAATGACACCGTGGATGTCGCCTCTTCGTCTCTCCGTTTAGAGTCTAGGGCCTTTAGGGTTTTTAAAAAAGAAAAATGGGGTTATGGACTTTTCTGTTTTTTTCTAGATTCAGGTAGGTAGGAGTCATTTTTTAGAGATTTGAAGGTTCAGATCAATTTCTAAAAAAATGGTTATTTTTTGTTAAGTTTTTCAGATTCTGACGCCGTTTAATGGTGGCAAGCAGCGAAACTTTGTCGGAATCTGAAAACGCGCGACAGTTTTTGGTTTAGTCATGGCGGAGGTGATGAACACCATGAAAGGGGAATGAATCTTTCTGAGGTTTTCAAAATGGATGTTTTGATCTGATTTTTGAAAGAGGAAAAACATGATTTCTGTTTGTGAAGTTTGGATTTTATACATGTTCTTAAAAATGGGTTTATTACTCATTTAAGTCCCTCCGTCCCTTTTAAATGCTTTTCACAATCCCTCAATCGTTTTCATGGTTTTCAATTTCATCTTTTATTTTATTTTGGTCCGAAATCCGTGGGCTAATTACCCTTCCAGTCCCTATTATTAGATTTATGCCTTTAAATTTTGTTATATATACATATGTTATTGTATTATATTATGCTATATATTATATATATATATATATATATATGTATATATATATATATTACGTGCCATATTAGTTATGTATATTATATATATTATACTAATATCCTATATGTTATATATATATGATACGTATATGTATGTATTTAATGATATATATGTTCTAGATATAGTTTGTTTATATACATATATATTGTAAGTTTATTTGTATATGTTTTTGATTATTTGTTTTATTTGTCCATGTTCGTTTATATTTATATGCATGTTCGTTTATTCTTGCCTATGTTTATTTGTTAGAGTATTTATTGTGACATGCATTTAATTGTTATTCATTTAATTTTTTAATTCAATGAACATTTTGATAATCAATTAATCTTAATTATAAAAAGGAGATATTTATTAATTTGAGTATTTGTGTCGTAATATCTTGACTTAATGGATATTGACCAAATATTTGAATTAATTTATATTGTCTAAAGGTAAACCTTAAAATGAATAAAATTTGACAAGTCATAACATCATACTTAATTGGTTGCATCATGCATAAAGGTGATGTACTTAATTCGAACCATAAATTAACACGGTAGTCAGGCTTAATCGATGTCGGTTTAATCTATGGTCCAAATTTAAAGTCACCCTTATTAATTATTAACTCCTCAAAAGATGTACTTTTCATGCATATATTGCCATGATATTGCTTGACTTTAGGTGTATATTAATATATTTTGCCATTAGTTTTATATATTTGCATTTAGGAGTTGAAGAATGTACAATTTTTATTTCCAGTGTGAACAGGTGTTTTCTTGTTGTAGTATGCAAGTACGTCAGGATTCTATGGAGTGGATGGAGGAGGAGAATGACAAGCTTAGTTGGCAAAAGAAGGGAGAAGAATGTCAAGCTTGGTTGGTAAAAGAAGGGAGAAGAATGCCAACCTAGGTTGGCAAAAGAATAAATGACAATGCCCAAAAAAATATCACCGAGTCAGTCCTAATTTTATGAAATGAGAATGCATCGAAAGAGCTCATTCTTTTGTTCATATCTCTTGGTTTAATTATGGTTTTGTGATGATGAATCAAAACGATGATTGTTTGTTGATTTCTCCAACCATGAACTAATCTTTTAAGTTGGCTAGGAGTGTTTGCGATAAACGCTTAGTTTTTAGTTTTTAATAATTGAATGCTTTGGTTTTATTGTCTATTTCACATGTGCTTATTGTTAACATGTTTATTTCCATACGATAGTTGGTATTAAATGCTTATTATCCCATAATATCTTAACAGACTTAGGAGATCAAGATTAATTGCCAAATACTAAGGAGAGAAACTTCGATAGAAGATATTCAAGTAGATGAAACTTACACCTGAAGTAAATCTACCCCTTAGAAGTATAGGTTGAATCTTTACCCAAGTTAAATACTTGAAAACCCACTATAAACATATAGGAGTTGAAAGTAGTTAACTTAGGGTATCGCCATCGACAGAGGCAATACTAACTTATAATCTGCTCGGCAATAGAACCAAAGTTTAATGTTACTAATCGTTGTCTTTACTAGCGTGAAATCCAAACATCCATTGCCAAGCCTTCCAATCATCATTACACCAGTTTTTAGCAAAAATACCTGGATCTTTACTTCAGTTTCCTTTATCACTTTAATATTTTTAGTTCTTTTATTTTACTCGTTCTCTCAATCAATTGTCATCATTTTTATTTTCCAATTCACAAGTATTAATCGTGGCAATTAATTTCTGGACAATCCTTGCAGAGATGATACTCAACTCATTACTTTATTACTTGTTGATCGTGTATACTTGCACGTAAAAGACATATTCTTGTCACTATTCACTTGTATTATTATACTGAATCATCAACCTTTTGCCAAGCAATAGTCAGTCGACAAGTTTTTGGCACCGTTGCCAGAGATTATAACGAAGTTAATTATTTTTATTTTACTTTATTTTATTTTATTTATTTTGTTTCATTTGGTGTATGACTAGGAGCCGCACTGCGAAGGAATATCTACATTATGACCTGAATATTGAAAAAAAACCCTATGCGGGATAAGAAGAGAATGCCAAAAATGGCTCGTAATGGAAATGTTGGAGTAGATGGTGTCATAAACAATCAAGAAAATCTAGCAATACATGATGGGATACCATCCGCTCCTATTGTTGCTGCTGAGATACCTGAGGAACGGCCTATCAGAGAACACTTGGCACCAAACATGGATAATTTAATGCCAAGACTGATTGGTCCAGAGGTAAATACTGCTAATTTTGAACTTAAACTGGTAATGATTCAGACACTATTAAATGCAGGTCAATTTGACGGATCACCTATTGGAGATCCAAGGCAACATTTGAAGTAATTCATGGAAGTTTTCCAATTATTTCAACAACCTGGTGTGTCTGAAGAGACAGTAAAGCTGAGGTTATTCTCATTTTCTTTGAGAGATCAAGCAAAATTGTAGCTAAGTTCTTTGCCACCTGGTTTAGTTACTTCGTGGGCAAAATTATGCCATAAGTTTCTTTTAAGATTCCAACCACCTAAACTTAATGCCAAGCTCTATAATGAAATTATTACTTTTAGGCAGACTGATGATGAGACTTTATATGATGCCTGATAGCGTTTCAAGGACCTGTTAAGAAGATGCCCCATGCATGGATTTCCTACTTGGACCAGATAAAAACCTTTTCTAACATACTCAATGCTCATGCTATGATTGTTTTTGATGCTTTGACAAACGGTTCATTGTTAGACAAGAATTACACAGAGGCGCATGACATCCTTCAAAGGATTGCCACCAATGATCTCCAATACCCTATGTCTGGGAACCATAACAAAAGTTGTTGGGAAATTAGAGCTTGATGCACTATTATCCATCAATGCTCAAATTTCCAACCTCACTTATATAGTGAAACGATGTAGAAGCCTACTGAAGTCCGTAAAGTAAAGATATTAGAACCGTTATGCACTATTTGTAAAGAGGATCATAATGTGAAAGAATGCCAACAAACCCATAATCGGCATATTTTGTTGGCAATTACAATCGTAATATTAACCTACACTCTAATACTTATAATGCAAGTTAAAATAGCATCTGAACTTTTTATGGGTAAATTAGGGAGGTAACCAATATAATACCTAGCGTTAGAACACCAATGCACCGTCAGGTTTTAACTAGAATGTGATGCCATAGAGAGCACAAAACAATTTCTATCTAGGGCAGAGATCTACCCATGGGAACACCTTAACAGAGTATATGGAGTGAAATGATGCAATTGATCAGTGTTTAGCAGCATCTATGCAAAACTTAGAGGTCCAGCTAGGACAAATTGCCAATGTACTTAGTAACAGACCTCAAAGAACTTTGCCAAGTGATACAAAGGATGATCGACAAAAAGGAAAGAAGCAATGCAAAGTTGTCACCCTTCAAAGTGGCAAACAAATCGAGAATAAAACACCTATCAAGCAGCTGATTGTTTTCCAAAAAGAAAAATCAGTGCCAACAGATGAACCCAAGGAAGTTGAGAAAAAAAAGGCAAGCACTAGCAATACCAGACCATAATCTGATGCCAGTACCACCTCGGCAAAATTAGTGGAGCCCGTATTTGCCTACCCACCACCACTTTTTCCATAGAGGCTCCATAAACATAAGTAAAATCTGTAGTTTAAGCGCTTATTAGAAGTCCTTAAACAACTATAGATTAACATACCATTAGTGGAAGCTCTCGAACAAATGCCCAACTATGTTAAATTCATGAAGGACTTCTTGTCCAAAAAGAAGAAGCTGGGTTATTTCGAGACTGTTGCCCTTACTGAGAGATGCAGTGCAATGATAACCAATAGATTGCCACCAAAACTGAAAGATCCTAGGAGTTTCACTATTCCCTACACGATTGGCAATAAATTCACGAGTAAAGCACTGTGTAATCTAGGAGCCAGCATAAATTTAATGCCAATGTCAATTTTCAAGAAACTTGGCATTAGAGAAGTTAAGCCTACCACAGTGACACTTCAGCTAGTAGATCGATCGTATGCAAATCCCAAAGGTAAGATTGAGGACATGTTGGTAAATATAGATAAATTTATATTCCATGTTGATTTCATTATTTTAGAATATGAGGCTAATATTGATGTCCCAATAATATTGGGAAGTCTATTTCTTGCCACGAGCAAGACTTCGATTGATGTTCAAAAAGGTGAGCTTATTGTGCGTATGAATGAACAATAGATTACATTTAACGTTTTCAAGCTCTTAAGTGTGCAGATGAACCTGAGAAATGCCAAGCTATTGAGCTAATGGAGTCCACTTTCAACGTAGACATAGCACAGATATGCCAGGGCACAGAAGTTGATGTTAGGGAGCAGGATGATAAAGATATGACGAGTGAAGAATCTGAAGAACCAACCATGCTAAATGAAGTCATGAGTTACTACAGGAGACCTGAGTCACTTGAGTTGGCTGGTAGAGAAATCAAAGCATCAAAGCCATCCATTAAGGAGCTACCGAACTTAGAGCTAAAACTATTGCCAAGTCATTTTAAATATGCTTACCTAGAAGACAATTCCATTTTTCGAGTGATCATTGCTACTGATTTAACTGGAGACTAAGAGAAAAAATTGTTGGAGACATTGGGCAACTATAAGCAAGCTCTGGGGGTACACCATAGCTGATATCCAAGGGATAAGGCTAATAATTTTTGAGACGATAACTATGCTTTGTGGAGTTTAGTGGAGTGTGGTACGGTTGGAATTTTTTAGACTATTTGTGTATTGTTCGTACATTGTCGTGCTTGTATTTTTTTCCCATTTAAGATTATGAAAGTTTTTATGAGGCACACGATGATGTTCTATTATATGATTTTCTCCTCAATAAAGTCATACATTATGGATAAAAAAAGCTTCAATATAGTCTTGTTTTTGTTTCGATTCTAAACGGAACATCTTTTTGCTCATGTAAGACTCCCATGCCAAGGAAAAAGTGTTACATAGACATTTTTTTTGCATATTCTCTCCACGACCGTTCAATTTATTTTAAATTTTTCTATAATATTTTTATGTATACAAAAAATTTATACCCTTGAACCCAACAAGTATCTCAGTAAAAAAATAGATAATGTTTATTCTAAGAGACATAGGCTCAAACCGTTTTTTCTACAAGATGTATGTTCGTTGTTAAAGGGTTAAGAATATCTATGAACATATATTAAAAGTTAAATTTATCATAATATTTTTTAAGATAGTTGAAATCTAACAATGAAATATTTTTGAATCTATTTAATTAACTAATCTTATTTATCATTAAACTCTATCTAATTTTTTTCGATTCAAATTTATAAAATTCAAATCAATTTAAATTATAAAGTTCTAATTTCGAATTGAATGAAATAAAAAAATATTTTTCAAATTGCATGAAGTTTTACCCTCAGGTAAAGGAAAACAATCCTATAGGCCACAGTAGTAAATATATCTTTCGTGTCCTAGCTCTATTAGTATCCTCTCAAGGCAAGCGATCCGCCAAAAGGGGAAGCTTTCAAGACCCAAACTCTACTCTTCCACTCCAGGAACTTGTTCTCTCCGACTCCGACTGCAACTCTCCCTTTCTCCATTATAAAATCCAAATTAACCCAACCAATATTTTCGTCTCAAACTCACACCTCTCCGGTTCCAGCATTTGAAACTCTGCCGTATCGATTCCGTGATGTTGCTAAGAATCTGCACCCGGGACGGCCTCGAACGTGTCCAAGTCGGCGGCCCTCACGTTTCAATCTCCCAACTGAAAACCCTAATCGAGTCCCAACTCCAGGTCCCCGTCCAAAACCAAACCCTTTCAACCGATCGGAATCTTCTTTTGGTTAAAACTTCCGCCGACCTCCTCCGCTTCTCTGACATGACCGACCCTTCGGTTCCTCTGTCCGCATTGAACCTGTCTCACGGTTCCGTTGTGTTTCTCTACTATAATGGCGAACGCACCGTCCGCGGCGGACCCGCCGTGACCCCTGCCGGATCGTTCGGACGTAAGATGACGATGGACGACCTCATTGCTAAGCAGACACGGATCACCCGCCAGGAATCTCCTCACTGCGACTCCGTCTCCTTTGACCGTGATTCCGCTAACGCTTTCCAGCGGTACGTCAATGAGACGCTGGCGTTCGCTGTGAAACGCGGCGGGTTCATGTACGGCACCGTGTACGAAGAAGGTAGGGTGGAAGTTGATTTCATTTACGAGCCGCCTCAACAAGGATTGGAAGATGATTTGATTCTATTTAGGGATCAAGAGGAAGAAAAATTGGTCGATTCCATTGCGGCTGGGTTAGGGAGGAAGAGAGTAGGGTTTATTTTTGCCCAGACGGTAATGCAGGACAAGAAAGACTATAATTTTTCGAACAAGGAGGTTCTAAAGGCGGCTGAGCTTCACGCCGAGAGTGGGCTGAAGGAGTGGGTGACTGTTGTGGTGAAGCTGGAAGCCAATGAAGATGGGGGTGGGAATGTCCATTTTGAGGCTTTTCAAATGAGTGATATGTGTGTCAAGTTATTCAAGGAAGGATGGTTTGTTACCGAGTTAGGGGAGGACGATGATCCGAAGCTTTCGAAGATGAAGAAAGAAGTTGTCGTCGGCGGGAAGGATGTGAAAGAGGTTGATAATGATTTCTTCTTGGTGGTGGTTAAGATTTTTGACCACCAGGTGCGTAATTTTCGATATAGTATCTGGTTGAATCAATTCATGTTGTGAAATAGTTGCTTCTTGTGGTTTGATAATTGCAATTGTATTGATTTTATGTTATTCCTGGTTAAACTATTTGCCTCCAAGGTGTGTAGGGTGTTGCATGCTAAATTTTAGACCACTTTTCGATATAATTTTAGCTGTAGAATGCCAATGATGCTAATGCGTGGAGGGGAAGAAGTTTCATTTTAGCTGTTTATTGGTTCTTTCCTTGAGTTTCTTACCATATCCAGATGATTGATTGATATTTTGTATGTCAATTAGATGATGACAAATAGTGTGCCTTCCCTTAAATTATTGTAATATATGCCTATAAGATGGCCTCTATAGTTATAGATTCCATCTTAAACGAATTCGGATCCTACTTGCATTGCACTTGTTATTGTTGGACCAGTTAAATGCAGGCTATAAATTTGATGTTATGCAAATCCATCTTCCTTTTTTTTACTTGAGAATTTACTCTGGAACTGCATTGAATGGTTGCTTTCAATGATGCAGGGACCTCTTTCGTCGAGCTTTCCTATCGAGAATAGGAACAACTTGGTGACAATGTGGATTCTTAAGAATCATCTAGATAGGACAAAGAGCCTTCCCTTTGTGAAGAGAATTTCGGATTTCCATTTGCTGCTGTTTCTAGCCATGTCTCATGGCCTTGGTTCCGACGTCCCGGCACTTGCAGAGTGTGTTAGCACACAGACACCAGTTTCGGAAGGTTATCAGCTTCTAATCGAGTCCATGGCCAACACATCCTGATGTCACTTTCTTCTTCGTTCATCGGAAGTACTGTATATTTATGATCATTCGTACGAGAATCTTAACATTGTGGTTTAGCCTTTAGATTCAAAGCTGAGAGCCGGATTAATGATTAAAAGAAGTTTATGAACTTTCCATACCAGTCCGAATAAGTAATTGAAAGCAATCAACAGTTACTTATAGTAGCTTAAGATTTTTTTTCTCCTTTATACTCTACTATTCCTTAAGGAATAATCTATGATAATTTAACTTGTCCAACGACAAAAAAGAAGACGAGGGTTGACAATTTAGTAACAATGGGCAGGCAATAAAACGGTGCGTTTAAGAAGGACAAAGCCGGGGAGTTATCTCTTGTTTTAATTTGACACAATTTCCCTTTTATATGATATTATTAGTAGAGTTAAACTAATAATGTTGTAGTCAAAAGTAGGGGTGTAAACGAGTCGAGCTCGAGTAGTGCTGAGCTCGACTCTGCTCGTTAAGATTTCGAGTTGAGTTCGAGCTCGAGTAATTTTTAACGAGTTTGAGAAATTTGAGCTCGACTCGGCTCGTTAAGAACTCGAGTCGAGTTCGAGCTTAATTCGAGCTCAATTGAGTCAAGTGTTGACCGATCTTTGACAGTGTCGGACTCGAGTAGCTCGTCATCTGTCACGTCTCATTTAAAGCTTTATCAAGAAAAAACTTTGATACACAAGTTGTGTAAACTCAAGCTTGTTAATTTTAGGGTTTAAGGTGTTAGTTTAGGGTTTAGAATTTAGGATTTAGATTTTAGGGTTTAAGACTTATGTTTAGGGTGTATATTTTAGGGTTTTAAGTTTAGGAATTTAGATTTTAAATTATAAAAAATAAAAAAATTTAGTATATTATATTTTCGAGTAGCTCGGGAGCTTTTCGAGTCGGGTATCAAGTGACTTGGCTCGGCTCTTTAAGAACTCGAGCCGAGTTTGAGCTCGAGTCGAGTCCAATCGAGTCGAGCTTTGACTGAATTTTAACCGAGTCGAGCTCGAGTAGCTCGCGATCTGTCTCGTCTCAGTTACGGCCCTAGTCAAAAGTCATGAATATAAGATTTTAGTTATATAATCACATTTTTCAATCATTTTTAATTAATAATAAATGTATATATTAATCTGTCAGTGGAATGTTTAAGGTTCTATCTTGTTCTACTTTTCAAAAGTATTTTTGAGACAAAAAAATAAGACACAACATATATTTTTTAAACCAAAAATATTTTTTAATTTAGGTTAAAAAATGTTTTTTAAAAAATAAATTTTATAATTTTTGACTTTTGTTAAAGACGCATTTGAATAAATTACTCATTTGTATAACTAAAGCTCTAATATATTTTAAAAAAATAATGTTAAAAATATATATTTTTCTATTTAAAAATATTTTTTATGAGTAAAAACAAACACTTAAATTTTAAATCAAATAATCTAAAAATACTTTACTACATTGTTTTTTAAACTGACGTTAAAGTTATTACTAGTATTTTAAAAAATTACAACTGAACTAAATATGTCAATAATATTATATAAAAATAAAATATCAAATGTTAAAATAAGATTGAATATTTAATAAAATTGTAATTATATCAAGAACTAAAAAAGTAAGCAAAATCATCTATTGTAATTTCCACGTCTGCAATCCGTGGCTCCCCCTTCTGAACCAATGAAAACCAAATGCCCCTCTCGCAAGCCAGTTTGCCATTCGCTTTATAAAGAAACCTTTCTTCGCCTCCTTTTCCAATTGATCATCAGAAAATCTAAAACCGAATTCTCCATAATCACAAATCTTTCCCAATACAAATAATCTAGGGTTTTAAACCAAGATGAGCTCTCCAGGATCAACAAACGGAGGCAGAGGCAAGCCCAAATCCTCCAAAGCCGTTTCCCGATCTCAGAAAGCCGGCCTCCAGTTCCCCGTTGGTCGTATCGCCCGCTTCCTCAAAGCCGGAAAATACGCCGATCGCGTTGGTGCCGGTGCCCCCGTCTACCTCTCCGCCGTCCTTGAGTACCTCGCCGCTGAGGTCCGTTCCCTTCTTTTTTCACCATATTCTTTTAACATTTGCCTTTGATCATAATTTGCTTTCGGACCTAAAAGAATGCAAATAGGAGGAAAATTCGACTGTTTGGGTAATAAAAAAAACTTGTGGTTTGCAGGTTATTGAACTTGCTGGAAATGCGGCAAGGGATAACAAAAAGAACCGTATTGTTCCAAGGCACATCCAACTGGCCGTGAGGAATGATGAAGAGTTGAGCAAACTTTTGGGGACTGTTACGATTGCAAACGGTGGCGTTTTACCCAACATTCACCAGAATCTGTTGCCGAAGAAGAGTGGTAAAGGAAAGGGTGATATTGGATCGGCTTCACAAGAATTTTAGACGATTTTCTTTCGTTTTTTTGGGTAATGTGAGAGACAGAGGGTCTGTTAAAATGATCGGATTGTTCTCGCTGGGTTTTTTTTGAACATTCAATTCATCCCACATAATTTTGATTTTGGGTGCTTTTGCTTTTGACGAGTAATCACTCATTTTATCCGGTTATAACTCGATTTTATTTTTTTAAATAATGAGTTTTAGTTATTTTTACCTTTCTTTTTATATTATAATGCAACATCCAAAAAATATTACTAGTATTTAATATTAATGTATTATTTTTATTGTTAGTATTACTATAATATATTATATGTCATTGTGTTAAAAAAACATTTTTAGTATATTCGGTTTTTGTTATCATAAATGCTATATTTATTACTATTGGTTGTTATAATTATATGTTATTATATATTATTTTGATTTGAAAAGAAAATAATAATAGAAAACAAAAAAATAAAATATTATTAGTATTATTATATAGTACTATTGTTATGTATTATTATTATTATTTTGATTTATTATTTTTGTTTTGTTATTTCATTATTATTATATTATTAAACAGAAATAGAAAGGCAAACAAAAAATTATATATATATAAATAATAAAGCCCAAGTGTTTATAAAGTCTAATTATAAAATCCAAAAAAAAATTATTACATTACGGCCTGATAAGGCCCTGGACTAAAAAAAACCTTAAGATTAATTACATTAACCCCTAATGCTCATTTTATGCTTCTCCCGCAGCCAAATCCTAACTGTTAGATCTGGCTCTTGATTTAATAGTCTAGATTGCAACATCAAAGGAAACCATAAGGAGTAGTCATTCGCCTCAGCACCGCATCTTTACGGTCGTTCGATCAGGCTCACATCGGATGGCCGAGATCAAACCTCGCACGTGTGCAATACACGCCTTGGCCCGTCGGCTTCTTCATGTGCGCATGCACCGCACAATCTGATGCTTTAAATCCCTATGCGCCTGACGCTTCGGCTGCCATAACTGACCACCAGCCAGTTCTGTTCCCTCATCTCTCCCACATAAGCACATGCAACAAGAGACAATTTGGGCCAGTCCCGATAAAGCATGCAAAGCAAGAAACAAAAACGACCATAATTACAGATATTCAGAACCGCAAACAATAGTGGCTTAGATGAATTCGGCCAAAAATTTTAGGGATTTCATTTTATTTTTTCATTGTAATCACCGGTTATAAAAACCACAACAACTCTTGTAAACCGAGGCTGGGCGTTCAGAAAATTAATACAAAAAAAAAACGGAGTTAAAGAGGTATTTTCTTTTTGATATTTCAGTGTATGCATGTCAAAAAAGTAAACAGAATACAAAAAAGTTAGCTTTCGAGCGTTTTACCTTTCGACCTTCGCTTCCTTCTTTCGATGATAAGCCTCGGTCCCTTTCGAGGCCTTGTAGGGTGAGTCGGTTAAGGACGAAGGCTTTAGCTTACGAAGAGTAGAGAGGGAGAGTTTCTTTTCGAGTGCTTCCTTTTTAGATCTAAGAGGTGTGGTTCTTTTTTTTTAAAAAAATTGAAGGTCCGTAGAGGTTTCGGGGTAGAAGGGAGGAGCTTTTCGAGTCGTTTTGAGATTTTCGGTCATCGGCTAGAGGTGGCAGGTGTGGCAGAGTGCGGCGACGCACTCGCCGATTTCTAGAATGGACGGCGGTGCACATCCTCGGTTCAGAGGATTTCTCAAAAAGGGAAGGGATTTTCCTAAAAGGCTAAAAGGGTTCGAATTTTACCCGAAATAATCGTTTTATACTGACTCCCCTTTTAAATTTGGTCATATTACAAAATAAAATCTTTCGCGTCGTTGTATTTACGCGCGGAAGGGTTTCTGTGTTCCTAAATCACGTTCTCAGTCCCCGTAGGTTTTCAAAACGTTGCAATCCCGTCCCTTTTCTAAACCGATTAGAGCTTCTAAGAAATAATTTTATTTTCTATAAGTCATTCGGTGTTCTCGAGCTAACTTTTAGGTCATTCCGTACTTCAAAATTAGGCTCGAGGTGTTTTAAGGTTTTAAACGATTGCAATTTGGTCCCTGTTTTCATTTTAATCAGTTTTCAACGGGTAAATACCATTTTTAGTCCCCAGAGCTTTTAATTTCCTTTTAATTTGACCCTTCCCAGTGTGTTTTTTCCTTTGCCCTCCATAATTTATTTAGCTTTCATTTTGGTCCCTGCATATGCATATTTAATTTACCACCTACATCTTAAATTCCTTTAATTCCAGTCCTTCTTATGCTTAAATGTTCATATGATTATTTGATAATGTATGGATCTTTGCCGGTTCGAGTTGATGTTTACTTCGATATTTGTGCTTACGTTCGAATTAGCCCTTTATTATCACATGTGTTATACACGTACGTTCTATGAATATAAATATGCTACGTTATACACCACTTCTAAATGCCCCATCGAATTGGTGTTAGATAAGATCGAAGATTCTCTCAAAAAATCGTGTCCTCTCTAACGGTTAAAGAACTAGCTTGGAAGTAATTCAATAAGAGAGATCATGAGGTGAACAACATAATTACCTACGAGGCTCCTAAGCACCTCACAATCTCACCAACTCAAGCTGTAACTGGGAAAGAGTAAAACTCGAATAAAATAGAGGCTAGGGCTCCCAAGAAGGAGAAGGAGAAGATGTCTTTCACCTCACTTCCAATTTCATACAATGAGTTGTATTCACAGCTATACAAGGCAGATTTGGTTCGGCCCTATCATGTCGCCCCTTTCAACCCACCCTACCTTTCTTGGTATGATACCAATGCACATTGCGAGTATCATGCTGATATTCGAGGGCATTATATTAAAAACTGTCTGGCATTCAAGAAGTTAGTCCAGAGTATGATAAAGTCTGGGATATTGCGGTTGGGTGAACCAAACACAGTCACCCAAAAAGAGTACGATTCCCCGGTTCACATGGCGAGTTCTCACCCAAACGATCAGTCTCGTAGCCGCTCCCATAGTCAATTATCCTTGTCTGCAAAGCCCCCAAAGTTTCTTCATCCAGTACCGATATCGTACACTGATTTGCTCCCAATGCTTGTTGAAAGAAAGCTTCTGACCCTGGTTCTGTCCAAACTGAAAGAACCTATCTACTCCTAATGTTATGATGTTGATGCCATATGTGACTACCATATGGGAAGTATGGGCCATACTACAGAGGATTATGGATCCCTGAAAAATAAGGTTCAAAGTCTGATCGAGACTGGCCTTTTAAAGTTTTAAGAAGAAATAATGGTGAACATGACTCTGGAGAGGTGCTGACTTCCCTGTTTTCATTCATAGGAGTTAATTTGTTTACATTCACTTGTATCTTGCATTTTCTTTTGAAGTAATGAATGGAATTAACTTTGCTACTGTTTGCCCAAAAGTAGCAAAATACCTTTTGTAAGGGCATATGTTATGTTTGCCTTTGTCATTTCAATGAAATGATGCATCTTTTAAGTTAAATATATATATATATATATATATATATATATATGTATATTCTTTCTTATCCTCGTAGATTCCTAGATATCATATGCATGATGTGACATTGATTAAAAAAACAAAATCAATCGAATGTTGTAATCACGATAAAGTATGATTTTCTGCTCAATCCACTCTGGTCGGTAAGGCGCGAGACGTAAGACTACTAGTCCTTCGATAATGTTCGATGATAAGAAAATCTCCTAGAAAAGCCCAATAAAGTTGCTAGAATATGAAAAAAATTTAATACAAAAAAAGAGAAAAAAGGGGAAAATAAAGTGTTTTAAAAGAGGAAAATTAAATTAGAATGTACTCCGCTATAGCAAAAAGGCTAAATAAGGATGCTTTGCTCCATTCACTCTAATTGAGTCAAAAGCCTTGGTTGTATGAGTAAGTTTTCAAATCATGACTATGCCGAGTAACTCGAGGTATTGTTGTATGCTTCATCATTATTCTCGAGACAAATGACTGTGATGAGTTAAATTCCCGAGAAGAAAGAGAAAAATTTTAAAATTTAAGAAATGAATGAACAATCAAATAAATCTCGGAGCATTCTGACGGAGCTGTGGGGGGAGAACAAATCTAATAAGGAGCTATGCTTCACCTATTCAATACCCTAGCGTTAGATATGACTCTTTGAAGACACTGACACTATATTAGTTACAATCAAAAGCATACACTTGTGCTAAAACCTCAGATCAATATTTTTGCACTCCATGGGTTAAACAAATCCGGGAACCGTAAACATACTATGGAGAAAAACAATAAGAACTAGAATGAGTAGTTTTCAAATAGATCAAGCAAATACCATAATCATGAGGATGAACTGAGCAATCTGGAAGGAATTTTACAACTTTAAATATCGCCACAACATTCAAAGGCAAGCTATTGATTGCCGAATGATCGAATCTAAGACGCTCTTTCATCTAATATCTGGGGCATTCTATTCTTTTTTTATTGATTTTGATTTTGTATATTGATCCGAAAAGTATCATTTTTTGAAATGTTAATTAGCAAACTAATATATAGAAAAAATAGAAAAAAGGAAAATATGAGAAAGGAAAAAATAAAAGAAAGAGAAAAAATAGGAAGAATCGGGTTTCTTTGTGTTGTTTCAAGAATAAAATTTAGAATTTGGGGACAGGGACGTACATGATTGACCTAACACCGATGACCCGTTAGTGATTCTGAAGAGAATAATAGCAAAACTTAGTGTGCTACACAATCCAAAGACTCAAAGTGAGTGTCTGCCATAATACCTTGGTTGGACCAAGAAAGTGAAGATTGAGTTAGGAGATTTCAAGGGCATGTTTCTAGCCCAACATTGAGACAGAAGGAAGACCGTACCGATGGGTCAGAGGCAAAATAATAGTCAAACCTAAAGGCGAGATGAGGTGATACTAAGATCAAGAAGTATAACGTGTCTCTATATGACTTTAGGGATAGTGTTTTAGTTCTACATGGTCGACCTAGCATAAAAGAATAATTTATTAGTGAATCAGCACTACAACAAGATTTCATATGACTGACGGTTCAGAGATTTGAAATAAATATTCTGCCATAATGTTTTGTCCGGTTCAGAAAGCAAAGATTGAACCTCATCGAAGTAGGGAGATTTTTTAGTCTTGGGGCATGTGTTTGCCCTAATGTTAAGATTTAAGAAGGATCATCGTGAAGAGTCATTGAAGTGACAACATTTAAGACTAAGTGAAGTGGAGGGCAATGTTTCAAAATTGAGCGTTATGAAATGATAGATTTTGTTTTGACCAGCGCAAGTCAATAGTCTCATTTGAGATGAGACGTAAGATGAAGATTTAGCAAAAACAAAAAGTCTATTGAGATTAAGGGTGATCGACCAGAAAGTAGGGGTTTTCTCCCTAACAATTCTAAAAATGACTTCACTCATGCATCATAAATGATTAGGCATCCCTAAGGTAGAAGTATGTTAACTAGCATCATCGAATCATCGTGTATGTTTCTTTTAGGTATTTGAGAAACAACAGAAAAGAAGAAGTAGACACCAACAAAGAGTCAAGAAATCTTTTAGCTATTCGGGAGCGATGAACATCTCATGCCAAGGCGATAAAGATCGAAGGCATTCCAATAGTCTCTAAGCGGGATATCATTCAGTGTCAAAGCGACCAGAAATTAGGACATCATTTTTTGTGATCCTCAAGGCGAGGTACCACTCCATGCCGAGGCGATGAAGATGGAAGGTATTCCAGTAGTCTCTAAGCGGGATATCATTCGGTGTCAAAGCGACCAAAAATCAGGACATCACTTTTCGGTATCCTCAAGGCGAGGTACCACTCTATACCGAGCCGGTGAAGATCAAAGGCATTCCAGTAGTCTCTAAGCGGGATATCATTCAGTGTCAAAGTGACCAGGAATCAGGACATCACTTTCTGGGATCCTCAAGGCGAGGTACCACTCCATGTCGAGGCGATGAAGATCGAGGGCATTCCAGTAGTCTCTAAGCGAGATATCATTCGGTGTCAAGGTAACCAAAAATTAGGACATCACTTTTCGTGATCCTCAAGGCGAGGTACCACTCCATGCCGAGGCGACGAAGATCGAGGGCATTCTAGAAGTCTCTAAGCGGGATATCGTTCGGTGTCAAGGCGACCAGAAATCAGGGCACCATTTTTTGGGAGTCTTAAAGTGAGAATTTCAAGAAGAAGAAGGGTAAACAGTTCTATATATGAGGGACTCGTAGCTCAGAATCTTCAGACAAAGAAGTCGGATAAAATTAGTGCTTATAGTCTTTGCTTTATTCTTGTTCTACAAGGATAAAGCAAATAGGGGCAGCTGTTATCACTAATTTTATTCGGGGTGTTAACCCGTTTTTTTTTAAATGATGGGCTTTAGTTGTTCTTATCTTTCTTTTTATATTATAATGCAAAACCCAAAAAATATAACTAGTATTTAATATTAATGTATTACTTTTATTGTTAGTATTACTATAATATATTATATGTCATTATGTTAAAAAACATTTTTAGTATATTCGGTTTTTGTTATCATAAATGCTATACTTATTACTATTAGTTGTTATAATTATATGTTATTATATATTATTTTGATTTGAAAAGAAAATAATAATAGAAAACAAAAAAAATATTATTAGTATTATTATATAGTACTACTATTATTATATATTATTACTATTATTATTTTGATTTATTATTTTTGTTTTGTTATTACATTATTATTATATTATGGTATTATTATATTATATTATTAAACGAAAATAGAAAGGCAAACAAAAAATTATATACATAAATAATAAAGCCCAAGTGTTTATAAAGTCCAATTACAAAACCCAAAAAATATTTTATTACATTCTAGCTCGATAAGGCCCCAGACTAAAAAAAAGCCTAAGACTAATTACACTAAACCCCTAATGCCCATCGTATGCTTCTCTCGCAGCCAAATCCTAGCCGTTAGATCTGGCCCTTGATCTAACGGTCCAGATTGCAACATTAAGGAAAACCTTAAGGAGTAGTCATCCGCCCCAGCACCACATCTTTACGGCCGTTCGATTAGGCTCACATTGGATGACCGAGATCAAACCCTGCACGCGTGCGATATAGCCCTAACCCTGCACAATCTGACGCTTTAAATCCCTATGTGCATGACGCTTCGGCTGCCACAATCGACTACCAGCCAGTTCCGTTCCCTCATCTCTCCCACAGAAGCACATGCAACAAGAGATAATTTGGGCCAGTCCCGACAAAGAATGCAAAGCAAGAAACAAAAACGACCACAATTACAGATATTCAAAACCGGCAAACAATAGTGGCTCAGATGAATTCGGCCAAAAATTGTAGGGATTTCATTTTATTTTTTCATTGTAATCACCCGTTATAAAAACCACAACAACTCTTGTAAACTAAGGCTGGGCGTTCAGAAAATTAATACAAAAAACGGAGTTAAAGAGGTATTTTCTTTGTGATATTTCAGTGTATGCATGTCAAAAAAGTAAACAGAATACAAAAAAGGTTAGCTTTCGAGCGTTTTACCTTTCGACCTCCGCTTCCTTCCTTCGATGATAAGCCTCGGTCCCTTTCGAGGCCTCATAGGGTGATTCAGTTGAGGACAAAGGCTTTAGCTTACGAAGAGTGGAGAATGAGAGTTTCTTTCGAGTGCTTCCTTTTTAGATCTAAGAGGTGTGGTTCTTTTTTTAAAAATTTGAAGGTCCGTAGTGGTTTCGGGGTAGAAGGGAAGAGCTTTTCGAGTCGGTTTGAGGTTTTCGGTCACTAGCTAGCGGTGGCCGGTGTGGCAAAGTGTGGCGGCACACTTATTGGTTTTTTGAAATAGACGGCGGTGCACATCCTCAGTTCAGAGGATTTCTTAAAAAAGGAGGGGGATTTTCCTAAAAGGCTAAAATGGTTCAGATTTTACCCGAAATAGTCGTTTTATACTAACTACCCTTTTAAATTTGGTCTTATTACAAAACAAAACCTTCTGCGTCTTTGTATTTACGCGCATAAAGGTTTCTGTGTTTCTAAATCACGTTCTCAGTCCCCATAGGTTTTCAAAACATTGCAATCTTGTCTTTTTCTGAACCGATTATAGCTTCTAAGAAATGGTTTTATTTTCCATAAGTCCTTCCGTGTTCTCGAGCTAACTTTTAGGCCATTTCGCACTTCGAAATTAGGCTCGAGGTGTTTGAAGGTTTTAAACGATTGCAATTTGGTCCCTGTTTTCATTTTAATCAGTTTTCAATGGGTAAATGCCATTTTTAGTCCCCAGAGCTTTTAATTTCCTTTTAATTTGACCCTTCCCGGTGTGTTTTTTTCCTTTGCCCTCCTTAATTTATTTAGCTTTCATTTTGGTCCATGCATGTGCATATTTAATTTACCACCTACATCTTAAATTCCTTTAATTTCAATCCTTCTTATGCTTAAATGTTCATATGATTATTTGATAATGTACGGATCTTTGCCGGTTTGAGTTGATGTTTACTTCGATATTTGTGCAAGCATGTTAGCTATGTTGTGCGTATGATTTACGTTCGAATTAGCCCTTTATTATCACATGTGTTATACGCGTACGTTCTATGAATACAAATATGCTACGTTTTTATATATAAAAGGTATATAATTTCTAAATGAATAATAAATAAAACTTTTTATGTTATAAAGTATATATATATATATGTTATAAACTTTTGTATATATTATAGGTTTTCTCATTTAAATTTTGTTTCTAAAAGTTTTGTTTTTATATGTATATATATATAACAGAATATATGTATATTGCAAGTTTCTATATATGTTACCCCTTTTGAATTAAGCATATGTATATATTTGGCGTGTGCATATTATACAGGTATTATATTCATGCATAGTATAGTATTGGTTTTTTTTATGTTCGTTTTTTAGTGTTTTTAGATAGGCCTTTAGGTTAGATTAGGGCTCCATTTAATTTAATTAATTTAAATTATGCGCTCGGCTTATTGGGTCATAAGTTTTAATTTAATTAAATCAAATTTAGGAATATATTTTTTAGAACTATAGTTAGATTTAAGGTTCGAATTAATTTAATTAATTTAAATTTATCCCTGGTTCATTGGAGTAAATGTTAAATTCATTGAATTAATTGAACATCTCTTAATTACCCTTTAGGATAAAATTAATATTTGGCTTAGGAGGACCCCTAATTAAAATCATGATTAATTAATTCGATTTATTATCCTTGGCTTATTGGGATACTAGTTTAAAATCAATCAAATTACTTATTTTGATTCAAGTAAATAAATAAAATATTAGAGTTTTCTAGTTTTTAGTATTTAATTTATTTAGGGTTAATATTAGACTAATCTAGTCAATAATTAGATCACTAATTGAATTTTTATAATTTGGGCCTTTTTAGGTTAGGACTTTAGTGGGTTATTTCATGCAATTCTATGCCATGCATTTTATTTGTCATCCACATGACTCTAATACTTTAATGGACATGCATATGATTAATCAACTTAAATTATAAAAAAGAGGTAGTTATTAATTCTGATATTTGTGTCGCAACAGTCCTGACTCATTGGATGTTGACCAAATATTTGAATTAATTCTTACTGTCTAAAGGTAAATGTGATTTGAGATAAAATTTTAACTAGTCATAGCATCATTCTTAATTGCTTGCAACATGCATAAAGGTGATGAACGAAGTTTGAACCATAAATTAACACGACAGTCGGGTTTATTCGATGTCGGTTTAATTTATGGTCTGAGGTAGCGTCATCCTTATTAATTAAACATTTAATTAATTCGAATTCACTAATTTGACAAAGCCCATCTAATTAAAGTTTAAATTCAATTATGAACCATTTAATTAAAGTCAATTTAAATTTTGATTATTTCCATTAATTAAAAGCAACACCGATTTTCGGACGTAATAGGAGTGCTAATTCTTCCCCACGCGTAACCAACTCCCGAACCTATTTTTGAACGAATCTCTGATTTTATGGTGTCCGGTGGCGATTCCAAGTTTTATTATTTTCAAAAATACAAATTTTTGAAGGACTTTTCACTTTTTCAAACATTTTCCCAAAAAGCAAAAAAAAAAAACGGACTACTTCCTTTTTTAGTGATCTATGAAATTTTTAGGTCGCTACACGTTGAATATAGCATATAGGTTCTGCGAATTGAATTTGAAATGCTAATTCTTTGTTTATAGAATCAAAGGAATGATATAAAACAAGGCTTGCTTTCATTTGCGATGTCTTCAAATTCTGTTATCCTTTTAATTTTGCAATGGTTTTCCGTACTTTCATTTAAGCCTGGCTTTACCTACCATTGGCTTTGATATTTCTGGTGTTTGAAGGTAGACGGAATTGTGTAGTTGATCAGAATCTTAATTTATATTTTCAATCTGACTCTAAAATATAAAGACAAAATTCCTATCTTAAAGATTGCAAAACGATTGGGGATGTAGCTCAAATGGTAGAGCGCTCGCTTTGCATGCGAGAGGTACAGGGTTCGATCCCCTGCATCTCCAGCCATATCAAATTTTTTCCTTTTTGCTGTAAAAGATTATATGGATTCACAATTTCCGCCTATTATGTATGCTGGTTCTTTTTGTTTGTAAGCGCTATGTTCATATTTAGTTCTGCAAGTATAGGTATCTAGTTCCTCAGTACGCTGACGCTGAGGCTCTCAAAAACACAGACAAAACTTCAGTTCAGGGTCTGTGTTCGTATTTAGTTCTGTGTACATATTATACAAGTGGTGAGCCTTGGTTCAGTAGGTAGACAGAACTTCAGATCAGGGTCTGCATGAGGCCAAATCTTTTTTAAACCTATGCAAACATCTGGTAACATTTGGCCACCACTTATATAATATGTGCGGTAGACTAAGTTGAAAGTGAAAAGGAATTCCTTTTTCATTTTAGCCGCTAAATATACATTGTGGTCTGTCAATCTGAACTGTAGCAAGTTAGCATTTGGTTGCGACTTGCGTGGATATGCCGATATGGTCATTCTCGTTATGTTGGAAACATAATTATCAAGCAAAGTCTTTCTCTAATGTATTAAGCATTTTCATGCTTTTAAATGAGTTGGATTAGAGATGGGCCAAAGTATATAGATACCAGGAATATTACTGAGTTGCTTTCCTTCGCAATTGGTGTTTTATGCAAACTTGTTGTGCATAATTTCATTGTCAGTTGCATCAAGGGGAAGGGGTTTTCTTGCTAATTCCTGATTGTCCTTGAACGTTAAAGCTACTCTTGTAAACTAGAATGTTGTTTTAGCAGTGCAATTCTAGAGCACCACAACGTGAAGATATGTAGGCATGAGGACGGCTTCGAGCCTCTACATATCGTTATGATCATTCAGTCCATATTTAATAGTAAGGAATGTGACCATGCGTACTTTTAAAACTTTGGTGATCAAAAGTTAATTCTTGATATTATTCTCGCAACTGCATACTGCGTAGATTCTAATGTCAATATTATTGTTTAAATGGAGAAAAGCAATTGGGGATGTAGCTCAAATGGTAGAGCGCTCGCTTTGCATGCGGTAGGTGCAGTGTTCGATCCCCTGCATCTCCAATAACACTTTTTCTTTTTTGCTTATTATCCGTATCCAATTCCTCTACATGCTTGAGGCGCAAGTTTAAAGTTTCCAAGGTGTTTTGGTAGGGAAAAACTTTGAAAAAACAACTGCTAGACTTTTCTTCAACCTGTCAGTTTCAAACGAATTCTAACGCGTCAAAGTGGTGCAATCACTGAGGTAGTAGGAAGAAGCGTCACGGCATTGAACTTTGAAGCATAAACGGAGTGGAGCCGCCATGTTTCATTTCAACAGCCCATTCTAGAATCCATCATTGCGTTTTAGCCCTTAATCAGAACTCAGAAAAAGATGGGAAAAAAGTCTTGTTTAACAAAAAAAAGAGAAGTTCATTACTTTTCTAATTTCTATCTCCTTCGTCTTCGTGGGGTCATACATGAACATCATATGTTCTGCGCATCGAATTCAATCTCACGTCTCAGAAGTCAACACCATTACCTTTTTTAAACAACACCCTCCAGGCCTTCACTTGTTTCAATCCCAGAAAGAACGAGAAAAATAAAGTTCATTACTTTTTGTTTCATACCATTTACTTACTATGAAAAAATAATTTAATTTTCTTAAAAGACCGTGTTAGGGGTTTCGGATTAGACTTGTGTTCGGGTTCCGTGATGGGTTCGAATCCATGGCTACAGCCGGCTCCGACTTATCGGACTTTGGAGACTTGTTGGGACTCCGATGAGGATGCTCCTGGTCCCCGGTGTAGTCACACTCTAACAGCTGTTGCTGCTACTAAGACGCACGGTCCTAGACTTATTCTCTTCGGTGGTACCACCGCTCTAGAGGGTGGCGCTTCCTCTTCTGCTCCCGGAATCAGTTAGCCTCTTCCTCTGTCTGTGGGTTGTTGTCTGTACTTAGATTTGGTTTCTATATAGTAATTTTTCCTCTGTCTCTCTTTTTTTGGGGGTGTAGGATTAGCGGATGTTACCAATTCAGTTCATTCCTACGATGTACTTACTAGAAAGTGGACCAGGTGATTATTCTTTTCCTTTTCCTCGTGATTTTAAGGGATTTTTAGTTCGATCTGGAAATTTTAGCTGATTGCTTTGACTGTTTTTATTCAATTGTGCAGAATCAGACCAGCCGGCGAGCCACCTTCTCCTAGGGCTGCTCATGTGGCAACTGCTGTTGGTACTATGGTCGTGTTTCAGGTGAACAAAACTGCAGAATGGTCGCTAAAGAATAGAGATTGCCACTTTTATATCAGTTTTTTTTTTGTGGATTGGTCTTTTTAAATAGTTGCTTTCTTCTGTTGGCTAGGGTGGAATAGGTCCAGCAGGTCATTCTACTGATGATCTACATGTGCTTGATATGACCAATGATAAGTTTAAGTGGCATCGGTGAGGTTCAGTTGTGTGGCTTTTGAAAATTCCTAATTGTAAAGTGATGTTGTTTCATTATAATCTGTTTTTTTTTTTTTTCCTAATCCTCTCGGTGGGTTTTCTTTGGCTAGAGTGGTGATGCAAGGGCAGGGTCCTGGACCTCGCTATGGCCATGTTATGGATTTGGTTGCTCAAAGATATCTTGTCATTGTAAGCGGCAATGATGGTATGGCATTTCACTTCTCTAGCTGTGTTCTCTAGCATTGAGTTCCATGAAGAAACAGAAATAAAGCTGTTTGTCTTGGTCAACTTATTCACTTTGTTGATTGCTCTCTTCAATAGCTTTAGGCAACATCCTCTCCCTCTTAATCCACCTAGAAGTTAGTTGTTAGGTGGAACATGGTTAATTTGATGAAGTGTTCCAAAGTATTTATATCAGTATTACTATGTGGTAAGACATTGCTTGTGGCAACTCAGATTGAAGAATGGTTAATTTTGTACATTGTCATGTTTGTCTCGTTATTTTCTCCTGGTGTCGTTTGTTTGATTGCATTGAAATCTGAGCAACGTTTCTCTTATTTTCTTTTATTTTTTAAATAGGAAAAAGGGTTCTTTCTGATGCCTGGGCTCTGGATACTGGACAGAAACCATATGTGTGGAAGAGGCTAAATCCTGAAGGCAATAGGCCATCTGCTAGAGTGTGCGTTTGCTTATTGTTAATATATACAAGCTATTAATGTGTCTATATTTCTGTATTATGTTTTCTAATTGTTCCTATTGTTTATAATATCTTTATAGGTATGCAACCGCTAGTGCCCGCTCAGATGGCATGTTTTTGCTTTGTGGTGGAAGAGACTCTTCTGGGGCGGTAAATATCATTTATGGTTCGAGTCCAGCTTTATGCTAGTTTAAGTCTCACCATGTGTGGGTTCAAATTATTCTAGTCTAGGCCCGAATATATTTTGATTATCAGTCTAAAAGTGCGTTTTAATGATAGAATTTGGTTGTAGTTATTCGGATTGTAGCATTAGTTGTAATTGTTTTTGTAACTGTACGTGTAACACTTCAGAAACAAAGGATATGATAATGCTTAACATAAAGTTTTGATGTTAAAGTTTTGTTACTTTGAGTACTATATATCTAGCCTGGTAACTATTAGACTGAATGATATGATTTCCTCTCCAAAATATTCTAAATTGTCTGCCTAGGGGTGAGTTTCTGTTTTTGAGTTTATTGATTACATATGCACTTTTACAGCCTTTGGCAGATGCATATGGGCTGCTTATGCATAGGAATGGTCAGTGGGAGTGGACTCTTGCCCCTGGACTCTCCCCTTCACCAAGGTATCAGCATGCTGCTGTAAGTGGAAAGCACAACTATTGAATATAGTAGTTAAGAACATAAGACAACTTCAGTAGGCCTACACTTTTGTTTTTTTGAAAACAGTCAACCTGATATTTGCTTGCTACTAGGTTTTTGTTGGTGCACGATTGCATGTTACTGGAGGTGCACTTAGAGGAGGACGTGCTATAGAAGGTGAAGCTGCCATTGCAGGTAAGCTTCTGCATGGATGCTTGAAGTAATTGTCTGGAGTGTGTGTCTTATGTATCTCAAGTTTCTTTTCAATGTTCTTTGTTTTATAGTACTGGATACTGCTGCTGGAGTATGGCTTGACAGGAATGGACTTGCGACTTCCTCACAGAATGCTAAGAGACATGTTGAATATGATCCTTCTTTGGAACTTATGCGTCGTGGTCGCCATGCATCTGCTTCTGTTGGTGTTCGAATATATATTTATGGTGGCCTTAGAGGAGGTAATGATAGTAAAGTCTTTTCTGAAAGTTGTGTAAATGGACTTGTTATTGTGAACTGGTTCCATTTTGACTAGTTAACATAGAAGCACAAGACCAATTGAGGTTTGGGAAGTTGACTGCATTGAGCATTGGCGCTGTAATTGCCAAAAAAAGGAATTGTAAGGATTAGGACCAATATGGTCTAGTATTGAGAACTTCATTGTAGGTTCATGTGACTTCTAACTCTTGAGCCAATGCAAGCTCATGCTTGTCTGCACAAGAAGTTTTTGTATCCGATATTATACACACATTCTCTCACAGCTATATGACATCTCTGCTCTTGCTTTGCTTTTAACAGTTGATAGTTATAACTTGAATTGTTTATCTTAACCTTATGTGTTCACTTTTTTTCCTTTTTGAGCTATGATTAATTGTATTATAAATCATTTTATTTTCCACAGATATGCTCTTAGATGATTTCCTAGTTGCAGAAAATTCACCATTCCAGTCCGACATCAATTCTCCTATATTGACCGCTGAGAGAGCCTCGACCAGCCCTAGGTTTAATCAACCTAATTTAAGTTCATTGTCAATAACAGCTTCAGATGATAGCCCAGAGTTCTCTTCCTCTGGGGGCATGAGGTGTGACTTGAAGCTCTCTCTCTCTCTCGTTCATGTGAGTATATACGCACCCCCTATGGGATTATTGATTGATGATGAATCTTTATCTTATAGAATAGACAAAAATTCGATGGAGAAACTTAGGGAGGCTTCTGCTGCTGAAGCTGAGGCAGCAAATGCTGTCTGGCAAGCTGCACAGGCGGCATCTGCTGTTCCTCCAGAGGAAACATATGTATCTGATGACAATTCACCTGCTGCCGAAACAAATTCGGATGCTAGTAGTAATGAGGCTGATGTTCGCCTTCATTCTAGAGCTGTATGTATATCGCAAACACGTCTGGATAGTTTTCTATGTGTGCAGACACAGTATTCTTATGGTTCTTTTACCCCAGGTTGTAGTTGCTAAAGAGGCTGTAGGGGACCTGGGTGGGATGGTTAGGCAGCTATCCTTGGATCAATTTGAGAATGAGAGCAGACGGATGATTCCCTCTAATAATGACCTTTCCTATCCTACCAAAAAGTTCGCCAGACAGAAGTCTCCTCAAGGCTTGCATAAAAAGGCAAGCATAAAATGAATTCATATGTTTTATATTTAAAAATTTGTTGTAGTTTAATGTTATATTTCTTTTTCAGGTTATTTCTACATTGCTTCGGCCCCGAAACTGGAAAGCCCCCACTGATAGGAGGTTTTTCTTGGATTCATATGAAGTGGGTGAGCTTTGTTATGCTGCTGAACAGATTTTTATGCAAGAACCCACAGTGCTTCAGTTGAAAGCTCCTGTAAAAGTCTTCGGTGACCTTCATGGACAGTTTGGTGATTTAATGCGGCTGTTTGATGAATATGGATTTCCTTCAACTGCTGGAGACATTTCGTAAGTTTGGTAGTTAAGCTGCTCATGCAAGTTAGATGATTCCCAGAAAACTTTAGTCTTATGACTATTACTTCCTACTTTATCATAGATTCTGCTATTTTTCTCCAAATTTTCTTATTCGATTGTGTTTTAGTTTTTAGGTACATTGATTATCTATTTTTAGGAGACTATGTCGATCGAGGGCAACACAGTTTGGAAACAATAACATTGCTTCTTGCTCTTAAGGCAAGCTTCTGGATCAAATGAGCCTTAGTTTGACTATGAATGTGACCTATGGTGTTTCTTACTGAATTAGTTGTCTTGTTTGTTATGATTGTGCAGATTGAATACCCTGAATATGTTTACTTGATTCGTGGAAACCATGAGGCTGCTGACATAAATGCACTCTTTGGTTTCCGTATTGAATGCATTGAGAGAATGGTCTGAATGAGCTTTCATATGTCGATTGATTATTTATTTTAACAAGAAAAGAAAATGTGCTTATTATTTGTCTATCTTTAGGGGGAGAATGATGGTATCTGGGCATGGACTCGGTTCAATCAACTATTCAACTATCTTCCGCTTTCTGCTCTTATCGATAAGAAAATTATCTGTATGCATGGTGGCATTGGAAGATCTATACATTCAGTTGAACAGATAGAGCAACTTGAGCGACCGATAACAATGGATGCAGGATCCCTTATTTTAATGGACCTGTTATGGTAAGCAGGTTTTCAACCTCTTACTCTAATTTATATATATATATATATATATATTTTCTGCAGATTAATCCCGACTTTCATTTACCTTGTTAGGTCTGATCCAACAGAAAATGATAGCGTAGAAGGTTTGAGACCTAACGCCAGAGGGCCGGGTCTTGTCAGTTTTGGGGTATGCAAGTTATTGCTTTGTGTGTAAAACTGTTATTAGTACTTAAATTTGATAGATATAGGAACTGATAACGATTGGCACCAAGGTTCAAACTTTCTAGTTTGAATTTACCCGACTTTCTATTCGGGTGATTGAACTTTTATGCACATGAACGTACAATGATTTATGTTGCCATATGCAGCCTGACCGTGTGACAGACTTCTGTAAGAAAAACAAGCTACAACTTATTATAAGGGCTCATGAATGTGTAATGGATGGGTTTGAACGATTTGCTCAGGGTCAATTAATTACTCTTTTCTCTGCAACAAATTATTGCGGTATGTAAACCACAATGAGCCACATTCTGGTGCAGGCTTATCTTTTTGCTGCCTAATCTGGTATATGCATACAGGTACCGCAAACAATGCTGGAGCTTTATTAGTGGTTGGTAGAGGATTGGTTATAATCCCAAAGTTGATCCATCCTTTGCCACCTCCCATTCAGTCCCCAGAAACATCACCCGAACGGGTTGCAGATGACAAATGGATGCAGGTAATCCTTTATAAACACTGATGAATGAAGCATACTTGCTCACTGCATCTACATCAGTATTTTATGATGTTTATGTTGCACCACAGGAGCTGAACATCCAAAGACCACCAACTCCAACCCGTGGTCACCCTCAACCTGGCCACAATCGCAACTCGCTTGCATATATATGAACATGGTATCAAAATGCAGAGGACTTGTAACATAGGAAGATATGATATAGAAGTCCAATGTTTACATGAGAATGCCAATTCTTACATCGATTTCAAGAAGGTATATATATACAAAACCACTCTGTTGTATTTTAGAGTAGCCAGTTGCACTTTGCTGAAGATGAAGCCATTTTCATTGTACACATAGCTTATTATAAGTTGCAGAAGTTCCAACCTTTAACCAATAGGTGTAATATACATACAGTTTATTTTAAGTTCATTTATTCTTCAGTTTGAACATCATAAAATAAATGGTATAGTATTTTATATAATTCCATATTCAAATATTGTGCCACTGCCTGTCCAGAATCAACAAAAATATTATACTGATTTGTTCTAGTTTGTAATACTATGATGAGATTAACCAGTATCTCCACAAACATCTATGAACTGTGTGATTATTTTAGTAGTGTTCAAATCATTTTACATTCAAACCTATTCAAGTTCATGACAAATTTGAAGTATTGAGTATTTATTGTTGAATTAAGCTTGATCAGATTTAAGAGTTAGAAACTTGTAAAAGCTGACAGAAAAATAAAACTGTACAGGCTTAGAACAAAATTCAATTTTGAACCTTCATTACTACTAAATAGATTAGCGATTTGCAGAACCCAAGTTTCATCTACACAACCCAACACGTACAAAAGTCCCTAAAATTCCTGAGAAGCTGACCCGATCTCGCCCTTACCTTTCCCGACCTTCTTTGGCAACAGAGTCTGATTTATATTGGGCAAAACCCCTCCATTTGCAATCGTAACGCTTCCCATCAGCCTGCTCAACTCTTTGTCGTTTCTCACAGCCAATTGAATATGCCTTGGGATAATTCTGTTCTTCTTGTTATCCCTCGCAGCGTTTCTGGCCAATTCCAAAACCTGTAAGTTTAGAAAAACCCAATCAGTTAACGACCTCGTATGAAATTATAGAAATTTCCCGGAAATAGTTAAGAAAAACTTGAAGTTTCACAGACCTCAGCTGCGAGATATTCGAGAACGGCAGAAAGATAAACGGGAGAGCCAGATCCAACACGGTCGGCGTATCGTCCTTTCTTGAGGAAACGAGCAATGCGGCCAACGGGGAACTGAATACCTGCTTTGCTTGACCTGGGAACGGATTTAGCCATTGCCTTGCCTCAGCCTCCTTTGGTTGCTGCTGCTGCAGAGCTCATGATCACAGATTCTAGAATTCTTTTTTAACCGAACAGAAATGGGTATTTTGCGATCTTTGAAATTGATTCTCGAGGAAGATGATGAGAATTGATTCCGGCGCTTTGGGTTTATATAGAAGTGGGAGGGCTATTTGGGTTTCACGCGGATCGGATTGCCAAGGTGGATTTTTAGTTGATTTGATTTCAATTCGATCGCTAACTTGGAAAGGTATGTTTTTGGTGGGATTTCAATATTTTTCAAGTTGGAAAATACAGTATTTTAAATTAATAGGATGTAAAAACAGGTAATCAGATGGGTTTCAGGTCGGGTCTTGTTAGATCGGGTCAAATCGGATACATGTCATTTCAGGTCGATTTGATATTTCGACTCGATTCGGGTCGAGTGGGGGTCAATTTTAGGTCGGGTTCATTTCGGTCCGGTTCATTTCGAGCCGAGTTCATTGCAGGTTGGGTTTATTTCAGGTCGGTTAAAGCGGTTCGGGTCCGAATCAATTAATTGACGGGTTAATTCGGGCTCGGGTTCATTTCAGGTCGGGTTCATTTCAGGTCGGGTTTATTTCAAGTCGGGTTCATTTCAGGTTGAGTAATTTCAAGTCGGTTTTATTTCGGGTCGGGTTAATTCGGGTTTCGAATTCGTATTAAGTTTGAGTTTGGTACAAATAGTCGATAGACTTTGGGTTGGGTCATTTCGAGTGAATTATTTAACGCCTTTCACGAACACGAATCACATTAAAAATAATTATTAGGCGCTAGAATGAACAAAAATATCATCGTTATTTAAAATATTGGAGCAAATTACAAAAATTATAAATAAATAAGGGTCAATTTCGGTGAAAATTAAAATTTTAGGGACTAACATGAACAAAAATATCATCATATTAAAAATATTAGACTAAATTACAAAAATATAAAATAGGGATTAATTTTGGTTAAAAATAAAATTTTAGGGACTAACATGGACAAAAATATCATTATATTAAAAATATTAGACTAAATTACAAAAAAATAAATAGGGGTCAATTTCAACTAAAAATTAAATTTTAGGTACCAGACTAAACAAAAATATTATTGGACTAAATTGTCAAAAATATAAATAAATAAAGGGTAATTTTGACTAAAAATTAAATTGTAGGGGCTGGAATAAACAAAAATATTATTCGACTAAATTACCAAAAATAAAAATATATATGGGTTAATTTTAGCTAAAAATAAAGTTTTAGGGACTAGAATAAACAAAAATGTCATCATATTAAAAACATTGGACTATATTACAAAAAATTAAAATAAATAGGGATCAATTTCAGTTAAAAAATTAGGGACTAATATGAACAAAAATATACCCTTAAATTGAATTAGGGATACTTTGTGACTAAATTGAATTAAACTAAAACTTAAAAGTGAATATTATGACTAAAAATGCAACATTTAAAACACAATATGACTTAAAGGGTAATTAATCTCTAACCTAAATTATAGGTGGCTTATTTCCCTCCAAAATTTTGTTCTTTCCCTCTTTTTTTTTTTTACCAATTATCTGTTTATTTTTTTAATTAAAATAAAAGGTGAGAGGTAATCAGGGAAAATAGTCCCGCCTGATTTTTTAGGTTAAGGACAATTGTTTTTTTAGCACTTTTGACTTCAGATATTTTTTATTTAAGTCCTAAATTCAATTTTTAGGTTTTAATTTAATTCAATTGAGTCCAAAGTTAGATTAATTTAATTGAAATTCCACATTTAGTTTTAGAATTCTTTTAGTTATGTCTGTGATTTATGCTTTTAGGTTTTAATTTAGCTCAATTAGATCATGAGTTTAATAAGTTAATTCCATTCTGACGACATTATTATTATTATTATTATTATTATTATTATTATTATTATTATTCAATATAATTATACACAAAATTTTGATTTGGATGTAAACATGTAATTTTACACATGAAATTTGAAATTTTAATTTAGTTTAATTGTACACATGAAGCTTTGATTTCAAATTCAAATGCATAAATTAGAAAGTTGAATCGAAATTAATCTCGTAAATCAATAACCCTAAACTAAACCATAAACCGTTAATACTAAACCCAACACCATAAACCTTAAGGAATCGAAATTAATTTCATAAACCAATAACAATAAGCTAAACCATAAACCACTGATACTAAACAATAAATCATTGATACTAAACCCTAAACATTAAGGAATCCAAATTAATCACATGAACCAATAACACCATCTTTACTTTTTAGACTAAATTATAAAAATTAGAAATAAAAATGAGTAAATTTTAGTTAAAAACAAATTTGTAGGGACTAAAATGAATAAAAATATCATCATATTAAAATTTTGGACTAAATTACACAAATTAAAAATAAATAAAGATTAATTTCGGTTAAATAAAGATTTGTAGGGAATTAATTGAACACTAAACTACACCATAAACTCTAAAGCATTAACACTAACCCCTAAATCATAAACTATAAACTACAACATATACCCTAAACTACTCCATAAACTCTAAAGCATTAACACTAGCCCCTAAATCATAAACCATAAACCTTAAGTCATAGAAATTTTAGGGACTAACATGAACAAAAATATCATCATATTAAAAATATTGGAGTAAATTACAAAAATTAGAAATAAATAAAGGTCAATTTTGGTGAAAAATAAAATTTAGGGACTAACATGAACAAAAATATCAACATATTAAAAATATTGGACTAAATTACAAAAAAATGAATAGTGGTCAATTTGGACTAAAAATTAAATTTTATCTACTAGAATAAACAAAAATATTATTGGACTAAATCGCCAAAAATATAAATAAGTACGGGACAATTTTGAATAAAAATTAAATTGTAGGGGCTAGAATAAACAAAAATATTATTCGACTAAATTACCAAAAATAGAAATATATATGGGTCAATTTCGGCTAAAAATAAACTTTTAGGGACTAATGCGAACAAAAATAAACCCCAAATCCCTAAACTAATCCCATAACCCCAAACATTAAACTTCAAACATTTACCCCTAACCCCCAAACATTAAACCCTAAATCTTATAATCATTGATAATTTAAGTCCAAGCTAAATCCCTAATCCCTAAACTATTCCTATAACCCTAGACACTCAACTTGAAACGTATATTATACCTCTAAACCCCAATCCTCAACCCCTAAATCTTATAAACACTAATAATTAAAGTGCAATCCTAATCCCCAAATCTCTTAATCCCTAAACTAATCTCATAACCCCAAACACTCGACTTGAAACATATATTAAACCCCTAAACCCCAAACCTCAACCCCTAAATCACACAATCACTAATAATTTCTACTTGAAAGCCTAATCCCTAACTAATCCCATAACCTTAAACACTCAACTTTTCACATTTACCCCTAAACCTCAAACCTCAACCCCTAAATCTTTTAATCACTAATAATTGCTACTTGCAAGACTATCCCCTAATCCCTAAAATAATCCTATAACCCCAAACACTAAACTTGACACATTTACCCCTAAACCCCAAATCTTACAAACACAAGTAATTTTAATTAAATAAATTATAATTAAAATTACAATAATTTGAATATTAAATTAAATATTAATTAAAAATATTAAATTTATAATTTTTAATTAAATATTAATTTAAAGTTATAATTTAAATAAATTAAATGTACACTAATAATTTAATTAAATACATTATAATTAAAATTAAAAGAATTTAAATATTAAATTAAATATTAATTTAAGGGTTAGGATTCACTTACATGGTGTAAAACTCATTTAGTTTTACACTAATTTTAGACCGCTGGATGATGATAATAAATGAGTGTAAAACTAAATGAGTTTTATACTATATAACTGGATCACATCCCTTAATTTAAATATATTAACTTTATAATTTTTAATTAAATATTAATTTAAATAAATTAAATATACACTAATAATTTTAATTAAATACATTATAATTAAAAATTAATTTAAATATTAATTAAATACATTATAGTTATTAATTAAAATTAAAATAAAATTATTAAAATAATATATTTACCATAAGTATAAATACACCCTTAAAAGGGTCTGGCCGAAGCCCTAGCCCTCTAAAAATATTATATATACATATGATCCACTTACACATAATGTAAACAATTATAAGTAATCAAAACATTATTTTTTTTAAATTTAAAGAATAAAAATGAAAAATTATAAAATATAAGTGACCAACCATTTTATTTACCCTATAAGAAAAAAAAATCAATGACATTAGCGCTAAAATCCTAAAATCTTCCCGCCATTTATAATATTAAAATATATAATTATAATCCTAATTTTATTGAAATCAAAGGCATTCAAAAACTATTCCCACCATTTATAACATTAAAATATATAATTATACTCTCAAGTTTACTTCATTTTCATTAAAATTATTTATCAACAACTTTAATTTGTGTACAATAATTAAAATTACGGTATTATAATTACAACTATGAATTTAAAACAATGGAAACGATTAACCTTCTAATATTTGGATTTTATCAAATTAACAAAAAGTTTTCAATCTTCCCTAGTAAAATTTAGTCAAATTAATCAATAAAATTTGGTTAAGTTAATAAAAAAAAGACAAATGAATATCTATACTTAGTAGTGTCAAGTGTGATTTGGTTAAAAGAAAACATAAATATATAGAAAACATAAATATGCTTTTTTTTTCCTTTCTTTTTTAAAATTTTAATTGATTATATATGGGACTAGAAATTTGGAGTAGAATAAAATACAAAAAAAATGAATAGGGGTTAATTTGGAGTAAAAATTAAATTTTAGGGACTATAATAAATTGGACTAAATTGTAAAAAATATAAATAAATATGGGAAATTTTGACTAAAAATTAAATTATAGGAACTAGAATAAACAAAAATATTATTAGACTAAATTACCAAAAATAGAAATTTCACTAATTCCCTCTAAAAATTTGGGTGGCTTATTCCCCTAATTCCATCCAAATTTTGGGTGGCTTTTATCCCTCAAAAAATTTTAGACTAAAAGTAAATTAATCTCAAACCTAAAAAATAGGTGACTTATTTTCCTCCAAAATTTTGTCTTTTTCCCTTTTTTACCAATTGTTTTTTTAACCAATTATTTTAGTTTAATTCAATTGAGTCCCGACTTAGATTAATTTAATTGAAATTCCACATTTAGTTTTAGAATTCTTTTAATTATGTCCGTGATTTATGCTTCTAGATTTCAGTTTAGCTCAATTAGATTCTAAGTTTAATGAGTTAATTCAGTTTCAACATTATTATTATTATTATTATTATTATAACATATAATAAACTTTGATTAAATATAATTATACACAAAATTTTGATATGGATGTAAACATGTAATTGTACACATGATAACATCAAAACGAAAGTTAAAACTTTAATTTAGTTCAAACTTAGTAGTTCAACCTTGACAAATAATTTATATTGATTGAGTTACTAAGCATATTGAATTATTACTAAGCATTGAATTATTTAATAAAATTTCAAACTTAGTAGTGTCCAATGAATATCTAAATCCAATATTTCATTTTTTTGATATTTTTAATTGATTATATATGTATATATAACAGAAGGAGTATTTAACATTTTAAATTGATTTTAAAAAAAATAATAGTTTACATTTATCAACACTTTAAATTCATCAAATCATAAGCTTCCTCAATTACATGTTAGGTAAATCAAGCCAGGTCAATATTAGTTCAGGTCAACAACAAGTCGGGTTCAAAACAAGTCAGGTCAATTAACAGGTCGGGTAAAATCGGATCCCGGGTCGGTTCAGTCAGGTAATATCGGTTATATGCTAGGTTAGTCTCGGGTTGGGGTTCGTTTCAGTCAGGTGCAGGTCGGGTTCCGGGTCCACAGTAACAGGTTCAATTCGGGTTCAGGTCGTTCTCAGTCGGATGCAGGTCGGGTTCTGTTACTACACTAACAGGTCCAACTCGGGTTCGGGTCAACAACAGTCGATTACAGATCGATTTCGGGTCATCGCATCATTGGGTCAAACTAGGTTCTGGCTCGAGCAGATTTCAGTCGGGTTTTTAGGCCGGGTCAGTTTTTTACATCCCTATAAATTAAGCGGGAAGTGTTTATTTTCGCTTTTATTTACGAGCCAAAAATTTCCTTTTCCTGGGGAAATTTGAGGAATATTGTCGGTGTGAATTAAAATTAGGGAAACGAGGTTATTGGGTTACATTTTTTAATCTAAGGCAATTTACACAATAATCTTTGATGTTGTCACCTACAAGTCACGACTTTAAATATTTTAATTTTTTCGATTCATGAAAAACGCCAATTATAAAAGATGTCTTATAATAATTTCTAATTTTTTTCTTTATATCTTCACCTGTAGCTGTGTTATAACTGTAATTTAACCGGTTTAAATAATTTATTTTTTAACAATACAGCCTCCTGCAGCTAGCGTTCTTCATGGACTATTCAAAATACCGTATAATTTAAAATATAACCCAATAATTTTTATTTCTCTAATTTTAATTCTCACATGCAATATTCTCCAAAATTTCCCTATTTTCCATGTTTCAATCTTTCTTGTTATTGTCATTATGTAATTTGTCTATTATAATTCTTTTACACATTGATCTTGTTTGACAATTGTAGCGATGTCCCTCTCGCTAAAAAATGAAGTTTTCAAAGTGTTGGTGGTTTTTCGGGTATTAAAATATTTATTCCGTGAGGTTTCAAAAATACCGTATTTTATTTAAGAAAATGGAGTCACCACAGGCCACTTAGGTAGGTCGGACACCATAAAACCCGAGATTCAAAAACTTTGGGTTCGAGAGTCGGTTACGGATGGGGAAGGATTAGCATCCCCATACCGCCCAAAAGTGGTACTTTAATAATTACCGCTTTATTAATATTAGATTTTCCGGATTAAAGTGACGATTAAATTAAAATTTGGTTATAAGTGCGAGTAAATTTTAAAGGCCTCATTATCCGAGAGTAAACGCCCAACCACTATCACTACGCCTGATACTAGCCCCGCTTACACTCGGATAAAAGGGCACCGCATTGACAGTTTATATATCTCGATATGCAATCTTAGAGAAATAATTCGGAATATACATTTGCATTCATATGGTAAAGGACAAAATAAATAATAAAAAAACATGGATATCACAAAATTAAACAAATATGATAAAAAACACGAACATGGCATATCATAATAATAATAATAATAATAATAATAATAATAATAATAATAATAATAATAACGAGACATGAATAAAAACATGTAGTAAATAAAGAACCCATAATTCAAGAATACATACAATGTAACATATGCATGGCATGAATGTATTATGATGTTAATTTCACAAATCAAAACGACGTACTAACAAAGAAACTAATACCTAGCACATAACATACGACATAATTTGCATGCACAAATAAATAAATAAAACATGGCATGGCACATGACAAAAAACGCACTAACATGTAACCTAAAAAGGGGATACGGAAATTTATGTTAGTATACACAAACATGCTAACGTACTAACATATAACATGATATTCGAAATAAACCAAACCTTACATATAAAAGATATGCATGCAAATACGAACAAATGAAATAGAAAATAAAACAAGACATAGCATACCTAAAAACAAAGGAAAACATGATAGAAAAATCACAAGTAAATAATGGGCAAATTATACATACTAAAAAACACATAACATAAACAACATAACATAAATATTCACAAATTTACCAAGGACTGAAATGAACGAAAAATGAAACATAAAGCTAAAATTAAATGAACAAAATGCACACTTAGGGACACAATTGAGAACTGGACGAAACTTGGGAGGACTAAGAATGCGATTAACCCATGCGACAAACTCAGACTGAAAAAATCAAAAACGCGGAGGGACTAAGCACACATTTTACCTTTTTTAAAACTGATTTCGGATTAATTTGGGGTCCAATTGAAATTTTGGAAAAGCAGAGATGACTGGAGTTATGATTATACCAAGGGGCAGACTCGTTTTAAAAAATACCAAAAAGCGGGATGGTTTAATGAGTAATTAGGCCATTTTTTAAGCTCACCTATAAATACCCCTAACTGGCCCCCCCTCTCTTTTTTCCCTCATTTTTTCTGAGCCTTAGGATAATATCCCCCCCTCACTCTCTCATTTTCTCTCAAAAACCAATTTCAAACCCTCAACGAACCCAGAAATCGGCGACCATCCACCGCCGACCGCCGCTAGTCGGTGCCGATGAACCTAAAAAAACCCACCAAAATAAACCTCGCTTCAACCCAAACCTGAATCTAAATTTAGATCTACACAAAGACTTCCCCTTTTGCCTAGATCTAAGAAAATATGGAGCGAAAACTATATTTTTTAAAACGAGACCGAAAGAACGTCTCCCCCTTTTAGCCGGCTCACCATATTTAGGCTTGTTGCCGGTAGGGGAACTGACGATCGGAGGTGAAACCACTCACTCATTTTCTTTTGTTATCTTTAGAACACATGCATGCATGCAACACTCGAGGTGGATGGATACCTTTGTATGTTCTTTGTATGTTCGAAAAAGAACAAGAGGCTGAAACTCCTTGTTTTGTATTTTTTTGGGAAACTGATTACAACTGAACTCCCCCCTTACAGATTACTTGTTTCATACATATATCCCCTTTTTTTTTTGGTTTGGTAGAAAATCTGTCAAATACATATTTTGGGTTATTTGATACTGACGAAAAATCTGATTTTCCTTGTCTTCGGTGGTTGGTACGACCGGCATGGTGGGATGGTGTGGTGGTGACCGTTCTGCCAGAAGCTCCCAGGGCCATTGGATCAGATTTGATCCAATGGGTGGATTTGCACGAGAAAGGGACAGTTCTGATTCAATCCGGAAATCGGTGGGAATGCCCGAGATGAAGCCACGTGGCATCTTGATATCTGAGGAGTCAGCGTGTGCAAGCCACGTGCGCGTGGAAATCTAGCAGCCCCGTGAGTGAGTCGTACGCGCCCTCTGGAAGGTTCTCCCTTTTCGATTAGGGCCGTTGGATTAAAATCTGATCCAACGGCTCAGATTGGGCTGCGCAAGGAAAAATGATGATTAGGGTTAGCTTAATCTGATTCGGGCCAAAAATGGGCTCTATAATTTTAATTTTGGGTTTTGATTTGTAATAGAGGACTTGGACATTTAATTTGTCAGGTTCTAATATATCCATTTATTTGTATTTAATTTAGCCCAACCCTACTAATAATATTATTATTAATAATAATACAAGCATATACATACGATGTACGTACGACATACGAGTACACATATACGTAACATGCAAACATTAATACGTAATACATCCTTAATTAATATGACATATCGTCACATATGCATATAGCTATACGTATAATTACCATGAATACCCACACATACACAATGCACACATAAAATATAAACACACGTATGACATCCATATACTATAAATATTAACATATACACCCATAGAACGTATAACATGCATGCAGTCATATATGTCACACATTAATCACACATATATAACAGACACATAATATGATATGTATACATGCAATAATAATACGTTAATTATTAAACTAACATACATTAATACAGTATTTTTACAACGGATAAAAATAAGTGATTACAGTTGCCCCTCTTTGCTTGTTCTCGTGGAACGGGAACAAAGCAAAGATTTATAAGAACTCATTTTTATCCGACTTCCCTGTTTGTAGCTTTGGAAACACATGTTCTTCTGGAACTCTCCGTTTTTCCTCGGTTGAATCTTCGGGCTCGTAAGTTCTTCCTATATAGAGCTTCTTCACCTTCCGATCTTGGAGCTACATGCCATTCCTATGTAGAATCCTTCACTTTAAAGCCTCGAGTTATGAGTCCTTACTATATAGAAATTTACTCTGAGACGGTAAAGCTTTGAGACCTTCCGTTATAGAACTCTTCGCCTTCAACGCGACGGGTTTTTCCTATATAAAACCTTCTGCGCCACAGATGGATTCCTCCGATTGGGAGTTCCTCCTATATAGAACTGCTAGTCTTCAAACCCTAGAGCCGTCAGTCATTCCTATATAGAACTTTTAGCTTCTGAAATCTCGGAGCTACGTGTTCTTCCTATATAGAACCTCTCACTCTAAGATAGTAAAGCTCGAAGCCCTTCCTATATAGGACTATTTGCCTTCAACACAGTGGGTTTTCCCTATACAAAACTCTCTTTTCATGGGTGAATTCCTTCGGCTGAGAGTTCTTCCTATATAGAACTGCTAGTCTTCACCCTGGAGCTGCAAGCCTTTCCTATATAAAACTTTCAACTTCTGAAGCCTCGGAGCGGCGGATTCTTCCTATATAAAACCTCTCGCTACGGGCATTTGAAAATATAGGCCCTTCCTATATAGAACCTTTATCTTCACATTCGAGATTCACGCCAAAATGGCTACCGATACTTTTTTGAATCTGCAGATACCTGTATAGAATAAGACGAAATACTATGACCAATGAGTTAGCATGCTCCTAATCCTAGGGATGTCTAACTATTCATGATGAATGAGTGTCAATATCTTGGTGGGCCTGTTTTAGTCCTCAATCAATCTCGACCCTACGTTGCTTGCTTTCTCCTTTTTTCTTCTTCTAGCGGCGATACCCCATTTCACTGTCGGGTTCAACCATTCCAACCTTTCTTTTTTTGAATTTCTGGTTTGGGGTTCTAAAGTGCCCTTTCGGGTATTCACCTTAGGGATTTTGGTTTTTGTGTGTTTTTTTTCTTTTGGTTTTTTTTTGTTTTTTTGGGTACCTTTCCGGGTTTTTACCTGGGAAATCTCTCTTGTTGTCTCAAATGCTTTCTTTAAACGAGCAGGGCATGTGCCATTGGTCATCTTACTTTGGTGCTCGAAACCTTCTGCTTACCCTATTTCAATATACATCATGTAGGCAGCTGGGGGGCAAGGTTAACATCATTTTCTAACCACCTGCATCTTTAAGGTTAGATCACAACAATGCTCAGAAATCTCTTGTTTATCATAAGCCTATGTTAACTTATTTGTATGATGTTTATGGCAAGTAACAATAAGACAAGGAATGGAAGCTCAAAATGTGATTTTATTACGATTAAGGATTTGGAACAATTTTGAGAGGTTCATGGCAAACATGAGGAAAAGGAAAAGCCAAACATGAAATGCAAAACCTCCAGTATCCATAGTATGAGTGATACATGATACCGTCAACCGGCGTAGAATCTTTGCCTAAAGCTTCTTCTTCACGGGGCTTATGGGGACGACCCTTCTCTCCGGAGATCCAACCTCTCAATTTATCGAAGCTGCCCTTTACGGGTTTTCAACTAGGATCCTTCCTTTGCTTCAAGATGCCCTATTTTAGGTTTTCGCCCTAAGCTCTCCATTTTTTCTTTTTCTTTTTCTTTTTCTTTTTGTTTGTTTTTATTTTGTTTTTATTTGTTTTGTTTTGTTGTTTTCTTTCTTTTTCTTTTTCTTTTTCAAACGTAGTATTTCTTAACAAAATCAGAATTTACAGGGCTTTTCAGCTTGTCTCCATCCATTTCAGTTAAGATTAAGGCTCCTCTTGAGAAGGCCTTTTTAACCACGTATGGCCCTTCCCAGTTGGGCATCCACTTTCCTCGAGAATCTTTCTGAATCGGGAGGATCTTCTTAAGCACCAGATCTCCCTATCTGAATTCTCTTGGGCGCACTTTCTTGTTGTATGCCCGCATCATTCGGTTTTGGTACATTTGACCATGGCAGATGGCCTTTAGCCTCTTTTCTTCGATGAGATTTAACTGGTCGAGTCTGGCTTGCACCCATTCAGATTCTTCCAATTTTACTTCATTTAAGACCTGGAGCGATGGAATCTCCACCTCAATGGGGAGTACTGCTTCAGTACCATACACTAAATAATAGGGTGTTTCCCCTATCGATGTGCGAATGGACGTCCTATAGGCGAAAAGGGCAAATGACAGTTTTTCGTGCCAATCCTTGTAGGTATTCGTCGTCTTCGCGATGATCTTCTTTATGTTCTTGTTTGCTGCTTCCACTGCCCCATTCATTTTGGGACGATAGGCTGTGGAATTATGGTGTGTTATCTTGAATTGGTTGCACACATCCATCATCATTTTGTTAATCAGATTGGAAGCGTTGTCGGTGATGACCCTTTCTGGCAAACCGTATCGACAAATTATCTCTTTCTTTAGGAATTTGCATACCGTCGTCCTTGTGATGTTAGCGTAAGATGATGCCTCCACCCATTTGGTGAAATAGTCTATGGCGACCAAAATAAAACGATGTCCGTTGGAAGCCTTCGGGTGAATCTGCCCAATGACGTCCATGCCCCACGTTGCAAAAGGCCACAAAGAATTCATGGTGTGTAAAGGTAACAGAGGAGCGTGAATCTTGTCAGCATAAATTTGGCATTTGTGGCATTTCCTGGCGTAATCGATGCAATCTCCCTCCATGGTCGACTAGAAATGGCCATACCTCATAACTTTTCGGGCTATAGACAGCCCGTTGGCGTGCGTCCCACATAGACCGTCGTGTATCTCGGCTAAAATCTCCTTCGCCTTCCGGGCATCCACACATCTCAACAATGTCTGATCATGGCCTCTTTTATATAGGACCTCCCCATCCAGGATGTATCATGTTGCCATTTTTCTGAGTGTTTTTCTGTCATTGTCATTTGCCCCTTCGGGATACTTTTGAAGCTTAACATATTGCAAGATGTCATAGTACCACGGGTTGCCATCAATCTCTTCCTGCACATTACAACAATGAGCCGGCCTTTCAAAAGTCTGTATCTCAATGGGCTTCATTTCTGCCCCCGTGTTTGTTTTGAACATGGAAGCCAAGGTTGCCAAGGCGTCTGCCATCTGATTTTCTTCTCTGGAAGGTAATTGAAGCTGATATTTTCGAACTCCTTGGTGAGCTCTTGGATCAGTTCATAATATTTGACCAGCTTCGAATCCCTAGTTTCCCATTCTCCACGCAACTGGTAAATCACTAAGGATGAATCTTCGAATACTCGAAGTTCTTTAATCTTTCTTTCAATAGCTGAGTTTAGTCCCATAACATAGGCTTCATATTCGGCTATATTGTTGGTACAAAAGAATTCTAGTCTGCTAGTGAAAGGATAGTAGATATTCTCGGGAGAAATCAGCACGGCCCTTATCCCGTGTCCAAGGGCGTTGGAGGCTCCATCAAAGTAAAGCTTCCATGAATTATCGTCTGAAACCTCTTCTTCGGCTATAATGCACATTAAGTCTTCATCTGGGAAATTAAAGTTCAACGCCTCATAATCGTTCGAAGCACGACTAGCTAGGAAATCCGCTATGACGCTTCCCTTTACGGCTTTCTAGTTTACATACATAATGTCGAATTCGGATATGAGCATCTACCAGCGGGCCATCCTCCCCGTCAGTGCTGGCGCTTCCATTAGGAACTTCAAGGGGTCTAGCTTGGATATCAACCACGTAGTATGGTATAGCATGTACTGCCTAAGCCGCTTGGTAGCCCAAACTAAAGCACAACATAGCTTCTGAACTGGCGGGTACCGCGCTTCGCAATCATTGAACTTTTGCTTAGGTAATAGATAGCTCGCTCATTTTTCCTTGACTCATCGTGTTGCCCCAATACATAACCCATTGAATTCTCAAAGACTGTCAGGTAGAGGATTAAAGGCTTGTCTGGTACCGACGCAACTAAAATCGGAGCATTTGTCAGGTACCTTTTGATCTTCTCTAGGGCTTCTTAACATTCCTCATCCCACACGTCGGGATTATTCTTTCTAAAAAGTCTGAAGACTGGGTCACACCTATCAGTTAATTGGAAAATGAAACGAGAGATATAATTTAGCCTCCCCAGGAAACTACGAACCTCCTTCTGAGTATGAGGTGGTGAGAGATCCTGGATGGCTTTCACCTTATCTGGATCGATCTCAATCCCTCTTCTGCTCACCACAAACCCCAAGAGTTTTCCAAAAATAACGGCAAAGGTGCTTTTGGCAGGGTTAAGTCTCAGGTGGTATTTTCGTAGTCTTTGGAATAGTTTTCTTAAGTTCTGTAGGTGCTCCTCTTCTGTTCGGGACTTAGCGATCATGTCATCCATGTATACCTCTATTTCTTTGTGCATCATGTCATGGAAAAGAGTCACCATTGCTCTTTGGTAAGTTGCCCCTGCGTTCTTGAGCCCGAAAGGCATCACCCGGTAAAAAAAATGCCCCACATGGTTATGAATGTAGTTTTCTCCATGTCGTTCGAGTCCATCTTTATCTGGTTGTACCCTGAAAAGCCGTCCATGAATGAGAACCATGAGTGTCCCGCGGTGTTGTCAACCAGCGTGTCGATATGTGGCAGAGGGAAGTTGTCTTTAGGGCTGGCTCGATTGAGATCCCTATAATCTGCATACATACGGAACTTTTCGTCCTTCTTCGGTTCTGGTACAATGTTTGCAACCTATTCAGGGTATTTGGCTACTTCCAAGAACCCAGCATCAAACTGTTTTTTTACCTCTTCTCTGATCTTTAGCATGTCTGGTCTCATTCTCTAGAGTTTTTGCTGTATTGGTTTGCATTCCGGCTTCGTTGGTAGTTTGTGTACCACTATGTCAGTATTCAAACCTGACATATCTTGATAAGTCCAGGCGAAAACATCCTTGAATTCCTGAAGTAGGGTTATCAGTTCGTGCCTGGTTTCTGAGGAAAATGTTATCCCTATTTTTACTTCTTTTCTCTCTTCTTCAATCCCTAAGTTTACAGCTTCTGTTTCTTCTTGGTGGGGCATGATTTGCCTTTCTTTGTTGGCCACCATCCTCATCAACTCTGTAGGGACCTCACATTCTATCTCATCATCCTCTTCCTAATTCCTTCTGAGATCTCGGGGCATTCAAAATCTACTTCGGGATTGGATTCGGCATCATTCATACAGTCAATCATGGGAGACCTGCATTAAATGAGAATGAATGTACTGGGAAGAGAATGGTTTTATATGAAGTGAATGAACATGAAGAATGAATGAATGAAATAAATGAGACGTTTTCCATTTAAGAAAACGGGGAAGATATTTTCATTTTGAACAAAAAGTTAACATATGCGCCCTCTACAAGAGATCCCCATTGTTTATGGGCAAAAACAAAAAGGTTGATTCGGAGCATTACTCTGATCTAGTCCTAAAAACCACAGGTAGATCAACATGGCTCCAGTTATCAAGAGTTTCCCTGGGATGGCAGGGGCGGATGTTGGTCAACATACTACTGACTTGGTCATTTTCAACTATCATGTTGATGGACATCCCCTCAAGTGATTCATTAAACATTTCTTTCTCGTTGAGTACGTCATTTTCCTTAATTGCCTTTTCAACCTCCTGTCCTGGTTGGCAGAATCCTCCGGAGACAAAAGTGGTTTTCAAACTAGGGAAAGATATTGGTCTCCATGGAATGTCTTCTCCCTTAAATTTGGCTATTCTCTGTTCTTCCTTTCTCTTGTTTTATTCCTTTCTTTGTTGGACACTTGGTTTGTAATCCAACCCAAAACGGTCATTCTTGGTTATCATACTTTTGGCTCGTAGGCTCCATTGCAATCTTCTCCCTAGCCCTCTTCCTGCTTTGGCTCCTCGGCCCAAAGTTTCAGCAACGGTCATCTTGGTACAATTAGATAACATGGGATAGGGGATCCGACTACCTTCCGCGACGAATATGGCATTTACTAGCTCTAACGCTCGAAAAGATCATTCTGCAGCATCCTCATCATTTTGAATATAGGGGGCCTCTGATGTCATCGAAGCAATAATTTCCTGCTCGGCCTCTACTGTGACCAACTTGCCTTCGATCATGAATTTTAATTTCTGATGTAGTGATGAGGGGACAACTCCTGCAGAGTGGATCCATGGGTTGTGATGTTAAGAGCTTTGGTGGACCCCATTCCGCCATCGGGGATCTCATCATTACTAAATGTTATATGGTTATAGGCAATGATATGTCCCACTATCCTGTCTAATTTTGATACAGAAATGTCCTGGGGAACAAAAGTCTGGTTTAGTACTTTTAATAGTGCATCACGGTGTTTTTCTGAACTCAAGAGCAACTCTAGCACTGTGATCCTAGCCGGTTGTTTTCGTAGTTGTTCCACTACGCTGTACTCGCTATGTCTCAGGAATTTTAGAAATTCTTTGGCCTGAGCCTCGGTTACTGCTCATTTATCTTTGGGAGTGGTTCCTCACCGAATATCTGTGCGGGGGTAACCGATGTATCCTTTCCTTTATCTTTAGCCACTTCAGTAGCCCTCAAGGTCTCAGAGGAGTAACATCCGCCGCTCCTCGTGAAATGGCCCACCTCACTGACATTCACATCACTCTTGCCTTGCTCATCTTTCGGTGTAAGCTCTTTTACTTCACCAAATTCTGGCTTTTCTAGTATGGTCACATTTACAGCATAGTTCTAGGGAGTTTTCCGCATATCCTTGAAGGGGAATGGGGATGGTGCTGAGATGATGATCTTGGGAGTTATCTTATTGGTTTCTCCTTGGGAGGCACCTGCACTCTCTGGCCTGGAGGAGATGATAAGAGGTCTATCTCTCTCGTATTTAATGTTGGGGCTGTCTGTCATATGCACGTCTGACCCCTTCCTCCCCTAGGCTCTTCGAAGAATTCTATTTGCTTGACATTCATCAATTGTTGTACCAATCTCTTAATCTCGTCGCACTGTTGGATGTCATGTCCTCCGTCCTGATGGAATTTGCAATATACTCCACATCCTTTCTGTATTACTACCATGCCTCTGTCGATCAAATGGGCCATGTACAATTACTAAAATATCCACCACAAATGAGATTTGATTTCCGACACATTTATCCTTAATCTTCTTGGTAAAGCATTCCTCAATAACATTTACTCCCATGTTCCCGTGATTAGGCAATGGGTTAGTAGCTACACTTGGTTATTCAAACTTCAATATCCCATAATCGATTAAGTTCTGCACCAACTTTTTGAAAGCAAGGCAGTTCTCGGTGGGATGACCATGGGCACCACCGTGATAGTCGCAATGCGCGTTTGAGTTATACCAGGATGAGAATGGCGGTTTGAACGAAGTAACGTAGTATGGACAGACCATGTCCGCTTCATACAACTGATAGTAAATCTCAGAGTACGAAACGGGTAGTGGAGTAAAAGTTTGCCTCTCTTTCTATTTTCTCAGGGTTCTCTCCTCTCTTTGATTCGAGTTTTGTGCTTTCCCCGTAGGTGCTTGTGGTTGCGAGACTGTAAAATTCTTCAGGGCAGTGTAAGTACTGGTGGCGTTTACCTCATTCTTCTTGCTGTACTTTTGAGACCCTTCCCCGCTATCAATTCTACTGCTCTTGATTGCCAATTCAGGGGACTCCCCGGTCCTAATCAAATCAGCAAAACTCTGTGTCGTGTTATTAATGAGGCGATCGAACAGTGTCCCCTTTAGAGTATTAATGAATAATGGCGTAATTTCATGTTCTGGGAGGGGTGGCTGAATTTGGGCGGCCACTTCCCGCCACCTCTTAGCATACTGTTGTAGACTTTCGTTAGACTTCTGCCCCATATTTTCCAACATAATTCTACTGGGTGTCATATCTGTTACGTGCTTGTATTGCTCGATGAATGCTCTTGAAAGATCTTTCTATGTTTTAATGTTTACCCTGCTCAACTGGGTGTACCACCGCAACGCCGCCCCAGTTAGGCTATCTTGGAAACAGTGAATTAATAGTTTCTCATCCTTAAGGTAGGCCGCCATCTTCCGGCAGTACATTGTTACGTGCGCGGAATGACACGTGGTTCTATCGTATTTTTTGAACTCTGGTGTTTTAAATTTTGGTGGCAGGACAAGGTCGGATACCAGACTCAAGTCACTGGCATCATTTTCTGATTCTTCCATAGTTTGCAAGGCTTTAAATCTTTCCTCCATGAGGCGAAACCTCTCTTCCCACTTCTTTTCTACCTCTGTCATGATCCTTTCGACCAAGTTCAGGTCTGGCACCTCCTCATAGAGTGATTCAGTGTCAAAGGGTTGAGTCTCAGATGCCCCTACCTGAAGGTTAGCCGACATCCCAGCAGGGTCGAACCTTACTGTGAACTGGGGTACTTTCCGGTTCTTGAGCGACTTCTCCTTCAACTCTTTTTTCGAGGCTCTTAGCCAACAACGCGGTTATGTTGGACACTATCGACGCTTGTGGCTGAGCAATCTAGTCACTGAGGCTTCTTTGGGCCTCGTCAAATCTTGCTTTGAGATCTCTTTGTCCCTTCTCTAGACTGATTATCCTATCTTCCATGAGCTTGCTTTGTAGTCGAGTAAGATATGGATGATGAATGATTGCGGCTTAACTTCTATTTTCACACTGCCACAATATTTATAACATTAATATGGTTGCAAGGAAAATAAATGCGTGTATAATGATGCGAATGCCATGATGCAATGCAAGAATGTATGCAGGTAAAGGTACTGATTCCGCTGGTAATCACCCTTTTGAACTACTTTCACGGAAATTAAAGGACCTAGATTACAATAGAGTTCATATTACAAAATGAAGGTCCCTAATACAAAAGAGTCTTAATTACAATATAGAGTCCTACAGATAAGCCCTAGCTCTATCTCCTAATTTTCCACTAGCCCTGAGCAGCTTGATGAACCTGGGTGCTTCTTCCATGTCTGGGGCTACGAAAGGTCGGAGTGCTTCAGCTTCGACAGCTAAGTCACTCACATGCCTGGCGACTCGCTGTATGTCCACCATTAGGTTCGCGTAATATTGGTCTCTATCCTGTACCATCTGGGCAGCGTCACGTAGTCTTCTTTGCCAATAAATGTCCCCTCCGGCTGCAGCCTCTTCGAATACACTGATTATTTCCTTATAATCCTAAACAATTGCTTCAGGGGACTTAATCCGGGTTCGTAACGTGCCTACTTTACACTCCCTTTCTTGTAGCTCGGTGAAGTCATTCCTCTGACAGTAAGTTCAAAATAAGTGTTCTACTTCTGCCACCTTTTCTTCTAACTCGACATTCTGACTTCGGCTCTGGTCCAGACTTTGGATAGTGTCGTCGTACAACCTTTGCATCTCTAACAGTCTATTCCGGCTACTCATGGACCTTCTTTTCCAAGCGGTGATGTTTTCTCTCTCGTAGTTGACTGCTTGTTTTCCTTTGCTAATCTCTTGCCTAGTTATTTCCTTTTCTTGATCAATGGCCTCCTTGAAAGACTGTCTTTCTTCCCCAATAGCCAACCTACAACTTTCTATCTCCTTCTCGATAGCTCGCTTGCTGATTTCTCGTTCTTCTTCCACCAAACGGATACCATTCATTCTTTCCTTTTCCACTGCTATGAACTGACTTCGGCCGGCTTTCTATATTTTTGCTTGGAGTAGGAGGGTATCATTCTGGTAAAGAGCGTTCTTCTCGCTCAAATTCGCATTTAATTTCTTCAATTGCCTAATAATCACGTCCCGTTCGTCGACCTCTAAGCTTACTTTATAGAGCTCACCCGCATGCTGAGTCTGTTGGGTGTCCATCTTCCTCTTAATTTCTTCAAGTTCATTCCGTAAAATATCAGTTTCAGATGGTACCACCTTTGTAAGCTCCTCAAGTGACACAACCGGTCCTTGATCGGGTTCGGGAATTACATCATTAACCCTCAAACGCCTCCAAAGATCGTAGTCCAGGGTGGTCATATGCTCGGTGTCTCCTTCCACCCTAATCCGGTAACAATGGTCCCAAGCCCTCATGATAGTCTGGACTTTTTCCTTAAACTCACCTTTGAAAGGAAATTCAGTTCGACTTAACCCGGTGGTATTGGGGATGAACTGTCGTGATCCGAATTGTCGGGACACCAAAAGCGGAGCACAAGCAATCCCTCAATTCAGTCCCAACATCATCAGCCAGTCGAAATCACCGCAACTGTACAAAAAGTAATTAACTCTACCGAGCCATGGGACCCTTCATACTATGTCTTCGTCTTGAATGTTCCTGAAGAAACTAGACCATTTTTTCGTTTTCAAGTTTTCTCGCCACACTTTTGCTAAGTACTCCCGTAAGGGCGAAAAGCCTTGGAAGGATATCCATGGTAGAACCCTTGTCGGTGTCTTCCACATGTGGCTTTGAACCCATACCTGTAACAGCTGTGCACACCTCATGAAACGTCATTCTTCGTGCTTTTGACTGGCATTTAAAGAAATGAAGGTCTCGGCCAAGATTGCTGGTACTGGATTTGCCCGCCGTTTCATACGCTCGAACAGGTCTAGAATGGCTACATCAATGTTTCCAAGAGTTCTTGGAAAGATCACCAACCCATATAATCCCAAGGCAAACATGTCTATCTTTTTCCCCTCATCTGGCTGTGCAGGTATGATGTCTTGAATGTTCTCCCGTGCAAATACTGCAATATCTCCTCAAAGTCAGATCAGGCCGTTAACCCAACCGTCACTCATCCCGGTAAAGGTTTTGAGCTTCGAAGTGTAATTCTGATTCCTCAGAGGTTTTGCGTAGATCCAATCTTCCTGAACATTCTTCTGATTAAGTAAGGCGGTGTACTCTTCTACTGTAGGCATCATGTCCTGTCCATTGAAGGTGAAGCAGCAAAAGACAGGATTCTAGAACTGAAAAATAGCTCGGAATAGGGGTTGGTTGACCTGAACGTATAACAACTGTGCAATGTCGCCATAACTATCACAGAACCTGTCTTGTAGTCTTTGGTCCCATCCTTCCTATATTCTTTGAAGATCCCATAAGTTGTTCTGTTGAAGATCACGTAGGTGTACCCTGCTACTACGCGCTCGCTCGGTAAACTGTCCCCTTGGGCCTTCTGGTTGACCTCTGACCAATGCCTGACTGACACGTTAAGCTCTTCTTTCCTAAGACACCTTTTTTCCATGGTGAAAGACTTTCTGATCGGGTAAACCACTTGATCCAGTACCTTTATGTAATGCAAATGCAATAATGTGTGAAAAAAATAAAAGCAAAAAAGAAAATAAGTCAGTACCGGATAGAATTAATAAATACGTAAATGAAAGGACGAATTAAATAAGGTAAACAAACAAAACAACCCTATTTATCCTGTCTAAAACACCTAAGTTATCCGCATAGCTCTAAAGGGGTGGTTTTCTATATATTCTCTACATGCAGTCTTGGTTCTAGGAGGTACCCAAACTGTCCTTGTTGTCCTCTACTAAAAGTAGCAAGGCCCCCGATCATCACCCATTATAGGCTCATTTCAACCGGGTTCAATTCAGCAGGACCCATTTGCTTATGCCTGCACGAAGGAACGATATCTTTACGAAAGCATAAGGTACTCGAGCCCCGAAGGTACTTGCTAGGCCTACACAGGAGAACGATATCTCCACGAAAGCATTAGCGTTTTCCCCCACTAAAAAATGGGTTTATATGCCATATTTTAAATGCGTTAAAATAAACGCGCAATTATAACCGAATGTTAATTTAATAGTCACTTTAATCCGGAACTTCTAATATTATTAAAGCGGTAATTATTTGAAAAAGTTTGACTCTCTTTATTTTGTTAAAAAAACAAAATACCGTCCCCAGTGGAGTCGCCATCTGTAGCGATGTCCCTCTCGCTAAAAAATGAAGTTTTCAAAGTGTTGATGGTTTTTCGGGTATTAAAATATTTATTCTGTGGGGTTTCAAAAATACCGTATTTTATTTAAGAAAATGGAGTCGCCACCGGCCACTTAGGTAGGTCGGACACCATAAAACCAGAGATTCAAAAACTTTGGGTTCGGGAGTCGGTTACGGATGGGGAAGGATTAGCACCCCCACACCGCCCAAAATTGGTACTTTAATAATTACCGCTTTATTAATATTAGATTTTCCGGATTAAACTGACGATTAAATTAAAATTTGGTTATAAGTGCGAGTAGATTTTAAAGGCCCCATTATCCGAGAGTAAACACCCAACCACTATCACTACGCCTGATACTAGCCCCGTTTACACTCGGATAAAAGGGCACCGCATTGACAGTTTATATATCTCGATGTGCAATCTTAGAGAAATAATTCGGAATATACATTTGCATTCATATGGTAAAGGACAAAATAAATAATAATAAAACATGGATATCACAAAATTAAACAAATATGATAAAAAAACACGAACATGGCAGATCATAATAATAATAATAATAACGAGGCATGAATAAAAACATGTAAATAAAGAACCCGTAATTCAAGAATACATACTATGTAACATATGCATGACATGAATGTATTATGATGTCAATTTCACAAATCAAAACGACGTACTAACAAAGAAACTAATACCTAGCACATAACATACGACATAATTTGCATGCACAAATAAATAAATAAAACATGGCATGGCACATGATAAAAAACGCACTAACATGTAACCTAAAAAGGGGATACGAAAATTTATGTTAGTATACACAAACATGCTAACGTACTAACATATACCATGATATTCGAAATAAACCAAACCTTACATATAAAAGATATGCATGCAAATACGAACAAATGAAGTAGAAAATAAAACAAGACATAGCATACCTAAAAACAAAGGAAAACATGATAGAAAAATCACAAGTAAATAATGGGCAAGTTATACATACTAAAAAACACATAACATAAACAACATAACATAAATATTCACAAATTTACCAAGGACTGAAATGAACGAAAAATGAAACAGAAAGCTAAAATTAAATGAACAAAATGCACACTTAGGGACACAATTGAGAACTGGACGAAACTTGGAAGGACTAAGAATGCGATTAACCCATGCTACAAACTCAGACTGAAAAAATCAAAAACGCGGAGGGATTAAGCACGCATTTTACCCTTTTTAAAACTGATTTCGGATTAATTTGGGGTCCAATTGAAATTTTGGAAAACAAGAGAGGACTGGAGTTGTGATTATACCAAGGGGCAGACTCGTTTTGAAAAATACCAAAACGCTGGATGGTTTAATGAGTAATTAGGCCATTTTTTTAAGCTCGCCTACAAATACCCCCAACCGGCCTCTCCTCTCTTTTTCCCCTCATTTTTTTGGCCTTAGGATAATATCCCCCCACTCTCTAATTTTCTCTCAAAAACCAACTTCAAACCCTCAACGAACCCAGAAACCGGCGACCATCCGCCGTCTCCTCTGCCGCCGACCGCCGCTAGTCGGCGCCGACGAACCTAAAAAATCCACCAAAATAAACCTCGCTTCAACCCAAACCTGAATCTGAATTTAGATCTACACAAAGACTTCCCCTTTTGCCTATATCTAAGAAAATACGGAGCGGAAACTATATTTTTCAAAACGAGACCGAAATAACGTCTCCCCCTTTTAGCCGACTCACCATATTTAAGCTTGTTGCCGGTAGGGGAACTGACGACCGGAGGTGAAACCACTCACTCATTTTCTTTTGTTATCTTTAGAACACATGCATGCAACACTCGAGGTGGATGGATACCTTTGTATGTTCTTTGTATGTTCGAAAAAGAACAAGAGGGTGAAACTCCTTGTTTTGTATTTTTTGGGAAACTGATTACAATTGAACTCCCCCCTTACAGATTACTTGTTTCATACATATATCCCCTTTTTTTTTGGTTTGGTAGAAAATCTGTCAAATACATATTTTGGGTTGATTTGATACTGACGAAAAATCTGATTTTCCTTGTCTTCGGTGATCTCTGAGCGCGGTGGTTGGTACGACCGGCATGGTGGGATGGTGTGGTGGTGACCGTTCTGACATAAGATCCCAGGGCCATTGGATCAGATTTGGTCTCACGGTTGGATTTGCACGAGAAAGGGACAGTTCTGATGCAATCTGGAAATCGGTGGGAATGCCCGAGATGAAGCCACGTGGCGTCTTGATATCTGAGGAGTCAGCGTGTGCAAGCCACACGCGCGTGGAAGTCCAGCAGCCCCGTGAGTGAGTCGTACGCGCCCTCTGGAAGGTTCTCCCTTTTCGATCAGGGCCGTTGGATCAAAATCTGATCCAACGGCTCGGATTGGGCTGCGTAAGGAAAAATGATGATTAGGGTTAGCTTAATCTGATTCGGGCCAAAAATGGGCTTTGTAATTTTAATTTTGGGTTTTGATTTGTAATAGAGGACTTGGACATTTAATTTGTCAGGATTCTAATATATCCATTTATTTGTATTTAATTTAGCCCAACCCTACTAATAATATTAATAATAATAATAATACAGGCATATACATACAATGTACGTACGACATACAAGTACACATATACGTAACATGCAAACACTAATATGCAGTACATCCTTAATTAATATGACATATCGTCACATATGCATATAGCTATACGTATAATTACCATGAATACCCACACATACACAATGCACACATAAAATATAAACACACATATGACATCCATAGACTATAAATATTAACATATACACCCATAGTACGTATAACATGCATGCAGTCGTATATGTCACACATTAATCACACATATATAACAGATACATAATATGATATGTATACATGCAATAATAATGCGTTAATTATTAAACTAACATACATTAATACAGTATTTATACAATGGATAAAAATGAGTGATTACAACAATTAACGGATAACTGATAGCATATAGCGGATTATATTAGCTGATAGTTAATTGCATTAGCTGATTTGACTAGCGGATTGTATTAGATGATTGTATAAAAGTATTTGGTAAAATTAACTGATAGTTGATAGCTATTTGATTATTTAAACAAGCAAAATGACATATAAGGACATGATTATATTCGATACTTATTTGAATAGTTTTATTAGTTATCAATATTTTGTATCTATTAATATTAATTAGATTATGAAAAATATTTTTTAATATAACATTACTAAGCATATTTGAAGGATCTATATATTAATTTTTTTATTTATATAATTATTTTTAATACAATTTAATTAATTATTAAATTTAAATACAAATATAAATGTGTGAGAATAAAAAGAAAAAAAAATATTAGTTTACAAATGTCACAATATAAATACGTGAGGGTGAAAAATTAAAATAGAAAATGTTGAATTTAGCTTATTTGGAGATTTTTTATAATTGTTAAGCGTAAAATAGTCTTTATAACTCTAATGTCAAAACCTTTAATTTTAAAAAGTTACTATTAGCAGTTTTTTTCAAAAATAGAGGTTTTACCTCAATATGTTATTCACCGAACATCAAAATTAGCAGATTTGATCGGTTAAACCTGTAATTTTAGCTCAAACATCTAAATTTGACTTAAACCACTGTTTACCAAACAAGACCATTAATATTTTTTGGTACGGACAACGGCGGATCCATTGACCTATTTTTATAATAATTGCATATCTTTTTTCTTTGAAAAATTAACAAGTTTAGCATAAGGGTTTAAATTTGATACACAAGCTGTGTAAAATAAATTTTACACAAGCTTGCCTATTTCTACTATAAATCAAAATTAAACCTAAACCTTAAAAACTAAACCCTAAACCCTAAATTCTAAACACTAACCTTAAATTCTAAACCCTACAACCTAAACCCCTAAACTTTAAACCCTAAACTAAAACCATAACCCCTAAAACTAAAAGGCACGTGTAAACTAAAGTTTACACGGCCTGTGTATCAAAATTTTTTCCTTAGCATAATACATAAAAGGAGAGAAAAAAACTGCGTAAATTTTTTGTCAGAGAAAAAGTAATAAAATTTTGGCTTAATAATAAAATGGAGGATTTACCCAAATATTGTTGTCCAATTTTTCTCCAACAGTCTGGTCCTCCCAAGTTTATTTTCAGAAATATGGTTGATTACTGTAGCAAGTCAGAAATCGGATAGATTGCAGTCGACTTCAAACAGTGACTTTCATTTTAATATTAAAATAATAAACTCCGATAGATTGCAGTCCGACTTCAAACAGTGTTTTTCACACATGGCGTGCATGGATCAATGGAGGACGACTACAACCTCATTTTTTAATATTTTTTGGTAAAATACTGTTCGAAAAAGGGGTGAAAGCAGTCCGACTTCTGGCTGCTTCAGTAATCAACCAGATTTCTGAAAATAAAATTGGGAGGACCATATTGTTGGAAAAAAAATTGGACAACAATATTTGGGTAAACCCTCCATAAAATAAGTGTCTAAATCATATATATCGCTCATTTTTTTTGTCAAACTATTTTTTGCTCAAAACGTCTATTTAACTTTTTTTCCGTTACTAACTTAGGTGCCTGGAGTTTCATTCCGTTATCGTTTTAAGGTTAGCATGTTAAAAAATATATCGTCCAATCAATGCTTGACATGTGGCACTGATTTTAATTTCTTTTTAATTTTTGAATTTTCTTTTTTTAAATGAAAATAAAATAATTTTAAAAAAACTCAAAAATTCTAAAATCCCCCAAAATAGTCCCAAAACCCAAATTCTCCAAAATTGTCACAATTATCGTCGTCGATAGTCTCGTCGGACCTCACCACTAATGTCGTCGGATGCCAGTGCCTATTTTCTCCAACCATCCATCGTCTGTAGGTGTGCCGACCGAGTAAATGGTCTCATGCCCGAGTTCAACTTCCTTCGACGTTAGGCGGGTTGTTCGTCAACTTCCGGTGAAGAAAGGTGGGGTAAATGAATGTGGAGGTCCGACGATAGGTGACGACAACGGTTGAAATCAGAAATTGGGTGATGAATTAGGGATCTGGAGACTATTTTGAGACTTTTTAAGAATTTTAGAATATTTTTGAAAAATATTAAATTATAAAAAATTAAAAATTAATTAAAAAATTAAAAATTAAAACATGTCACATGTCAAATTTTAATTGGTTAACAATTTTTTAAAATGAAAATTAACGACTAGACACCTAAAATTAATGAAAATGAAACTTTAAACACTTGTTTTGAGCCAAAATAGTTTAGACACCAAAATGAGTAACATATATAATTGGACACTTATTTTTGTATTAAGACTAAAATTTTATCCTATTCTTTGAGTTTTTGCATCCTTCACTAAATATGGATTGAGCCACAGATGAGTTGGTAAATCAGATGAGTAGCTAACCTCAATCAACCAAAGATAATGAAATATTTTGTCTTTGTATAAACACATTTATTTCCATATTAACGTGAAAATGTACAGAAACTTTGTGTAGATTGCAGAAGTACAAACTATGAAAAAATAAATACAAAACAGACAAATAAACAATCAAGCTCGTTCCTTCTCGTCATTACACACAGGCTGAACAAGACAACGATGATTATTAGAACAATCAGATTTCAAAGCAACCCCCACGTCCATACCCTTGGGACTCTTCAAATTAACTTTAGCACCATAGCCGATCAGCAACAATGCAACTTCAACATGCCCTGCTTCCATCGCACAATGCAACGGCGTATACCCATTATCATCAACGACGTTAACCTCGTCGCTGTAGCCGAGCAAAACCCGAACACTCTCGAGTTTACCTTTGAATGCCGCCCTATGTAAAGGCGTCCACCCATTCTGGTCCTTCCCATTCACGTTCGCCCCTTCACCTATGCAACTCTTTATCCCATTCACATCCCCGACCCTAGCGGCACGGTTCAAAGCATCGCCTAAATGCAACAAATCGTACACGTTCGAACAGTCGTTTTCGACGGCAAGCGCGAAAGGTGTCTTCCCTTGTTTGTTCAATGCGTATTTGGTGTAATTCGATGCCTCTAACAAGCATTCTACGATGTCTAAATGACCTCCCTTGGCAGCTAAATGAAGTGGGGTGCATCTGTTGATATCTAAAACATCAGGGCTGGCAGCTACTGATAAACAAAATCGAATCACTTCGATGTATCCGTGGATTGCAGATATATGGACCGGGGTTCGACCGTGAAAGTCGACTGAATCGATCGAATTCGTGTTTTTATAAGCTCGAAACAAAGCATCCATCAAATCTACACTGTTTATTGCTGCTGCATAGTGGAAAACATGGTCAATTTTGTTATCAATTTCACAACCAGAGGAAATCAAGACATTGACAACATCAAGATGCCCAGCTTCAACTGCTAAGGAAACCAAGGATCTTCCATTAGAGTCCTTATGATTTACATCTCCACCATGATCGATTAACGTACGGACCAGATCGGCTTTCCCTGAAACAGCAGCGGATTTGAGCAACACAGTTAGCTGATTCCCAGAACAACCAGAAATTGCTTTGTTCAAGAAATGATTGGTATCTGAAATTTGGGTGTTGCTGGAAATGAGATGCTCGATCACGTGAGGACCCAGAAACGAGATCGGCAAAGTAGCGTCCTTGAATATGTGGGGTCCGGCCTTGGAGAACCGGCAGCGGAGATCATCGAGGCTGGCTTTCCCCGAAGGAACCATGGTGGTTTTGACGGCGATGGCGTCAGGAGGGTCGGTCAAAGGAGGTTGATCGGACGGGTGGGAGAGGAGAGTGTAGGATGAAGATGAAAGGGGAGGGATTATGGAGAAAGGCTTGTTGAAAGAGAAGAAAGAAGGGTTTTTCGTCGATAGAGAAACGGCAACAGACATGGTGTGCATAAGATTTGTTAAAGTGAAAGTTGCAGAGCTCTGTTCACCTTTTACAAACACTAATTCGATTCCCTTCAATTCTGCTTTCACTAATCTGTCCATCGAGTAGCTCACTTTCCGGCCTTTTTTTCCTCCCTAGAAAAAGTTTTGAGATTTAAGAGTTGTTTGTTTGGTTGCCGAGAGAAAAAATGAAGGGAGAGGAACAGGTGCTGATTTCTGGGTTGTTTACTTTAATAATAATATGTTCATAAAGTCATCTGAATGAGCGAATGATTTTTAATTTTAAAAATGTTGGTTCAGGGTTGAATGGTGCAGACATGAAGCAGTAGTAACGGATGCAGAATTTTAAATTAAGAATAAATTTATAAAAATTTAAAAGATAAAAATAAATTTTAAATAAAAAATATATAAAAAAATTTAATTTTTTAAAAAAACTTAAATTATATAAAAATTTTGAATTTATAAGAAGCTACCGTTTTCTCCAGCTCTGTCGGTCCATCCATGTGGAGCAGGTTATGAACGACTGAAAATGATAGATTGAAAGCAAGGAAGAGTCTTTGTCTTGGCTTTGTAAGTGAAGGGACTGCGTTTTTATTTGGGAATGTTTATTTTTTTAACCAGTATTTGGGAATGTTTGATAGGACATCATTTTAGATTCCAACATTTTAAATAGATGGAGTACAATTTAGGCTTAAAGATAAAACTAGGACCATTAGGCCCTACTTTACTAAATTAGGACTAAAAATTTTATACCTTTTGAATTAGTATTATTATAGTAAATTAACCGTAAAAGTACGGCAAGTTTGAATAAAAAATTATTTTTTAAAATTTTCCGTAGAACCATAGTAAATTTCAAAAAAATTCAATTTTTTTTTTGTGTTTTAACTTAATTAATTGTATTAACGGATAATTAGTAAATATTAATTGGAATTCGCTATGTACTAGGCGAGTTTAATTTTTTTATTTTCGCCTTTTAGTAAAAAAGTTTAATTTTAAAAATGTAATTGAAACTCGCTCCGTTAATGTGATTAATTAAGTTAAAACAAAAAAATAAATTTTTTGGAACTTACCGTGATTCTATGGCGAATTTCAAAAAAAATATTTTATTTAAACTCGTCGTGCTTTTACGACGAGTTCACTGTAGTAGAAATATAAAATTTTGGGTGTTAATTTTATAATATTAGGATGTAGTGTTGTTAATTTTGTTTTTATGCCTACCATTTAAGATTGCGTACAAATATGATATAAAATGTAATTTTATGACGATTCATTTTAGTAGTGATCTAAGATTTTAGGTGTACAATTTAATAGCCCCTCCACTTTCTCAGAAAATCTTTTGTTCTTTCTCTAAAAGTTTTTAACCTTCGATCCTTATTAGGACGATCAGTTATTGTTATTTACTGCAATTAGTCTCCCTCTTTTGTTGTTCTATTTCTCTTTTTTTTCTCTATTTTTTCTTTTATTTTTTCGTTTTTTTCTTCAGTAGTGGTGTTTCATATTATCTTTGACCAGTTCATTTGAAACCTTCTTTCACTGTGTTCATAGCCCTAATCGAGCTCTTTTTACGACGAGAATGTTTAGTTAGCGGACGAAAATGAGTCTTTTCTCTCTCACACCTCCGTTCCTCCCTTCCTCGAGTTGTTCTGTAACGACCCGAATTTCGGGTTAGCAAATCGGGTCTCGAACTAGGGTATTGGGCCTTTGGTTGAGTCTAAATTAAGTAATTAAAGAGGGCCTAGTGGCAAAAAAGAAGAATTTGGTATTGAGCTTTTATTAAAGGCAAAATGACAAAAGATGCCCCCAACGTTTGCATGTTTTGTCATTTGAGGGCATGTTTTTGTCATTTGACCCTTATTCTTTTTTTTGGAGCAAACAACCCCCAAAGTTTCAATTTGGTCCAAATATGCCCCTGTTGGATGGAAACTGACGGTCAGCTGCTGATTCTGACTAGACTTGCCACGCGTTAAGATCTCATAACATGGCCCATGTCAGATTTTAAAAAAAAATTATTTTGTTATACCTTTCTTTCTGGTGACACGTGGCTAACTATCATGCTGACACATGGCCGAACCAGATGGTGACACATGGCAAATATAATATTGACACGTGGCGAATATGATGCTGACACGTCAGCAGGTCTTAACACGTGGCAAGTCCAATCAGCATCAGCCATTGACCGTCGGTTGACTGGCAGTTTCCATCCAACAGGGGCATATTTAGACGAAATTGAAATTTTAGGGGGTTGTTTGCTCTAAAAAAGAATAAGGGACCAAATGACAAAATATGCAAATGTTGGGGGCATTTTTTGTCATTTTGCCTTTATTAAAATGGTTATAATCTTTTAGTTGAGGAGAGTTTGAAATTTAAAAGATGAGAGAAAATAGAAAAGATGAGGTAGGTGGGAAAAAAGAAGATAGTATGACGAGGAGAGAGAAAAATAGAAAGATGAGAAAGAAAAAGAGGGAAAGAGCTTTGAATCTCGATCTATTACCGTCCAAGCCTCCGTTCGTGATACCGCTGGCACTGTTAAAAAGAGCTCACTGAGATGAGTCGGCCGATGGTCACCTTATCACCGTTGCCTCTGCCGTTCACCGAGGTGATGGGAAATAAGTTACGAGTTTAGGGTTTAAAAGGTGGTTTCGGTGGTCAAAATCAGATTTTAAGGCCACTGGCGTGTTCACCAACGTTAGGACAGCAAGACTAGAGGTTGTTGTCGCCGTTCGATGATCGAAGGGCACCCTACATGCCTCCATGCACTACCGCCGAGGGTGGGTGAACACAACAGTAGTTGGGTGCACAAAGCTCCCATGCACCCACGTCACACCGAATCGGGCACACCCGGGTACACGTACACCCCCACACAGAAGCGTGCTCTGTGGGTGCACTATCCTACCCATGTACCTATATACATTGGATTACGTACCTAGGGTGCACCGAGTTTACCATGCACCACCCCGCACCGGATCACCAGGCTATTGACCAACGTTGACCAGCTATTGAATTTTTTGAGGGACCATACCCGTAGGTTTCTCGACGTTCTAAGTCTGATGGTGCAGTCTGTTTTACCAAATTCGAACCTGATAAGCTATTTTTACGTGTTTGACCTTGTGATTTGATTAGAAGATACATGAAATTAATGTATTTTTATATTTGTTTTTATATGAAGATTATTCGGGATCGGATATCGGGCCAAGTGGAGTGATCATGAAGCTTACATGAAGATTTATCGCTAATGCTTGAGGTTAGTACACTTCGAACTCCTATTGCTTCATGAGCATCATAAATGTAATTGCCTTATTGTTAGTATATGCAAATTAGGTAGATAACGAATATGCATGTGTAGAGAATGATAGTACGTGACTCGATATTTATGAGATACATGGTGATGTTACAGATATAATGGAACTCATAGAGGCTTTAGAGACCGTGTAAGGTTGTTTAAGATGCTCGTATGATTATTTGATAATTTTTTAACTGATTGAAATAATTGTGATGGCTTGTATGCTTGTTCGAATAGGTTGATGAGATTTGATGGAAATTATACTAAATGGACTGATAATTGGTAATATTCGAATAAATGATTATAAATATAGTAATTAATATTAATTGTGCGAATGAGTTAGTAAAAAAACCTTAATGACTTTAATAAGCTTTAGGGATCGAATATGCATTATAATATCCTAATCTAAGAAAATGGTACGAACCTGTGAATAGGGTATCGGTACGACCTTTGGTTGTATCGGTACGCGATTGAGGGTCGTATCAGTACGAGTCAACCCATACCGATACTTGTAAAAATTAAGAATTTCTAGTAAGCCATACTAGTGTTGGTACGCGTATGAGTATTGATATGCGTGTGAGTATCGGTACCCATGAGTACCGTATCAATACTCGTGTTTGAGTATCAGTACCCATTAAATGAGATAATCTATAATGTTAATAAAAAGATAAGGAATTGACACGGGATGTAAATGGGATAACATGGATTAATAAGATAATTAATATAGACGATTAATGTACTATTCCATAATGTATTAACTAGTTGGTAAACTTAATTGGGTGACTTGTTGTAATAGCAACCATAGGAGAACCTTGGTGGATCGAGTTATGTTGTGTGTTGTTTGGTAATCGTGTCAATACTGTGTGTGGTTTGGACACTTGGTTGGTCGAGTCACCTTTGATTGATGAGACCCGGATACCCAGACCATGGTTAGAGATGCCGAATGTACATTTCTGATACTGTATGATACCGGCCCTTATTCGATAATACTCGAAAGGAGATATCAAGTATGGGTGTAAGTCTTGAGGCTGTATGACACTGAGCCTCACTTAGAGTGTACATTCCCGAGGCTGTGTGATACTGGGACTCACTCTAGGTTTGTGATGGTGATATTATGTGTTTTGCTCGGATGATCCAGTGGGATCTCGAGTATGGTTGGGACTTGTGTGCCATGTATGATGAAAACATGTGTTTAGGTGACCAGTGGTAGTGCCACATGTTTATTTATCTCTCCTTATTACTCGTACTAGCTTACATGCTTATATTTAATATTAGCATAAAGTATAGTAGAGTAGATGTATACCACTGAGCTTTGTACACTCAACGCTCGAAATTGTTGTTTTCGTGCATAGGTTGATCATCTAATCGTGGGATCGAGGAGCATTATCGGTATAAGATTCTAGCATGTGGTGATCTTCAAAGTACGATACTTGTGTTTAGTGGGCTATGTATTCATAGGAACTTAAGTGGTGGAGTCTGTAATTCTTATTTTTTAAATTGTATTAATCAAATATGTTCAAATGTTTTAAATTTAAATTGGAGCTCATTTTTACTGTTTTGATTATTTAACTATATTTTCAACTGTGAGCTTTAAATGTTTTGAGAAATACCTTGTTGGGCTAAACCCAGTTTGAGAAATTTTATGGTTTTGGATTAAGCTTAAGGCCCAAATATGATATTCGGGTTGATGGTGTTACAACAGTGGTATTATAGCTTAGGTTTAGTCAGTTCTAGGAAACCCTAGGGTGGTATAGGTGTTTTAGTAAGGTGTCTAGTGAATACAAGCCCTTAAATTAATTTTATACTCCTTAATAATGGAATCCTGATGGTGTGTCCAATGTTGTGATGCTAAGATGGTTATGATCATGACCGAGAGGGCCAAGCTAAGTGTTGAGCCATTCGTGGGAGCGATATCAAGAGGGCGAAGTCACCCTAGATTGCTGAGATGGGAGTTAGTTAAATGATGTCAGAGTCGAGGATGTATCCTCATCCTGCTACCAGAATGATGTATTTGTTGTGTGTTGTAGTAGTTTTAGAGCCTTCGAATACGTTTTGAGAGTTTGTGACAAAGAATCTTCATTGTTATGCATGGATAATTTTTGTGACGTGGGTATGGATAACTCGCTTCTGGAATTAATCAGTGGATGCACGTTGGTTGGAGTCTCTTTGTTTGCTTAAAGAGAGTTATGATGATACTTGGGAAGTATCACCATCCTTTTCAAAGGTATTTTTCAGAGATAATGGATTTAAGATCCGCTGGTTCGTTAGAATGTGATCGAGATTAAACGTTCTACAGGTTTGAGAGAGCTACCTTCTTGGGAGTTGTTGCACCTTGGAAATTGGTTTGGTTTATCAAGTGTAATGCTAGCCAATAATTTTGAGAGTGAGTTTGAGGTTTTGAGACCTAGAGAGAACCCAACCTTTGGTAATGAGAATGTTAAACCGTTGCATTCCTACCGTGATTTTTGTAGTGGTTGATTAGAGTAAGGCACAACGAGGTTGTAGGGTATGTTTGATCATTTGGTAGATGCCAACACGTGTAGTTCAATGCTCAAAAGCTTTCAGACTGTTAGACTGTTAGAGTGGCCATCGCCCTTGTTAGAGGACATCAACCCAGTTGATAAAGTTAGAGATTCTGTTGCAAAGGCGTAACCTGAACGAGGTTTCTTTTGTCTAAGTGTTTCGCCCAAGCAAGAACCGGGCTTGTTCACTAGCAATAAGTTGGTTTATTGAGACGATGTTTAAACCGTTGATAGCTTGTTGTAGCGATGTCCCTCTCGCTAAAAAAAGGTGTTGGTTTTATTTTTTGGAAATGATGTCTTCCTCGTGGAGTTTTAGAAGAAACCGTGTTTTATTTAAAAATGGAGTCGCCACCGGCCACTTAGGTAGGCCGGGCACCGTAAAAACCAGAGATTTAAAATGGATGGGTTCGGGAGTCGGTTATGGATGGGGAAGGATTAGCACCCTCACACCGCTCAAAAATTGGTACTTTAATAATTATCGCTTTATTAATATTAGGTTTTCCGGATTAAAGTAACGATTAATTTAAAATTTGGTTATGAGTGCGGGTAGATTTTAAAGGCCCCGTTATCCGAGAATAAATGCCCAACCACTATCACTAAGCCTGATATTGGCCCCATTTATGCTCGGATAAAAGGGCACCGCATTGACAATAATATATATCCAAAATGCAACTTAAAACATGGCAAACATGAATATAATGCAATAAAAATATAAATAAATACTAATAAAACACTAATCTAACATAAATACATAAATATCGATCGCATAAATAAAATGAATCTAACAAATAATAATGCATGGTTTACACTAATATACATAAAACAACATGAATATGAGAATTAAGGGCTAAAATGCAACAATATTAAGTTAAATGGCATAAATGATGCATATTAATGGACTAAATTAAAACAGATGCAAAATATATGGGCTTAAATATAAACTAACAGAAATATCATGTTGGAAATTAAAGCCTACATTTTAGTGACTAAACAGAAACAAAATGGAAGTTAAAGGCCACAAAAACGTAAAAAAAAACCATATTAGATGCGCCTGAAAGATAGAAGGACCAAAAGTGTAAATAGATCCTAGACAGAAATGAATACGGGTTGAAAGATCGAGGGCCTAGAGCGTAATTTACCCATTACCCGAACTCGCGGATCATGTCTAGATCCGGGTCACCGCGGGTCGGGTTGTGCCAAAACGGCACCATTTTAGTAGTTGCCGGTTTAAAACAATATTAAGGGTTGTTATTATTTTTTTGAACCAAACAAACCCTAAAAAATTTAAACCTAAACTATCAGCTCTCTCAACCTCCCCTCCCTCAACTCAGACTCACTCGACGACGCCGCGTATGGGAAGGCCTCCATGCTCGGCCGGCCATGATATGTCGTTCAATAGGCGGCTCAGCGTCACGGCGATGGTCACGGCGGCGCTTGAACAACCAGGTATGATTCAAACTGCCTCTCCCCTCTTTTAGATTCGAATAAAAAACAAACAAAAAAGCTTTGATCTAAAAAACAACAGACTTTAACACCTTTACCTTTGAAAATTTTTATTTGAAACAGAAATTCCCTTTATAATTTTTCAAAAAAAAGCCTTGATTTTTACAATCTGATTTTTCCCTTCTCAGATCTCCTTTTTTTTGAACCCCCCATTTACATTTTCCTTTCGATTTCTTTTATAACCCATCCTTACACTAACCCTCTATTTGTTGTTGTAGATCTGATAATGGTGGGTAGATCCTGATTTTTAGGGATTAGGGGTATGGCCGGTTGAAGCACAGGGTATGGGCATGGTATGATTCGGTGGATTTGGGACAGTGGGTAGTTAATTTTAGGGTTATTTTATTCTTGTTTTTTTGTTTTTTTTGCGGATTTAGTTTGGGGATACTGATTTAGAGGTTTTTTAAGGTTTTGGGGTGATTGTGGTTATAGTTTGGGGTTGGTCGCCGGAAATGGCGAGCGACGACGGTGTATGATCGGCGACAGAAGGTGCAGCGGCGGGTGGATATTAGATTATGGTTAGGGTTTTAAGGGCGTTTTGGTAATTTTAGATTTGGGTCGGGTTAGGTCATGGATCCGAGTTTGGTTTGGGTTTTGGGTTAAAACGGGTTTGGGTGAATTGGGTTATTACAGATGCCCCTATTTGCTCGTTGTTGTGTAACGGCAACGAAGCAAAGACTAAAAATAACCCATTTCATCCGATCTGGCTGGTCGTCTCCATTGACGTACGTCTTTGTTCTTCTGTAGATCTTATTTCTCTTTGATGCAGGTCTTCTTTCTTGTCTTGTTTGATCTACCTTGTTACTCTTGAGGTGCAAAATCTTCAAAATGGGGTTGTCTGTTGGGGAAGCAAAATGAGTTCCACTTGCTACATTATTGATGGCGATAATACCTAAAGAAAACTTGACCCAGTTGCAACACCGACGAAGAGGCAGGGTCTATAAAATTTGATCTAGCTGCGACACTAACGAGGAGGCAAGATCGATGGGTGAAAGTTCTGATGTCTGATCCAGCTACAACTCTGACGAAGAGGCAAGATCAGAAAACTGACAACTTTTTCCTTCTTTTCTTGTTTGTTTTGTTTTTTTTGTTGTTTTTTTTCTTTTTGTTTCTTTTTTCATCATGGTAATATGAGAGTAAAAATGATATAGCTACAACACCAACGAAGAGACCAGGTCAAAAGATAGATGTTAGACCCCACTATTCCATTAAAGGAGAAGTAAGATCGGAGAACGTTGGTAACATAGATTCAACCACCCCATTAGCGGAGGGGCTGGATCGGATAATGGTGACCTGGGATCGGCTACACTATCAGCGGAGAGCAGGATCAGAGGACGACTGCAACTTGGACATAGCCACTCCATCAGCGGGGGACTAGATCGGGCGATGAAAGTTGATAAATTTTGAATTTTTCTTTTCTTTTTATTTTTTATTTCTCTTTTTTTCTTTTCTTTTTTCTAATTTTTTCTGATTTTTTCTCTTTTTTCTTTTTTACTTTTTTTTAATAAAAAAGGACTTGAAAATCAGTAAAGTTGGATTTATCAACGGAGAAGCAGAACATTAACTGGAACCCTACTACACCATCAGCGGATAAGTAAGAAAGAAGCAACTGGGACCTAGCCATCCATCAGCGGAGGACTGGATCGGATAATGATGACCAATAATCGGCTATACCATCAGCGGAGATCAAGATTAGAGGACGACTGCAGCTTGGACCTAGCCACTCTATCAGCAGAGGACTAGATTGGATAACAACGACCTGGAACCAGCTACACCATTAGCGGAGAGCAGGATCTGAGGATGACGATAGTTTGTACCTAGCCACTCCATCAGCGGAGGACTAGATCATATAATGACGACCAGAAACTGGCTATACCATCAGCGGAGAGCAGGATGTGAAGACGATAGGAGCTTGGACCCGGCCACCCCATCAGCGGAGGACTGGTTTGGATAATGACGACCTGGAACCAACTACACCATCAGTGGAGAGCAACATCTGAGGATGACGGCAGCTTGGACCCGGCTACTCTATCAGCGGAGGACTGGATTGGATAATGACGACCTGGAACCGGCTACACCATCAACGGAGAGCAGAATCTGAGGACGACAGGAGCTTGTACCTGGCCACTCCATCAGCGGAGGACTGGTTTGGATAATGACGACTTGGAACCGGCTACACCATCAGCGGAGAGCAGAATCTGAGGACGACGACAACTTGGACCCGGCTATTCCATCAGCGGAGAGACTTGATTGAGCGATGAAAGTTGACAAATTTTTTTGATTTTTTTCCAGTTTTCTACTTTTGATGATTTTTTTCCTTTTTCTTTGTTTTTCAATTCTTCTTCTTCTTTTTTCTTTTTTTAAATATTTTTTTCAATTTTTCAATTTTTTGATAATTTTTCCAATTCTTTTTTTTGATGATTTTTCTTTTTTCATGAATTGTACAAAGAAGTAAACTCGAGAAAATTAGGTCTGGCTGCACTGTCAGCGGAGAAACAAGATCTGAATAGAAATCTGATCTGCTTGGGGAAAGGTTCGGATCTGTTGCACCATCAACGGAGAAACGAGATCTTCAGGATATATATAATGTTGTATCATCAGCGGTAAAGCACAATCTGGAAATGTTGGCCTATCAATAATGACGAAAGCAATATCTGAAAATGCTTCTTTTGCTGCTCTCCTGGCGGAGAGGTGTGACCTGAAAATGAAAAAACATTAATCAGTAAATGTTCACAAAATTTCTCATTGTTACCTTTTATTGATGCTTCAGCATCCTCTTTGTGTTTGGTCTTCTTCATGGCTAGAGGTTGGCAGTTGTGTTGTTGCCCCAATGGTTGAGGTTCTCTGGTTTATTTTGAACCTATTTGTATGTACAAGCAAAAATACATGAATTTTAGGCCTAAATGCATGTGTCTATCCTAAATGCAAGGTGACTTTAGTGTATGCACTGAACATAGATGTATGACGTATGCAAAAATGATTTAATGCAAGATGAATGCAACTAAATGCATGAATGTGACATGATTTTTCTGGCCCTCAATGGGATGCCCCTGACTCCTCACTGGTCACGTCAGGATCTTGGTCTTTTATATGTGACGGTGCCCTAACCTCGTCCTGGGTTCAATCAGCTATCATCTGAGTGGATGCCCCAAAATTTTGTTTATTACATGACATCATCTGACACTGTTCTCGTAATATTTTTGAAACTTTAGGGTGATGTATTTTGGATATTCAAGACTCAGATATGAACAAAAGATGTTTGCATTGCTATTTGTGTTTTTGATCCCTTACAAAATACTCTCACCACTATTGTACTTAAGTCGGTGAGGTTGGTTTAAAAAAAGTATTACTCTGAAAGTGATAAAAACTACAAGGGGGCCTACTATGGTCAAGACAGTGCAATACTTAACATGGTCCAGTTCAAAAAACCTTCAACACACCCTCAGTTGGAATCTTCATGCTTCGGTAAATGGTTCCCACTTGTGGCTGAACTTGTAGGGTTTTCAATACTTATAACACCGAGCTTGAGGTACCTTTCTATCAGCCTCTTGAAGCCTCAACAATTTTCAATCGACCTGTCCAGCGTGATATTCGCAACTCGCGTTAGGATTATACCACTTAGAGAATGGGGGTTGCGTCGGAGCCTGGTGGAAAGGTACCACTATATGGGCTTTTAGCAGTTCCTTATACAGATCTCCATACGACATCGGCAGGGGAGTGAACTCTATCTTCTCAGTGTTCTTCCTCTGACCAGAACCTTGGCTTGAGGCAACGTGAGCACTTGGCACGACCTTAGATTGCACAACTGTGCTGGGCTTGGAATAATTTGCATTGTAAACTCCCGAAGAGTTCACTTCCTGGTCTTTCCTTCCATGGTAAGGCTTCTTATGGGACGAACTACCCCCATCGTCAATTTTTCCAATCTTGAAAGCATTCTCGATGAGCTCACCGGATAACACGAGGTCGGCAAAATTGGTAGTTGCATTGCCTATCAAGCGACCCAAGAGCAGACCCTCTAAAGTTTGTACAAATGTGACCACCGTCTCCCTCTCACTGAGTGGGGGTTGGACCTGAGCTGCTATATCCCTCCAGCGCTGAGCGTATTGCCTGAAGCTTTCATTATGCTTTTGTTTCATCTATTGCAACGTCCACCGGTCTGGCATCATATCATTGGCGTGTCAGTATTGCTCCGGAAAAGCTTTGGCCAAGTCTCTCCATGACTTAATCTGACAACGGCTCAACTGATTATACTATCGAGCAGCAAATCCCGATAGACTGTCCTAAAAGCAGTGAATTAACAGCTTATCGTCTCGGCCGTATCCAGTCATCCTCCGACAGAACATAGTGAGGTAAGCGCGGGGACAACTTTTCCTGTCATACTTCTCGAACTCTAGGACCTTGAATTTAGGAGGTAAAACCAAATCTGGGACAAGACTGAGTTCACTGGCATCGAATCCACTGAAGGTATCCTCTACTCCCGTAGCCTCTAGCTTTTCTTCGAGTCTCTTACATCGATCTTCGATTTCATTTGAAGCTTCTACCTTCGGCCCCTTGGTCCCAAACAGATAATCTATTTCTGAGATAAAACTTTCAGCTTGATTGCCTTCGAGTTTAACTTCCGATGCAGATGGCTGATTTATATGGATCAAAGTACTGGCCTGATGTAGATGAGACTTTCCCCGAGAAATGATCACCTGGGGTTGAGTTTCTGGCTGTATCATGGTTTGAACGGGCGTGAACCCCGGAGGATACATAAGATCCTCGTTACTAGCAGTGAGTCTAGGATTTGCAGTGGGATTTACAACAGAGGCCTCTCCAGGCTGGGGAAGCTTTAATCCCAGCATTTGTGCCATTTGGCCCAGCATGTCTTGTTGTGACTTTGCAAGTTGTTCTCTCATATCATGTTGGACTCTCGCTAACTGTTGCTCAACCTGCTTGGCTATGTTTGCTTGCAATTCTTTCTGATCTTGCTCGATTTTTTTCAATCTTTCATCGTTTGCCATCTTTGTTTTGTACCGAGTTCCGTATGGATGCTGAGCTGACTGATCTTCTACTTTATCTAGTATCACTGTCATAGGGCACCCCTAGAGTCAGTTTTCTTATTTTGAAAACGAATGTATATGCATGCAAAATGTGTCCTAAATTGATGCAATGCAAAATCAAGATTGTGATGATGTTGTGCAATGATGCATGTGAAATCAATGTGATGAGAATAAAATGGAACGAGTTAGTACCAAATGAAAAATAGAGTAATAAAAAACTATACGTAAACAAGAAAGAAGGCACCAGAGCCTAAATAGGGTGACCACTAACAGACAGAGTACTGATATGGCTCTAAAGGGTTGGCTCCTATGGCTCACAACATGCAGTTTTGGTACTAAGAGGTACCCGAATTGTCCTTGCTGTCCTCTACTAAGAGTAGCAAGGCCCCCGGTCATCACCCATTATAGACCCCTTTCAACTGGGTTCAATTCAGGGGGACCCATTCGCTTATGCTTGCACGAAGGAACGATATCCTTACGAAAGCATAAGGTACTCGAGCCCCGAAGGTACTTGCTAGGCCTACACAGGAGAACGATATCTCCATGAAAGCATTAGCGTTTTCCCCCCACTTAAAAAATACGAGTTTATATGCCAAATTTTAAATGCGTTAAAATAAACGCGCAATTATAACCGAATGTTAGTTTAATAGTCACTTTAATCCGAAATTTCCAATATTAGTAAAGCGGTAATTATTTAAAAAGCTCGACTCTCTTTTATTTTTGAAAACCAAAAAAACGTCCCCAGCGGAGTCGCCATCTGTAGCGATGTCCCTCTCGCTAAAAAAGGTGTTGGTTTTATTTTTCGGAAATGATGTCTTCCATGTGGAGTTTTAGAAGAAACCGTGTTTTATTTAAAAAAGGAGTCGCCACCGGCCACTTAGGTAGGCCGGACACCGTAAAAACTAGAGATTTAAAATGGATGGGTTCGGGAGTCGGTTACGGATGGGGAAGGATTAGCACCTCCACACCGCCCAAAAATTGGTACTTTAATAATTACCGCTTTATTAATATTAGATTTTCCGGATTAAAGTAACGATTAATTTAAAATTTGGTTATGAGTGCGGGTAGATTTTAAAGGCCCCGTTATCTGAGAATAAACGCCCAACCACTATCACTACGCCTGATATTGGCCGCATTTACGCTCGGATAAAAGGGCACCATATTGACAATAATATATATCCGAAATGCAACTTAAAACATGGCAAACATGAATATAATGCGATAAAAATATAAATAAATACTAATAAAACACTAATCTAACATAAATACATAAATATCGATCGCATAAATAAAACGAATCTAACAAATAATAATAATAATGCATGGTTTACACTAATATACATAAAACAACATGAATATGAGAATTAAGGGCTAAAATGCAACAATATTAAGTTACATGGCATAAATGATGCATATTAATGGACTAAATTAAAATAGATGCAAAATATATGGGCTTAAATATAAACTAACAGAAATATCATGCTGGAAATTAAAGCCTACATTTCAGTGACTAAACAGAAACAAAATGGAAGTTAAAGGCCACAAAAGCGTAAAAAAACCATATTAGATGCGCCTGAAAGATAGAAGGACCAAAAGTGTAAATAGACCCTAAACAGAAATGAATGCGGGTTGAAAGAGCGAGGGCCTAGAGCGTAATTTACCCATTACCCGAACTCGCGGATCCTCTCCGGATTCAGGTCACCTCGGGTCAGGTTGTGCCAAAACGGCACCGTTTTAGTAGTTGCCGGTTTAAAACAATATTAAGGGTTGTTATTGTTATTTTTGAACCAAACAAACCCTAAAAAATTTTAAACCTAAACTATCAGCTCTCTCAACCTCCCCCCTTAACTCAGACTCGCTCGATGGCGCCGCGTATGGGAAGGCCTCCATGCTCGGCCGGCCATGATATGTCGTTCAATCGGCGTCACGACGATGGTCACAGCGGCACTTGAACAACCAGGTATGATTCAAACTGCCTCTCCCCTCCTTTTAGATTCGAATAAAAACAAACAAAAAAGCTTTGATCTAAAAAACAACAGACTTTAACACTTTTACCTTTGAAAATTTTTATTTGAAACGAAAATTCCCTTTATAATTTTTCAGAAAAAATGCCTTGATTTTTACAATATGATTTTCCCTTCTCAGATTTCATTTTTTTTCGAACCCCCCATTTACATTTTCCTTTCTATTTCTTTTATAACCCATCCTTACACTAACCCTCTATTTGTTGTTATAGATCTGATGATGGTGGGTAGATCCTAATTTTTAGGGATTAAGGATATGGCCGGTTGAAGCACAGGGTATGGGCATGGTATGATTCGGTGGATTTGGGACAGTGGGTAGTTAATTTTAGGGTTATTTTATTCTTGTTTTTTTGTTTTTTTTTTCTGGATTTGGTTTGGGGATGCTGATTTAGGGGTTTTTTAGGGTTTTGGGGTGATTGTGGTTATAGTTTAGGGTTGGTCGCCGGAAATGGCGAGCAGCGGCAGTGTATGATCGACAGCAGAAGGTGCAGCGACGGGTGGATACTAGATTAGGGTTAGGGTTTTAAGGGTGTTTTGGTAATTTTGGATTTGGTTCGGGTTAGGTCATGGATCCGGGTTTGGTTTGGGTTTTGGGTTCAAACGGGTTTGGGTGAAATGAGTTATTACACTTGTCAAGTAGTAGTGAGGGGTTGATAGGAGTCTCCTAAGGTGGATGAATCGTTTAATCGATTGCAAAGTACCCATGTGTTTTCTCGGATTAGTTCAAGAATAAGATGGTTGCAGTTAAAGTGTTAGAGGCTTGAAGTTTCAAAATGAATTTTGGAATGAGGATTTCTCTCTTTAAGGTATGTCGTGATAATGTTTGATGTCTGCAATAGACGTTTGAGGTGTTTCAGCTATGATAAAGTGTGGGCCACTGTGTTGTCTCTTGAATGTAAGTTGTTGCTTTGCATGACATGTGTGAATGTATAAGAATATGGAAATATAAGCGTTAACGAGATAATGACCTTGTGTATAGGAAAAGGTTAGTTACCATGTAATCAATTAAGGAAGTATGGGTTGAGACCTTGTAAATACTTTTGATTGTATCATAGTTCCTTAGGACGAGCCAAAGAATATTGGTGGAAATCCGAGTTGCGTGAGACCATTTTGTTGTGACAGTGGTGCTGACTCGATTAAAGTCAAGTAAGATTTCAAGATCTTTGAGGATGTTTTATTGTTTTGTCAAGGCTGTATTTTTGTGTAATAAGAGGAAAGTGTGTGCTTACCCCAAAACTATAAATTTTGTGTACTTGATCTTTAAGGAATTTGAGATTTAGACAATGATACGAGTCAAAGTAATTAAGAGCTGCTGATCATGTATGATCGATCACCACCTAAGTGAAGTGAACTTGATAAGTGATGGATTGTATGAAGTTAGTTCGAGATAGAGTATCATGTTGCCCATGTGGGGCGATCAAGGATCACAAGTGATGGTCGCGTAAAGGGGTACCAATGCTAGCTCCATGTAATACCAGTACTCGATTCTCTAGTGTCGGTACTGATCAGCCAATATCGTTACCCGTGTGTTTGTTAGTTAAGCTTCGAGTCAAAGATTGATTTTATTTGGAAGCTGCAGGGAGTAGCTTTTGATTTTGATTAAGAGAACGCATTGTTATGATTAGATTTAGGTCTGATGGTTTCTGATGGACTTTGAGATCTTGTTATGGGTGTTTTAGAGAATAATATGTCAAGGCAAGAGATTCTTCCTATATGGTATAGTGGTTAGAATATGGTGAATTTTGAGAGCGACAGTTTGTACCAAACTTTCTCCACGTGTTTTGGGAGACAGTTTGGAGTTGTGTCTTTGAAATAGAGATAAGTGTTTGACCTGCCATTAGTTGGGAGTTAAAGATTGAGTTTCTCAGAGTTGTTGTAATGCTTTGATATTTATTGGTGGAAATTAATTGGATGACCGTGGATCTTGTAAAGGATTTGTGAGTGCACAGTTTCATTGGGTTTTTGTTGAGTAATGATATTTCTTGGTAGGTACCGTTTGTTATTTACAGAAAGGGTGAGATCCATATAGGAAGCCTGCTTGGTTTGGTTGTGGGTTGGGTGGTACGACACTACAACGTGTACAGTCTACCTTTTGATGCGAGACTTGAGGTTCATGATGGAACCTTATCCCTTGGTGGGATTTCTTGCGACGACAGATCCTAGTGAGGGTGCAGATGGTGTTTTTTTTAGACACGTTATAGTTTAGAGTGAAAGATTCTTGCATGAACAGGGTTAATAAAAGATGTTTTAGTTATCGATATAAGTAATCATACCGAGTTTAAGGTAAGTGCTTGAGACAAGTCTTGCACCAGGCAAGCAATGCTTTTGATAAAGGATGTCATCAGAGTTAGAGTCTCCTTCAGGGAGTCACCACGAGAAGAACCATTTTATCTTGGTTGCATCGGCTGTTTGACCTCATGTTCTTTTAAATCATACGGATTTGTGGAAGGATTTTATTGTGCAACAACCTTTTGGGTTCTACAAAATAAGTTAAGTTTCGTTGATGACTTTTTTGTGTGATAGTTTTGTCAGGGTATTGTAGGGGGTTTTGCATGCCTTTAGTAATGCACCGAGCGATGATGAATTCCTTTTAGAAGAAGAATCATTTGAGATTATGTTTGTACCGTTAGAAGATATAGGTTATATTTGATAAGTGTTGTGAGATATCATAATAGCGTAGCGGGAAATATTTGAGAATGTTGGAGAGTTATAAAAGTTTTAGCATCTTCTCTGGTTTACCAGAATAAATTTTGAGGGCAAAATTTATTTTAAGGTGGAGAGTGTTGTAACGACCCAAATTTTGGGTTAGCGAATCGGGTCTCAAACTCGGGTATTGCGCCTTTAGTTGAGAGTCTAAATTAAGTAATTAAATCGGGTCTAGTGCCAAAAAGAAAGAATGTGGTATTGGGCTTTTATTAAAACGGTTATCATCTTTTAGTTGATGAGGGTTTGAAATTTAAAAAGATGTGAGAAAAGAGAAAATGGTAGGTAGGTGGGAAAATGGAAGATGATATGATGGGGAGAGAAAAAATAGAAAGGTAGGAAAGAAAAAAATGAGATAGCTTTGAATCCCGATCTACGGGAGAGAAAAAAAATGAGAGGGCTTTGAATCCTGATCTACCACCGTCCAAGCCTCTATTTGTGACACCACCAACACCGCTAGAAAGAGCTCATCGAGACGAGTCAGCCGATGGTCACTTTGTTACCGTCGCAGCCATCATTCGCCAGGGGGTAAAGGGAAAAAAGTTATGGGTTGTTGAGAAGAGGTGGTTTCGGTGGTTAAAACCAAATTTTGAGGCCACCAACATCAGGACAACGGGACTGGAGGTCGTCATCGCTGCCCGACCACTGAAAGGCACCTCATGCACCTTTACGTGCTGTCACCGAGGGTGGGCATGTGCAGCAACAGCCAGGTACACAAAACTTCTAAGTACCCGCTCCACACCGAATCAGGCACACCCAAGTGCACGTACACCCGCCCACACAAAAGTGTGCCCCATTGGTGTACTTTCCTCCCCATGCACCTGCACACACTAGATTATATACCTGTGGTGCACCAAGCTTACCATGCACTATGCCACATCAGATCACCAAGCTATTGACCAACGTTGACCGGTCGTTAACTTTTTTTGAGGGACCATACTTGAGGGTTTCTCGATGTTCTGAGTCCGTTGGAGCAGTTTGTTTTTCCAAATTTAAACCAAAAAATCACAAAAATAGGGAGAAAAATGTTTGGGTTTTCTCGCTGACCCTTTTAGCCAACTTTTACGGCAAACGATGACAACTCTTGGCGAGTGACAGACAGAGGTGAGGTCCAAATGTCGTAGAACTTTCAGCGATACGGGTGGTGATAGCCACAGCGCAACGGTGGGACAGATCAGACAGTGGACAAACGAGAAGATTTAGGGGGTTTGGGGTAAAAACTCTTGGTATTCCAAAGGGATATGATATTTTCATGTTTGAAAAGAGTAATAAATGTGACATGTGAGGGGGATTGGTTCAGAAATTTTAATTTTTTTATACAGATAATCAGAAACAACTTAATAATAAATCGAAGCATCTCATATCCAAAAATGGCATTGGCTCTATTGGTTAAGGCTTGGGCTTACCACACCATAGGTCAAGGGTTCAGTTTCACTTGATTGCAACTGTCCACATCCTTTTTTACTCTCTTTTTCATCATTTTTCATTTATTTTTATACTTTAGGGGTGTTACAACTCCCTCCCCTCAAAAGAAATTTCGACCTCAAAATTTACCCGAGTTAAACAGATGTGAAAACTGCTTCTTCATCGACTTGAGAGTCTCCCAAATAGCTTCTTTTAGGCCACGATTACTCTACTGAACTTTAACCATTGGAATACTCCAATTCCTCAAAACTCTCTCATCACGATCCATGGTCTGAATAGGCTTATCCTCATAAGAAAAGTCTGGCCTCAACTCTACATCTTGAATCTGAATGATGTGACTCAGATTCGGACGATATTACCTCAACATGGACACATAAAAGACATTATGAATACGTCTATGCTGTGGAGGCAACTCAAACTGATAAGCATTTTGCCCAACACTCTCAAGAACTTTGGAGATCTAGAGCTTTACTTGTCCACACGTCCAAATCTCAATATTTCCTATACATAGATACTTGAATAATACATAAACTTTAATACTGAACTTGATGTCACAATCCTTTAGATTAACATAAAACTCTTGTTTGTCATAGCCTCACCCAGACATTCACAGATAAATCTTAACCAATTGAATAGTAGGGACAAGCTTGCTCATCCATTCAGATACCTTCGAGGACCAAAATCTTATACATATCAATTACTAAGCAAAGCGGTCGATTCTGAGCATCAACGTAAACTTTACATGATTAGAATACGAAATTTCATTGTCTGACTCAAGAATTTTGCATCTAACATAATCGAGAGGCAGATGTAACTTGGTTACCCACAACATAACATTCGAGCATAACTATTTCATTTCGGATATAGCAGAATCCCTTTAGAATTTACACTTGTGCCACGCATACGAACACATTCCTTTCAATTTCATATTACTTTTATCAAATTTCCATCAGATTATTCTCAAACATATATGAAATTTTATACCGGTTACCTCACATAAACAAACATTTATTCTCAATTTGAATTAGATATTCAATTTCAAATGCATAAACCATCTCATGTTATTTATCCAGTTTAAATCCATCAAATTAATCCAATCACATACGAACGTTGCAGGCATTCATTTCCAGTACAAATCGAGCTATAGCAGACAAAAAACATATATTCACTTATTTTAGGAAAATGATTCGACATTGGAGTTCTGACTCGAAGGAGTACGGTTATGATCTAGGGGCATGCATAGACCAGACGCCCTATGACATACGATCGAACGATCTACCCAGAAAGACATAACTCTAAGCTCTGATACTACTAAATGTAAACCCTAGACTCATCTATGCATTACACCTAAATCTAGGAATCACATTAGGGTCACAAGAGTGACCTATAGCAAGAATCCACATAAAAATATTTTTCTTTAAATACATTAAAAATTGTAAATCAAACTTCTTTTTAAAATGTTATTTCAGAGAAATCATTTAAATATATAAAAGTAGTTCAGAAAGTATATTATAGAAACTAACATAAAACAATACATGACATACATGCCTACTAACTGTACCAGTATCATACTCTAAAAGCAATGCCGAGAGAACTCCAAACACTAATATCGATCACTAAACCATGATAGATTTCTTCTAAACTGCCATGGTAAAAATAACATGAGCTTGGAAAAGTTCAGTAATACAAAACTACCAAATGATGTTGTAAGCACATGCGGGCATAAGGTAAAGCATAGAACAGGCATAAAGATCATGGCATCAACAGGTTCCCATTATATATTTAATCTCGTATGATGCCATACTTAGAGGCATTATGGTTGTTCAATGCTTGAACTTCTAAATATCTGTTAGGCATTTTACAATCTAGAAGATTAAAAAAGAAGAGATATTTTACAGGAATTGAGCACCGGGGTTTGGTGTGTCCCAACAGTCACAGATCAAGAAAGATAGACATAAAGTTTAAGACAACTAAAAAATTTTGACAGTAGCAAAGGAGAAGGCAGGAAAAATTTGGTATCAGCCTAACTACCTTTTAACCGAACTCCAGTATGCAGTTCCCCATAACTGCATCTATATAGGTGTTAACCAAGGCCCAATGGGTATAGGTATCGACCTAAGGGTTTACCTTAGGCCTCAGGCAAAATTACCCTAGCCGAAGTATAGAAACCAAATACGGGCAGAATTACCCTAGCCGAAGTTTAGGAACCGATTACAAGCAGAATTACTAGCCAAAATAGGGCTGAACCAATAGTCTTTAGTCAATATCCAGTACCCAGTAAAATAATTTTAAACAGTAACAACCATCTCAATAATTAGTAACGGTATGTTAGAAATTTAGGATATAGGCAGATATTTGAATCAGTAAAATCGAAGTATCAGGCCCCATAAATCGGGTATACTTATATCAGAAATCAGGAACCAGATGTCGTGTTTTTACTTCAGATAACAAGATCACTCGAGATCAGGATGGATAGATTGGTTTCCAATCATGGAGATTATTCAAGTAAACATGGAACACACTAGACTGTCCAATTTATCACTTAGGGGTCATAGTTGATTACAGAAGGGAGACACTTAACTATAATCTATTTTGGACTGATTTTATAATCAAGAACAATATTCGAAGGAATTTGATAATTATTAACTTCATCAAGGTATTCAAGAATTACTTCAAGATCATTCAAAATTTCTGGTATATTACGACTATGCAGGAAATCGGATATATAAAGATAGATTTTGAGAATTCAGGCAGATCAGGATAAGTCAAGATTCCGGATATATATATCAGGAGAGTTCCACTTAATTTTGCTTAAAAGGGAATTTTGATCATTTTAACTTTCGAGGGTAATTTTGTAACTTAGCCCAATAAGGGTAGCATAGAGACTTGCAATATCCAAGACTTCTAACGGCTTATCCCTCCTCAAAGTCCACTAGAACTGAACAGTTCTCATTATCACGATATGTAACACCTTTTACCCATATCCATCACTTAATACGAGATAAAGATGTCACATGACACTTCTACAATGATTCTTATTTCAAAAACCGGTAAAATTTGTTTCTTTAAAATATAAACAATTAACTCTTTAACTAAAATAACATTTAATCACTTAAAATTTTAACTTAATATTTTTAAGTTAAATTTGGACCTAAATTCAAGCAGTAACTAAGCAGTTTACTTCTAATTCACATAATTAATAGAACTGCCTAAAAATTGCCTAAATTAAAAATTATTTGGATATCAAATAAAATACGATTAATTTATCTCTTTACTAAATATATTCATATCAGAGCAGCTTAAAAACATTTATAATTTACATGCCAACTAATAATATCAAAAGTAACATCAAAGATGTCATACTGATAGTGATGTTTCGCTTTAAAAAAGATGAAGTCTTCTACTGCTGCTCCTTACTCCTTACGCTCTTTACCTACGCGTGAAACATTCACACGCTAAGTATACACTTACTGAGGCAATATAAAATAATTTAAACATTTCATTGTAAAGAAATAACATAAGCAGATAAAATATAATATATATATATATCACATAAGATTAAGAAATCGTAAAAACCAACTTGTCAAAGTCCTTCTACTGATAGGTAACCTGTAAAATCTCAAAATTCATATATATATATATAAGACAAGTTATACCAAAGCGATTCTTTATTTGAAAATAGCCCAGTATAAAGTAAATGAGAATACATGGTATGTGAGTCATTGTTGAGTATGCACATGTGCGGCATCAACTAATATGTTGTGCCATATAAATCATTGTATCACTGTATCACTTTATAACTTTTGTAGACTTATACAACATCACTGTATCACTAGGTCATAGTTGTAGAACACATCATCACTGTATCACTATATCACTATACTCCACCTCATTGGCATGCCAAATTATACCAAGAATCCCATAATGCATACAATGGGCTTTAAACATTCACTGTCATGTTTCATTCACTTATTTAAAATATCAAAAGATATTAACATTTCACAATATCATATAAAAGTGCATTGGGCATTTCATACCCAAAAATCATTCATAGTTCATTTCAAAAATCATTGAAAAGATATCATTTATGAATCAACACTCGAGATAGACTCATCGCAAGTCTTTCTCATATCAAAATAAAATAGTAGAGATGCACTCACTTGTTGCCTCACTAGACTGTACTACTACTTTCGACTTTACTCTTGTACTGTTTCTTTATCTACCGCCTTGCTTGTAACTCGATTTTGATCTCGATTACGATCTACGCAACATTTAACAACCCATACAATTCAAAGTATATGTTAGTATTATACTAACATTAATACTTATTAGGAATAATATTCCTAAAAATTCCTTTAATACCCACTTCATATTATAGTATAAATGTTAACTTCAACACTTTCAAAATAATACTTTGTCACTAAACTTCAATTTCAAATCACTTTCCACATTAATCACAATTTTCCCCAACTTTATAATTTAGTCCTCAACACTTTACAAACTTCCACATTAGTCCAATTAACTTTCCAAGAGTTACAAAATCATCCTTAAACCATTTCTAACCTCCTAATTTCCCTTGAATGCCGAATACCAAGGGTCACTTTGATCAAAATTCCCAACTTGATTCAAGAATGAATTTAACCTCCAAACATCATATTCAAGCTTCTAGCATCATTTCCAATTCAAATAAAAATTTTGCAAGAGTTTCCCCTAATTTTTCAATTTCCCAAAAATAACCTACAACATAATCCATGGAAAATTTTCACTCTAACAAGCATTAAACAACATCACAACCTCATATTCAATCCAATAAATCCATAAAACATGAAATCTCAACTTGTTCTTCATAAACCCTAATCTCCAACATCAACATATAAGCATGGAAATCACTCAAAAATTATACCAAATGAAAGAGAATTCAATGGAGATTAATTCTCTATTTCATGTTTGAACCCAAAAACTAATCAAATCAAGCCAAAAATTGAATCAAAAATTTTCTTATCCTTGCTATGGAGGTTTCAACCTTGAGGGAGAAAGATGAGAGAATTTTCAGCTTTTTCTATACTTTAATTATAAGACAAATGGCATTTTAAATCTTTAAATTTAATATAAAAATCTTCATCAATAGTAAAATTACCAGGTTGCCCCTTAATTATATCCAATTACGTGTTGACACCTATTAATTTCACGTTTCCATAATCATCTCTAATTAAAAATTATGGGCAAAATGACTAAAATACAATTAATGAATCCATGTATTCACAAAAATGCCATTTGTGCACTATATTAAAATACTGCCTTCAATAGACTCTAAATCAATTAAAAACGATTTCAAAATGAAATGTCATGTCCTTCAAGTCCTCTTACAACTCCCTTCAAAATTTCATCATATTCCGAGCTCATACGATTACCCGAATTTCATTTAAACTTTAACTGCAATTTCCCAATAATATAAACATTGAATCAAACCAACAATTTCATATTCGATTCACACCCTTATGAGATCTATTTATTTATAGAATAAAAATAATTATTGGGAAAACTACCATGTTGGTCCTTGAACTTTTCTCAACTTTTCACTTTTGGTCACCAAACTTTAACATTTTACATTTTAGTCACTGAACTAAACCCACCAACTTTTAATTCTTTGCAAATTAGTCACTAACCAAATATTGGGGTATTACACGGTACCTACCAAGAATTTGGACATGTGCATTTTACACAAACTCAGTCCTTCGCACTGAATGTACCTTTTAGAAGAATCATGTTACTCTTATAATTAACAATGTACTTTCTCCAAATAAATCAAACATGCCTTCATATAGAATCTTTACAATATTATATTAGTATAAAAAATGGCCAAAAAACACGGGTCGTATAATACAACTTTTAGAGCTCGTTTGGCTTTATTAGTATTTCTTATCCCAAGTCTTAGAGGTGTTTTCAGTCATTTTAGTATTCGAGGGTATTTCAGACACTTTGGTGTCCGAAGGTGTTTTAGTTATTCTGATCCTTTCGGTCCTTCCAACTATTCATTCATTTCAAACCTTGAAGGTATATCCATCATTTTGATTAATTTATAAATTTGATGCCCGAAGATATTTCAATCATTTCAATTAATTCACTATTTCCATTCATTTAATTTATCTAGGCTTACGAAGAACTTCTAGAAAATTTATCCTTAGAGACTTATTCTAAATTCAGGAAAAATCCAAGTATTTTACATTCTAGGAGGTATAAATCTTGTTACTGCATTTTTCCAAGTAAATCAAGGATTTTCAGATGAATCAGTTTTTTTACCAGATCAAGTGTAGAATCCCAGATCCCTTTTATTGTCATGGATATTTTAGTCATTCTTGCACCTCAAGGGCATTTCCGTTATTTATGAACTTATCATTTAAAAAATTAAATCATTAGCATGTATAACCAGATTTAAAGTATAACAATCTTATCAATTATTCTCTGATCTTAGAAGCTCTTCATCCATCTTCCTAACCGAGCATTTTAGTCTTAACTGGTTTACTATCCTTTTTCGCAATCGATTAGAAATTAACAAAATTAACCATATGCTTAAACATGATCATGCAAGCATTTACCGGATACCAATATGCTTCATAAACTATACATGTAGTAGTAATGTATTACCTCGGCTCCGAGCTACCTCGATTTATCCATGATACTCCATTCGATCACTCTTGAACCCGAATTTGATGCCCCTCTACATCTTGGATACCATGAAATGTGATTACCTTTAATTAATCAAAATCCATAATCAATCCTTATTCACATTGCACTTAACTGAATAATTAAATAAACATACAAGTTTAGGTTTAAGGTCAGATTCGGAGGCTTTCGGGCTAGAATTTTACAAAACGGACTTCAAAAATGAGCTCAGAACGTCAAAATATAAAACATAGGTTTTAAAAAAATTTAACTTTTTGGGTTAAAGTCAAAATCAACGTTGACGTCATCAGCCAACGCTGTCGTCATGCTGACATCACTAGTTAACGCTGATGTCATGCTGACATCATTCTAACATAATTGGATAATGCTAATGTCATGCTAACATCACTGGTTAATGGGTCATGGGTCGGGTCAACTCAAGTCCGGTCAAGATAGACAAACTCAAGTCAAACGAGTTCATGTTAGGCTTGGACAGGGTCGATCAAATTGGTTCAGATTTGGGCTTATAAGCAGGCTGACCCACACTAAAATACAAGACTTGGTCTGTTATTTGGACTAGTTCGGGTGTTAGGCCAATTTACTGGCTCGGTTTAAAGGCCATACCCAGTCCAAGACTGGTCAGGCCGATCCAGTTCGAGGGTGGTCACCATCCCAGGCGATCAAAAATTGCCTAGAATGGCCCGTGGTTTCCACGCGCATCCCAAAATGCTCAGAAATTCATTGGAAAAGGCCAAAAACACCAAATAACTTGACCATTTCAACCTTAAATAAAAAAAATAAGCCAGAATCCTTACCATCTTACCCAAAACGGAGCAAAAACATTCAAATTTAACGTAGCTCCAATGACATTTTAGACGACGACGAATGAATGTTCAACGGGTAGGGTTTTGCTCGACTCGGCCTGAGGGACTCACTTGTGGCGACGACACGATGAACGAACTTCAAACGGTGTCAAAAAATAGCAAAAATAGAAAGAGTGACGTTTGGGTTTTCTTGTTGACCCTTTTAGCCAACTTTCACGACGAACGACGATGACTCTTAGCGAGTGATGGGTAGAGGTAAGGTCCGAATGTCGTAGCGCTTTTGGCGATGCAGGCGGTGATGGTCGCAGCGCGACGGTGGGACAGATCGAACGGTGGCCGAAAGGGAAGATTTAGGGGGTTTGAGGTAGAAACTCTTGGTATTCCAAAAGGAATATGATATTTTTCATGTTTGAAAGGAGTAATAAATGTGATAGGTGGGGGAGATTGGTTCAGACATATTTATTTATTTTGATACAGATAATCAGAAACAACTTAATGATACACCGAAGCATCTCATATCCAAAAAATGCCTTGCCTCCGTTGGTTAAGGCTTGGGCTTACCACACCATAGGTCAAAGGTTTAATTCCACTTGATTGTAATTGTCCGCGTCTGTTTTTTACTTTCTCTTCTTTTATTATTTTTATCATTTTTTTACTTGAGGAGTGCAACACTGACATTAAAAATATTTTTCGATTATTGATAGGATTTGAATTAGTTTTGGGTTTGAGGTTGAACCTGAACAAGTCGAGGTTGCTAGGAATTAATATTGATGGAGGAACTGTAGCCAATGGGCTTCGGCCATAAATTGTAGCATTGAAAATTTCCCTTGCTTGTACCTCTGTTTACCTCTAGGATCTTCAAGGAATTCTGTGACTTTTTGGTATCCTATAATTGATAAATTCAATAGCCGACTAACAGGTTAGAAATCTAAGTTACTCTCATTTAGTTGTCACATCAAACTTGTAAAGACGGTACTATCGAACCTCCTTATCTTTTATATATAGATTTTCAAGATGTCGGTATCTATTACTAATTGGTTAAACAACATTATTGCCAATTTCATTTGGAGTAGTTCTAATAAGAAATCCATTCATTGGTTGAGTTGGGATGTTCAATGTAAGCCTAAATCGGAAGGGGGATTGGGTTTGATTGATTTGAGAATAAAAAATAGGGCGCTGCTAAATAAATGGTTATGGAGGTTCGGGGCGGAGCCTAAGTCTTTGTGGAGGAGAGTACTCAACGCCAAGTATGAAAACTGCTCGAATAACCTTCTTCCTTCTAATTCAAGTCTGAGAAACAAGTCTTGGATTTGGCGTGAAATCCTATCTCCTTTATCATCTGATTCTGATCCATTTCTGCAGAATATCCAGTTTGTAGTGGGTAAGGGTGCTAGTTTGATATTTGGGCTGGAGATAAATCTCTCAAGGTGCTATTTTCGAGGATTTTTGCTTTAGCCAATTTAAAGCAGGGGTCCATCTTAGATTTTGGAAATTTCGTAGGGGGTGTTTGGACTTGGAATGTTCAATTAAGGAGGCAACTTTTTGATTAGGAGGTAGAGGTTTAGAACTGTTTGTTAGCACCATAAACGGTGTTCGACTTGGCTATTTGGATCGAGATTGCATCCGTTGGAAAGGATCCTCTTGTGGAGTATATAGTTCAAAATCCTTCTATATTGCTTCTTCTCTGCCTAGCAACAGCTCGAACCTGTTTGGAGGTTGGTTTGGGCAAACCTTGCTCCCTCAAAAGTGGAATCTTTTGTGTGGAAACTTCTGCACGATAGAATCCCTACTAAGTATGAGCTTGCTAAATGTGGTGCTATTTCTAACTCGTCATTTCTGTGTGTTTTTTGCCAAGCAAAGGAGGAAACAATTTCTCATTTATTTTTGCAAGTGCTATTTTGTTTGGATGATCTAGCAAAGGTGTTGTTGTTTTTGGGATATACACTTGATTGTCCCAAATAATATAAATTTTTTTATGTGGTCTTGGTTCTCCTGCCTTTCACGTTTCAAGGAGACTTTGGTTTGGAAGTTGGCTTTTTTCGTCATCGTGTGGACAATGTGGTTATGCGGAATTGAAGCAATATTCAAGGAGAAATTGTTTACTGTCGATCAAATTTTGGAGTTGATTATAGTAAGAATTAATTGGTGGAGCAAAGCTAAATGGCCGCGCTTAGTTGCCTCATCAAGTGACATATGTAATCTGCCGCATGTTCTAAAAGATTTGTCTATGATTACACCTCGTAGTCATCTCATTCTTTGGAGTCCTTGTAACACCTCCAACTCGGATATCACAATTAGGCCTCAAGCTCAAAACTAAAATCATAAAATTTTTACACTAGATTTAACATAACTCATCCATTTCATAAAATTCATCAAGTTTGAGCGTTTCAAAATAGATAAACCGATTTGAAACGTTACATGGGAGCTCTAATTTAAAATACATGATTAAAAGCATTCGACTCACAAGTTGAAATCCAAAATAAGAGTTACAATACAACACATAGGGTCTTACGAATACATAGCTCAAATATAAAAGTAATGTACTCGGACACAGGTCGATGCTGAAGTCCTACTCCAATAGTGCTCCGACGATGCACGTAAACCTACTAACATGCAAACGAAAACAACAATTTCGAACGATGAGCGAACGAAGCTCAATGGATACACTTCCACTCAACCATACTTCTTGCAAAATCATGAATATGAGCAAGTAGCTAAAGAATGACATCATGGCATAAAATGACATCATGGTGCTACCTCTAGCCGCCTAAACACATATCAAAACAATAGAAGAATAATAACCCCACACATAGCATATGGTACACCATACCAACAAACCTGGAGTGAAGCTCGGTGCCGTACAGCTTCGGGAACGTACACCTATGCTCGGAATCTCTCATCGAGCATCTTCGAATGAGACTCGGTGTTACACAGCTTTGGGAACGTAAATTTGGCAATCAATAACCACGGTGTTGCAACACACTCATACTCTTACTGGGTATCTGGATCCCACCAAAACAAGGTATCAACCATACGAATGCTCTTATGTTGCACTCAATAATTACTCGACCCACCAAGGACCCTTATTGTTTCAACACAAACAAGTTACACAAGGTTTTGATAAGTTGTTACTCATTAAGATCGTATATAGGGCTTAAATCTCAGTTTCTCAATTTTATTATTCATTTTACCACTTTAGAAGCTCATTGGGCATTAGTCTTCGAATTATAGGTCCCTCGAACTCAAAACGTATTTTTCGGGCAGATTGCCTAGCGAGAACCGATACTTACTTACGTGCATCGATACGCTCCAGTAGGTACCGATAACCACCTGCGCGTATCGGTACATGGCTGCCTTTCGAAGGGTTTTAGCCTAAAACCCTATACCGATACACAGGGTTCGTGTACCGATAAACCATGGGTACCGATACGCTCCCAAGTGTACCAATACCACTTTTCACTACTAGAATTTGATGAAATAGGGGGTATCGATACCCCTCTTAGGCGTACCAATACGCCTTTACAAAATGGCTTGATTTCACTAGTTTTAACACGGGGTACCGATACGTGTTCAACCCGTATCAGTACTCAAACCCAGAACTTGCTTTTTGGAGTTCGAAAATCATCCCCCACGCCCCTAAAACCCAAGGGCAAGACCCCAAATCAAACTTACAATTTGTGGAAGGTAGTTTAAGTGGTTTCCTACCATTTTTAAGCCATCAAAAACCAAATTTAAGAATTGCCATTAATGAAGACTCAAGCATCTCAAACAACCAATTATCAAACCAGCAACAAAGCAATCACATTGATGATTTCCAGAAATACAAGGGAGTTAGTGTACTAACCTTAATTCAAAGCTAAAAAAGAAGCCCCTAGCCAAGCTCATCAAGCCTTCATCTTCCCAAGCTCCTTGGAAAGTTCTCCTACTTATTTCACTACACAAGGGGTTGTAAATTTGGATTACAACATGTAAGAGATGAAAGAGCAATCTAAAACTCACTCTTAAGCTAGAAAAACGTGATTGACTCATCTCTAATATATTTTCCTCAAAACTCAAATTTCCCTTCCACCATCAAACTTAATGATCCATACCTCAAAACGTAGATCCTTGCTTACTGATTAAACTTCCCTTAAGATGAACTCCTAAAAACACACTTTGGATGATAAAGATTCAATCTTCCAAGTGAGGAGAGGCTAGAAGACAGAAATGGTTTGAAGAGGAGACAAAGGGAGACAAGAATGATCTCATTCTTTTGCTTTCTGCATAAGAATTAAAGAGGCTCTCTTTTTCGTCTTCAAAAAATTAGGCAATTACCTAATTACTCTCCCATCATCCTCTTAACTCATCCCAACACCGAAACTCAAGCCTAGCACCCCAACAACAAGTCCACTAAGGCTCATAAAGCCCAAACATCACGGCCCAAACACAAAGACCACGCTTAGGGTTTAACCAACCCTTGATTTTTGAAATCTAGGTTATTACAACTCGTCCCCCTTAAAGAAATTTCGTCCTTAAAATTTTACCTTTTGGAAACAAATACGGGTAAAGCATTTTTATGTCCTTCTTGGCTTCCCATGTAGGCTCCTTGACTCCGTGGTTCCTCCACAACATCGTAACTAGAGCTATACACTTTTTGCTCAACTCCTTGACTCTTTTGTCCAAAACTCTTATCGATTCCTCGTCGTAGGTCAAGTCGGTGTTGATCTCAATCTCCTCAAGAGCAATAACATGGAAAGGAATAGAACGGTAATGTCTCAACATAAACACATGAAACACATTGTGGATGCGTTCCATCTCTGGGGGAAGAGCTATCCGGTAAGCTACGGGTCTAACCCTCTCAAGAATCTCATATGGTCTGATAAAACTTAGGCACAATTTGTATTTCAAAATGGATAACTCTTTTCCATGGTGATACCTTGAGGAACACCTTGTCGCCAACATCATACTCAACGTGCTTACGCTTCCTATACGCGCAAGCTTTTTGACAATCAAAGGTTGCTTGCAATATTTCCTTGATTATCTGAACCTTCTCCTTGGTTTGTCTAATCAAGTCCAACCCTACGATCCTTTTCTCATTAAGTTTGGTCCAACACACAAGTGTTTTACACCTACGCCCATACAAGGCCTCAAAAAGAGCTATCTTTATGCTTGGCTGAAAACTATTATTGTAGGCAAACTCAACAAGCAATAGTTGTTCTTCCCAACTTTTCTCAAAGTTAATAATACATCACCGAAGCATATCCTCCAAAATCTAAATAACTCGCTCAGACTGACCATCGGTCTTAGGATGAAAAGCTGTACTAAAATGCAACTTGGTATCCAAAGCCTTATATATCTTCTTCCATAGCCTTATCGTAAAACATGGATCTCTATATGGTATAATCGATGATGTCACTTCGTGCAACCTCACTATCTCTTGGATGAACAACTGTGCTAACCTCTCTAGCATAAAATCCATGCACACTGATAAAAAATGAGCAAACTTGGTCAAATGATTCACTATCACCCATGTGGCATCATTCTTTTTTATGTCATCGGTAATACCGTTACAAAATCCATGGTCACCCGAACCCACTTCTATTGTGGAATCTAAATAGGCCGAAGCAAGCCTGAAAGAACCTGATGCTCGGTCTTAACTTGCTGACAAGTTATGCATCTTATCATAAACTTGGATACATCTCTTTTCATACTAGAGATCAAATGTTTTCTATGAAGAAAAGAGATATATTTGGATCAAATGTCTAAGGATCATATGTTTTCTATGAAGAAAAGATATACAACGAATAAAATGCAGAGCATAGCTGTCTATCTTGGCTGAGCGAGAAAATGTGCAAAGAAATAAATAGGAAAAACCCCAAAGGAAAAACCAGAAAAAAGAGAAAATTAAAAAAAGAAAAGAAAATGAAAGATAAAAGGACATGTATTCATCCATAGGAGCATGCTCATCATAATCATAGCATTTGTTAAATTTTGACAGGTATAGAACCCGCTTATCTATTTAGGCGTGAGGAGAATAAAACCCACCTATCTGTTCAGGCATAAAGAGAATGGAACCCGCCTATCCGTTCAGGCATAAGGAGAATGAAGCTCGAATATCCGTTCAAGCATAAGGAGAATGGAACTCGCCTATCCATTTAGGCATAAGAAGAATGGAACCCACATATCCATTTAGGCATAAGTAGAATAGAACTCGTCTATCCATTTAGAAGTGAGGAGAAAGGAACATGCATATTCGTTCAGGCATAAGAAGAATAGAACTCACCTATTCGTTCAAACATAAGGAGAATGAAACCCGTCTATCCGTTCAGGAGTAAGGAGAATGAAACCTGCATATTCGTTCAGGCATAAGGAAAATAAAACCCGTCTATCCATTTAAGCGTAAGGAGAATGAATCATGCTTATCCATTTAGGCATAAGGCGAATAGAACATGCATATCTATTTAGACGTAAGGAGAATAGAATCTTCCTATCCGTTCAGGCATAAAGAGAATAGAACCTGACTATCCATTCAGGCGTAAAGAGAATGAAACCCGCCTATCCGTTCAGGCATAAGGAGAATATAACCCACCTATAGATTCAGGCATAAGGAGAATAAAACCCATCTATCCGTTCAAGCATAAGGAGAATAAAACCTGCATATTCATTCAGGTATAAGGAGAATGAAACTCGTTCGTTTAGGCATAAGAATAATAGAACCCGTCTATCCATTCAGGCATAAGGAGAATGAAACTCTTCTATCTATTCAAGCATAAGAAGAATAGAACTCGTCTATCCATTCAAGTATAAAGAGAATGAAACTCGTCTATCTGTTCAGGCATAAAAAATAGAACCCACATATTCGTTCAGGTATAAAGAGAATAGAACTTGTCTATCTGTTTAGGTATAAGGAGAATAGAACTCGTCTATCCGTTCAGGCATAAAGAGAATAGAACCCACATATCCATTCAGGCATAAGAATAATAGAACCCACATATTCATTCAGGCATAAGAAAAATAGAATTCTTCTATTCATTTAGGAATAAGAAAAATATAACTCATCTATTCGTTCAGGCATAAGGATGATAGAACTTGTCTATCCATTCAGGCGTAAGGAGAATAAAACTCGCTTATCTGTTCAGGCATAAAGAGAATGTAACCCAGCTATCAGTTTAGGCATAAGGAGAATGGAACCCATATATCCATTGAGGCATAAAAAGAATACAACTCACCTATTCGTTTAGGCTTAAGAAGAATAAAACCCATCTATCCGTTCAAGCATAAGGAAAATAGAACCCGCCTATATGTTCAAGCATAAGGAGAATAGAAACTACCTATCTTTTCAAGCATAAAAAGAATAGAACCCGCCTATCCGTTCAGGCATAAGTATGATAGAACTTGGCTATTCGTTCAGGCATAAGAAGAATAGAACTCGCCTATCCGTTTAGGCATAAGAAGAATGAAACTCGTCTATCCGTTTAGGCATACGAAGAATAGAACCTACCTATTCGTTCAGGCGTAAGAAGAATAGAAATCCTCTATCCGTTCAGGCGTGAGGAGAATAGAACCCTACTTTTTAGCAAATTGTCTATCTATAAGAAGAATGAAACCTTTCTTTTTAGCAAATTACCTATCCGTTTAGGCGTAAAAGGAACAAAACCTTTATTTTTTTAGCACAACGCTTATTCATTTAGGCGAGAGAAGAATGAAATCTTTTTTTTATAAACACCTATCCGTCCGGGCCCAAGGAGAATAGAACCTTTATTGTTTTAGCACAACGCTTATCTATTTGAGTGCGAGGAAAATGGAACCCTTATTTTTTGTAAACGCCTATCCGTTCGGGCGCAAAGAGAATAAAACCTTTATTTTTAAGCACAATGCTTATCCATTCGGGCGCAAGGAGAATATAACCCTTATTTTTTTATAAACGCCTATCCGTTCGAGCGCGAGGAGAATGGAACTTTTATTTTTAGCACAACGTCTATTTGTGAAACCTTTATTTTTCAGCACAATGCCTATTCGTTTGGGCGTTAGGAGAATGGAACCTTTATTTTTCAGCAACAACCTATTCTTTCAGACGTGAGGAGAATGGAACCTTACTTTGATGCCATCAACCAATTTGCAGTGTGATTGGCTAAAATCAGTGCCTTTTGTTATTTGCTCTATTCTTGTTTCACTGAAATGAGCAAAGAGGGGCAGCTGTTGTCATTGATTTTTATCTATCTTTTATTTATTTTTGTTTAATTTTATTTTAATTATTTACTTTATTTATTTAGGACCCAAAAATAAATAATTAAAGAGGTCCAATTTAATAAAATGTCCAATTTAAATAAATAAGAGTCCATTCAATTTTAATAACCTATTTGGCCCAAATAAAAAACCTATATCCTATTGTGCACCCAATTGTTAACCACTGGATCCAAATGGGATCCAACAGTCCAGATTCGATAAAAAATGTGAAGTTGGTCAACCCCCTTTTTGCGTGTGGCCCCCACGGCAGTAGCCCACCTCCATGCATTGCGCCAGCCTGTCACCTGCAAAATGGAAACAACCAATTCAAATTGGAACAATTTGAATAAAATAGGGAGAAAAGGCCAGCATTTTCAAATGGAATAAAAAAGAAATAAAAAAGGGGAAATTGATTCGAAAAGAAGGAAATCAAGAGTTGTGGCCAAATTAAAATCTAAAAAAGAGGAAAGAATTTTGGTTAATCTGGCAGATTGGAGAGTGGAATCAAATCAAGGATTTTTAAGGCAATATTCCACCTGATTTTGGGTACTAATTTTGATTCTTTTCTATGTATTTTTGGGGTAGAAATTCCTATACAAACCCTATTTCACCATTGTAATGTGGGATTCACTACGAACACAATTCATTCACCACCCACTCTTGTAATTCATCACCCACTACACACCACAAGCATCCAAAAATTCCATAAATTTCTCAAGTTTGTATTAGTATTTGTCAAGTTGAATACAAGAAGAAAAGCTTGGTTTTTAGGTATCTTATTCTTGTTATTTTTTTCTTTATTTTTTTCTTTTATTTTGAATATATATTTGAATTTAGGAGCATTTCTTACATTCTTTTGGGTTTTGGAAGATTTTTGTTCGAGTATTTAAGCTGAAAATGAGGAGTTTTTGGTGTAACACCGGCAGAGGAGGAGGCCGGTGCCGGTGGTAGGCGGTCGGTGCCGGTGGTAGGCGGCCGACACGGTGGTACACCACCTTGGTTCTTCATCCATTATTTTCCTTATGAACACCCTTTTGTTTTTTGTCTAAAAGGATGTTTGATCCAAATCATTTAAGAAAATGAGGCAAAAAGTGTTTTTGGGCTTGTACCCATATTTTAAACAAAAGTGGGCCATTTAATTTTATTGGATCCCTACACCATTTTTTTATTCATAAAGCTTTTTGAAATACTCTTTAAATATGGTATATAATTTAATTTGGTTACTAATGTTTTCTTATTTTTTTAATTCCAATTTTTAATTATTAAACTTGTTTTATCACATTCTTTTAAATTAAAGTTTTAATTAGTTTTTATAAAGTTGGATCAAATATAGTGTTGACTCATTTTTAGTGAATGATGCATTTTTTCCAAAATCTCTTAAATTCCCCCCTTTTTGTTATTTTATATAATTTTGTAAAATAACTAATATTATTTTCCTTTTGTAATCTCGCTAATTTATCTTGTTAAATTGCTTGCCTTTATTTATATTATTAGCTTAAATAAAACTCCTAGGTTTAGGTTCTCTACTGTTAGAGCCTTAGTTAATTTAGAGCCTCTGAAGTTGAAATAAAAATTCTCTTCACACCAGAAATCATAAAACACACTTAATTATATTTTAACCCTAATAGGTAAAATTCACTTAGACAAATTCTTAGGGATGATAATTACCAACTTAGAAAAATAAAAGGTTTCAACAAACTATTTTTTTTTTGTGACTGCTTGTTTAAAAAGTGAAACCTAATCAATGTGGTGTCCTATCAAAAGGATGTGACAAGTTAGTGCCAGAATGTTGGTAGTGATTAGAGTTCATTCTCTGGATGGTGGGGGCATTAAAATGAAATCATATTCGTAAAAGGACAATAAGTTAAATTTTATACGAACTTGCAAATTCCAACATCAAAAAGTTTTGTAATCGGCTAGGTACCAATTTTTGGGCGTTGTGTGGGTGCTAACCCTTCTCCACGCGTAATCGACTCCCAAACCCGTTTTTGTGTTTTTCGTACACCAAAAATGTTGTTTTAATAAAATAAAATAATTTTATTAAAATAACCCGTTTTAGGTGATCCAATCACTCATTTTTAAAAAGATTGGCGGTGACTATATTGTTTTTGTTTTCTAAAAAAATCATCGGGCCCTTTCCTGAAAAAAGGGTTGCGACAGCTATGATGGAAATACCCTTGACGAAACGACGATAATATTCGAAAACCCCTAGAAAACTATGGACTTACGCGATATTTCTAGGTGGTTTCCATTCCACCACAGCCTGAATCTTTTGCGGATCGGCTTGAATCCCATCAGTCACAACGATGTGGCCCAGAAATGCCACCTCGGAGAGCCAAAAGTCACACTTACTGAAGTTAGCAAAAAGTTTCCTTTCCCTCAAGGTCTGCGGAACACTACAAAGATGATAATCATGCTCCTCCTCTGAGCTCGAATAGACCAAGATATCATCTATGAAGACCAGTACAAATTGATCTAGGAAGGGCTAGAAAATCTAGTTCATCAAATCTATAAAAGCCGACGGTGCATTGGTAAGCCCAAAAGGCATCACTAAGAACTCATAATGTACATATCGTGTCTTGAAAGAGGTTTTCTCAACATCCTCTTCTATTACTTTCAATTAATAGTAACCCGACCTCAAGTCGATCTTCGAGAACATACGAGCACCTCGCAACTGGTCAAGCATGTCATCTATCTTTGGCAGGGGATAACGATTCTTTACTGTTACCTTATTGAGCTGATTATAATCAATACACATCTTCATTGAACCATCTTTCTTTTTAACAAACAAGATCAGTGCACCCCAAGGTGAGATACTTGGCTGAATGAAACCTCTCTCTAGCAACTCTTAGATCTAATTATTTAGCTCCCTCGATTCTGTCAGTGCCATGAGATACGGTACAATGGACACTGGTGTTGTACCTGGCTTTACATCTATCCAAAACTCTAGCTTACGATCTAGAGGTAGCCTGGGCAACTCTTCTGGAAACACATCAGTAAACTCTCTAACGGTTCGAAGGCTCTCAAGCGTCAGACCCTCATCACTTATGTCAACCATATAAGCCAAGAAGGCCTCGCATCTTTGTTGGATCATTCTTTGTACCGCTAAGGCCGACACTGTATTGGAAAGGCATGAATTCTATTCACCCTTCACTACCAAAATCGCCTCATCTAAACCACAAAGCTTAAGTGTAATAACCTGAATTTTGAGATCTGAGGGTCAGTTTTTACCTAAAACACAAGCTTCATTTTTGGGCCAAATTTTGGGCCATTGGGAGCCTTAATGAGTTAATAATTAATCGTTGGGCTTATCTTGAGTTGGAGTTTGGGTCAAGAAGAAGAACCCAATGATAGTATGATAATTTGGCTTTTGGTGGGGAAAATAAAGGGAGCAAAGATTTAAGTCTTGGCAACCATATGGAAGAGGTGAGATCACCTTGTCTATGACTACTTTCCCCCATCACTCTCATATTCATTATTCCTCCCACAAACAAGTTAAAGGTCTAATCTTGTAGATTTTAAGTTGGAATCTCAATTTTAGAGTTAAGAGAATGTTGTGTATCATTAAAGGATCTATAAAAGGAGGTAAAAATCACCAAGGATGGTGGGAAATGGGTTAAGTAGATGTTTAAGTTTGAGTACGGTAATAGGTTTAAGAGCTCATTCTTAAGTTGATTTGTGTTAGTAGCCTTCCAGAAATCACCACCAATCTTAACATGATTTGCAATCCCTTTTGCAGAGAAATAAGTTGGAGAATCTTCCAAGGAGCTAGGGAAGAAGAAGGCTTGAAGGGGGTGATCTTGAGAGCTTCATTTCAGCAACAAATCGAGGTTAGTACACTACTAACTCCTATGTATTTCTGGAAATCATCAATGTGATGCTTGCTTGATTATATGATGTTTTTGATTAGGATAAGAACTTGTGTTCATCCATGGTAAATCCTAAATTTGGTGTTGAAATGGTGTAAAACTGGTAAAAATTCACCTAATATACCTTTCATGACTTGTATGATTAATTCGGGGTTTTAATTAAAGGTTAAGGGGTGTTTAAAGGGGGGATTTGAGCTTTAAAATTTAAAATTTGGGCACGCGTACCGGTATTATAAGGACCAATATTGGTACCCCTTTGTGAAAGATAACCTCTATCAGGTGAAATGCAAAAAAGGTATAGATACGGCTAAGGGCATACCGGTACCACTATTTTATTAAAAATTCCAGTAGCCAAAACTGGTATCGATGCGCCCAAGAGAGTATCAGTACGTCTTGGGAAACGATACACGACGTCGTGTATTGGTATGGGCCTTAAGTTAAACTTTCCTTCTTTGACAAGCCATGTATCGATACTCATAGGTGAGTATCAATACCCTAAGAGTCATATCAATACCCTCATATGGGTATCGGTACTCGCTGGGCAATCTGCCCAAAAATTATGATTCGAGTTCAGGGGACCCATAATTTGTGGGCTAGGGTCCAATGGGCCTCTAATGGGGTAAAATGGATAGTAAAATTGAGAAACTGAGAATCTAACCACATATACGAATATAATAAATTATAACTTGATAAATTTTGGGTGACTTATTATAATAGCAATCATAGAGATCCTTTGTGGATCGTTTATGGTTACATGCCAAGTAAGGGCACTTGTGTGGTCGAGTTTTTTGATTGATGGGATCCGAATACCCAGTGAAAGTGTTGCAACACCAAAAGTTGAGCTTTCGAATGTACGTTCTCGAGGATGCATGACACCGAGTTTCACTCTAGGTTTGTTGGCATGATGTATATATGATGTGTGTAATAGTTCATCCTTGCTTGATATCTGTTTAGACGATTATGGTAGTGCCATTTCTTATCTTACCTTGATATCATATTTGTAGTATGCTCTTATTTATGATTTGCATGAATCGTGGTCGAGTGGAAGTGTATCCACATAGCTTGTTAGCTCAGCATTCAGAATTGTTTTTTCTGTCCGCATGTTGGTAGGTTGGCGTGCATTGTTGGAGCACCATCAGAGTAGGACCTCAACATCTACTTGTGTCAGAGTACAGTACTTAGACTTATTTAGGCTATGTATTCGTAGGACCCTATGTTGTTTTGTAACTCATATTTTGGATTTTAACTTATGAGTTAGATGTTTTTCTTTATGTATTTAAAATAGAGCTCTAATGTAACGCTTTTAACTATTTTATCCATGCCAAGTATTTAAACTTAATAGGCTTTATGATCTAATGGTTTTTGGGCTAAGTCTAAATGCAAACTTTATGGTTTTGTGTTGGGTTTGAGGCCCAATTGTGATATCTGGGTCGTGGGTGTTACAAAAGTGGTATTAGAGCCTAGGTTTAGCTGGTTCTAGGAAACCTCGGGGGTTTTTAGAGTGTTGTATAGGTGTCTAGCGAATACGTTGCCCATAGGTCGAAGGTGTACTTGTTTAAACTGAGTATTTGATGGTGTGACCTAAATTGTTTACTTGTGCAAAAATAGAAATCATGCCAAGGAGGACGCGTAATCGTGAGAAAAGTTGGGGCTCTCGAGAAGAGAGCTACATGAGGATTATGTCTCTAGCTCAGAAGAGATGTCCGAGTATGATAGGGGTCAAGGGGTCAATTATTTCTCTCATTTGCATAATGCCCTTCACTAGAATATGAGGGTCATACCTAGACCTTTGGCTACCCCTTATGAGGCACCGATTGAGAGGGTGTATCATCATGGTGCTACAGATTTTCTTAGATCGAGACAAGATAAACCGATTAGTGCAGATCAGTGGTTGAGGGATACCCGTTAGATCATGCATCAGATAAGGTTGAGATCTGATGACAAGTTGACATGTGTTCTTTCGCTATTAAAGGAAAATGCTAAGGAATGGTGGGAGACCATAGAGTTGGGTTTCTATCCTAACCAACATACTTAGGATAACTTCTTGGATGAATTCAAGAAGAAGTATGTGGGAAAAAGCCCACATTGATAGTTAAAGGTATCAGTTCTGGTCGAAGGAAACTGGTCAATCTTTGGGTATAAGCAAGAGTTCCTGCAGTTGAGTAGGTATGCTCCTAAGTTGGTGGCTACTAAGAAGATGATGTGCAAAAGGTTCCTCAAGGGTCTGACGAAGGAGATTTAGGCTTACTTGACTGTTGCCCACCGAAAGTGATTTTATAATTGACTTCTAGTGCCAAGTCGCTTGAACAAGTGGAAGGTTTGACCTATGGCCCGATGAATGGACGGAAAAATAGTTCGAGTGAGAGGACTTAGAACTTCTCTAACAACTTTTTTTGAAATGAGCAAAAACTGATAGAACAAAAGAAAAATAGCCACAAACCGTAGTTCGAGATTAGACCATAGATTAGAGTCTAATAGCCATAGGAGGACTTTATCGTCTTCAGCAATAATGATTTCAGAGGGCTCATAGAGGAGTGCGAGCACACCAATTTATGATCAGTGTGGGCGTAGACACAGAGGCGAGTGTTGGGAAATATCCAGAGTTTACTTCGAGTATGAATCACCAGACTATTTTGTGAGAGATTGTCTGGCAACTACTGACGCCACCCCAGTCCAGACTTAGAGGACCTCTTACCTCACTTAGAGGGGTCGAGGTTTTACTAGAGGAGGAATAAGCCACATGTTTACACATCAGAGTGGGGGTATATTATAGTTCACTACGAGGGTACCGGCGAGGCAGTACGTGGTCAAGGCTCAAAAGAACTATGAGGCCACCGACGTCATATTAGGTATATTTACCTTATTTTTGGTTTCTATTGTTGCTCTTGTGGATTCGGGATCTACCCACTCCTATATCCGTAATAGAATATCTCAGCAGTGAGGCATCTCTGCCAAGGATCTTGAGATAGGAGTTTAAGTAACTAGCCCATTGTGATATGATGTGTTAATGGATAAGGTATATTAGAGGTGTTCGATTGAGGTTCAAGGTTCGATCTTTCCAACTAATCCGATGGTGTTACCCTTCTAAGAGTTTTATGTTATCCTAGGGATAGATTGGTTGTTCAAACATGATGCGCGTTTGGGTTGTAGGGCACATAGCCTTAAGCTCTATAGTTGGGATAGAGCCAAGTTAATGGTGATGGGTGAGAGAAATCCTTGCCTTCCCAATATAGTGTCAGCCTTGGCAGTACAAAGAATGATCCAACAAGGTTGTAAGGCAATCTTGGCTCATGTGGTTGACAAAAGTGTTGAGAGTCCAATGCTTGAGAACCTCCAAACTGTTAGAGAGTTTGACGATGTGTTTCCCAAAGAGTTACCCAGACTTTCTCCAGATAGTGAGTTAGAGTTTCGAATTAATGTGATGCCTGGTACAACACTAGTGTCCATTGCACCGTATTGCATAGCACCCACAGAGTTGAAGGAGCTAAAGAATCAGATGTAAGAGTTGTTAGAAATGAGTTTTATACGGCTGAGTATCTCACTTTGGGTTGCATCAGTCATGTTTGTTAATAAGAAGGATGGGTCGATGAGGATGTGCATTGACTATCGCCAGCTCAACAAGGTAACAATAAAGAACCGTTATCCCCTGCAAAGGATTGATGACATATTTGATCAGTTGAGAGGTGCGCTTGTGTTCTCTAAGATCGACTTGAGGTCGGGTTCCTACCAGTTGAAGGTAGAGTAAGAGGATGTTCAGAAAACCACTTTTAGGACGCGATATGGACATTATGAGTTCTTGGTAATACTTTTTGGGCTTACCAACGCACCAACAGCTTTTATGGACCTGATGAATCGAATCTTTCAGCCTTACCTAAATCAGTTCATAGTGGTCTTGATAGATGATACATTGGTTTATTCGAGTTCGAAGGAAAAGCACAATTACCACATTCGTGTTGTTCTTTAGACTTTGAGGGAAAGGCATGTTTTTGCTAAGTTCTGTAAATATGAGTTTTGCCTTTCTTATATGGCATTTTGGGTCACATTGTTGTAGCGGATGGGATCCGTGTCGATCTGCAAAAGATCCAGGCAGTGGTGGAGCGAAAACCACCTAGGAATATTGTAACATCCATAACGTATACTCGTACGCCGAATATACATTAAAGATGTCACAGTATTGTTTAGCTGAATTCCAGGCTTGTAAATTTTTTTTATTTAGAACAATTCCAAAAATTAGTTTTACAGTTTCATCTTTTTCTTTAGTTTCAATTAAAAACTGTCTCAGGCAAGCGCAGCTGGTTTCAACCCTGAATTTGATTGTAAAACATATAAGTTAGTTAATAATGTGAAAATATGATTCAGGGTGAAGACTATGTGTGCTGCTTAGACCCTTTCTAGATTTTAGAATTGTTACGCTATAGATGATAAACAATATTTAAACTGTGTAAAACGTCATAATCGAGTTTACTAATATCATACATCTAATTTATATTACTAAAGTTAAACATTTTTGTAACTTATAGCTAACTTATAAGTTTAACAATACGAAACAACTGCTAATTAAAAATACGTATACATGTCTACTAGTCTAGGATGCATAAGTACATACTGAAGTTTTGCATGCAGTAATTTGATTCCCAAAAGTACAGCTCCTTTTCCGCTAATGCTAGTCCGAAACCTACGCGTGAAAAGAACACACACTAAGTATAACTTTTTGAGGCAAAACAATATCATATAATTAAATAACATAACAAGATAACATAGTTCCTGCAAAATGGCAAGCGAGTCCCAAAACAGTTTTTATCAACTTATCATATCACTGAGGTACAAACAAAATACAGATAATTATGTTTCTAAACATGCCATAATGTATCAAGTATCTGAGTTTATTCACCTGTAGATTAGTATTTTTAAGATAATAGCCCAAGGTATACTATATGAGATCAAGGTACGCGAGTCATCTGAAATAGACACGTAGTGTCTAACTGAACAGACAGATGAGTACGTACTCAAGGACGCTCTTTGCTCCTCATATAAGCACCTATTTAGTGCACTTAGCACCATGGGCTTAGATCCCCAATGTGGATGTAACACTGTAGTAATCACAATAACAGACAGATATCAAAACTGAAAATACAGCTGCTAAGACTCTATGGCATGAAAACGATACCCGACTCTCATGATGTAATACTTGGGCAACAAAGATAATATGATCAAAGGTTATCAGATAAACAGAATTGGCAGTTCATACTCTAAATAAATCAAATATAATATATTAGGTAAACATACTGTATTAAGGACAAAATATTATACATATCACTTGTCATGCCATTTCCATAAATCATAATATAAAATTTCAGACAATATAATATCATTACTAACTTTTAAGGTCGACTTATCGCAAGTCTTCCTTTTAATAACATCACATACATATAAACATTGCACTCTCCTGAGTAGTACAAAATCGGCCTCACTAAGCTTAATTATGTTCTTTTTCCTTGCCTCTCGCACTAGTATCTCCTTTAGAATTCTCGGGAACTGCAGAGTATTAATCGAACACATACACAATACTTGTTAGATTCATATCTAACATTACTTAAACATATTATAGAATATTATTAATTGAATATAAAATATTTTCCAAAATTTTCCTTTATTCTTTAGTGATTGCCGAAATAGTCCTTAAGGTCCTTAGTAACCATTTTGGACAATAAACCAATTATTCAAGTTTGAATAATAATTTCCCCATATTTCCATTATTATTCATCTACTTTGAACCTATACTCTTCAATCACTAACCTTTGCTAAAGTGACATTTTAGTCACTAATATTATAAATAACTTGCAATCATGTACAAAATACTTAATCCAACGATCCTAAAATTTTTCTCAAATTTTTCCTTTGATTTTAAAAAAAGCCAAATTGGTCCTCCTTTAAACCTTCACTTGCCGAAATGGTCTATTTTCATTTCCTTGTTTGTCATTTTAATCCATTTCTTCCTAAGATCAATACTAACTTCATATAACATATTCGGATCATAAAATCACATATTCAATTCTTTACAAAATTACTCAAACATTTCTTCATTTGACCCAATTGGTCACTAACCTTTCAAATATTTGATTTTCATTCAAAAATCATCCTAACATGCTTAAATTAATTTTTCCATCATATATTCTTCATTTCCATTATCAAACCAAAATTCAAGAATAAACCCTTATACTTTTTACCCTTAGCCGAAATGGTCATTTATTATTCAAGGACTTAGTTTCGATCCAATTGACAAATTTAAGCTTGTATAATCTTAATCTCTTCAATTCCATCACTATAATAAAATTCAAAACAAATCCCCTTAATTCTTCCTCCAAGCCAAAATGATCACTTTGGAATCTAATAAAGGATTTTGCATTCCAACTTCATATTCATACTCCATGTTTCATAAATCATCCAAATTCATCCTCAATTCAAACCCCTAAATAAAATCCTAAATTCTAGGGTTAGGGTTTATAACTTTGAAATGGAATTAAACTCAATTCAAGCTTGTTTTCATCTCTACAACACTTGATTTACTTAAATCAAGCCTTAATCCTAACATGGTTCATGAAACTCTAATTTCTCTCTCTTTAAGAACATGAAGTACTCTTCAAATTACCATGCAAAATTACAATCAAAAGAAAGAGCATTAAGCATAGATCATTTTTTCCAGAGCAACATGCCTTGATTCTAACTTTGGAGCCTTCAAAATTGCTAAAGAAATTTTTGTTTGTATTCTTTCCCCTAAGCTTCTTGAACTCACGAAATGGAGAAGAAATAAGAGCAATTTTTTTCATCTTTGACTTATAATATTGAATTTAATCCAATATTGCCACTTGTAATTAATTAAATGAATTTTAATTTCATTTAATTAATTAATCTTAAATCCAAGGGCTCAAATTAATCCTATCATCAATCAATGGCTAGGATTAAATCTTGAGATGAGAAATTACTAAAATGCCCATGCCCATGCTCTTACCGATAAAAAATTCTCTGTAATTATCGGTACATCGGATCTAACTGGAATTTTAAATTTAATTCCAAAACTGGAATTTTTTTATCGAATACAATTCCTCTTAGAAATCTTATAATAATAATCTATTACGAATATTATTGACTCATATTGAATCCTTTTTATCAGTCAAAAAAACTGACATGGAACCTTCCCAGTAGGTCACCCATCCTAAATGTTTGATCAAAAATAGATTTTCACATAAACTCTGTACCGAAAATCTAATTCACACATCAATTTCATATAATCATGTCCGATTTATCTGTGAAATAAAAAATTTTATTAGGAAAATTATTCCTTAGGAGCCTATACTTTTCCCATCTTTAGACTCTAGACACTAATTTTTGACATACTATTATTTTCATCACTAAACTTTATCCTTCAATCCACATTCCAATTTTTATCGAATTTTAACCACACTTGGAAAGTACCTTACAGCTTACTCTTTTTCACATGATGCCTTATAATCTCATAAATTCATTTTCTAAAGCTCCCAATTAAAGAAATCCTAACTTTTGCCTTTTTCATTTTAGTCACTAACTTAGCTTTTAAGCTATAATCTTAGTACTAAAGGACCCTTAATTGACATAGCAAATTTTGAGGTATTACAATTCTTCCCCCTTAAGAAAATTCATCCTCAAATTTTCAAAACGTACATGTTTTGAAAAGTTGCGGATATTGTTCTCTCATTTTCTTCTCGGTTTCCCATGTGACTTCCTCTATATTGTGATTCTTCCAAAGGACTTTAACCAATAGAATTTTCTTGTTCCTTAATTCCTTGACTCCGTACGATAGGATTTCAACTAGTTCCTCTTCATACATCAAATCTGGTTGCAGTTCAATTTCTTCTAGAGTAATGACATGTGAAGGGTCTGATCAATACCTCTGAAGCATGGACATGTGAAATACATCGTGAATCTTACTTATCTCTGGAGGTAAAGCCAACTAATAGGCCACCGAGCCAACAATTTTGAGGATCTCATAAAGTCCAATAAACCTAGGACTAAGCTTTCATTTTCGACCAAAACGGAGCACCTTCTTCCAAGGTGATACCTTCAGGAATACTTTGTTCCCAACTTCAAATTCAATATCTTTTCTCCTCTTGTCCGCATACGCCTTTTGTCAATCTGCGACTACTTTGAGATTGCTCTAAATAATCCGTACTTTGTCTTCCATTTCTTGAGTTAAATCAACTCCACATATTTTAGATTATCCTGAATATTTCAATCTTGTAACTCAAACCAATTGAGAGGAGTTCGGTACTTCCGTCTGTACAGTCTTCAAATGGTGCCATTTTGATGCTTAACTGTAGTTATTGTCATATACAAATTCAGCTAGAGGTAAGTACCTCTCCCAAGATCTATTAAACTTAATAATGCTGGCTTAGAGCATGTCATCTAAAATTTAAATAGTCCACTCTGATTGTCCATCTGTCTGTAGGTGAAATGCTGCACTAAAATTCAATTTAGTACCTAAAACCTCATGTAAAGCTTCCTAAAACCTAGAGGTAAACCTCGGGTCTCTATCTCATACTATCGATATAAGAACACCATGCAGTCAAACTATCTCCTGTACATACAACTCAGCATATCTATTCAGAGTATGATCTATACGGACTAGGATAAAGTGTGCTGACTTCGTCAACCGATCCACAATAACCTAGATCGAATCTTTTTTGCTTGGAGTGACTAGTAACCCTGTTACAAAATCCATTATTACTTTTTCCCATTTCAACTAGGAATAGAGATAGGCTAAAGAAGTCCAGAAGGCACTTGATGTTCTACTTTGACTTATTGACATGTTAGACATTTTGTTACAAACTATGATATTGCTCATTTTATTCCCAGCCACCAATACTGGGTCTTTAGATCTTGATAAATCTTGTTGCTTCTTGGATGCATAGTTAACGGACTATGATGAGCTTCCAACAGAATCTCTTTCTTCAAATTGCCATCTTCAAGAATGTAAACTTTCCCTCGATAATATAAGCAACCATTTGACTTGATTTCATAATCTTGGGCCCCCCAGATTCAGCTTGCTTCTTCTTTTCAAGGCATTCTTCATCCATCGCTTGTAATTCTTTAATATGATCTAGCAAAGTTGATTTAAGTTGAAATTATACTGCCAAAGAACCATCATGTCCCAAAGACAATTGTGTGTTCATTGCACGCAGAGTAGAGAATGTCTTCTGTCTAAGAGAATTAGCTACCACGTTAGCCTTTTCGAGATGATAGTATATTACCACATCATAATCTTTTAGGAACTCGACCAATCTCCATTGTCGCATATTCAAAGCTCGATGTGTCATCAAATACTTCAAACTTTTGTGATCAATGTAAATATAACACTTTTCACCATACAAATAGTGTTGTCAGATTTTTAGAGCAAAAATCACAGCCACTATTTCTAGATCATGAGTTAGGTAGTTTCTTTCATGAGTTTTGAGCAGCCGTGATGCATAGGCTGTAACACGACCTTCTCGTATCAGTACGCAACCCAAACCGCAATGGGATGTTTCACTATACAGTGTATATTCTTTCCTCGACTCTGGTTGTATTTGAACTGGTGCCTCTGTCAAAACTTTCTTTAATTTTTCAAAACACTCTTGACACTTCTCTATCCACACAAACGAAACACCTTTTTGTAACAGTTGTGTAAGTGGTAAAGAAATGATGGAGAAATTCTGCATAAAACGTTTGTAATATCTGGCTAATCCCAAGAAACTACGAACTTCAAAAACATTTTTCTGTTTCTCACATTCAAGCTTTTAGTTGATAGTAGCCCGATCGAAGATCAATCTTTGAAAACACTACTGCACCTCTAAGCTGATCAAATAAATCATCAATCCTAGGTAACAGATACTTGTTCTTTATGGTTACCTTATTCAGCTATCGATAATCTATACACAACTGTAAAGAACCATCTTTCTTGTTTATGAATAATACTGGAGCACCCCATGATGACACGCTCGGTCGAATGTAGCCTCGGTCTAAAAGCTCTTACAACTACATTTTCAGCTCCCTTAACTCAATTGGTGCCATCCTATACGGTTCCATTAATTCTGGTTCTGTTCTAGGATAAATATCAATTTCAAAATGTACCTCTCTATCTGGAGGTAATCTCGGTAACTCATCCGGAAACACATCTGAGAATTCTCACAAAGTCGGGATATCCTTTATCTTCTTGGTTAAAGTTTGTGTATCCACCACATAATTTAGATACGCCTTACATCTATTACACAACAACCTCTGGGCAATCATTACAAATATCACTAAACCGAAACAAACATTTCTTTCTCCCACTACGATCACCTCAGAACCATCGGGTCCTTAGAGTACAAATCTCTTCTTTTTACATTTAACATTCGCATCATATGTACATAACCAATCCATTCCAAGAATTACCTCAAATTCATAGAATGGTAGTTCCATTAAGTCTATCAGAAACTCAACCCCTTGAATCACTAATGGACAATTCTTGCATATCTTAATCACTCTTACATTATGTCCGAGTGGATTATTGGCAATCACATTACTAGTAATATTCTCCTTAGGAATCTTCCTTTTTGTGACCAACTTAGAGGTAACATACGAGTGGGTAGAACCATGATCTACTAAAGCAAGTACAAGTTTATTATAAAGTTTGAAAATACCCGCTATGATATCTGGGTCATGCTTCTCTTTATCAGTGCAAATATTATATACTCGAGCTAGGGTATGGAATTCCATGTTTGATATAGCTTCAGAAACTCCCTAAGATGGCGCCCTAGGTTGCCCACCACCTCAGCCTCAACCTTTGGGAAAAGCTGTTGCAGATCTTTCAGACTGAGTAGGCTTTCTAACTTGCTTCTCTGGGTAGTCCCTAATAAAATTCTCAGTGCTACCACACCTGTAGCAAGCTCCTGTAGCTGCTCGACAAACTCTCATGTGTCATTTTCTACAAAACTCACACTCTGAACTGGAGGTATGCTCGATCCAGCAGCCGATGACTGAGCATATTGAGACTTTCTTCCTGAAGGATTCTTACATGCAGATATGGAAGTCACCTTACTTTGATATCGTTTACTTTTACCTCGTTTAGACTGTGCCGAGGTAAAAGTCTCATTGGGACTTTTTGATGCTCTGAAAGTCTGAGCTCTGACGTGTTCCATATAGGCTCTTTCCATGGCCTTTGCCTTGTTCATTGCATCCTGGTATACTGATAAATTCATACCCAATGGGAACTCTTTGGGCCTCGGGTGAAGCCTATCAATGAACCAATCACAACGGGATTTCTCAGTTGGCATTAGATCAACTGCATAACGACTCAATTTATTAAATTCTAACTCGTACTTGTATACAGTATGAGTACCTTGCTTAAGATCAATAAATTGTTGCAGCATCTCTCTCATAAACTGATCATCAATATACTTGGCATTAAATTCTTCTTGGAAAAATGCCCATGTCACCTCTGCAGTGGGTACTGACGTAGTGGCATTAGGCCACCAGATGCGAGCATGTTCTCGTAACAAAGATATAGCTCCATACAGTTTCTCAGCATCCGTACAATCTAACTCTTGTAGCATCACCTTAACATCATATGACCATAAATCAACATCCATCAGACCAACCTCTAAATAAAATTTAGGAGCACCCAATTTTTTGAGCTCCGTAGCAGTCGATGCTCTTACAGGTACAGGAGCCGAAATTAGAGCTGGTGCAAGTGCTGGAGGATGAAGCCTCGCAATCATTGTTCTACTGCCTGAACTTATTCCTTGTATTCTTGAGCTAGAGCTCCTTGCTGCGTAGGTGGCTCAGTCGAGGCAGGAGCTAGGGGAGGAACAAGTTGCACCTCGTTACTACCACTTCGAACCTCTTTCGGGCCCTCATGTTCCGTCGCATGACGAGATCCCGCAGTGTCTGACATTATATACTACAAACATAATCAAGATCATGTTAATAATGAGCAACACCAAGTTATTCCAGCAATACATCAGTAACATAACATCCTAGGGGCATGTACACACTAACAAAATCATATCATACTCGATTTAACATCCAGAATCGGCTAAACCTGTAGCTTTGATACCACTAAATATAACACCCTTAACGTATACTCGTAAGCCGAATATACATTAAAGATGTCACAGTATTGTTTAGCTGAATTCCAGGCTTGTAAATTTTTTTATTTAAAACAAATTCTAAAATTAGTTTTACAGTTTTATCTTTTTCTTCAGTTTTAAATTAAAAACTGTCTTAGTCAAACGCATCTAGTTTCAACACTATTTTTTTGTAAAATATATAAGTCAGTTAATAATGTGAAAATATAATTCAGGGTGAAGACTATGTGTGTTGCCTGAACCCTTTCTAGATTTTAGAATTGTTACGCGATAGACGATAAACAATATTTAAACCGTGTAAAATGTCATAATCGAGTTTACTAATATCGTACATTTAATTCATATTACTAAAGTTAAACATTTTTGTAACTTATAGCTAACTTATAAGTTTAATATTACAAAACAACTGCTAATTAAAAATACGTATACATGACTACTCGTCTAGGATGCATAAGTACATACTGAAGTTTTGCAGGCAGTAATTTGATTTCCAAAAGTACAGCTCCTTTTTTCGCTAATGCTAGTCCAAAACCTACGCGTGAAAAGAACACACGCTAAGTATAACTTTTTGAGGCAAAAACAATATCATATAATTAAATAACATAACAAGATAACACAGTTCCTGCAAAATGGCAAGCGAGTCCCAAAACAGTTTATATCAACTTATCATATCATTGAGGTACAGACAAAATACAGAAAATTATGTTTATAAACATACTAGAATGTATCAAGTATCTAAGTTTATTCACCTGTAGATTAGTATTTTTAAGATAATAGCCCAAGGTATACTGTATGAGATCAAGGTACGCGAGTCATCTAAAATAGACATGTAGTGTCTAACTGAACAGACAGATGAGTACGTACTCAAGGACGCTCTTTACTCCTCATATAAGCACCTTTTTAGTGCACTTAGCACCATGGGCTTAGATCCCCAAGGTGGATGTGACACTATAGTAATCACAATAACAGACAGATATCAAAACTGAAAATGCAGCTGCTAAGACTCTATAGCATGCCAACTATACCCGACTCTCATAATGTAATACTTGGGCAACAAAGATAATATGATCAAAGGTTATCAGATAAATAGAATTGGCAGTTCATACCCTAAATAAATCAAATATAATATATTAGGTACACATACTGTCATAAGGACAAAATATTATACATATCACTTGTCATGCCATTTCCATAAATCATAATATAAAATTTCAGACAATATAATATCATTACTAACTTTTAAGGTCGACTTATCGTAAGTCTTCCTTTTAATAACATCACATACATATAAACATTGCACTCTCTTGAGTAGTACAAAATCGGCCTCACTAAGCTTAATTATGTTCTTTTTCATTGCCTCTCGCACTAGTACCTCCTTTAGAATTCTCGGGAACTGCAGAGTATTAATCGAACACATACACAGTACTTGTTAGATTCATATCTAACATTACTTAAACATATTATAGAATATTATTAATCGAATATAAAATATTTTCCAAAATTTTCCTTTATTCTTTAGTGATAGCCGAAATAGTCCTTAAGGTCGTTAGTGACCATTTTGGACAATAAACCAATTATTCAAGTTTGAATAATAATTTCCCCATATTTCCATTATAATTCATCTACTTTGAACCTTTACTCTTCAATCCACTAACCTTTGCTAAAGTGACATTTTAGTCACTAATATTACAAATAACTTGCAAACATGTGCCAAATACTTAATCCAACGATCCTAAAATTTTTCTCAAATTTTTCCTTTGATTTAAAAAAAAAGCCAAATTGGTCCTCCTTTAAACCTTCACTTGCTGAAATGGTCCATTGCCATTTCCTTGTTTGTCATTTTAATCCATTTCCTCCTAAGATCAATACTAACTTCATATAACATATTCGAATCATAAAATCACATATTCAATTTTTTACAAAATTACTCCAACATTTCTTCATTTGACCGAATTGGTCACTAACCTTTCAAATATTTGATTTTCATTCAAAAATCATCCTAACATGCTTAAATTAATTTTCCATCATATATTCTTCATTTCCATTATCAAACCAAAATTCAAGAATAAATCATTCTACTTTTTACCCTTAGCCGAAATGGTCATTTATTATTCAATGACTTATTTTCGATCCAATTAACAAATTTAAGCTTGTATAATCTTAATCTCTTCAATTCCATCACTAGAATAAAATTCAAAACAAATCCCCTTAATTCTTCCTCCAAGCCAAAATGATCACTTTGGAATCTAATAAAGGATTTTGCATTCCAGCTTCATATTCATACTCCATGTTTCATAAATCATCCAAATTCATCCTCAATTCAAACCCCTAAATAAAATCCTAAATTCTAGGGTTAGGGTTTATAACTTTAAACATGGAATTAAACTCAATTCAAGCTTGTTTTCACCTCTACAACATTTGATTTACTTAAATCAAGCCTTAATCCTAACATGGTTCATGAAACTCGAATTTCTCTCTCTTCAAGAACATGAACTACACTTCAAATTACCATGCAAAATTACAATCAAAAGAAAGAGCATTAAGCATAGATCATTTTTCCCAGAGCAACATGCCTTGATTGCATAGATCATTTTTTCCAGAGCAACATGCCTTGATTCTAACTTTGGAGCCTTCAAAATTGCTAAAGAAAATTTTGTTTGTATTCTTTCCCCTAAGCATCTTGAACTCACGAAATGGAGAAGAAATAAGAGCAATTTTTCATCTTTGATTTATAATATTGAATTTAATCCAATATTGCCACTTGTAATTAATTAAATGAATTTTAATTTCATTTAATTAATTATCTTAAATCCAAGGGCTCAAATTAATCATATCATCAATCAATGGCTAGGATTAAATCTTGAGATGAGAAATTACTAAAATGCCCATGCCACTTCCAAAATATTTCAAAATTGCCATTGGAGGAAAATGCCTAACTTATCCTCACTATTCACAATTTCATCTAGTTTACCATTTTTGTAAAAATGCAACTAAATTTAGTTTGATTCTAACTAGACATATTAAAATATTCATAAAATAATATTTTATGAATTTTCCATAACTTTTGGAATTGTCTTTAAAATTCCAGTTAGATCCGATGTATCGATAATTACCGAGAATTTTTTTATTGAATACAATTCCTCTTAGAAATCTTATAACAATAATCTATTACGAATATTATTGACTCATACTGAATCCCTTTTATCAGTCAAAAATACTGACATGGAACTTTCCAGTAGGTTACACATCCTAAATGTTTAATCAAAAATAGATTTTCACATAAACTCCGTACCGAAAATCGGATTGTCACAGATCAATTTCCTATAATCCTGTCCTATTTATCTGTGAAATAAAAAATTTTATTAGGAAAATTATTCCTTATGAGCCTATACTTTTCCCATCTTTAGACTCTAGACACTAACTTTTGACATACTGTCATTTTGATCACTAAACTTTATCCTTCAACCCTCATTCCAATTTTTATCAAATTTTAACCACACTTTGTAAGTACCTTATTCAGCTTACTCTCTTTCACATAATGCATTATAATCTCAGAAATTCCTTTTCTAAAGCTCCCAATTTAAGAAATCCTAACTTTTGCCTTTTTGTAACTTTAGTCACTAAGTTAGCTTTTAAGCTATAATCTTAGTACTAAATGACCCTTAATTGACATAGAAAATTTTGGGGTATTACAAATATCGTGGAAGTTTGTAGTTTTCTTGGGCTTACCAGATATTATCATCATTTTGTCAAAAGCTTTTCCATCATAGCGACACCGATGACTAAGTTGTTATAGAGAAGGGTTCTATTTGAGTGGAACGAGGAAAGATAATAATGCTTCGAGCAGTTGAAGGCTTATTTTATAGAGGCTCCGGTTTTGTTGTAACCTGAATCGAGAAAAGATTATGTTATGTTTAGTGATGCTTCGTTGAATGGGCTTGGTTGTGTTCTCATGCAAGAGGGTAAGGTGGTTGCTTATGCCTCAAGACAGCTTAAGCCTCATGAACAGAATTACCTTACACATGATTTGGAACTTGTTGTAGTCATCTTCACATTAAAGATTTTGACGCATTATCTGTATGGGGGGAAATGTTACATCTACACTGATCACAAGAGTTTAAAGTACTTCCTCACCTAGAAGGAGTTGAATTTGAGGCAAAAATGATGGATTGAGTTGTTAAAAGACTATGATTGCATCATAGAGTATCATCTCGATAAGGCTAATGTGGTGGTTGATGCCTTGAGTAGGAAGTCTATGTCAGACTTGAGATCGATGTTTGCCCAATTGAGGATGACTGGGGATAGTGGGTTGTTAGTCGAGCTTCGTGTGGATCCCACATTAATATAAGATATCAAGAGGACGCAAGTGTTAGACGAAGAGTTGGTGGCGAAGATTGAGATGTTTCAGAGAGGTGATACATCTGATTTTGACGTACGAGATGGTAGGGTCTTATACTTCAAAGACCGGTTGTGTGTTTTGGCTTTGAAGGATCTGAGAGACTATATCCTGTAAGAGGCGCGCCGTAACCTATTTATCATGCATTCGAGAAATAACAAAATGTATCAAGAACTTCGTTTTTTATTGGTGGCCTTGTATAAAAAATGATATATCCGAGTTGTGATAAGATGCTTAGCTTGTCAACAAGTTAAAGACGAACATCAGGTTCTTTCAGGTTTGTTTCAGCCTATTCAGATTCCACGGTGGAAGTAGGATCGGGTAACCACAGATTTTGTAACGGTGTTGCCATTGACACAAAAGAAATATGATGCCATGTGGGTGATAGTGGACCGTTTAACCAAGTTTGCTCATTTCTTACTGGTGTGTATGGATTTTATGCTTGATAGGTTGGCTCAGTTTTACATCCAAGAGATTGTAAGGTTGCATGAAGTGTCATCATCAATCATATCAGATAGAGATCCGTGTTTCACGGCAAGGTTGTAGAAGAAGATACATAAAGCTTTGGATACTAAGTTACACTTTAGTACAACTTTTCACCCACATAATAATGTTCAATCTGAGCGAGTTATCTAGGTATTAGAGGATATGCTCTGATATTGTATTATTGACTTCGAAAAGAGTTGGGAAGAGTAGCTACCACTTGTTGAGTTTGCTTACAACAACATCTTTCAATCAAGTATCAAGATGGCTCCCTTTAAGGCCTTGTATGGGCGTAAGTGTAGGACACCCTTTTGTTGGAATGAGCTTAATGAGAGAATGATTATGGGGTCATATTGATCAGATAGATTGAAGAAAAAGTTTAGATTATCAAAGAAAGTTTGCAAACAACTTTTGATCGTCAGAAAGCTTTTATAGACCAGAAACATAAGCACAACGAGTATGAGGTAGGGGACAAGGTGTTCCTCAAGGTGTCATCATGGAAGAGAGTGATATGTTTCGGGCGAAAGGGCAAGTTGAGCCTGAGATTTATTGGGCCTTATAAGATCCTTGAAAGGGTTAGACCCATGGCGTATTGACTAGCTTTGCCTCTGGAGATGGCGCGCATCCACAATGTATTCCATGTATCCATATTGAGATGTTACCGTTTTTATCCTTCCCATGTTATTGCTCTTGAAAAGATTGAGATCAACACATACTTGACCTACGAGGAAAAAATAGTAAGAGTTTTAGACAAATGAGTCAAAGAGTTGCGCAACAAGTGTATACCATTGGTAAAGATGTTGTAAAGAAACCACAGAGTCGAAGAGGCTACATGAGAAGTCGAGAAAGACATAAAGTTATTTTACCCATATTTGTTTCCAAAAGGTAAATTTTGAGGACGAATTTTTTTAAGGGAGAGAGAGTTGTAACGACCAAGATTTTAAGATCTGAGGGTTGATTTTTACCTGAAGCACGGGCTTCACTTTTGGGCCAAATTCTGGGCCTTTGGGAGCCTTAGTGGGTTAATATTTGGTTGTTGGACTTGTCTTGAGTTAGAGTTTGGGTCAAAAAGAAGAGCCCAAGGGTAGTGTGGTAATTTGGCTTTTGGTGGGGAAAATGAGGGGAGCAAAGATTTAATTCTTGGCAGCCTTGAGCAAGAGGTGAGATCACCTTGTCCAAGATTACTTTTCCCCATCACTCCCCTATCCATTCTTCCTCCCACAAACAAGTTAAAGGTCTAATCTTGTAGGTTTTGAGTTGGAATCTCAATTTTGGAGTTGAGGGAGGTAAGGGATCTATAAAAAGAAGTAAGAATCACCAAGGATGGTGGGAAAAAGGGTTAATTGGAGGTTTGAGTACGCGAATGGATTTTAGAAGCTCATCATTGGGTTGATTTGTGTAAGTAGCCTTCTGAAAATCACCACCAATCTTAACGGTGATTTGCAATCCCTTTTGTAGTGAAAGAAGTTGGAGAATCCTCCAAGGAGCTAGGGAAGAAGAATGTTTGAAAGGTGATCTTGGGAGCTTCATTTCAGCAACAAATCGAGGTTAGTACACTACTAACTCCAATGTATTTCTAGAAATCATCAAAGTGATGCTTGCTTGATTATAAGATGTTTTCGATTAGGATAAGAACTTGTGTTCATCCATGGTAAATCCTAAAGTTGATCTTGGAAGGGTGTAAAACTGATAGGAATTCACTTAATAGACATTCCATAACTTGTAGGATTAATTCGGGGCTTTAATTCAAGGTTAAAAGGTGTTTAAAGTGGAGATTCGAGCTCTAGAATTTAAAATTTAGGCATGCATCGGTACCCATGTGGGAAAGATAGCCTTTATCAGGCGAAATACAAAAGGGATATCGGACTACTAAGGGTGTACCGATACCACTATTTCATTGAAAATTCCAGTAGCCAAGACTGGTATCGATACACCCAATACAGTATCGGTACGCTTGGGGCACCGATACATGGCCTATGTATCGGTACGAGCCTTAAGTTAAACTCTTCTTTTTCGACAAGCCATGTATCGATACTCACAGGTGAGTATCGGTACCCTTAGAGTCATATTAATACCCTCATGTGGGTATTGGTACTCGCTGGGCAATCTGCCCAAAAATTATAATTCAAGTTTGGGGGATCCATAATTCGTGGGCTAGGGTCCAATGGGCCTCTAATAGGGTAAAATGGATAGTAAAACTAAGAAACTGAGAATCTAACCACATATATGAATATAATGAATTATAACTTGATAAATGTTGGGTGACTTGTTGTAATAGCAATCATAGAGATCCTTGGTGGATCGAGTGTGGTTACGTGCCAAGTAAAGGCACTTGTTTGGTAGGGTTGTTTGATTGATAGGATCCGGATACCCAGTGAAAGTGTTGCAGCACCAAGAGTTGAACTTTTGGATATACGTTCCTGAGGATGTGTGACATCAGGCCTCACTCTAAGTTTGTTGGCATGATGTATATATGTTGTGTGTGATAGTTTATCCTTGCTTGATATGTGTGACACCCATTGCTTATCTTACCATGATATCATATTTGTAGCATGCTCTTATTTATCATTTGCGTGAATCATGGTTGAGTGAAAGTGTATCCATTGAACTTGTTAGCTCAGCATTCAAAATTGTTGTTTCCGTCCACATGTTGGTAGGTTGGCGTGCATCGTCAGAGCACCGCCGGAGTAGGACCTCAGCATCGACTTATGTTAGAGTATAGTACTTAGACTTATTTGGGCTATGTATTCGTAGGACCCTATGTTGTTTTGTAACTTCTATTTTGGATTTTAACTTATGAGTCGAATGCTTTTCTTTATGTATTTAAAATAGAGCTCTAATGCAACAATTTTAACTATTTTATTCATGCCAAGTATTTGAACTTAATGGACTTTATGATTTGATGGCCGCTAAGTTTAAAGGCTGACTGTTTGGTTTTTGTGATGGGCTTCAGGCCCAATTGTGACATTCATGTCGTGGGTGTTACATTAAGACTCTTTTCTCTACAAGCCAACTGTGTATCGTGCTCAAGACAATCCATCCCTAGGATAGCATCAAACTATTAGAACGATAACACCTTCAAATTGGCCAGAAAGATCAAACCTTGAACCTCAATCAGACATCTTCGATACACCGTATCCACTAAAACATCATACCCCAAGAAACTCGTCACACGGACCCCTATCTCAAGATCCTCAACAGGGATACCTCACTGCTGAGATATTCCACTAGGATATAGGAATGAGTAGACCCCAAATCCATAAGAGCAACAATAGGAACTAAAACATGGTAAACGTACCTGAGATAACATCGGTAGCCTCACAATCTTCTTGGGCCTTGACTGTATACTGCCTCACTGGTGCCCTCGCAGTGGATTGGACCGCACCCTTACTCTAATGACTGAACATGTGGCTCGTTCATCCTCTAGCAAAGCCCCGACCCCTCATAAAGTAGTTCAGTGATCCACACTCAAAGCAGACCCTGGCCAAACCCCAACACTCGCCTCTATGCTTACGTCTACACTGATCACAAACGGGTGCCCCCGTACTCTTTTGTAAGCCCTTCGAACTCATCATGGTAAAAGATGATGAAGGCCTTTTACGGCTAGCAATTCTGACCTATAGTTTGATCTCGAACTCACGTTTGAAGCTCATTTTCCTTGTTTCCAACTATTTCTATTTCTTCTAGAATAAGACCGCGAGTTGTTGGAGAAGTTTTGAGTTCTCCCAATCGAGCTCTATTGCCCACTAAACGGGCCATAGTTCAAACCTTGCACTTGTTCAAGTGACTTAGCACAAGCAGACAACTCTGAAAACACTTTTGGTGAGGCAACAATCAAGTAGGTCTGAATTTCCTTCCTTAAACTCTTTAGAAACCTCTTGTACCTCATATTCTCGGTAGTGACCAACTCGGGGGCATACCTACTCAACTGTAGAAATTCTTGTTCATATTCAAAGACTGATCAGTTTCTTTGGACCAAATAGTTGAACCAATCCCTTAAACTATCAATATGAGCTTCTTTCACATACTTCTTTTCAAATTTTTCTAAGAAGTCGTCCCATATAGGTTTCTTAGGATACCAACCCAACTCTACGGTCTCCCACCATTCACGAGCATTCTCCTTCAATAGGGAAAGAACACATGTCAACTTGTCCTTGAATCTCAACCTCATCTGACGCATGATCTAATGAGTGTCCCTCAACCAATGATCTGCCTTAACCGACTTATCTTGTCCCGATCTAAGAAAGTTTGTAACACCGTGGCTATGCACCCTCTCGATTAGTGCCTCGCGAGGGGTAGCCAAAGACCTAGGTATGGCCTTCACAATCCGGTGAAGGGCTTGATACAAATGAGAGAAGTAAGTAGCCTCCCAGCTACTCCCATCCTCCGACATCTCTTCCGTGCTGGGAACGTAATCCTCATCGTAGCTTTCTTCCCGGGAGCCCTAACACTCCTCACGGTCTCGTACCCTCCTTGACATGGTTTTTTTTCTGCACAAGCAAACAAATAAGGTTACGCCATCGAATATTCAGCTTAAACAAGTACGACTTTGACTTATGGGCAACGTATTCGCTAGACACCTATACAACACTCTCTAGACACCCCCGGGGCTTTGATAAGTTATTACTTATTAAGCTCGTATATAGGGTTTAAATCTCAGTTTCTCGATTTTATTATTCATTTTACCACTTTAGAATCCCATTAGGCTTTAGTCCTCAAATTATGGGTCCCTCAAACTCAACGTATTTTTCAAGCAGATTGTACAGCGAGTAACGATACTTACTTACGAGTATCAATACGCTCCAATGGGTACCAATACCCACATGCGCGTATCGATACCTGGATGTCTTCTGAAGGAGTTTAGCCCAAAACCCCGTATCAATATACGAGGTTCATGTACCGATACACCATGGGTACCGATAAGCCCCCAAGCATACCGATACAACTTTTCACTATTAGAATTTGATGGAACATGGGGTATCTATACCCCTCTTAGGCATACCGATACACCTTTATAAATTGGCTTAATTTCACCAGTTTTAACACGGGGTGCTGATACGTGTTTAACCCGTATCGGTACTCGAACTCAAAACTTACTTTCTGGAGTTTGAAAATATCCTCAAGCCCCCAAAACCCAAGGGCGAGACCCCAAATCGAACCTACAATTTGTTAAAGGTAGTTTAAGTGGTTTTCTACCATTTTTAAGCCACAAAAACACCAAATTTAAGAATTTTATTAATTAAGACTCAAGCATCTCAAACAGCCAATTATCAAACCAGCAACCAAACAATCACATTGATGATTTCCAGGAAACAAGGGAGTTAGTAGTGTACTAACCTTGATTCAAAGCTGAAAAAGAAATCCCTAGCCAAGCTCCTCAAGCCTTCATCTTCTCAAGCTCCTTAGAAGGTTCTCCTACCTATTTCACTACACAATGGGTTGTAAATTCGGATTACAACATGTAAGAGATGAAAGAGCAATCTAAAACTTACTCTTAAGCTAGAAAAATGGGATTGACTCATCTCCAACCCGTTTTTCTCAAAACCCAAATTTCCCTTCCACCACCGAACTTAATGATCCATACCTCAAAACGTAGATCCTTGCTAGCTGATTAAACTTCCCTTAAGATGAACTCCAAAAAAATAAACTTTGGATGATAAAGATTCAATCTTCCAAGTGGGGAGAGGCTAAAAGATGGAAATGGTTTGAAGAGGAGACAAAGGGAGACAAGGATGATCTCATTCCTTTGCTTTCTGCAGAAAAATTAAAGAGGCTCTCATTTCCCTTTTCAAACAATTAAGCAATTACCTAATTACCCTCTCATCATCCTCTTAACTCATCCCAACACCAAAACTCAAGCCCAACACCCCAACAACAAGTCCACTAAGGCTCATAAAGCCCAAACATCGCGGCCCAAACGCAAGGCCCACACATTAGGTTTAATCGACCCTCAAATTTTGAAATCTGGGTCGTTACAGTCCTCCTCAGTCGGGCTCACTAAAATTTAATATTGATGGGGCAGTCATTGGGAGCTTCGGGGCTGCTGGTATAGGTGGATTGTTGAGAGATGAGAATGGCAAAATGTTGGTTTATTTTTCAAAATCTGTAGGCTGCGTCGATGCACCTATAGTTGAACTTCTCGCGGTTTTGGAGGTGGTCAAACTGTTTCAGTCGTCTAAGTGGGTCCTCTCTTACTCCCTGGTGGTCGAGTGTGATAGCAGCAATGAGGTAAGTTGGTTTCTTAGCCCTCAAAAAGATCCTAGTTATTTTTTGCAATCTATTCTTTCTTGGAGAAATAGTTCTTCAAACAGCGTTTGGGAGATTGTGCTCATCCCTAGAGAAGCAAATGAGGTAGCGGATAATCTGGTGAAAAGGGGTATTAATCGTTTCATCGATCTAGTCTTTGTATTGCCCGCGTAAGATTCTTGAGATTTAATGTTGTCTTTTGGATGGTTCTCCTCCTCTAGATATTGTTTATGGTATCTCCCGTGAGGTGCTGGGCAGAGGTTCGCTTGATGTGCGTTGAAAGGTGGGTTGCAGTATGGGCTTCTTGTATTTGGTTGGTAATGTGAGTGCTTGCTTGCTGTTGGAGTTGTGGTCTAAGCAGTGGTGGAGTCAAGATTTTCATATAGTAGGATTAGGGTAGTCTTTGAGGCACGAGAATTCTCATACCACTACAATATAAATATTGTTGACTATACCTAAACAAATTAAGTGAGGTCAATTCTAATATTTTCATGAAAAATTTTATACTATCTCTTGAAAAACCTCATATAATTATTTAATAATCTCATACCACAACAAATCAAGTGAGGTCAATTGACCCCCTTAAATTATACGTGACTCCACCATTGGGTGTAGGTGCGGGTGCGGGAAAAATGAGTTTTGTATCTCTAGACCCAAGTTTGTAAAAGCACTGACATGTTGCACTCTTTTTTTTTATCTTAGGATTAGAGAAATTTTTTAATGAGACTTATGTCTTTATTTTTTGTTGCATACTTTTATCAATAAAATCATACAACATTTTCTTTTAATTTTTTTTATCAAATTAGTACAAAATAATCATTAAATTTGATCAAACTATTACAAAATACTCATTAAATCTATATAAAAAATATAACATTTCAGTTGTCTGATAACATTTTAAATTACATATTTTCTGTCAACAATCTCTAGAGTAAGTGGTTAAAACTCTCAGTTGACACTCTCTTATCTCCTCTAAGTTGTAAATATCTTCAATATCTATTAAAAACAAATTCTTCTTTTTTTCTCCGAAATTGTTCAAAAAAGAATTACATATTTTAATATATTTTAAATTGCACTTTTTTATAACCTTAAATTAAGGCCCGCACTCTATACTCGCATACCTTAACTCCTGATGAAACTTTGGGTGGATCTGACTTTCAAATACAAATACCCAAATAAAAGTCTCATCTTATAAAATAGTATTATTGATATTTTAAATTGCATGTTTTTTTAATTTTTTAAACAACGTCGGACGATGTTTGGCCGTACCAAAACGCCCACATGGAACAAAGAATGTCCATCTATAATAACAAAAGTGGTTGAATTTAGTTAACATTAATACATATCTTATTTACAAGTTACTTCTATAAATGCTAAAATAAGAAAGTCCTCAAATCATATGACTTGAAGGGTAGCCACTAAACTATTGTTTTGATTTTATTTTAACACTAAATTATAAATTTTGTCAATTAAACCACTAAACTTTTAAAATTGTTTCAATCATCCCTTTACAATTAATTTTTGACAAAAATGATAACATGACGGTTAAGTAAATGTTCATAATGACACATTTAATCCTCCTTACTCATTCTATCAATAAATTGTTCTTTTGTTGCTAAAATTAGGGTGAGCGTTCGATCGAGTCAAGTCTAAAAAGTTTCTAGTTATTCGAGTTGACTCGTCATATTTTATAACTCAAACTTTATTTAAATTTTTTTCGATTCGAGTCGAGTTTATGAAGTTCAAGTCGAGTTTTCGAGTTCCTATACAAATTTAATTGTCATTATTTATCATGTTATAGTACAATTTGATTTTAATTTAAACGACTTTCTCTAATCATATAAGATATGCATATATTTTTTTCATATTAGCATATATTTCTTTATATTTTTATATCGGTATATATATTAGGAAAAATTGAAGGACTCGACTTAAACTTAAAAATCAATCCATTAATTACTAGAACTTTTGAGTTATTCGACTTTCCATTTTACAACTCAGACTTTATTTGAAATTTTTTTGAGTCGAGTTTATAAAATTTTAAGTCGAGTCAAAACGAATCGAGTTAAAAAATTTGGTTTTTTCCAGTCGAATCGAGTTTTACTCGCCCTTAGCTAAAACTAGATTTGTTGGAGTAGGTATTATGGGAAGACATTCCATTGGTTTATGTATTGGAGCCGAATTGGCGATTAAGAACAAATGGGATAAGGTTGTTTTTTTAATCTGATTCAAGACTTGTGGTTAATGCCTAATGGATTAAGTAAAGGGAATAAATTAATTATATTATTATTATTATTATTATTATTATTATTATTATTAGCTATTAACTTTAGTTGAATCCATATATAAATGTTGCAGTTTATAACCAAATATTAATATTGGCTCAATGGTTAAGTATCCCTTTCATTGTCCATTAGACTTGAGTTTGAATTCCTACAATCCATTTTTACATGTAACATTTAATAATAAATGTCATCAAATTTTAACTTATAGAGGAGGATGACCCAACGGAATTAGATGGATTAAATTTATTAAATTAAAATTAAGATTAAATTAATAAAATATTTAAATAAAGAGAACTAAATGTGTAATTATAAAAATTTACTTAATTACCTGTCACTGACTTAATTAAAAGGGTAAACTACACCATAGTCACCAAACTGTTACTTCTTTTTTATTTTGGTCACCAAACTATTTTTTTGGCAAAGTGTCACTAACGTTACATATTTTTCCTGTTTTGGTCATTAACCATTAAATTTTGGTTAAGTTTTAACGGAGATGATAACACGGCCTGGAATAATGACAATTTTAGTCCCTAAACTTATGTATTCTATCAATTAAGTTCTAATTCGAAATAACTAAATGCCAACAAAGAGGTTTGATTTTAAATTTAAGAACTGGATTGATATGTACTACACCCTGCTTTAAACAATGATTTTTATTTTCAGGTAACTAGTAAGTAGGCTTCCCTTATCGAATCTCACAGTTGGACATATTGGTGCTTATTGCTTAACTATTATAAGTATTTTTCATCTAGGCAGCTAATTTGACAACATAGATCATGAGCCTATTTCTTTGTGTACATAATTGCTGCTCCTGTAAGTGCATGCTTTACTGAAAAGAAGTATATTTGCTTCCTTTTAAGGTTTTAAGGAAATATAAATATGGATTCCTTATAATTCCTTACTTCACATCTTTAGCTTCTTTTCTTCTACTTAACATTTGGAAGCTGCTTGTTTCTGCATTTTTTATATTCTAAGAGGATTCTTATGCGCCACTTCTCTGGTGAGCAGAATTGAGCAGTTGAAATTGTTCGCAGATTTTTGGGGATTTTCTCATTGTTGTAGAGGGAGAAGAAAGAGAATGGAAAATTTGGGGTTTGACCCAAAAATTTGTAGGAGTTATTTTAAATTAGGATTTAATTGATAGAATAAATAAGTTTTAAGGACTAAAATTGTTATTATCCCAGGCTATGTCACCAACTCCGTTAAAACTTAAGAAAAATTTAACGGTTAGTGACAAAATAGGAAAAATATGTAACGTTAGTGACAATTTTGCTAAAAAATTAATTCGGTGACCAAAATAGAAAAGACGTAATAGCTTGGTGACTACTTGTGTAGTTTACCCTAATTAAAATTATTTTAAAATTGTAATGGTCTTATTGCTACTATTTTTTTTAATCAGAGAATGCATCACTGCTTGAACCAACTTTTTAGTTATTTTATGTACAAGTTGAAATGGTCATCATAGACTAAAGGGTAAACTATAACGGGGCTACTCAATTATGGGTAAGATTATATTTAGGTCACTCAATTATTAAAAATTATAATTGGGTCACTTAATTATGCGTAAGATTACATTTAAGTCACTCAATTATTAAAAGTTACATTTGACTCACCCTTCATATTTAAAAATATATCAATTCTATCATTTTTTTCTTCTAAATCACTTGTATACCCTCGTTAACACTAAAGTATTTCATTTAAAATCATTAATTAATCTAATACCAAATTGATGCATATTTTTTTTAAATACGAAGGATGACCCAAATGTAATCTTATCCATAATTGAGTGACCCAAGTGTAACTTTTAATGATTGAGTGATCCAAATATAACCTTACCCATAAGTAAGTGACCTAAATATATCATTTAATAATTGAAAGACCCAAATATAATCTTACCCATAATTGAGTGACCTCTTTTATAGTTTACCCGAGACTAAAAGGAAACTAAAAGACATTGTGCATGCTTATTTGAAAATTCTCATAAATTTGTTGACAACCCAATTGGACTTAAAACAAAAGACAGAGGTTTAAGCATCCAAATTGGACCCGAAACTAAAAAAACTAAACCAACCTTCCATGAATGTGCCAGCCTTGTTCCTCTGCCGCCCTCCCCGCCGTTTCCGAGAGTCTTTTCAGCCTATTCTTTCACGTTTCTCAGCCACTGCCTTTTCCTACTGCTGTCCCACAAGATTTTCCTTTCCTTCTTTTTTTTCAAATGTCCTTTCACCATCTTCTCTTCTTCTTTATCTCAGCTTTCTTCCCAGTTTGCTTTGCTCAAAACGGCAGCATATCATGTCCCTTGAACTTCACCATCCTCCGCCCTGCCCTTTCCAACAGGCCCCGACTCAACCCCACCGGCGACTGCCACTTCCTCGTCCAGGGCCTCCGCCTCGTCCTCTCCGACTACCTTAAACGCACCGGTTCATTCGTTCCTCCCTCAAACGCTTCGGAGTCCTGTTGGCAGTCCTACCAATCTCTCCTCCCAAACTTCGACATCCGTTCCTCGTGCGGGTTCCAAACCGCTTGGATCTCCCAAGGCTGCATGAACTTAACCACAAGAGCCGACTTCGAAGCTTCCGTCCCGACCACTACCTTAAACGACGTGGCTTCGAACTGTAACCAGTCCTTGGGTGGCTCCGCTTGTGCTTCGTGTACTAGAAGCTTGGCCAGTTTGCAAGTTCTGAACAACACGAACAATTCGATTGCGAACGTGTCGGACTGCACGGCCTACCCGTTTATATACGCAGCAGCTGTTGCTAATTACTTGGGACCAACAGATGAAGTCACGGCCACTTGTTTGTTTTCAATTGAGTTAAGTGATAGCAGTAATGGTGAGGGTAAGAAAAAAGGTGTAAACTGGGGTGTAATAATCGGGGTTGGTGTTGGTTTAGCAGTTTTCATTGTTCTGTCTTGGTTTCTTTATAGTAAACATCAAGATTCAAGGAGGAAAAGGAGAGATCGAATTCGGAATCTTGAACTGGGTGGTCTGGCTGGTAACGGGTCGGGTACGATTAGTCAAAGTACTAATTTTGTTAAGTTTACATTCGACGAGATTAAGGAAGCTACTAGGAATTTCTCTATAGACAACATTATAGGAAGAGGAGGTTATGGGAATGTGTACAAAGGCTACTTATCTGATGGCTCTGAGGTTGCTTTGAAGAGGTTCAAGAACTGTTCGGCCACCGGTGATGCCGGTTTCAAGCATGAAGTTGAGGTTATTGCTAGTGTTAGGCATGTCAATCTTGTTGCCTTAAGAGGATATTGCACCACTACGACACCATTCGACGGTCATCAGAGGATAATCGTGTGTGATTTAATGAAGAATGGGAGTTTGTATGATCATCTCTTTGGTCCGACTAAAGCAAGGCTTAGTTGGCCTATTCGTCGAAAGATTGCCCTGGGGACGGCAAGGGGACTGGCTTATTTGCATCACGGGGCGCAACCGACGATCATTCATAGGGATATCAAAGCGAGTAATATACTTTTGGATGACATGTTTGAGGCCAAGGTAGCGGATTTTGGACTTGCAAAGTTTACGCCGGAAGGGATGACACATTTGAGCACCAGGGTAGCCGGAACAATGGGATATGTTGCCCCTGAGTATGCTCTGTATGGTCAATTGACTGATAGGAGCGATGTGTATAGCTTTGGTGTAGTGCTTCTTGAGCTGTTGAGTGGAAAGAAGGCGCTCACCGTGAGTAATGAGAACCAACCTTCTGTAGTGGCGGACTGGGCATGGTCGTTGGTGAAGAAGGAGAAAGCTTTGGACGTTATCGAAGATGGCATGCCGGAGTTAGGTCCACCGGAAGTTCTGGAGAAATACGTTTTGGTAGCAGTTCTTTGTTCTCATCCAGAGTTGCAATGCCGGCCATCCATGGATCAGGTAGTGAAAATGTTGGAAACAGACGTTTCGGTCCCCTCGATCCCTGCACGGCCAATTCCTCTGGTTGCTCATATGGATGACATTGAGAGATGTATAAAAGGCAACGGGTCGGGTCAGGTCTCCGGTTCTGGTGGATATCAGATGTTTAGTTATGGAAGTCATGGTGATAAGAAGGAAGGGACAAGTTCAATGCAAGTTTCTCACAACATAATAGGGTGATTGAGGTCTCCATTCCTGACTGGTTCATGAGCTCAGTGTTAGGACAATAGAATTACAATCAAGGAAGATTGATTCATTAGAACTCAATAGATATAAAGCATACAGATACAGTACCCGTTTCTATATGTAAATATTTAAAGGTGTACAGTATTGTTTAATTAACACCATCAATTTTCAGTATTGTCTGCTTTCCAATGGTCCAATAAGTTAATTAGAAGCATGAAGGAAGTTAGTTGTCTCTAAACATATGGAACCATCTTCGTTATTACCTGTTGGAATCTCTGGCAACTGAGAAATGCGGCTATCTTCGATTTGATTTTTTTTCTTCGTATTTCAACAAAATTAATATTTTAAGGGTTTTGAATCTTATAAGTTCCCCAAAATTAAATATTTTAAAAGTTCAAATATTGTAAATAATATACGAGTTTGAAAGTTCGGACGAACTCATAATATTTCAAGCCTATTAGGTTTAGATCATCCTTCATTTGGTTATTTTTGGATTTAGAACATTTTGGGTTGAAGTTAAGATATTCTTCTATCTAAACTTGAAAAAGATTAAATCTAAACACGAAATGAGTTTTGAATTGATCTCCAAATTTTTAAGTTTGATCCGAAAAAGCTTGAATCCAAAATTAAAATTCCAAAAATATTCAAACAAAGGGTTATTGATTAAACATAGTTAAAATTTTAGATTCAAACAAAGGGTTCATGATTTCTAAATTTAAATACCATCTAAATACCTAAAGTCAAGTTTGTGTACCAAATAAATCAAACAACAAAAATACTTAAATCCAAATTCAGGGCACTACGGATATATTAATCCAAAAAAAAACAATAGAACAAACGCTAAATTAAAAATTCTCAAACACATTTTAAATTTTTAGCAATAACTACGAAATTCGGAGGATTTTTTTGTTGCCCTCCCAGTTCCCAAAGCTTTCTGCATACATAAGGATTCGAATTAAAAACATACTTAAGCAATATCAAGCTACTTACCACTTGAACTAATTTTGGTTGATTAATTTGGAGGGAATTTTAGTTTCATTTGCACATTTCTTTTAATTTTTTAAAATAGAAACGTTCCAACATTGTTTACTGAAATTTCTCCTTTGGAAATTGACATGTATGATTGTAAAAGTCAAAAGATTGACATTAAAAGAATAACGTGTACTATCTTATAACACAAATTTTATTTTAAAAAAATTCAAGTCAAGTTTATAAAATTTAAGTTATTCGAGTTTTTATTCAAATTTAATTAAAAATACTAATTGGTCCTAATTTAAACAACTTTCTATAATCATATACAATATACATGTATTTTTCGTATTTTTTATATATAATATACATATGTAAGGCAGGGTTAAGGAATCCAGCTCTAACTTGAAAATCGATACATTAAATACTTGTCTAGGGCAAGAAATGGGATAGAAATTTTGTATAAATGTATTGCCCGTGCCATGCTATGATTACAGAACATACTCTATTTTAAAGAGCATATACAATCCGATACATATAATTTCCTTTGTTTTTTAAACTAATATTGTACAACATACAAATTATGTACACAATCCCTCCCACGAAACCATCGGCCAGGGGATGCTTTCTTTTACACCAACCGTGAAGCAGATAAGTTAGCAATAACCTGAATTGCAGTTCCATAACATGGCTGTTTCTTCATCTTTAGCAGTCTAGCATGTAGAATTTTCTTCGACATGGTAAGCAAAGATGCTACGGAGAACGAGACCACGACAACCATAGAACTTCTTGGCCACCGGACAAGAAGAAGAAGTAGGACCAATTTGATTAATTCTAGTATGTTTGTATGTTTTAGTCGAAGCTTGTATAAAAAACCTGTGGACACTGTTGCAACCTGGACTGCATCGCTGATGACAACTAATCAGGTTTGGTGTACTCGAGCAGCATGTGTGGTGATCTATAAATCTTCACTAGGGTCCAGTAAAGGACCTCTTCGACTCCAAGCTCACCCTCAGCTCTTGCAGCATATATATCTTCGCAGATGGCTATCAACCTTCACTAAAAACCGGATAAACAGATGTCGGTGAAATAAGAAATGAATGAAAAAGTGATTCGTGCTTTCATCGTCGACCCTCCAATGGATATGGGATTCTACCATCAATTTCTTAGAAGGATTGTGGAAAAACAAAAGGAAAAGAAATGATTACCTGTCACAGGAAGGCAGGTTTTCATATGGTATTCTCATTCTTAGATCAGAGCATTGAAGCCTGATAAAGCGGCCAACAGCGAGCACAAAAGTTATGTAGAGACCCCAAATGCTGAACTTGCTTAGAGTCTCCAAGAATACCCTCTGTTGTAGTATTGCAATATTAATCCGTATAATAATGAAAATCATAAAAAAGTTAACGGAATAAACATAAAACATAAAAACAGCTTTCGAGGACTAACGTGGTGGTGTTTCTTCAGATACTACGATGGCCATAGGTCCTTTGAAACCTCCACAGCTAACTGTCTCAGATGAATTGATAATATGAAAGGACCACCAGTCAAAAGTTGCTCGATTGATAACAAGATCTGCACTCACTGAACTAGCAACTGAATTTACCTGCAGAATTTGGTTTTATATGTCAATAATAGATTATTAATTTTTAAGTGCCTTTTATCTCTACCGTTAGTTTAGAGTCTCTTTCCTGACGGACTGAAAGATCAATGGCTTAAAACGAAGTAATGATAACACTTTCACTGATATCATTAGAGAAGAAATGCTAACAGCGGGAATCAGTACTAAATTATGTATCATATAGGCAAGGGAAGGAGAGGAGAGAAACAAAACCCAAATAGAAAGTGCTGTGTACCTCTTGCTCGAAAGGTCTGACTTCAGCAGAACCAGTAACACGGAAATATCTCGGATAAAGATTATGTACCCTAAAGCCGTTTGTAGAACCATTTGGATGTCAGATCGTTCTGGACGATCCTTAGGATCAAGAGGTTTAACATATTTAACAACTTCCTTGTCTTTCGGCCGTTCCCTTGAAAGCAGCCAAGTAGAAGTGATACCCATTTCCATATCCCAGTCAAGGGACTGAATAAATTTTCTTTGAACCACATCAGGGACAAGCCACAACATACTTGCATCAGCTTGGCAGCATATCAATTGTATGTCGTTCTTGTTGTAGGTGTCCAAAAAATTTAGGGGATCAAGATTAGCATCGGCATTGAGCATATCCCATGGGATTTTTTCACAAAGGGTTGTCTGATATAAGGTCAACCTTCCACCAACAGTACTGATGTCTATTGAAAACTTGCATCTTTGATGGGGTTTGCAATATTTGTCGGATTGCCACTGCTATACATCTGGCAGAACAAAACAAAATAAATTAAGGATCAAGATATAGAATGCTCATTCCACATAATCACAAGTAACAATATAGCTAGATATTCATAGTTGCACGACTTATGGTAAAAACATTAACAATGTTCACAGACCCCATAAGTACAATACCAATGTCATTGCCTTCAGTAAGACAACTGTAACATGTTATATTGTTAACAGTTCACAAAGATACAAATATGCTCAAGCAATGTAACCTAATTGGCACAGGGGAATTGTGATTGTACATCCTAAGAACTGTAAAAGCAAGGAACAGGATCTAATTTAAAAAAGGAACACAAATTATTGATAGCAGGTCAAATCATAATACCGAGATTTCTTTGCAATATCTCCGTATGCATTTTCACATCCATAAATATAAAATGCTATTTCCTGACAACAGATGCGCACTCAAGAGATTAGTGGTAAATACATCCAAGAATAGAGTTGTTTTATAATATTTCATGCACAACATTGCCAACTCAAGTGTTTGCTTTACATATCCAGTGGTCCTGGACACCTAGACTATGCATACACATGATATGCCATCCACGCGGAAAATTACAAAGGAAAAAGAAATTAGCAGACTAGGAATGAGAAATAATAAGAAAATGCCAATAATCAAATGGAATCCCTTCTAAGAAAAGTTTTTCAAATGGTTTCTAGGTAATAAGTACTACAAATTGAAAAATATAATGTGCAAATTGTATATCTGGTTATGAAGCCCTTACCAGCATCAGAGACCAGATAACACAAATTAAGATAAAGAACAGACATATCCCGTTGCAGCACCTGGTCATTTTTGTTTGCTTTTCTCCTTGCTTGTGCTGAGCTCTATTCAACACAGCATCACATTTGACAAGGTACAGGCTTGCATTTATGTCTTCCAGCTATGAAGAAAGCAACACGTCAGTTCGAAAAATCAACAAGAAATAATTCAATCAAAGAATCCTTGCTTACTAAAACTTGAAACAACTATTCAAAATAAATAAGTACTACAAAAATCAAGGAAAACTAAAAACAAAAGAAACTTTGGACTTACTTTGAGCCAGTCATACATGGTCAAAGATGTTGTTGTGCATGACTAGTCAAGTACACATCGTAATTCATAAAGGAATGGTAGAGCCCGATAAAGTCTATAGCTTAAGTAACTAATTCGCGAAACCTCACTCGTCAAAAACTGTCGAAACAAGGTGCTTTTATGAGGAATTCCATGTCGGATTTGTACAGCCTCAAGTGCTAGAGAAATTGCTTTAGCAAGAAATATTACACGCAGAGCTAGCAGTCCAGCATGCTGGTCAGAAGGTTTCATCTGCCAAGCATACTCAGTACTCGAATACGTGAAGAAAACGAAGTTGAAAAGGTAGAAAATAAATTTTGCAGTTGCGAATGAACATAGATAAAGTATGCGATCAACAACAATCAAGAAAAAGATGATCTGCATAAAAGAATTTGACACAGTTAGGGTAAGATCACAGCATATATAGCGCATAGTAGCCCAAGTAAGAAAGCAAGTAAATGACTACTAAGCCATGAGAAATACTCGAGCACAGTTACGAAGAGAATTAAGAAATAAACTTACGATTAAGATAGTTACAAACTCAATAGGAAACTGATCTTCTAGCTGATAAACATCAAGCAATTCACTGTTGTGCTTTATGACAGATTGGTAAAACATTGCAACTAGGAAAAACACAGTCAGGTCAGCAACAAATATATAAGCATACAGATCAAATTCCCTTTTTCCACCACCAATTACAGAGAGTATTTGGTATGGGAATCTCATTGCTTCAACAAACCGAGCACGCTGTGCCTCGAGAATTTCTTTTGCCACATCAGCTGCTGGAGTTAGCGACCTGTACCAATCTGCCGCGGTACATCCTGTCAGGGGAGATGCATACACCACCTCAAAAACAATCAAAGCAACATTTGAGTTTTCTCGACTTCTTTAGATGCTTTGAACCTGAACCCTACTAGCAAATGGGCAATTGCGCAGGATTGTTTGAGTACATCTCTCATCATGAACAAGCCTGAGCAGTTGGTTCATTCCAGACTCAACCCTTTCTGGCTGAATCCCATCCTCTGACCACAAATGAACATCCACTGAAACTTGAATAAAGTAAGGAGGAGTTTCTGCTCCCCGTATCAATGATTTCCAGTACCACCAAAAGCTTCTAATTACCCGTTTTGCCATATTTATTACAAATTGAAACAACTCTGATACCCTTTCACTCCAGCTATAGCTCGCATGAACCTCTTTTCCATAAGGAGAACTCCTAAGGAAGTGAAAGTCAGTAGAGGGCTTCCATTCACCGTCTTTTGCACTTATAGAGCTTTGTAAGAGGGTAAATAAGTACACAAGAAATAGAGGCAACGAACTCACAACAAACGATGATTTGATTTCATGAGCAGGAAATCCTATTTCACGGAGCAGGTCTGAAACAATACTCAATCCACAGTGCTGGATTACAATTTGGTACAGATTCTGAAGCAGCATATAAACTTCTGTGTAGATCAGCATAACAACCCAGAAGATATAAGTCGGGCCCGTATTCACACATAGAGCATACAAGAAAAGAGCTGCAAGATACACCATAGATAGCAAACTGAAGTTCCATAGAAAGACAAGGACAAACAAACAGTAGCACACAACATCAATATTTGACCACATTTGGGACCATATATGCCGTAAGATCCTCCCCAGCTGCAAACTCGTAGCATCAGAACTTTTATCAGAACTAAACTCCCCTACAAAAGGTGATTGATAGGCAAGAGAAAGAACAATGACCAAAAAGTTGTAGATACGCAAGAACTTGAATATTCTATTCTTCTTCTTGAGAATTTCAAGCCTCATCCGGAAAAAAAACAAGAGCAAAAGCAAGATAACCAAGGTGCAAAATATCAAACTCCAGAGTTCCAGTAATCAAAATCAACACGAGGACAAGGTCTAAAAGATGGCAATAACAATAAAGCCTAATATAGTCAAGAAAGGTCCACATGCTTTTGGTTTCAAAAGAGAGATCTCGCCAAACAAAAGAATTTTTGCGTTGAGACAACATTTGCCGATACGTTGATGACCCAGATAAATCAGACAAGTGATCTGCACGAAGCTTGAAGCAAGCCAGCAGAAAGACTAAAAAATAGCTGATAAGCATTCAGGGATCATCAATTATCAATCCTGCGGAAAAAGAGCAAATTAAGAATATATTAGTCTGAACCTTCTTTAAAGTGCACATAGAACGAACACAAACAATGAATAGATAGATAAACATGAATCACTGACAGACAGGCATAACACAAACTCTTCCGAGCATAAGCCAATTTAAGCTAAGCTAGAAAGCAGCCTAAAAATTGATCAAATGCCCATATCAAATATACCACACTTCTTTTAGACAGAAAAAGATAAAAACATGGCCAAGAAACATAGAGGATAATGCTAAAAGAAGATTCATTAAGAAGAGTCAAATTTTCTTCTCCCAGTCAAAGGCTAAGTTTAAGCAGTGACGTGCTTATTTGCCCTATTTAAGTAATAAACAGATTAAGAGAGAAATACCCAGCCAACAGCTCCTGCAATACTGAAAATATGAAGCCGAGCTTTTCCAGCAGTCATGGCAACATATTTCAGACTGACTTGGTTGATTCAGAGGAAACATACTCTTCCAGATGGCAAAATAATCAAGGATGAGAACAGAAGCAAACAAGAAGACAAGAACTGGCCACATTTTACGTATAAACTGCTGATTCAAAACAATACAAACAGCAAGCACTGCAATATATAGCATAGAGATGGCATTCAACAAAGCAAAACTTGCGAGAAGTAAAGCAATCATGTTAATCTCAAGGCCATAAAGGCTAAACATGTTCTCTATCCAGAATTTCAAATATATTTTTAAGAGAGCCTTCTGTGTTTCAAATCTCTCTTTCCTTAATGCAAGGATTCGCTTCTTGTTCACTTATGACTCTCCTTAGTGCTTCCCCAGAAATATCCAAATGAAAACTTTCTCACACTATTAACCTCAGAACTTCCTGCTCTGGAGGATACAGGATGAGGTGCTTGAGAAAAAGAATAGTTCAAAGATGACCATGAATTGCTTGCTACACCGTCTTGTCTTATAGGTCCTATCCCAACACTAGAAGATGGGGAAGATGGCTTACCTTCCCCATTAGACATGAAGCCATTGGTGAAGGTATCCTCTGCTGATAAAAACAAAGGACAAGGCTCTTCCGATTTGCCTTTGTTTGAAATACGACTTGGCATATTATCCAGCCAACAGAAGACATTGTACTGAAGGATGCATGCAGCAATTACCTGCACCTTTCCTCTCAAACCCAATTCTATACCCCAAAATCCTGGCTCATATCACGAATACCCAAAAAGAGTGACAAATCAGAATGCTTTTGCCCTGGAAACATTCCAGCTTGTTTACCCCACATCTGAAAAAGATACTCTGTTGTCACCAGAAATCCTGTATAAACTAAGAATGATTTGGATGGGATTTGAGAAGCCTTAGGTAAAGTTGAAAATAGGACAAGGCCAAGAAGATACAAGAATCCAAAAGCACATATAGGAGACAACGATGCATAGAATAATGAGACAAACAGGATCTTCTGGCTGTGCCAAATCAGAAACCGCTTGGTAAAGCCAAGTATCCCAGAACCTAAAGGATTGGGATAATAAGTTCTGTTGTACTTGCTCTGCCGCCTTTCATAGCTATAAAGTTGCATCACAATTAGAACAGCTAGGGATTGCCAAATATTATCCAACAATGAAGCTTCAGGCTCATAACCCAAATAAAAGTAAAGATCTATAAACCCAGAGAGCCAAATCTTAAAGCTGGAAAAAATGCTTAAGCTATAAACAAAAATGAACACCGTGATTGCATATATTTTTAATGGAAACCATAGGCGCCTTTTCGTTCTCTCAACAAGTTGTCTTCCAATAATCCAAACAAGGAGAAGGAAGATGTATCCAAATGATATATAGTTGGGTATCACCATGTAAACTGTAAGAAGAATCGTCAGCAAAGCAATGTAGGTTCCACATGATCGATATATTGATAAAAACTTCTGCCCAATTTCGCTAAGGAATGATGCTATCCTCCTCTCTGAATAACATAAAACAAATAATTACAAAAATGATGTCAATTGAGCCGGCAATGGTAGAAGTGGTAATGGAAATATTGGTAGACACATCAGTAACAGCACCAAAATATTATAATAAATAAAATGGCTTAAACCTATCTCGAATATTCCTATAAGTCCAATTTCATCAGAAAGCAGTCAGCTCATAAGGGCCTAAGGCTAGAGTAAAAACCAGCTACAAAAAAATCGAAAAGCATTTAAAATCATATTTAGATCCGTAAAACCCGTACATCAGAATGGGATGATGCCAACTTGTCCAAGTTTTAGCTTGCTATAATATTTGAATGAGATGTAAAGCATGAAATCTATTGAGTAAATTGTTCTCTACTTAGATTAACAATTACAAACATAAGACAGTCAATTTTACTACCAAGTTGTTGACACCTAATGCAAATAACATTTCAGCATTCATTTAGATAAGCAGAAATAGAGGACTACTAGAGCTGTAAACAAACCAAACGTTCAGCGAACCGTTCGGCAGGAAGTTCGTTTATTTATTAAACGAACGAACATGAACAAGATTTTTTGTTCGTTTAATTAAATGAACGAACACGAACAAAGGGCTTGTTCGTTCATTTATGTTCGTGAACGTTCGATAATCCGTTCGTTTAAATTTATTCACATATGTCCATATATATTTATTATTTTTCATAACAAAAGTATTATATTTAAAAATTTTATAAGCATATATTAAAAATATGAAATAAAAAGAAAAAAATTAAACAATACTCAATTACGGGACTTCAGAGTTCTTAAGAAAAAAATAAACAATAATCAATGTTCGTTTACGTTCATTTGTGTTCGTTTATTATTTTAACGAACGAACACGAACAATAAATTATGTTCGTTTAGCTGTTCGTGTTCATTCATTTGTTTGGTTAAAATTAAACAAATGAACATGAACATACCCTCGTTCATGTTCGTTTACAGCCCTAAGGACTACATATTAAAATAATTTTAGCATTTGTAACTAATAGAGGAAAACTGAACCTTTTTCTAGGTTCTTTTTTCTTTTTTCAAGTTTTACAGTCAAATTTGGATAGAAATTTTGACATGCATAGAGATTATACCATATGAAGGATTATCATGGGAGAAGGATGCGGTTGGGGACGCATAGACTGACAAGAGGACAGATTTGTTCAGACCAGCTCTCAAGATGCTAAACCCAACAGGAGGGCTAGGAGTGTGCTGCACAATTGCTGAGAATGAAAAGAGCATCTCAAACCCATGGTTATGAATTGCACAGAAGCAGGCAAGCAAAGCTATTTCCAGAAAGTTTAATGAACTGTTATGTTTAAGGAGACCTGCATAAATTCAGAGAAGATTGTTCACTTTCTTTCACTTTCCTGGGCAAGAGTTTCCTCTTAAGTTGACAAGCAAAAGCCATTAAGAAAGTTCATTGATAACCACAATCATATCATACAAATCAACTTAACTAACATAAATCTATTACATACCTAACTGCGACGTGATTTCCAAAATTATGGAGCCTTTTTTCTCCAAAGCATTAGAGATCAAATCAATCTGAAGAAGATACAATAATGCAAAGTGAGCTTCACAAAGAAGAATCAGAGACTGGCGTATCTTCCTGCTGATGTCGTGGCCCAAAAGATAGATCAAAAAGAAAACCACTGAAGCAGAGATAAAAATATAAAGCCAATTAGAGAAACTGCCATGTATAAGTTCACAGTAATAATACAAATTTGCACTTGCTTATGTGAACTGTACAAGAACATTGGACAAAAGGTCTTATGTTAAAGGAAAATTTACAATTATACTCAAGTAAGGACTAGACCAAACAAGGTTTAATAAAACATACAATACACAGCATGGATAAGTCCAGGTTTCATTGCAATGATAAATATCAGTGCAAGCATGATAGCTCGAGAACATTTGCGCAGTCCCCATGCAATTGTAGCCACAATGAACACCTTGGTCTCTCCATCCACTGCAAATAAAGGACACGAGGAAGTGATTATATAGATTAAAGTAAAGTTATCACCCTTTTGCACCAATAACCATAAATATTCTTAAAATGGATAAGAGAAGAAATCTAAAGCAATGCCATAGTAGTAGATAGAACAAAATAAAGCACGAGGAAATAATGAGTTTTATGTGCTGCCAGGAAGACAGAAGATCGAAATTAAATCTTAAAGCTGAAACAAAAAACTAACTCTTCAAGCTCACTGTTGTAAAATAGAAATCTAACTCCATAAACGCACAACCCTAGAAATATTTTCCTTCTAAGGAACTTTAATAGGCTAAAGTCAACCTAATGATGGTCCTCGAAATGCAGATGCCAAGCAAGAAGTACACAGAACTCAGAATGTACAATTCATACCTTCTACAGCATATTTGTTGCTTGATGATAGTGCATCCTCATCAGATAAATAGAGGAAAACAGAATTATTTACAAGATTACCCAATGCAACCAAAATTCCAAGAAAAAATTGTGCAAGCAAAAAAAATCCAGGTATGGGATAATGCCAAAACCCAACCATCTCCCAAATTTCCATGTCCTGCACAAGCACATATATTGATCAAAACGTAAGAAAAATGAAATTTGAACCAATTTAATCTATGATAATGAAGAATTTACAAACTCCAGAAGAAAGGAGTACCTTCCCAAAATTCCTATTCAAAAATGCAAATGCCACGTTGAATATATAAGTGCTAACAGCCCACAAGACAAGTAGAAGCCCATTTAACCGATGCAAACGAAACAGGGAGGGAAAGGCATACACAATGTAGCCAACATAAGCAAGTAGCCCAAAAGCACATATACTTGCAAAATGAAAACTCCAAAAAGAAAGAGCAAACAAGGATACCTGTCAAAATTTCCACTGACAATTTACATATAAATCTAAATATCGATAAAATTAGAAAAAGACCCATAAGAATATAGCAACATTTGGTAAAAGGTAGCAATCATACCGGAAAACCGTAAGTGAAAAAGTTGATGGTGAAAGTCCGGAAAGCTGTCCTTCGTAGTAAAACATTGGTATGCCTTACACCAGATCTGGAGAATTGGAATAACTCATTAACGAACTGAAAACAACATATCATTTAAAGCATGAACTTCTTTTTTTCTGAAAAAGAAAAGCAGAAGCACAAATGATACATGAACATCTTGTGCAATGTATCAGATCCAAAACAAACATGATGGTGAAAACATCGGTACATAAAATAAAGCCAGAAAAGTAGAAAGAAGCGATGAAATTTAGTGCTGGTAAATAAAATACACAATTATTGCTTCTCATTCTGCCAAATATTATTGTGGAAAGTAGCCAACTCTTAATTTTGAATCAGAAAATCTGATCTTGTTGTAGCCTCCCACTACCGATTTCAGGACAACTCAATTAAACAAAGAGAAGCTTGCCCGAAATAGTAAAGCGTAGCTAAATACTTTTACGTTAAGAAAAAGAGAGCATTCCAAAACAGATATAGCAGTATAAATAGTTAGTTGAATTAATGAGCTGCTTCTAGATTAATTAAATCTATGAATAAATCAAGTGCCCTAGAGTTTGAAATTTATGGTGTGTAGAATGTTTGTCCTTTTTAAGAATTCAAAGCATATATCAATGAAGTATGTTACCTTGATTCACGAATGAAGAATGAATGCTTTGAAGGAAGTAGTTTCTCTGTCAAGTTACTGTCTAGCATTGACATGATAAAATCCATTTCCTCCAAATCACATTTTACATACGATAGCTGCAGTACGAGTTGGAACGCTTAAATAGCAGAAATAGACACCAAGACAGACATAAGCAATAGAGAAATATTTAAAGGGCCAAAATAGCAAATAAATAAAAAAAAGATATTTTCAAATATTGTCTTGTTGTGTGGTATGAGTAACCCAAAACTTCAAGTTAGCATATCTGTATAATTGCTAAACAAAGCTTAACGCCAATCGTAAATAGATACACATTAGAACATGTATTAAGCATATGGAGGGTGTAGGATAACACGATATGTATAGAGTTGTATGTAATGTAAAAGTCTTGTAAGTTATGTAAAAGATCAAGAGTTATCTATTAGTAGGATAAGGATTAAGAGTTATCTAAGAAGTCTTCTATTGTAAGGAGTCCTAGTTAGAGTTAAA